>CM053598.1:56042101-56224050 GCA_028646575.1 Pseudocheirus occidentalis | reverse complement strand
GGTGGTGGTGGTGGTGGTGGTGGTGGTGGTGATGGTGATGGTGATGGTGATGGAGGTGGTGGTGGTGGTGGTGGTGGTGGTGGTGGTGGTGGTGGTGATGGTGGTGGTGATGGTGATGGAGGTGGTGATGATGATGGTGATGGTGATGGAGGTGGTGGTGGTGGTGGTGGTAATGGTGATGGTGGTGGTGGTAGAAAAGATAGCTTCCAGAGAAAGATGTCATCCTTCCCTCTTTTCTGAGCCCAATTCACTCTGACTGCATTTAGTGTACTAAGGTCCAGGATGGTCTCTATTCTCACTGCCAAAATTGCTTGAGGGGGTGGAGGGTGGGAAGGTAGGTGGAGGGAAGAGTGACTTTGTAAGGACCCTTTTCCTTTATCTGGAACCAAAATGGAAGAGGCCAAGAAAAAAATGAGTCACACCCCTTTTATACTTCCTATTATTGATCATTTCAAAGAGGTGGATGTCAGAGGTAGAAGTGGTAGTAATTATTCTTTTCTATAAAATGTACCAAACATAATTTCATTGTACAAAATATTTTATTCCCTTTCTAGCCCAATGCTGCGGATGTCTTTCATTGTCTTTTCCTCTAAGGGAACGACCATCATGAAGCTGACAGAAGATAGGCAAGTACTCCCCTCCCAGGTTCATGATGTCCTTGGCCATGTCTACACAGGGGAGATTCAGCTGGAGAACCGAGATAATTATCCAGATAGCTCAGGATAAAAGTGTGCGACTGATGAGAAGTAGTATCTAGATATTAATGAGATATGGCAGAAGAACACCGATCGGGCTGACTTAGCTCTGGGCAGAGTTGAGAAACGGATCAAATTTGTCTTCAGTAAATCTCCTCTAATTTATATCCTCCTAGACTGCCAATGTCCCCATCAGGTTGAGTGGTGAACCCTCATGATCCAAGTCTTTCCCTCATTCTTCCCTTCACAACTAACCAAAGCTTCCCATTCCTAGAACCCATCTCCATCTCCATCTCCATCTCTATCTCTATAGGACTTTCTCTCTGACAGGCAAATGGTAAACTCATCCTAGCCAAGGTGTAAATGACTGATAATGGCCTTACCCCTTTGAGATAAAGTCCATATCTAGATCCCAAAAGCATAACCAGTATTTGTTTTGTTAGTTATTGTTTGAGGGTTTTTCCCTCATATATTGAATTAAAGAATCTTTTTTAAGTATTTACTATATACCAGTCACTGTGTTAAGCCCTAGTAATAAGAAAGATTAAAACAGAAAACTCCTTGCATTTAAGGAGCTTATATTCCATAGGTGGAGAGTATAGAAAATATGTATGTAGGTAATTAAAAATACAAAATATATATGAAGTAATTTCTGGGGGATGATGCTAGCTGGTGATGCTTCTTAGAGGAGATGGTACTTGGCTGAGCTTTGACATATACAAGGGATTCTATCATGCAGAGTGAAGGAGTGAATTCTGTGCTAAGGGACGCAGTCTATGCAAAGACTTAGACACTGGAGATGTGGTATGCAAATGGTGTGCAGGGAACAGCAAATGGATCAGTTAGAATATTTTTGTGTATGCCAAACGTGTTGACCCTAAGCATCACTGGCCTTTAGAATAAGTCAGGAAAGATAGACTGGAGTCAGACTGTAAAGGGCTTTAAAAGCTAACTGGAGAAATTCATATTTTTCCTAGAGGAAAGACGCAGCCAGTGCAGTTTCCTGAAGAGAAGAGTGGCATGGTCAGATCTATGAATTAGGAAGATCACTTTAGAAGTTGTGGGTGGAGGGAAGGGGATTGGAGAGAAGGGAAGGCTGGAGGCAAGGAGACAAAGCAGGGGGCTACATGTGATGAGGTGCTACACAAGGATGATGAGTGGGGAGACAAGATGGGAGATAGATCTGAGTTAAAAAATGTTCATTCTTGATAATTGATTAGATGTGAAATGTGAAGGAGAGGGAAAAAGTTGAGGATGAAAAGGAGATTGGCATCTTCAGAGACTGGACACACGGTGGTGCCCTCCACAGAAAGAGAGAACCTAAAAGGGGTGATTCCCCGCTTCATGCAGTCTCTCTGTGGTACCTAAAGGTAAAACCAGTCAGCCCTGAGAACCTGGATGGTTCATATTATTCGTCCATGTTGACCCAAATTCATAGGTCCATAGAATTGAAAACTGGGAGGAATTTTGCAATCATAGATTTAGCACTCCAAAGGACAGTAAACATCTGATCATAATCTGATCCTACCCCCTACGTTGACAGAGGGGCGGTGTGTGCCCCAGGACATGCAAATAGTAAGTATTTGAGGTCCGAGGGATTTTCCATTGAATGACTTTGCCTTTTCCCTAGATAACAGCACACGCCTCTACTTTGCCTTGGCTGGCAGACAGCCCCAGCGTATGTCTCAATCTGCTCATTGAGTAGTCTTCATATATGCCAACTGTGTTGGCCCAGATCATCACTGGCCTTTACAGCCCATATGCTTTTAATAGCAGCTGACTATGTTACTGCTAACAACCTAAGAATTGTTGCTAAATGGTACTTATATTTTACAAGAAAGTTCTGTTTTTCCAACTTTTGGTGACTAAGGAACAAAAAAGAATATTTGTAATCAAGAGAGCTAAAAACACCCTGGCTGGAGATGTGTATGGCTTTATAACACAGACCTGAGTGAGGGAGGGGCATAATGCTGAAGAGCCTCAGGCTCCTGGAGGGGAAGACAAAATAAGGAGAAAGGGTGGTTGTGGGGTAGGGACTGGAGGAGAACCCTGGAATAGGAAGAGAGAGAGATAAGAAAAGGACAAGGACATAGAATGTAAACTCCCTGAGGGCAGGGACTCAAAGTTTTTAGGTTTTTTTTTTTTATCTTTGTTTACCTGTTGCCTAGAACACAGCACCCAGGACCTAGTAGATACCTGATAAATTCAAAAAATGTTTTTTTCAAACCTGGTCCTTTCAGCTGAGTTGCAATCAAAATGCAACATTAAGAAAAGAAGGGAATAAGCATTTATAAGCATAATGATAACAGAAATGATAATAATTAGCATTTATTATAGTGCCTTCTACATGATAGGCCCTTTTACAAATATCTCTTTGAATTCTCACAATAACCCTGGGAGGTGGGTGCTATTATTATCCCCATTTTACAGCTGAGGGGAAACTGAGACACAGAGAGGTTGAGTTACCTACCCAGAGACATAGAGCCACTAAATGCCAGGGGCTGCATTTGAACTCAGGTCTTCCAGACTCCAGGCCCAGGGCTCTATCCACTGTGCCACTGGCTGCCTTTAGAAATAATCAACAAGAGGCAGCTAGGTGGCGCAGTGAATACAGAACCATCCCTGGAGTCAGAAGGACCTGAGTTCAAATATGGCTTCAGACACTTAACACTTACTAGCTGTGTGACCTTGGGCAAGTCACTTAACCCCAATTGCCCTGCCTTCTCCCCTCCAAAAAAAAAAAAAAAAGAGAAATAATCAACAATATAGAACATATGTACTTGATCATTATTTATGGTCACAGGGCAGAGAATGAAACACTGCTCTTTGAAGGTCTACAGTCCCTACACTGGATCCAGCATGGTTTTGGTGGACTCCCAAAGATGCCTTCATAGAACAAAATAACCCATCTGTGTATGAAAGAAAAATCAAATGAGGTCCTCCAATTTAGAGCTCCTCTCTGTCCTTCACCCTTGCCTCCTCTCTCCGTCCCCCTTTACTGTGTGTCAATCATGGACTGACTAGGGGCCAAGAACTGAACCCTTCTTTGAAAACAATGCAGCCAATTAAAAAAAAAAAAAAGGCCTAGTAGACCAGAAACATTTGATAGTGTTCTTTCCCATCCAAGTGGTTTGAGGTAACACTTTTTTTTTGTAATGCTTCAGGATCAGAAGAAAAACATTTTTTTTATTTTTTTAAAACTTTAATTTTTTTTTTTTAATTTCAGAGAAGCAATACGTCGGGGTCTGGAGGTCCTTCGGTATGAAGTGCCCGGAGGAGACACATTCATGCATAAAGGATTTGAAAGGGTAGAGATTGCAGGACCTGGGGGATTTCATCATGGATCACAAATTCTGCTCTTATTGCTTTTGTTGGATTTAATTGAAGACCTAAAATTTTTCTTTTTCTTTTTCTTTTTTTTTTTTGTAGGCAAATGAGCAGATTTACCATGAGAACTATGGAGGTAGGATACCTGTGTGTTTCCTTATCATTGTTCTCATTTCCTGAAAGATATTACTTCCCTGCCTTGGAGCTCTGGTTAAGCAGTGCCAAAAGGGAAAAAAAAAAAGCGAATTAAACACAGGAATTCAGTTGACAATAGCCAGTTTTGATTTTTTTTTATTGGTTCCCAGCTGCAACAGAAGCATTCCTATCTCTCCATTCACAAAGCATTTCCATCTTTTGAATTCTGTTGACCTTAAGTGTTTATGGCTGTGCTATCCACATAATGTAAGGAGCAGGATCATATTAGAAGAAAACTGCCAGAATCAATAGTCCCCTTAATTTTAGACTGTACTAGTAATAGCATTTGAAAGATTTTTTTAAAAGTTGGGGTTGGCAGTAGAGAAGGGGACTTAAGTGACATTGAAGTCTGGACGTGCCCTTAATGTCCTAGATAAGTTAACTAAGTAAATGATTCCATACACGATTATATCTGACTTTTTCTTCCTGATTTCCTTGGACAGCTCAAAAGAATGTCATCCCTAAATACAGGAAGCAGATTCTAATTCTGAAGGAAGTACTGGGGAGGAATTACATAAATAGAACCAGGCACTGTGGACATTTGAATGACATATTTTACAATGCAACTTGAGGAGGGTCTTTGGGGGAAAAACATTGGCTCTGATGTCAGAGAACCTGGGTTCAAATCCTGGCTCTAGATGCTTCTTAGTCATGTGATCTTGAGCAATTAACCTCCCTGAACTAAAGTGTTTTCTCTGTAGACAGGGATTTGAACTAAGTTGCTCCTGGGAAGTCTAATCCTTTATGACTGACAGGATTTCGTATTCCCTTCCCAGCACAGATTTAACAATAAAAAATGGTAATGAGCTGGTTTGCCCATAAGGTTTTGCTCCCACCATTAAGTCTCTAGTTAATAACATTTTGTGACAAACGATCAGATTGTCTCACCAAGTAAACAACCCAAAATTTCATTTGAAAAAAGAAATAAGTTAAGACTCTCTCTATTCACTTCAACTGGCATCAACAATGTTTTGTGCCTGGAAAGATAATGGATTCTCTATAGCAGAATGTTTCTTAACTGCTAATAGAAGATTGTTGTATCAGGTGGGGGACCTTCGACCTCAAGGTCACATGTGGCTCTCTAGGTCCTCAAGTGCAGCCAAATGATTCAGTCAAAGGGGCTCTACTTGAGGACCTAGAGGGCCACATGTGACCTTGAGGCCATAGGTTCCCCACCCCTGAAATAAATCTTATGCTACTGTGTGACCAGAACCAGAACTGGGGTGGAGTGAATAGGGCTGTTTCTGAGGATGTCATATAGAGAGGGTGCTAACACTCTCACAATCCTTCAGCAGCATAAAAACAACAAAATTTAGTCACCTAGTTCACAAAAATAATTAGTTAGAATAGGAAGCTTTTGGATGGTGGACTCCTCTTCTTCATCCCCTCCCCTTGTACATATTAACTCCCCTAACAGTGACCTTGGGCTGTGGTCCCAGAGTCTCTGTCTCCCCACTTTGGGTCGGCGCATCACCTTCCACAGCCTTCTGACATGCCCTTTATGCCTCTTTCTCTATGCATGGTTTGTGGTACTTAACTCACTGCAAAAATGCCTAATTCTACTCCTATGCTGACACAACCCCGGTCATCCCACTGTTCACAGGTCTCCATACTGCTAGTGTCATCATTGCCCTGACTGATGGAGAACTGCAGGAGGAACAATTTTATTTTGCAGAGAAAGAAGTAAGTCTTATTTACCCCCCCCCCCCACCAAATAGCATTTTCATCCAATTCATTACACTTTTTTGAGCTTCAAATATTGTTTAAACTTCCTTCTTGAGCTTCAAACTCAATTGTTTCTTTCATTCAGGCCGACAGAGCCAGAGCCTTTGGAGCTATTGTCTACTGTGTGGGAGTAAAAGATTTCAATGAGACACAGGTAACATGAAATGAAAGTCCTTGAGTTCTCCATTGTTGGTCCAGATGTTCAGGCAGTGGAATCAATGGCTACTTCATTGTAGCATTCATACTCTTAATTTTTAAAATACTAGATTTCTTGACTCTAAGAAAGTCAGTGAGACCATAAAATACAAAAGAGTGATCCATAATTCCTCATGAGTAAGTTAGGAACTTTTGGAAACTTCATTAACTCTTTCTAAGGAGACATGAAAGCAAGTAGATGCTTCAATAAGTCCCAAAGTCTCAGAGTTACAGTCCGGATTAGGCTAGAATTAGCTCAATAATTATTATTAAATTTTGTTGTTATCATTATTAAATTTAATTATTACTACATTTTTAGTGTGAGCATTTACATCTCAGAAATGAGCAAATTCACATTATATATATATGCATACACACACACACACATATATATATATATATATATATAAAATAAATTAATATAATTCATTGTCAGGGCTTGATTATTGTTTTGTTGATTGCCAAAACCGAGGCTTCTTAAGCTTTTTCCACTTGCAACCCGTTTTCGGCTTTTGGCAGCTTTTGTTGACATTCCGTGTCCTGACGGCAGACACAGTACAAAGTGTGCATGCTTTGTGTTCAGAACTGAGGCCATAGTGAAGTTGGAAGATGTAACATGGGCAAGCGCTGCCAGAAGCACCTCATTATGTGTTTCATTTTTAATTAATTTTTGGTCCTTGCACATTCAGAAACCTTTTACTGTGGCCAAATTTTTCATGACCCACAGTTTAAGAAGTGCTGGTCTAAATATAGAGTCTTGGAGAAAATGTTAGTGATAGAGATTAAAATTAGTAATACAGATTAAAATTATATATATATATAATTAAATTATATTATTATTAATTATATATTATAATATTATATTGTTATATATTATAACTATTGTATAATATATTATATATTAACATAATATCAATATTATGTATTATATATACTATATTAAATTAAAATAGATATATTTTAATCTGGTTATTAAACACTCGCCAACATACTTCTGGTTACAAGGAATGTCAATGGCCTGTTAGTCCAACTCTAACTTGGATAGGAATCCCTTTTAAAACATCTCCATCAAATGGCCATCCAACCTTGGATTCTTTTTGTTGCATTCTTTTATTTCCCAGCTTCTCAGAAACCCAGCTGCACTAAAATAATAGCAATGACAGTAACAGCAGCAATAATTCAGGTAGTGATTTGAAGTTTGTCAATCATGTTGCAAACAATTTCTCATTAGATCCTCACAATAACCCTGTGAGGTAGGTGCTGTTATTGTACATATCTGCTTTACAGAGGAAGAAACCAGGGCTCGGAGAGGCTAAGACTTGGCTCACACAATTAGGCCTTTACTGGGTGCCCAATGGTCAGTGCCTTTACATAGCTGCCTTTTATGTATTTTGTAAATGTGTGTGTGTGTGTGTGTGTGTGTGTGTATGGTCTTCCTTGTTAGAATATAAGATTCTTGAAGACGGGTTTTGCTTTGACTTTGTCGTTGAATCTCTAATATTTAAAACAGTGCCTAGTACATAGTAGGCATTCCCTAAACCCTTTCTTACTTGCAAATGATATACAGTTGTAATAATGTATAGGGAAGCAGTCTCATGCAACTCTATTTTGACAAAGGAGTAGCCTCTTCTAGACTCTCCCTGGATTCACTACAACTCAGCTCACTCCTCCTTCTAAGTCATGCTCAGGGAGAAAGAGAGGAAGCCTTTTGAAGAGACTCTGAAGTTTCTAGTGAACCAAGGTCCTTCCATGACCAGAAGTTTAAACTCTTCTCGCTAGTTAGCTGAATCACTAATTCATCTGGATTTTCCAGGGCTCTGCCCTCTAAAATTCCCTGACTAGCTTTTCCCACATGATTCTTGTTACTAACCACCTTTGTCCATGTCCCTTGATTTTGTATTAGATCTCTTTTCCTTCCTGAATCTTCAGGGCTGGGAAAACACCCTTTAATCTTTACAGCCCTTCCTACATTCTCATCAAGGATCTCCATGCCCCTCTTAGGGAGGCTCATCTTCAAGCCTCGATCCCCTAGCCCTGATTTCTTCTCCATTAGCCATCACCTAGAATAGCAGCATACCAGCCATTCATTTATACTTCAGTTTCTTTGGCTTCAGCCAAGCTGGACAAACCCCAAATCCATAAAGATTCAGAGGAAGGGAATTTGTTTAGCTGATAAAAATTTGAGTAATTTTTTTTTAAAAAAACCTTACTATTGGGGGTGAGGCTAAAATAAACAATATCCATAAGGGTGATCTATGGGGTAATGATAGGAAAAAAAAAGATAGACCTTTTAGTAATTAATATTGAGAAGTGTGAATCTCCCCCAACACTTGGACGTTCACCCCCTAATTTTTCTTTTGACTCTTTGTTCTTCTCTTTGCAGCTTTCAACCATTGCGGATAGCATTGACCACGTGTTCCCTGTTACGGGTGGATTTCATGCCCTTCGAGGGGTCATTGACTCTGTGAGTATGAGATGAGTAAAGATAGTAGGCTTTTTCCTTTTAAAAAATATGAATCTCCATGTTCAGAGGCATGACCAAGGTGGGGTTATCTGCCTTTGCCCCAGGATATTGCATTTGAAAAGTCCCGACAGCTCTGCAACCCTTTAGCAAAAGAGAATGAGAACCTAGAAGTTAGTTAGCAAGAAAAATTAATTAAAATGGGAAGTTATCAGATGATGATGAGAGTTTCCTTCGCGCTGTCCGTCTCCTCCCCTCGACATTCAGCAGCCAGCTTGGGACTTCTCCCCAGTAAAGGGCGCTGGGCGGTGCCTCAGGCCCTCATACACTTCTCCCCGCTTGCTCTGGGCCTGGTTTAGGCGCTTGCCCGAGACCCAGGAATTCCTAGTTACGGCTCTAACTGTTTTAGGTTTCCCACTATCTGTTTTCTAGATCCTGAAGAAATCCTGCATTGAAATCTTAGCTGTGGAGCCTTCTAGCGTGTGCGCAGGAGGTGAGTTGGTGTCATGGAGGTTATTAAATTACTGCAGAGCAAAAATACTAGAAATCAATGCATATGATATGTGGTAACCGTGGTTCGTTGGGGAGTAACAACAACAACAATAATATAACAAATAACTCAAGTACTTGATGATTATAAAACGTTTAATGCCCATCATCCCATTTGGTCCTCGTATCAACCTTGTAGGATATATAGTGCAAATATAATTGTCTCCATTTTATAGATAAAACAGGCTGGGGGAGGTTAAGGAAATGCTCTAAGGTCACACAGACAGTAAAGGAAGAGAGCCTTCTCTGGCTGTCTGGTGCCCTTTACTGCCCATTCTACTGCCTGATGAGAGATATGCGAAAAGGGGTTGGGGGGAGCGAGTGGAATGGTTTTGCTCTGTTTGTCGTGAAAGAGCCTGAGGTGGTACTGCTGTGACTATGTGGGTTTAGGAGTTGAAAGAATTGACCCTCCTCTTTCCAATCCAATTGACCCTTCTTTTAGGATATCAGTTACAGAGCATTGTAATGGGAATAGCATCAGAGCAGAAGCCAGGAGAAATCTGCATACAAATTCTGCCCTGCTGTAGTTAGTGACTCCTAGAAAGTCACTTTACCTCCAAGCCTTAGTTGCTTCAAATCTAAAAGAATAATAAGACCTGTAATATATCTCTCATAGGGTTGTTACAAGGATTAAATGAGGTGATATGTTTGTAGCAATTTCTCTGAGCTCATTCTTCCAGTTTCTACTCCCACTCCCACGGATGAATTGGGTCCTCAGCTCACTATTTCTCTCCTCAGGGTTCTATCATTGGGTAAGTCTGAAGGGCTGGGATATTCTAATACAATTATGACTACTATATATTATTATTATTATTACTGTTATTCATGAGTGTCCATCTTCAATGTCAATACTGATTAACCAATTACTTATCAATTAGCTCTTACAAAAACATATTTCCTGGGAAGTAATAACAAGAACAGAAGTTACAAAAAAGATCCCCCATTAGAGAAAGACAAAACAACCTTGAGATATCATTTTACACCTACCAGATTGACTAAAATGATAGAGGGGGAGACTGACAAATGTTGGAGGAGATGGGGGAAAAATGGGGCACTCATTCACTGTTGGTGGAATTGTGAACTGATCCAACCATTTTGGAGAGCAATCTGACATTATGCCAAGAATTATTAAACTACTTTTATCCTTTGACCCAGAAATACCACTACTTGGTATGTTTCTGAAGATAATTAGAGAAAAGGGAAAGAACCTACATGTTCTAAAATGTTTATAGCAGCTCTCTTTGTGGTGCCAAAGAATCGGAAATTGCAGGAATGCCCATCAGTTGGGAAATGGCTGAACTAGTTGTGGTATATGATTGTGATAAAATACCATTGGGCTGTAAGAAGCAATAAGCAGGATGATTTCAGAAAAACCTGGAAAGACTTAAATGAAATAATGAAAAGTGAAACCAGCAGAACCAAGAGAACATTGTGTATAGTAATAGCAGTATTGAATGACTTTGAGTGAGTAAGTTATTTTGGCTATTATAACTACTCAAATTAACTATCAAGGACATATGAAGTTGCTGTCTGCATCCAGAGAAAGAATTGATAAATAGAAGTAGGTATAGAATGATTAAGAAATTTGCATGATAATTTTGTTGTATATTTGAAAAGAATAGCAGGTTGTGCATAGTAGATTTGCAGTTTCATATGCAATCATCTTTTTTATTGTACTGTTATGGAAATGCTTGTTTTATTCCATTAATTTTTAAAAAGTCATCCCTCAGGTGAACCCACTGCTAACCTGGGTAAGTCAGACATCTCCTCACCAAATTGAGCTACTGCTGCTACTCCTTCCTTGGTTATTGGCAGGACCTCTTCAATTCCTTTGGTTCTGCCAGTCTCAGTGGTTTTCTGGGCACTTGGACCCCAAAATACTCAGCTGCCTGAGATCAGAAAAGATGAAACAAAGGTACCATGTGTTCATGAAAACATAGCAGCCTGGTGAGAGATGGGGCTTCCTTTTCCCATCCCCTCATCCCCAGCAGTACACAACAATCTTCATTGCATAAAAGCTTCCAAGAAAGAGAGATCTCTCTCAAACCTTTTCTGGCTCTTAAGCTAATTAGAAAATTCTTCTCCACACCATATTAACCCCTCAGTCACTTGTGGCCAGAACAAGTCTATCAAGCCTCCACAGGTTGGATAGGTGGCAGGCAGAGAATATTGTGCTTGGCCTAAGGACTGGACCTTTGCTGGCTAGTGCCACAATTATATATAGAAATCACTTTGTGACCCTTATGGTCAAGAATCCAATTGAGGAAAGCCACACAAAGCTTCTGGTTGTAGGAGAGTGTCGTAGTTCAAGCCAAAGATTGGCAAGAGTAGTGTCCATGCTCTCCCTTTTGCACTGGTCTTTTGCATGCCAGGCAGAAAAGACATTTCCTTAACTTGGTAAAAGAATGTGCCTCCTGAGGTATCCATGGTCATTAAATGCTGTTTATGTTGACTTCACTTAGCATGCCTGTTTTGGATTCTTTCTGCTCTGCCCCAGCCTCTACCTGTGTTCTTTTGGATCTAACAGTATGGTACAGAAGTGTTAGCATTATTAGCAGTTTGCTCTGAAGTTGTGTGGGCTCAGAATCAGCCTATTTAGAATTGTTTTGAACCAGCATGTTCTTAAAATGTACAAGACCAACCAGCCTTCATGCTGAAATTTGGCTATGGCTGTGGTCAAAGGAGTACTTCCAATTGAGTAGAAGATCTGAGTAGATTAGACATTTAGAACATCTCTCTTCAGTAGAACTGGTGTGTTAGAAAAATCATAATCAGAGTTTATTAAAGCATGCTACGGGGGATTTATGTGATCTGTGTGTGATAGGTATTCTGAATCCAACCTGTAAACTGTCCCCTTGTGATATGACCATGGCCTGGCAACCATATCTTGTCCCATTTTGGTGAAGATGTTTTGAAGGAGCATGCTGAAAAAGAAGTTCTGTTGAAAAGCTATTGAGGATGTTTGAAAGGAGAGGCATATTTAGTATGGGAGAGCAATGCTGCAATCACTATAAAAGATTTCTTTCTTTTCAGAGTTTCCAGTTTCTTCATATGCAAAATGAGGGGGCTGGACTAACTGCTTTATAACATTCTATGATTCTTGCCACGAAAATCTGCTTAACTACTTGTTGTGTCTAGTTCATGCTTTTGGGAAAGAGGTGGGAGGATCCAGGGAATGAACTCAAGGGAAAAAACAAGGAGAGGGTGTTTTAGGAAGAAGAAGGGAAAGATCCAGGAAGGATGGACTCTTATCATTCAGAATTTTGCTGGGTTCTAGCCTCTTTGGGGCTGAATTCAGTGCTGTTCTCATGTCCTGATTCCTTCCCATCAAGTTTCTAGGGAAGAGTTTGCATCTGGGAAATCTCTGGGTCCTATGTTATTATAGAAAGATGATTATAAAGGAAATAGGCAGTTAGGCATAGTGGGTAGAGTCCTGCTTCTGAAAAGTGCTGGCTGGGTGGCCTTGGATAACAAGACTCTAACACTCCAAGTTGGTAATAAGTCGCCAGTCTACATTGGTAGAGAGAGTTTCTTTTGCCTTGGGCTCCCTCTGCTAATGAAATCACAGATCTGATACCTATCTCTAAAAAATAAAAAGAAATCAGCATGATATTTGTAAGAAATTTTAGTGTTTGGTTGGGTCCCTAGACAGGTGGCTAATAGTACTTTAAGAGTTTATTAGAAATTATTAAATAAATAAAACAGAGGAAAAAACTCTAAGATAGAGATGAGGGAACCTGAGGCCTCAAGGTCACATGCAACGTTCTAGGTCCTCAAGTGCAGCCTTTTGACTGCATGAGGTAGAAAAAAGCAGGGGCATTTGAAGGGAGCAGGAAAGGCCATATACAGAAAGTGATGCTTGAGCTGAATCTCAGAGACTGGCAGAGGTGAGAAGGTAGGGCATTCCAGGCTAGGAGAGAAAAGAGACCCACAATAGAATTAATTCTATGAAAACAGAGTCCCTGGATCATGCGTGTGCACCTTTTCAAATTTTGGATCATTTGTTAAGTATCTTTCAAGGCACAAATTTAGATAAGAGACCCTAAAGAAGATGGAATGGAAGAGAAAAGGACTTTTAACTTGATGAAAAGACAAAAGAACTGTGCATACCTTAAATGTGGTTCTCTCTTTTTCTCTCCTTTCCAGGTCCTGCGAGCTCCATAAGAGCAGGGTCTGGTCCTTTTTTTTCCATTTTATATCTCTGACACTGAGCACGCTATCTAGACGGTACGGTGGATAGAGTATCAGACCTGGAGTCAGGAAGATCTAAATTCAAATCCACCCTTAGACATTTACACAAGATTATAAAGACAACCAATGACATTGAAATACGTTTATTAATTTTTAAACACATTCTCAGACCCCATATTAGAGAAGGGATAAGGTCTCTGTATGAGTTTGGGCTGGATTCTGTTTTGGAAGTCACATACACATTTGTTAATTATAAACTGCTTGTTATTCAGTCATTCAGTTGTGTCTGACTTTTTGTAAACCCTCCCTCCCCCCATGGACCTCAGCATGTCAATGCTGTCCTTGGAGTTTTCTTGGCAAAGATACTGGAGTGGTTTGCCGTTTGCTTCCCCAGCTCATTTTACAGATGAAGAAACTGGGATTAAGTGACTTGCCCACAGTCATGCAGCTATTAAGTGCCTGTGGCTGAATTTGAACTCAGATCTTCCTGATTCCAAGCCCAATGTTGTATCTACCACACCACCTAGCTGCCCCTATAATCTACTGCTGAAGTTTAAAAGTATAGATTTTATTAGTCAGAATATATGCTCTGTTAGGTCCCACTGTATGCTAAGTATCTTTTTTTTTTAATTTATTATCTTTATCACCCCCTCTACTTTGCCCCCTATTTCTTGTGGGCACGATCTTCCTCTGGCCATTATTTTATTAACACTGATCACTAACCCTACCGCTGTTATTCCACCAGTCTTTCTGCCACTGTGATCAAAGTCACTGTGTAAATTCTTCCCACTGTCGGGAATGTCATTTTTGTTACCATCTATTCAGCCTCAGACTTGGATTTGGGGTTTTTACAGGAAGTCATTTACAGAGCTTCAGCTGACGGAGCCAGTGAGTTGACGACTGATGAGAGCTCTCTGACACCTCGTGTTTTCTGACCCCATAAATCTATGGTGCTCGGTGGTGGGAGGGGAGAAAACGTTGGAGGCTTCATCTGCTTCTGGTGATTGAAAGTGACCAAGGCACACTGCCTGGAAATAGGCTATCGGGGTGCGGCAGGGGGTGAGACTTCTTCTTTGACAGCGTCATTGTTTTGATTATGCTCGTGGGACACAGATGTAATTGAAAGGTTTTACTGGGATGTAGCATCCGAGCAGCCATGTCAAATCCCAGGTGAGGATGCAAGCTGTCAGCTTCTCATCAGAGTCACACAAGCGGAGCCGACAGCAGAACTTGGGAGCACCAGCTCCTACCCGCCGTCTCACTGCCAGCTCTGCCCAGTGATTTCACCACTGACCTTTTTCCCTTTGCTGGCTTGTCAAAAAGCTGCAACGTACAGTCTGACAGTAACTCAGGAAGAAAAGAATGAGGCCAGAGCCAGGACCCCAAATTAGATAGAATTAGCCATTTCAAGCATCCATCAGCTAGGATAAATTAATGGACAAGAACATTTGATGGTGTAGGGTGGGCTGGAGGGGAGGGGGAAGGCAGAGAAAGGAGGAGAATGATTTGTGTAAGGCAGAAGAGAGGAGCAGAGTATGGGGGGTAACATTCATATTGATAGAATTTTCCTGCATTTTTATTACAGTAAAATCTTGATTAATCAGAATGATGAGAAATTTGCTGTTACTTGGGAATGGTAGAGAAATACCTTTTGATTTCACCTCTGTTGCAAATCTGTCCAAAATTCAGTAGAATTCCCAAATTGGTGTGCGTTTGGGGCTAGAAAGGACCTGACATCTTCTAGTTTACTCCCTCTTCATTTTGTAGATTGGGGAAATAAGGTTGAGAGATGAAGTGACCATCCAGAGTCACCCCATGAATTAGTGGTAGATCTGAGACACTAGAAGCCAGGACTCATCAAGGTTCTCGGCTTAATGGGCATTCCTTTCTTTGATGACCCAAGATGTTACAGATCTCCCCTGGGTCATTATTATGTACATGAGTGTTTGTTGTCCATGACCAGGGATAATTACAGGTGGAAGAGTTTGGGTTGAATTTATAAAGACCTCAGAACATACCTTCTGAGTTTGTTTTATGACTCGGTCTCTGATTTGTGGCTTGCCTTTTTTCTCCTGAAAGAGGACTATGGAGAAAATGAAATCTGGTTGCAGTCTGTTATTTAAATTCATCCCTTTATTCAATAAATAATTCTTCAGTACCTATTCTGTGCAGGGATGCAGAATCTCAGGGTTGAAAGAAACTTTAGAGATTCTCTAAGTCAGTCAGTACCTGAACCAGAATCCCCTCAGCATTATCCTGGACAAGTGGCAGTCCAACCCCTGCTTGATGATTTCCAGTCTTGCTGACCATAATTCTTTGAAAAGAGGCTGGTTGTACTTTAAGATAATTCTGAAATTCAGAAAGCTCTGACAATTTCAGACAATTCCGTTGTTCAGTCATTTTCAGTCTGACTCTTCATGACTCCATTTGGGGTTTGCTTGGCAAAGATACTGCACTGATTATGCGCCGGCTGTGCCCTGTGCCTGGAATGCATTCTCTCATCTCCAAGCTTTCTATAGAAACTCAGCTGAAGGGCCGCCTTCTACATGAAACCTTCCTTGGTTCCCTGCTTGCTGCCAGCTGCTAATACCCTTCTCCCCTACTCTCCCTGATTAGCTGGCGTTTGCTTTGTATATAGTTTCTTACAGTTTACATGTCATCTCTTTTAATAGATTGCAAACTCCTTAAGGACAGGAAATTTTTCATTTGTGCTTTTGAACCCTCAGTAGCTAGCTCAGTGACCAACACATAGTAGGCATTCATTGATTGCACAAAGTAGGTGTTTATTTTTTGTTGTTGTTGAATTGAATTGAGGAAAAAATCCTACAATCAAGGATGCACATATGATATACCGCCCAGAGACTGGGTAATAGATTAGATGCCCTTGAAATCCCATCTGATCCTATGATTCTAGAATACAATAACTCCTAATGGAAAATTTCTATTCTCCTCCCTACTTATTAGCTGTTCACCAGATTGAGGTGGAGTCACCCTTTGATTTTATTACAAATATATGTATATATAAATATATGTATGTATATATAATGCATATGTGTGTATACATACAAAAATACATACATATATATAATATGGCAGCGTGTGATGGCTTGTAATTCTATGTTTTGGCAACACAAGAGTATAGATTTTCTAGTATTATTCTCATCCATTGCTGGGCTCTATTATTAAATTAATTGAAAATTCGGTTGGTTGGATTGTAAACTCTCACAACACCTCTTTTCAGACCAGCCTCATTGCCTGACCCCCATTAAAGGCCAGCCAAATTCCATCTTTGAATTAGCACTGTGAGGGGCACCAAGTCACTTGGTGATAACTCATTATTTTTATTGAGTCCTATAGGGAACAGACCCACTTCTGAGGGTGCAGACAAGGTATGTTGTATAGGGAGGCAGGTCAGGAAGCCACCACAGCTCAAGAAATGCTTCCTCATTGTGCTATTTTACTCCCTGGTGGACGACTTCTTTTGTGAGCCTCATTCTGCCTTTCACACTTGTTTTTATTCTGAGGTATAGGGAGCCTGGAGGGGTAGCAGAGGTGAAATGGAGCAGAAAGCTCTATGGCCCTGTCCCCTGCTCCAAAACTCCATCCACACCCTTTCACCCAGTTGTGAATTCATCCAGGTTCTACCACCTGAGAGGGATAAGCCTTCTGGTCATCCACACCATTCCTGTCCATTGATTTAATCAAAACAACAAGTGAATGAGATTAGCTTACTGAATGGGAAATTGGAGAGGTGTAAAAGATAGAGTAAAGAAGTAGAAAGGGTAAATAAAATAAAAAAAAGAAAAAATAAATAAAAGACCAGGGTTATTTATCAAGATGAGAAGTAGCCCATTGTAGCCTTCATTCATATAGACCTGGGACCAAACATAGGCACATCATTGAGGCAGTACCATATCAGTCATGCTCTGGCTGTGTGACCTTGGACTAGTCACTGAACTTCTCTGATCCTCAGTTTCTTTAAGTTTAAAATGGGGATAATAGCAGCACCACCTGACAGGGCTGTTGTGAGCATCAGACAAGATTACACACACACACACACACACAGACACACATACACGGTGTTTTGCCAACTTTAAATATAAATGTTGTTGTTTGGTCATTTCAGTCCTGTCTTAATCTTTGTGATCCCATTTGGGGTTTTCTTGGCAAAGATATTGGAGTGGTTTGTCATTTCCCTCTCAAGCTCCTTTTATAGAGGCAAACAGGGTTAAGTGACTTGTCCAAGGTCACACAGCAAGTGAGTTTCTGAGGCCAGATTTGAACTCAGAAAGATGTCTTCCTGACTTGAGGCTAAGCTACCACACCACCCACCCCCCCACCCCCGCTAAAAGCACCAGGTGGGGGAGGCCTGGTGTTTGATCCACTGCATCATGCAACTGCCCAATATAAATAAATGTAGAAGTATAATTGATAAGACTTAGTAAATGATTGGCTATGAAAGGCTAAAGAGGGGAAAAGGCAAAAGTAGCAGCAAGGTTTTTATTATTTGAGACTGGCTGGAGGGTGGTGGTATTAGTGGGAAAGTGAAGTCAGAAAGAGATAGATTTCTCCCTAGTGTTAGGGGTACCAGCATGGTGTCCTACCTGTGAAAGATGCTCAATAAATATCTATTTGACAATAATAATGCCTTTTGTTATTCTAATATCAAGAAATAAAAGGCCTAAGGTATGATTTTTATATGTTTTTTGTAGTCAAAGTCTGACTATGGCTACTAGCCATGATCAGCTGCATGGGTTCCATGGGTTCTGCTGGGTTCCATGCCTCATGGAGTCAGTTACTTAAATCAATAGACTTTTATTAAGTACCTACTATGTGCCAGGTGCTGTGATAACCCTTTGGAATAAAAAAAAAAGACATAAGACAGTTCATTTCCTGGAGGAGCTCACAATCTAACAGAAGAAGACAACACATAGAAGAAGAAAACTTTACCCGGCTCAGCCACATGAGTGAGAAATGAACACTCTAAGGGAGGAAGTCAAAGGCCAAAGTGGATAATAACTGAACTAAAATTAGTTTAACTAATAACTAAACTAAAATAACTAAATCAAAACTAAAATTGAATAGGAAAACAATCAGGGAGTGGGAGAAGTATGACTGATGTGATTCAGATTTTCCCTGATTCTCCAGGCTCTTTTCCATTTATTCAATCAATCAATATTTGCTAAAGAACCTACTATGTGCTGGGCACAAATTCAATTCAAGATTCAGTCATAGTCCTGACCCATGTGCTCTGCATTTACCTCTCTGCCCTTACCATTCTTTCTCCCATCCAGGTTATTCATTCATTTGCTATTAAAGGTACTAAATTATGGCATCACATTTTTATTTACTGCCCTCGTCTGAACAAGCTGTTCATTAGACAAGTTCTTACACGAACATCTTTGTACGGGCTCTCTTAATTCACTTCATTATAGGTCCTCTAGATTTTTATGACATGACGGGGAAAACATACTTTCCCTATATAGTATGATATTGTTTGGCTACAGAAGTAATGAAATTACTATTTAAAAATTCGTTTGGCCTAATTTTCTGTAAATCCTAGAATCACCAAATTTCAGTTAGAAATGATTATCTAGTTCAACCTGGACTTTAGAAAAAGTGATAGCAATCATTTATTTACTGTTGTAAGGTTTGCAAAATGTTTTACCTGCATTGCATAAGTTGGTTCTCACAACAGTCCTATGGAAGAGGTACTATTATTATCCCCATGTTTCAGCTAAAGAGACTGAGATTCTGAAAAGTTCAGCGACTAACTCAGGGTCACTCAACTGGTAAGTGACTGAGGCAAAATTTAAACACAGGTGTTCTTGATTCCAAGTCCATTACTCCGTCCACTACACCATGTTGCCCCCTTACTAACACAAACTGAATATAAACTTGGATAATCCAGTCTTTTCCCATGTGTCATGAGACCATTATTCATTGTCAGTAGACCATTACTCATTGAGCCTGCTATGTCACTAGGGATACAGTGACAAAAATAAGCCAGTCCCTGCATGTCTGCTCTGCAACCAGATTACAGTTTCACCAGGCTTTGAAAACAAAATGACATTCATCCCAACCAACTTCTAAGACCTTCATCCTTCCTATGGTTCCCATACCCTTTCCTTTGTGCTTGGAATCTCTCCTTCACACCTGGTCTCTGCTAAGCCCTTCCACTCCCCTTCCAGGAGTCTCTGTGGGGTTTTATGCTGTCACCCTATATCTTTCCTAACAAGTGCAAACTATGTCTTAATAAGAGTGTCCTGTTACAGTACAACACGTCACGTAGACCTTTTTACTATTACCAAAGAAAACTCAAACTCAGCCTAGGTAGGAGGAATTTCTCACTCCACTTATCCACAGTAGTTTCCAATTTGGAATCCTAAAATGGAAGCCAGGTCTCTTCTCCTGGTCTGTAGATTATTTCCAAAACAATAATGTCATCTTCTCTTATCTGGAGTTTTTTTGAATAATATGTTGAGCATGACCTACTAACAGATTTTGGCAGTAATTGTTTGCCTAAGTCCCTTTCAACCTTACAGTAGCCACACCCTCCCTATAAGAAAGCTTTGAAGATAGGAGAGAAGTTAATTATGAAGCCAGCAGAATGGCAGTAACAGATGGATTTTTTTGGTACAGGGATACACTTGAGGTGAACGAGAAAATGTCAATAACATGATCGCATTAGCCCAGAACCATTTCCACAGTAAAATGCCTGGAAAGACTATGTTCCTGCCACTGACGCTCAGTGTTCCACAATCTGTCCTTACAGGACTACACACACAATGTCCCAATTGTCCAGTCTTAACAATGGAATTAATCAGCATGATACTGGGTTCTCTATTTATAAAAAATAAGGGAACAATTTGGGATCTGTCACTTTATAGAGGCTCCTTCACCAGCAACTTAACCACTCCCAAGCTGTGATTTTCACTGACTCACAACAAATTTCATTGATTTTTAAACATCATTATTATTATTATTATTTAAAAGCCTATTATTTACATATCCCAGATTCCAGAGTGAGTTACATAACTATATACAGATAAATATCTACAAAAGAGGAACTGAAGTGGTAAAAAGCAGGACATGTATTCTCTGTAAGTCAATGTTAGCAAGAGAGTTACTTGTATGAGGCGGGATGATAAAGGGGAAAGAAAGCTATATTTGGAACCATGGGCTTGGGGCTGATTCCCAGCTTTGTAGCTTACTATCTATGTGACCTTGGGTATGTCCCTTACCTTCTGTGACCTCAGTTTCTTCATCTATAAAATTGGATGTGAATTGGACTGGATGGCCCCTAAGGGTCCTTTCTTCATTAAACATCATCCTATAAGTTTAAAAATGGTCTTAAGGGACAAACGTATTGGAATAGCTGCAGCTAAATCTCTTTCAGAGAATGTCTTTAAAATTATCCATATGCTCATAACATGCTGACTTTTGAAATGATCTTTTTCCATATACCGTAGACATGCATTCACAAGTCAGATCTACTGGTCCAGCCCTAATCTATCTCCTGCCCTCCGGGCTCATGTCTCCAACTGCCTATTGGACATCTTGAATGATATGTCCCATAGAGATCTTAAATTCAACATGTCCAAAACTGAACTCATTAAAGGAGAGACTGAGAATAGAAAAGAAAACATAGTTAATGAATAGAGGAAGCTCTAGGAGAGGAAAAGAGAACAAAGCCTTAGCCAGACGTCTTAGATGGGGCAATACATAGAAAGGTTTTAAGGTGGAAGGGAAGGAGAAAGCCATCACAATAGGTTCCATTAATCATTTTTTGTAAATTAGAAGAGCTCTTCTGTTGAGAGAAAATGGGATATGGGGCATAGCTTGGGGACAATTCTTGGCGAATTTCTGGGCTTGCTATGGGATTCTGTACATGTAACTAGTCTTAACCTTAGCAGATCGCCCTGTGTAAATGTGTTTTCTTTCTACCCCGGGTTCATTGCCCAGTTTGGACTGTGGGCAAAATGCCCACAAAATGCCACAGAGCAGCTCCAATCCTTCATGATACCCTCAGGTGGAAGAAGAGGTGAAATGAAACAGGCTACAAGCTTGTGAATGTACAACATCTTCCTCACACAGGAGCTCCCACAGTAGCTCCCCAGATTCTAGGCACTTTTGCAAAATTCGTTCCAAACAATGGCTCGTATAAACTCACAGTAAGTTTGTGTTCACTAGTCAGCCAGATGACACACTTAACTCATAGTAAAGGCATTGAATGAAAAAGCATAACATGACAAGAGGACACTTCTCTTAACTCCCATAAACTTTTCTCATAAATATATACACCCTCAGTTGAATGAATGAAAAATGTCCATAGGAATCACACATGAGGCTTATTTATACATATTGGGACCATGTGTAGCACATTCAATAATCACGAATAGCCAGGATTTACACATAAAAGTGCAGCTTGTGCCTACAATGTTGAAGAACTGCCCGTGTTTGCTGGGGATGTTGTCATGACAGCTCTCTCCTGAGCAAGCTTCCTATTGGGCGTCTCTCGGCTATCCGCCAGTGGGCATCACATCTTCATTCTAACTGTTCTTCTGCTACCTTAGCGTCTTCAGCACCACTAACATTATGTTCACCATCCACTCAAGATGCTGCAGTCATTAAGCCTCTACCCTGCAAGGCAGGACTGTAGTTCTTTCTGCCAACATCTACAGGCTATTTCCCCTCTGCCAGGTTGTATCAGAAAAGGTAATAGATAACCAGGGTCAGATCACAATGATCTTTGAAGTCCTCCCTCTGATACTGCTTCCTCCAACTGCTAAAGTTCAACTTTCTTCTGAGTTGAAGTCAGAAACCCATCTTAGTTCTTAATCCTTATCATAGCAGCCCCCAGCCCCACCCCAAGCTGGGGTAAGAAAACCTTGGTGTAATAATGTGTTTGCCTTTATTTTATATTCAGGACTCCTAACCAGAGAAGAAAATGGTTCCTCACAAATTCCTAGATAACTTAAGCCACATGTTATGACTGTGAAACATTCTTCTTGGTATGAATATATATATAATATATACATGCACACATGTTGAAAGCAAAGGTATTTAATGAAGTTGTTCAGTTATTTTAGGTGTGTCCAATTCTTAGCTGACCCCATTTTAGGGTTTTCTTGGCAAAAATACTGGAGTTTACCATTTCCTTCCCTCATTTTACAGATGAGAAACTGAGGCAAACAAGGTTAAGTGACTTCCCTAGGGTCACACAGCTAGTGAGTGTCTGAGGCCAGATTTAAACTCAGGGAGATGAGCTTCCCTGCTTTCAAGCCCAGTACTTTCTCCATTGTGCCACCTAGCTGTCCCTGTTTACAAATAGATAGATATAAAATAAACACAAGTTAGTCATGAGGGATAGGGTTTGCTGAGACTGAAGCAATAAAACATGTGAGAATTAAGAAAGGAAGGTGACATCATTCGAACTCAGCCTTGGAGGAAGCTTTGGTTCAAAGGAGTTGAAGTTGAAGAGGGAGAACATTCTAGGCACAGGCACAGAATTCTATCCACTGAGCCATCTAGCTGCCCGTTTAATGAAGCAATGTACTATAACTACAGAATATTAACCAATGACCTTCACTTAAGTTTGACTGACAACTTTTAATTTTGTGAATTCTTTTTATATGTCCCTACCACATCCTTGAGCCTTCTCTTGCAACAAATAAAACAATCAGATAAAGTCAACCAAAACAGAGACCCTATCAGATAGTGTATGCACATTGTGCACCAATAGAGCCCTACTTCTCCAAGAAAAGGAAGGAGGAGCATTCTGTTAGCTCTTTTTTGGCTTCAAGATTTATATGGTATTACATAGATAGTGTTCAGTCTTGGTTTGGTGTTCTCTTTGTTTACACTATTGTAATCACTGTATACTGGTTTCCTAGTTGTTCACTTCACTCTACATCAGTTTGTACAAGTCTTCCTACATTTCTCTGAATTCCTCATTCATTGTTGCTTATAATACAGTAGTCATCCATTACTCTGATATACCACAAATTGTTCAGCCATGCAGCGCAAATGATTTAATGGTATTGTCAAGAATCTTGGTTCTATCACCTTAGTCATAAATGAATGTGATAGGAAAGACCTCCATTTTCTGATGAAGTGACTGATATAACTGGTCAGGGAGAGCATTTTTGTTGTTTTTCAGCTCATCAAGAAGAAAAAAATAATCTACCCTAAACCAAATTTCGGGATTAGCAGTTCAAATTCCTTAAGCCAAGAAACTCTCAATTGAAAAAACCACTTCCTGCTCCATTTATCCCTTTATTCTTAAGAATTTATGTGGGATTTAAAGCATTAGAACCTTGCCCTTGCATATACCTCCCAACAAAAATAAGGGAGTGAAAATTAGGCAACAGGATAAGATGCAACTCCCATGAGCCCCATAGAAACCAGAGATCATTACTGATAAAAGGACCGGCAGTAGCGGAACAAGAAGGTTCACTGTTCACAATATTGCATCCAAACAGTATATGTTGCCTAGCCTGGACCCTTGCAGAAACAGACCCTTTTTTAAAATGCCTTTTGCTAATGGCACTAAGGCCAGATTTCAGTCCAAGATTCCCACAGTTACACCGGATGAGGATTTGGCCCAGTGTGAAGATACTAACTCAAGAACAGCAGCTGCTAATTAGAAGTCCTGGGTGCTAGTTGGAGGAGAGGAACCCCTTGCAAGGCAAAGTCAGATGGAAAATGGAGCCCAATCATTTCTCATGTGCCCCTTTGAATTTTTGTCTTTGCAGAGTCCTTCCAAGTGGTGGTTCGAGGCAATGGCTTCTATCATGCACGGAATATCGACCAAGTTCTGTGCAGTTTCAAGATCAATGACACCGTTACCATTAGTAAGTAGACGTTTGGCTGCCTCTGAGTCATGTCTCCATAAATACCGTAGAAAGAGCATTGAATGTGAGTCAGGACACCTGGGGTTCTCACATAGTGTCTTGCTGTTTGTTCTCATACTGCCAGCAAAATAACCATTCTTAGCTCGAGGGTCATATAAAAATATAAAAACAAGCAAAGATGGGCTCTCAGGCCATAGTTTGCCAACCCCTGGGTTAGAGAATCTCTTGAATTCCTTTTCCTCTCTAAGAGTCTGTGAGTCTAACGGTTTAAAAATGTGAGCTCACTCATTCTTACTGTATCCCATAGAGATAAATAGGAGAATGAGATTGTCTAGTTCTATTCTGAGATGGAAAAACTACACTGTATTGGAGGGACTTGTGCGTACTGTAAAAAGATGCACAACTTTAAACATCTTCAAGCTATTACTCTAAAATCATCTTAGAGACTATAGGACAGATCCATGATTTCATCCCTGTATAAAACTCTCAGTTCTCCCTCCACCCTGTATGGAATTTTCATCCACATATGGAACACTCCCTCCACCAATGCAGAGTACTTTGCAATAATTTTCAGTGTTACAGAGATACCTGGAACTGAGAGAGGGTTAAGTGATATCTCTGCTGATCACACAGCTAGTACATGTCAGAGGCTAGGCTTGAGCCCAGGTCTTTCTGACTCCAAAGCCAGGTCTCTCTCCACTAGGCCAAACCACCTCTATTTAGAGAATATATTATTTAGCTAATTCCCCATACCCTCTTTTGACCCTGTTTCAACCATCCTTTTAAATGTTGTCGATGGCTTTGGATCACTAAAATAAATCATCTCCTAGGACTCAATGGTGCCCAGCTGTTTCTTTCTGAACTTTAAAGACCAATATAGTCATGATACTTGATGAACTAAGAAAAAATCACTGCAAAACAGGCTTTTCAACCTTATCCCTTGGCTCTCAGGAAACCTTACTGCACTCTCTGTTCATTATGAAAGTCAGTAGCTTCTGCAGTTAACATGCATATACATTCAGAAATAAAATAGATTGATTTTGATAGAATAATACCAGATATTTCCAGTTCCCCTTGATGAGTTTCTTGTAACCCCCTGGGCACATGAGTACCCCAGGTTGGGAACCTCTGGTCTAAATCATACCCTTTTCTTTCTTTCTTTCTTTCTTTCTTTCTTTCTTTCTTTCTTTCTTTCTTTCTTTCTTTCTTTCTTTCTTTCTTTCTTCATTTTTAGTTTTCAACATTCACTTCTAGAAGATTTTGAGTTCTAAATTTTCTCTCCCTCCCTCTCCTGCTCCCTCCTCAAGACAGTGTCCCCCCTCCCCAAGACAGCATGCACCCTTTCCTTTTCTTCTCTGTCCTCCATTGTCTCACTAGATTGTAAGCTTTCAGAGGGCAGGGACTGTTTCCCTTTTGTCTCCTCAGCACCTAGCAGAGTGCCCAGGGCACAAAAGTACTCATTACATTAAACTGATATCTAGATTTCCCACAGGGATTTTTAAGTCCACAAAGCTGCTTCTCTACCCTTTCTCCAAGCCTGCTCTTTTCTCACCACTTGGACTTTAGGGCCTAATGTTTCCACAGAGCAGGGGTCACAACTGTTGTCCTGACTATCTAGGTTCAACTCAGGACAGGAGCAATCCCAAAGCTCTGTTCTAAGCTGGCTGCCCAGTCGATGGGCTGTGAAACAAGGGTCTGGCTCCCGGCCAGTTCCCAGGAATTCATCAAAGGAGGCTCTGCAGCAAAAAGCATGAATTGGCCCCTCTGGAATCCAGGCAGAGAAGCCAAGGGTGGCATCAGTCACAGAGACCATGCTTTTTCTGTCCCCAGGCAGGGGCTGCTTCTAAAAGAAGTTTTACCCACTTGGCAAGGGAATAATGGATCTCTGCCTTCAAGTTCATCTCTGATCTAGTACTGAACAAGAGGGGTCCATTTTCAGAACGGTCACTCTGACCCCTTTCTCCATCACAGACTTCACCACAGAGAGAAAATACGACTGTATTCTGAGTCATTACTTCTCTCCCAGGTCTGGCTGGTTTAAATATCTATAAATTGTTAGTCGCCATTGGGGGCCTGAGTCTATTCCAATTACATTTGTACGTTTCCCAGAAAAGTGTGTTTATCCTGGAGGAGGAGATGGCACAGACCGCCAGGCCTGGACTCTATTTGCATGTCACCATTCCTCCGTCCAAGTGCATTTCCTACATATCAGTGTGTGTTTGGGGGAAAGCGTCCCCTCATATACACAACACAGACAATACTTCTCTCCTTGAATGCCTGCCCAAACTTCCTATTGACTGAGGCCAGCTTGGTCCAGAATAGGGTCCAGATCATTTTTTTTAGAATTATCTAGGATCTCCCCTTTGTTTTGTCTCTTCCGTAAGAACCCATGCTCTTAGTTTAAAAAGTGTTTCTTGTTTCTCTGAACTATTTGCTCTTTACTGCCAGTGTATGTACCTTGATTTTGAGCTAGAAGCCATCAGACCTGACTCCTTCCCTTTACAGATGAGGAGATGAAGTGATGGCCTAATTGACATTCCTAGTGTCTGAGGCAGGATTTAAACCCACATTTCTCTGACTCTATGTCCAGGACTCTAGCCATTAAACCATTCAGGTGTCATGGATTTTTGCTTAACCCAGTGTTTCTTGTGCTATGATGCAGGAGTTTGCTCTTCAAATATTGCTTCCAGAAGAAGAAATAGAAATGAGGGGAGAGGAAACAGTATGCCCCAAGTCCCCCCACCCCCACCCAGCTAGGTCTGAACAGAAGAAGATATTTGGAAGTTGTGTAGTGAATGTAAGCAGAGCATATTTTGGCCATCTACATTGGTCACTTCTACTGACACCTTCCACTAGCTTTCTTGTCCAGTTACGGAATAATAGACAATTAGAGTTGAAAGAAACCTTCAGGGTCATCTAGTCCAGCCTCTTTCTGAGTGCAGGGATCTCCCATGGCGATCCTCATCATTCAGCCTCCACGAACTGGCTACTATACTGGAGATTTTTGAGTTAGCTCAGTTGGTCAGAGCATGCTATTAATAATGCCAGTGTCAGGGGTTTGTTCCCCACATGAGCCACAGAGCAAGCTTTAAGACAAGCTGGCATATTGAATAGAACCCCAGACATGGAAACAAGAAGAGTCTTGACATTTAGCTTCAAGAAAGTAAACTCCATAAGCTCAAACTGACTCCACCATGAACTTATATTGTTAAAGGGCTGACATTTCTGAGGACCCATGTTCTTTGATAAGATCAGGAGTCACAGGGAGCAAGCACACCTGGATTACTAACTGGGGCAGTGTTATTTATACCTATGCATGTGGCACCTTCTTCTAATGCACTAAAGTACTTTGCAGAGAGAGGCTTCTTTTTCATTTTTTTGCATAGGTTTCATTTTGATTATTTTCTTCTTGAAACATCTCCACGATGTAGGCAAAGGGAAGTTGTCATCTCTGTTTTACAGAAATGGAAATGGAGGCACAGGGAAATTACAACAGATAAGGTGGACCTTGAATCTTGGTTTCCTGATTCTGTTCACAATCAGCCAATGATTCAGAGTGTTTTGTGTTTATTCTCTTTAAAGTATTCAGCTACTCAGACAGCCAGGGGGCACAGTGGATACCTTAGGCCTGGAGTCAGGGAGACCTGAGTTCAAATCTGCCCTCAGACATTTATTAGCCATGTGATCCTGGGCAAGTCCTCAGTTTTCTCCCCTGTAAAATGGAGATAATAATAGTTCCCAAGATGGTTATGGTGATCAAATAAGATATTCTAAAGGCATGTTGCAGTCCTCAAAAATTCTATATTAATGCTAGATTATTTATATATAAATAATATATATAATATATACATATATAAATTTATATGTATAAATTTATATATAAATAAAAATATTATTTTATGTCTTGTATTTTAGAAGGAGTCAAATGTGTCAAACTTCAAGAACATCCTACCTCTTTTCTGGTCCTGAAGGAAAGAATTTAGTACTAATTTTTAGAATATTGAAGTTAATAAAAATAGTAAATTCACTGATAAGCTGGATAGTGTCCAAAGGAGAGCATCCAGGATGGCAAAGGGCCTCAAGATTATGCCATCTGTGGATTGCTTTAATGAAATGGGATCACTTGCCCTGAGAAGAGAAGACTGGGGGGGAGGTTGATATGCTAGCTGGATTCACATATTTGAAGGCTATGCATACAGAGAGATGCTTTTGTTCCTCTTGGACCAGGAGCAATGTTTTTCAAGGTATCATAGATCCACAATAGGAAAGGGCCTCAGAGACTAGTCAAACACCCTCATCTTAGGTTGCCTCCTACTAGAGTCAGGATTCAAACCTAGCTAAGCCCAGCATTCTGGCCACTGTATTGCTCTGGCTCTGTATACTTGTTAGAATAAAGAACGTCTGTTACACCAATATTGTAAAAATTAAGAGTTCTGAACTTTTATAAACTGACATAGAATTAAATTGGCAGGACCACTTATACAATAACAACATTGTAAAGAAACAAACCGCTTTGAAGGCTCTAGGAACCCTGATCAACCATGATTCCAGAAGACTGATGATGAAACAGCTCCTGAAGAAAGGTGATGGATTTAGGATGCAGAATGAGACAGTTCAAACACAGACAATGAGGGAATTTGTTTTACTGGACTGCCCATGTTTGTGACACAGAATTTGTTTTTCTTATATCTTTTTATTTCAATGGGATATGGATGAGAAGATAGATTCTTGTTCAGCTAAAAAATAATTTAAAATGGAAAGGCAAGGACTATAGGCGTGGAATGTTGCATGCACTTTCACATGAGATCCCCACTATTAGTTTTTTTAATTGTTTTCATTTATTACAAGAGGGCTCTCCAGGGTAAATATTGGTAATGTACAAATGAAACATATCAACAAAACTTTTTTAATGAAAAAGGTAATTGATAAATAGTCAAAGGATATGAACAGACAATTTTCAGAGGAAGAAAGCAAAACTATCGGTAGTCATATGAAAAAATGCCCTACATTACTAATAATTAGATAAATGCAAATTAAAACAACTCTGGGGTGCTACCCACAACCAACATATTGGCAAAGATGGCAAATAAAAGGAAAGCAACAAATGCTGAAGGGAGCATGGGAAAATAGGAACACTGATGCACTGTTCGTAGAGTTGTGAACTGAGCTAAGCATTCTGGAGACTGATTTGGAATTATTCTCAAAGGGCTATAAAACTGTGTATACCCTTTGACCCAGCAATACTACAGCTAGGTATGTATCCCAAGGAGATTACAGAAAAAGGGAAATGACCTATGCATGAGAAAATATTTATAGCAGCAGCAGGTGGTAAAGTATTAGAAATTTGGGTGATGCCCAGCAATTGGGGAATGCCTGAGCAAGTGGTATATGAATGGGATGGGCTATTATTTAATGTAAGAAATGATGAAGGAAATGGTTTCAGAAAATCCTGGAAAGATTTATGTGAACTGATGCAAAGTGAAGTGAGCAGAACCAGAAAAACAACGTATACAATAACAGCTGCATTGTACAATGATCAACTATGAATAACTTAGCTAATCTGACCAATAACTTAGGTATAATGGATATCATATTTCTTGCCTTTTCAATGAGTGGGGAATGGATGGAAGGTGGGAGAGAATCTGGAATTGAAAATAAAAATATGGTGAAAATTTTTTTAATAAAATGAAAAAAGAAGAACTTTTCAACACTCAGCATTACCTAAAAGTGCATTGCTTTAAGAGATAATGGTTTTCCTCCTACTGGACATCTTTAAGCATAGGCTACAATACCCATTTGTCAGAGATGTTGCAGATGGGATAATTGTTTGGATACACCTTGGATTATGATTTCCAAGGTCCTTCCCAATTCGAAAATTATATAATATTTTCACAATAGTTAAGAGACAAAAATCTAAATCATTTAGTACGATTCTCATAGACCAGTAGACTTTTAAAACTAGAAGGGGCTTCACTATATTCCAGTTGCTCATTTTACAGATGAAGAAACTGAGTTCCAGGGATGTCAAGGGAGCTGCTCAAAGCAGCACAACTAATTAGTGACAGAAATAGATTCGGATCCAAGTCTCCTGACTTGTTTCATTGCTTTCCCATTGCTTCTTTTAACTCACTTCCTCTACCTCATTTGTGAACCTTATAGGAATCACAATTATTCACATGTAAACACTGAATTCAAGCTGCAGGTGGCCAAGATTTATTTAAAGTTATCCAATGGACCTATTAGGAAGCTGGGAATAGAGTGAAAGACCTGCCCCTCCACTTTGACCTTTCAACTGTGCTACCCTCCCTAGAACTGTCCTAAGCAGGCTTCCTATAATTCTTTTTATTCTCTGTGATTTTGTTTTAGATGAGAAACCAACTGTTGTGCAAGATACATACTTATTTTGTCCTGCACCAAAGCTAGATGAGATTGGGCAGTAAGTAATGATGGAACCTTCTCAACCTCATTTTGCATGATTTCCCTTTGCCCATTCTAAGTCCCAACCACTCTACTTACTGTCCTCTCCTCTTCTGCCCTTCCCACCTTTGATAGGGCCATCTTTTGGACATCTCCCTTCCACACACTCAGCCCTGACCTCTTTCTGCCAAAAATCTATATTCAAAACGAAAGACAGTTAATTATCGACTCAACAATTCAGGTACCCCCTCCAACCATAACTGATTGCTCCCTCCTCAGATTCCTCATAGCATTTTGGGTGAATATTTCCTTTATACTTGTCTGCTTGTAGGATAGTTCTTCATGCAACTGTCTCGCCTTCCCTACTGGATGTTTGCTCCTTGAAGGCAGAGATTCCATCTGATCTCCAGAGATCCAAGTAGTAGAGTCTTACCCAATCTTTGTCAAGTTTTAATTTGTTGAATGTATACAAACAGGAAGATTAATCTTTGTTATACTTAAATACATAGAATTTAGGATACAGAAATAATAATTACCACACTGAGAATAATGTTCTACATCGTGTAAGTCTTTCTCCTGAGAAGCCCAGATTGGAAAAAACTAATTTATTAGTCCTTAAAATATCTCTAAAAGAGGGCTGCTAGGTGGCACAGTGAATAAAGCACCAGTCCTGAAGTCAGGAGGACCTGAGTTCTAATCCAGCCTCAGACACTTACTAGCTATGTGACCTTGGACAAGTCACTTGACCCCAATTGCCCAGCCTTCCCTCCTCCAAAAAAAAAGGCAGAAAAAAGCAAAATGTTGCTAAAAGACGAGTCTAGAAAAACATTAAACTCTGTTTTCTTCTTCCACCATTTTCTCCTATTACATAGATATAAATATTTATGTGAGTTTATACCACCACTGGTTTGGTATAATTCTGTGGAAGCAGATTGAATTTTTTTGTTTGTTTATTTTTTAAATCCAGACTTTGATCTTCCCCCGCTGTGGAAATGTTCTCCACTGATTCAGGCCAACAACTCCTCTGTTTCCTATAGTCCTGGGGTCACAGGGTGGTTAAGTAACTTGCCCATCCATGGTCATATGGCCAGTGTGTGTGAGTCAGGCCTCAAACTCAGGTCTTCCTGACTCTCAGGTCAGCACTTTCTCCAATATCCCGTACTGAATCTCAACTGAACATCAATGATGCCTTTTGAAATATGAAATAGTCCTGATCAATTCCCTGGAGGAAGAAGCAAGTACAGAGCAATAAAGAAAGCAGAGATAGTACCTAGGTAGAATTGTCTATGAGCCTTCTCTGAATGCCTTTCCTACAATGCCAGAGATCTACTTTCCCAGTGCTTAGGTGTGCTCTAACCACAGGTAACCAAAAATGTGTTATAAATTAATAATAATAATAATGATGATGTCCTTCGGTACTTTACAATCAGCTAACTTGTGGTGAACCGAACACCTGCCACCACAGCTCAGTCTTTAACAAAGCTGGCAAGAGAGTGGTCTCATGGGAACGATGGAAATATGCACACACCACCACTTATGTTGACTTTCTCTCTCTTTGTACTCTAGAGTGGTTTTTCTCCAAGTCAGCATGAACAAGGGACTCACCTTCATCTCCAGCTCAGTCAGTATCACTAGCACCAAATGTGTAAGTATGAAGGACATGATCCTGTGGGCCACAGTAAATCAACCAGGAAAGGCCACCAAGGCAACTTCATTATTCTTTTTAGAGTGTTTCTTAGTTGTAAAGAGTATTACCCACCCTACCCCACCCCCAGCTAGAAGAAGGAAATGAAGTGTAGAAACTAAGACACAGCCAAAAAAAAAAACAAACAACAACCTAGAAGCAACATAAGATTTACAGTCTTGGGACCTGTGTTCAAATCCCAGTTTTGTCACTTATTATCTTTGTGACTTTGGAAAGCCAACTCATTCATTTCCTTAGTCAGAAAATGAGGGGTGGAATCAACGGCTTCTGAGGTCCCTTACAGCTCTCACATGTCCCTAAGTCGAATGCCTGTTTAATATGACAGCTCTAAACTGATCATCTATAATCCTGTAGCAGTCACTAGGGAGCCCATGCCAGAGCCAGCAACAGTATGACAAACTCCTCCAATATGCTTTCTAATAAATGTCCCACCTCAAGCTAGGACAGCATCCCAAGGTGTTATCTTTGGAGTGAGCCTCGTGGTTAAAGCCACAAGCCTCCTCCTATCATAATGCTACATGTGATGAAAGCTATTTTAATGGAATAAATGCATGAAAATGAGCCAACCTCAACAGGGTCAAGTTCTTTCCTTTCCCAGCCTTCTACCTCTCCATCCTGAAAAGTACTATCCTAGAAGAAATAAGGCTGGCATGAGCATAGGTGACAAAGAGGAGAGGTTTTGGTATTGGGCTAAGTCGCTTTCAGTTGCAAGAGCAATTGATGTGGGGGTATCTAGGTGGCACAGTGGATAGAGTGCCAAGCCTGGAGGCAGGAGGACCTGAGATCAAGTCTGGCCTCAGATGTTTATTAGCTATGTGACCTTGGGCAAGTGGCTTAACCCTGATTGGAAAGAAAAAGAAGAAAGAAAGAAAGAAAGAAAGAAAGAAAGAAAGAAAGAAAGAAAGAAAGAAAGAAAGAAAGAAAGAAAGAAAGAAAGAAAGAAAGAAAGAAAGAAAGAAAGAAAGAAAGAAAGAAAGGAAGGAAGGAAGGAAGAAAGAAAGAAAGAAAGAAAGAAAGAAAGAAAGAAAGAAAGAAAGAAAGAAAAAGAAAGAAAGAAAAGTGACATACAGGATGTTTTTTCAAATTAATGATTGGACACAGGGTCATTTGTGCAAAATATAATGATAATTTTCAATCAGGTTACTAGTAGGGATGAGTGTCGCTGATTGTGAGAGAGAAAGGTAGAACCAAGGCTCTATGGAGCCATGACCTCAAGAAACCTTTTGATATGGCTTCTTCCTAGAGAGTGAGTGATGGGGCACCTCAACACATAAAGGTTTAGTGCACTATGGCCTTGGGGGTGAGGTGAAATTGGACACACTGGCCCCACCCACTTGGTACCTTGGTTCTACATCCCAAATGCCAGGGCCTTTTAGCTGTCAGTTCAGCACTTAGTCAACTCACTCAATAAGAGGATCAAGCCAGGGCTCCTGTGAATCCGGGTGTGTTCCCAGCCTGTTCAGTCTTGTTGCATTAAGCCCTTTCCTTCTCATTTTGCAGATTTCTGCAGTTTCCTTTTCTTCTCCTGTTTTCTTCTCTTTGGCTCCCCAGCTCTAGCTCTCACCTGGTTCTCTCGTGGCAGCTGCAGTAAGTTTTCTCTCTTCTCTTCTGCTCTTTGAAGCTCATTTTCTAACTCCATCAAATTCACAGTTAACAGATAAGAGGCTAAAGCCCCTTTCATATTGTTTCTTCCATGAATCTGATACCCGAAAGGGCATCACTTGGGTGCCAGGTGGTAGAGACTCAACCCTTTCTGCGAACACTTAAAATCAGGATTATATGTGCTTTCAGTGTAAGGGAAATTTGGAAAGGAAGAAGAGGCATGCCTGAGGAGGGAGTAGTGCATCTGCTCAATTAGCTTTTTTTCTCGATTCTGGTACCAGCTTGCACAGTCTTAACTACTATTTACTTAATCTTCTCCATCTAAGGGAAAGTATTTGGGTATGACTCCATGATCCCTTGTCCCTGCACATCCCTGCCCATAAGCAAAATTAGCTTCCCATAACTTTTTACAAATTTTTTGTTGCACTTTTCTTAACGTGAATCCAACTGACTGATTTCTAAATCTTTGTCTTTTTGTTTTAACTTGGCACAAAACGAACCTTGTGATGCCTTTCCCACATTCTCCACTAGCTTTCATATTCAGGATCCACTTAATCTCTCCATCAAGTGTGGATTTTTCCCCCTCCTCTTCTTCGTTCTCTCTCATATTTTTCTGTTTTTCAGTTCTTGGAACATGTAGATGTTTACCATGGGTGGGCGGGGGGGGCTAATATTCCTACATGGAGTGGAAAATTAAACTAAATGACTTCCAAGGTCCCTCTCAACTGTAACCCTAAAACTGATAAGGCAACAGAGTTCAGTGAATAGGACGATGAGCTTGGAGTCAAGAAGGCCTTGGCTCAAAACCTGCCTCAGATGCTAACTATGTGACCCTGGGCAAGTCACTTAGTTTATCAGTGAAAGAAGTACTGAATGTAGAAACAAGAGAGCTGAATTTTAATCTCTCTGCCAATGTTTAATAGCTGCATGACCTTAGGCAAGTCATTGTACCTCTGAATCTTTGTTTCCTTATTTGTAAAATGAGAATGTGTATCTTAGAGGGTTTTTGAGCCAAACCTGCTTCATTAACTCTAAAGCACTATAGAAACATCTCTTATTGTTGTTATTATTGATATAATATCCTTCTCTCATTGTGTGCCAGTAGCCTACTTACAGGTATATCAATCTCAAAAATAAATCTCGCTTTGGGCATACTAATGAGCCTGAGTCTCCCAGATTTTTTAGTTGGCTGACTCTAGGATTCCATGGGGGTAAAGGAGTCAGGGTTAGGATTATTAGATCTAAATGAATTCAGTGACTGTCTAGCTGCTTCTGGGATGATAGTATAATAAAATAGACTTATTTTAGTGTTTAATCAGGTATAGTTGAGCTGATTATTATAGAAGAATCTTAGAAAAATGAGGAATTCCTAACATCCCCTCTGATGGAGGAAATTATGGTAATCCCTGACATCCTATTGATGAGCTGTGATATTAAATGAAGCCGAGAGGACCCATCACTCTCTCTGTCGTGCCTTTGGTCTCCATCTGTGACATCTGCCTTGGACCTTTTGACAATTGGAGAAGTGATCTAGACAGTTCCTTTGTTTGCAGCTCAGTGGAACGATTCTCTTCATTGCCCTGTTGGTTCTGTTTCTGCTACTGGCCCTGGCCCTTCTCTGGTGGTTCTGGCCTCTTTGCTGCACGGTGGTAAGTAACCATTTGTCACCTTCTTGGTCCTTAGATAGGACCATACATAGATGCAGGTGTACAGGCCGAGTGATAGATGAGAACCTAGCTTTTCTACTGTTCCCCATGTCCGTCTCCACATCTCTCTCCTCCCTCTTCTTCCCCTCCCATGCAATCCTCTTAGTCCCCTCAGGGATGAGGGCAGCCAGACATGTGAGCTAAACAGAGAGGGATTGCTGAGATGTAAACCTGACACTTCTCCTACTCCCTCTAGAATAAATAGAAATAGCATCGTGAGTGATGACTAGATTCCTAGGCTGGCCCACAATAGTCCATTTTACCTATATTGTAGCTAACTTATCATATGTTTGATACAATTTGGGAGAAACCAGTGTTTCTTATAGAACACAATATGGGGAAGAATATTCATATAAATGTAGACACAGACACACACACATATGGGTGTGGGGAAGGATTATAGTTGTGATTTTTCTTGATAACAAAAAAAAACCATCTCTTTTCTAACATCAATAAGGCAAGAAAGTTTCTCAGCAAAGTAGCTTAGAACCCAGACATGTAAACTTAATGGAGAGTATCTTTAAAAAAAAAAAACATATTTCTCTGAGTGGGATTGGTTTTTGTTGTTCTTGTTGTTAAGCAAAATTAAACTTAAGAGATGTGGATTCAAAGCTTAGCCCCTGTGCTTGCTAACTATGTGTCCTTGGACTAGTCACTTAAACTTCCTGAGCCTCAACAAAAGGGAAGGGTGTCAGTGTCTTCTCTGAGCTAATGCTGAGGATGGTATTTATTTCCACAAGTTATTTCCACTATTTGCAAGGAATAACAGGTAATAAGGTTGGATACCCCAGAAGTGATAGGTGGCAAATATTTCCTTTAATGCATATAAATGAGTCAGTTCAGGGAAAAGTTTGTTTGTTTGCTGCCTGCCACAGCAGGCTAAGAGAACGCCCATGAAGCCCACTTTAAACTCTGTTTTTGTATCTATTCCAGGTGATTAAGGAACCACCACCTCCTCCACCCCCACCAGCAGTAAGTATTATTAACCCTAAATTTAGCAGCATGTAGCATTTAGCCTAATTTTTTTTTTATTTCTGGACAAAGGGGCAAGTTAGTCTTGGAGGGGATAGAAGGCCAACAGAGTCAGATCCTTTGATAATATTTAGAATTGAACAAGATGTTCCTGATACTTCCCATCCATCTCCCAAACCAAACCAAATTCTGTGCCTTTCCTATCAAATTGCTCATTCTTGAGCTGCCTATATTAGGCAACTTTGAAATTGCCTAGTGAATTAAATAAGGACTTTGAAAGTTCAGTAAGCAATGACCTGCTGTTGGAATGACTGCACACAGTTGCCCCAAGAACATCACCATGAATGAGGGTCCCTGTGCCTCATTCTCATAGCTAATCAATGATTTCATTGAGTGAGCTTGCTGTCTCACTTGTTCTGCTACAAGGCAGTGGCCTGTCTCATGCACAATTCATTCCCACGGTGTAGCCGTCTGTGCCCTCCCAAGCAAACTGTGCCCATGAATCTTTTATACGGAGTTGATAAAAATAAAGGCAGCCTGGAAAGAGAAGAAGAGGGGACTCCATGATGCTTGCAGGCTTCTCAGGGAAGAGCCACAGCTGTGAAAACAATAGGGTTTTATTTGCTGTTAGCATGTAAATACAGCCTGCTGAGGCCAAGCAATCTGGAGACACTATGGGACTTGGCATCACCCGAGATAATCTGTATCACCTGGCAAGCTCCTGACAAGTACAGAGATGGTATTTGCCTTCCTAGGACTCCAGTTTATCTTGTACATCTCTCTTCTGTCACCCCCATTAGACTGTGAGCTCCTTGTGAGCAGGGACTGCCTTTGTATTGTAAACAGGGACTGCCCTGTTTATTTGTATCCCCAGGGCATAGCACAGTCCCTGACCTTGATAGGCATCTAATAAATGCTTGATGACTTGGCTTCACTAGGACTCAGATGAAGAAGATGGATTGCCCAAGAAAAAGTGGCCAACGGTAGATGCCTCTTATTATGGTGGCCGAGGAGTTGGAGGCATTAAGAGAATGGAGGTAAGAAGAGTTTACCACCCTGTTCAATAACCATAACTGACCTTGACCAGGGGAAATAAGAGCCAGAACTCATGAGGGAGATAAGATTTATCTTATTCACTGCTTTTATTAATTAGATGTACTGGGTGTTTGACGTCATTAATTGGGGACAAGGGTAGGGGGAGGGTAAGAACAAATTTTTAGGGCACTCAGTATCTTTAATTTGTAGTGTCAAAAAAGATAACTCAGGGCCTAGTCAGTGATTTAAGTGGATTCTTTCTGTGAAGTCAATAGGACCTCTAGCAGACTGCCTGGAATTTCTGAAAGTTGGGGGCTGGTTCACATCTATTAAATTCCAAGACCTTCCTCGTGAGAAAGATTATAAAGATGATGTCATCAGGTTAGGGAATGTCTTGGATTTCAAACCACTGGACCAACACGTTGACAAATAAGGAAATACTGAGTCACAGACACACCAGGCCTGTCCTCACTCAGACTGAAAAATGGAAAGGAAAAATCCCAAGTCTATCTGATCCATTTGAAAACCAATTTGGCAAAATTCAAAGAACTCAAACAAGTAGTTCCTCAAGTTTCCAGTCAAAGGGAGTGGGGAGGAGGAGGCCCAGAAGACTGTGAGAGACCGTGTGAAAAAGAACTAAGGCTGGCAACTTTTTCAGACGTGTTCCTTTTTTTTTCTTTTGTTCTTGTGTTCAGGTGAGATGGGGAGACAAAGGTTCAACAGAGGAAGGGGCCAAACTGGAAAAGCCCAAAAATGCTGTCATTAAATTACCAGAGCAAGAATTTGAGCCATGGGAGCCTAAACCAAAGAAGCACAGTAGGAAAGAACTTCCTTCACAAAGAAAATGGTACACGCCCATCAAGGTGAGACATGGATGGGTTGGGTGCATGATTATAAAGGGGTCATACAGGGCCAACAGTTTATGAAGTTAATCTTGGATCACAGTTTTTCAACCAAAAAAGACACTGTGGTCATCTAGTCCAAGACCCTCATATTACAGAAGAGGAATCCAAGACCCAGAAAGATTAAATTATTTCACCAAATCATACAGTAAGAGATAAAGGTAGGACCCAAACTCAGGCCTTCTCACTTCAGAACCAAGGCTCCTCCCTTTATACCATGCCACCTCCATTGTGAACTGGATATTGTAGTTTATATTTATCTCATTAGCTTGTCATTAATACACTCAGAACCCCATCAGTCTGACTTGTTCTTTCCCCAGCCATAAAAACAATACTAACCTTGTCTTTGGCCCAATATTGTATCTTCTCCAGTGGATCAGTAACTTGCAGCTAAAGCTGAAGAATTGTGTCAAGTGCCTTCTTCAGATTCTGATGGATGTCAATTCTAGTTTTGAAATATTTATTGTGTATTGACTGTGTGCTGACTGTACTGAATTGTGTACTATGACTAAGTAGTGGAGATATAAGGTCCTTGCCCTCAAGGTATTCATAAGCCAGAAAAAGAATTCATAGTCTCTTGTGTGTCCACAATGCATAGGAGCAAAGTCATTCGGAAGCCCAGAAAATTGATACCAAAGAATGGAAGTGCTCACCATCACTTCTTATACTTCTGTGGATGAATGAATGAAAAGACAAACTGAATGCTCTTTGTGTCCGATACTATGCTAAGTGTTGAGGTTACATAGACAAAAACAAGACAGGCTTGCCCTCAAGGAGTTTACATTCTAAATGGGAAGAGACCTGTATAGGGGAATGCTGACCAGCAAAGGGTGTTTTGGTCTGGAAAGGCACAGGGATGATGAAAACCAGACATATCGCTCCCAAAATATACAATTGTGGTTGCAGGGCTGCTACATATCTCTGCACATCGAGAAAGGAGACATTTTCTTATGTATCAAGTAGATGAAAGAAACATGGAGGATACCCATGCCCAATGTAATTTGCATCCCCAAAAATACCATAGTCTATCCCAAAGGTCTCTGGTATAACTGGGGGAGGAAAAACAACAAAGCAGCAAGTATTTATTTAGTGCCAGATACTGTGCTGAGCACTGCAGATACAAATACAAACATAAAGCTAGTCCCTGCACTCAGGAAACTTACCTTCTGATGGGGTAAGACAATACACAGAGGGAGAACAAAAAGGAGCAGGAAGGTTTTGAGAAGGGAATATGCTCATGAACAGGCACAGTGACAAAGTCCAAACAGCACAGATCAGAGAGGAATAAAGCATCACTAACCTGGTCCCATCCCCCAAGTAGAGGGAGCTCCCCAGAGAAATTCACTAACATGAGAAGGTGGCCTACATGGAAGAGGGGTATTCCTGGGTGAGAATGTCCCAGGACAGAATCTTGTGATGAAATAATAACTTTACCAACTCTGGTAGGATAAATGCTTCTTAACTTGCCTTGGCCTTCAATAGCCTACTTCTAGCATCTGAACAGTGCTGTCCTGAGGAGACAGCAGAAGCAGCAGTGATATCCTAAAGTCTCATCATGTGGATCAGCACAGGGTGTCTAAGAGTTGGGAGTGATCGGGGTTTGATACCCAATTCAGTCTGAATAGGCCTTTGTCATTGCTTCCCAAATCTCTTGCATTTGGGCACCTCAGTCAATCCAAGTAACTGTTTTGGGGGGACTTAACTCCATTTCAGTCCACACAATGCCCAATTTGGAGTCAGAAGACCTAAGTTTTAATCCCATCCCTGTCATTCACTGTCTATGTGACTTTGAGCCTCAGTTTGCTCATATGAAAATGAAGGCGTTAGAGTAGGTGGCCACAGATGTTAACTTTCTTTTTTTTTATTTGTCAAATCTTTATTGTTTAAGTGGGGGGAGGGTTGGCAGGGTCCAGTTTAGTCCTTCTTGGCAGCAGCCTTCCTCATGGCAGCTAGGACATTGCTGAGTTCCTCTCTCTTCCTCTTGGCTCAGATATGAGTTCCCACCCTTTTTTTGATGAATTTAAGGGCTCTCTTATCCTTGGAGACTTTTAACAATTCCATGGCCCGCCTCTCATAAGGAGCAAATCTACACACCTCCCGGATCATATCTCTCACAAACTTTGTGTGTTTGGTCAAACGCCCATGGCGGTGGCAGTGTCGTGGCTTCAAAATGTTTTTGGTAACTTTGTGGCCCTTGTTGAGGCCCACAGCCATGGGGTACCGGATAACCATGGCTGCAGCACTTCTGTAGCCCCAAAGGCAACCACAGCAGAAAGGAGGTAAGAGCGCTGAAACAGATGTTAACTTTCACCTGAGAATCATGATCCTGTTCTAAATGGTTGCTTCGTTTCCCTTCATGACTTGTAATCTTTAATCTTCCCCTTATCTGTAGGATCTCAAACTCTCCATTTCCTTCATAGGCACCCCCTTTCTCTAAAGAATTTTTTATCACTTTCCACCAGCGTTGACTTTAAATCTTGATCCTGATCCCAAGTCCCGCCCCCACAAAATATATCTCATCTGAGATAAGTCATGGTCATTGGGAGACAAACACTGGTGTAAGGGATAATGCTTAATTTGTAAACCTGATCACTGCCACACAGAAGAATTATGAGAAAGCTGCCTAAGACATGATTTAAAATTTACAAATGCCAAAAAGTAACAGCATGTGGCTTTTTTTAGGGCAAACTGGATGCTCTGTGGGCATTGGTTCGACAAGGCTATGACCAAGTGTCACTTATGAGACCCCAGCCGGGAGAAAAGGTAAGACATCACAAGTGTGATCTCATGGCACTTTTCTGGCCAGTACTGTCTTTTTCTTATTCCTTTAAGAATCTTTTGGGTCAGCTAGGTTGCACAGTGGTTAGAGTACATGCCCTAGAGTCAGAAGGACCTGAGTTCAAATCCAGCCTGTGTGACCCTGGACAAGTCATTTAACCCCAATTGTCTACCCCCTCCAAAAAAATCCTTCTGCATTAGCCTATGGAAAATCCAAATAGAAGATTTATAATGGAAAGCTATAATAACAATGTCTTCTGTTTGAAATCATTCCAACATTGGTATCCTGTAACCACTACCATTCAGCAGCATTCTTCTTTTACTTGCAGTACAGCTGAAAGAAATTTATTCAGACCTTTATTAAGCACCATTTATACACCATGCAGCTAGGTGGTGCAATAGATAGAACACTGGGCCTGGAATCATGAAGATCTGAGTTCAAATCTGACCTCAGACACTTACTAGCTGTGTGACCCTGGGCAAGTCACTTAATCCCCATTGACCTCAGCTTCTCAACAAAAAATGGGGACATACTGGAGAAGAAAATAGCAAATCACTTCAATAGCTTTGCCAAGAAGGCCCTATGAACAGGTCTACAGGGTCATGAAGAGTTCAACATGACTAAACAACAAATGCACCATGCACTGTCCTAGGCATTGGGAATAAAAATTTTAAAAAAATAGTTTCTGCCCTTACTAAATTGAAATTCTGCAGGAAAACAATGTTTACAAAATTTATTTGTTCAGTTGTTTCAGTCATGTCTGACCCTTTGTGGTCCCATTTTGGGGTTTTCTTGGCAAAGATACCAATTTGCCATTTCCTTCTCCAGCTCATTTTACAGATGAGGAAACTGAGGCAAACAGGGTTAAGTGACTTCCCCAGGGTGACACAGCTATTAAGTGTCCGAGGCTGGATTTGAACTCATGATAATAAGTCTTCCTGATTTCAAGCCCAGAACTCTACCCACTATGCCACCTAGCTACCCCTGTTCACAAATAGATAAATACAAAATAAACACAAGTTAGACATAGGGAGTAGGGTTTGCTGAGACTGAAGCAATAAGACTTGTGAGAATTAGGATAGAATTCCTGGAAAGGTGACAGTTGAGCTCAGCCTTGGAGGCATTTGGGTTCAAAGGAGTGGAGCTTAGGAGGGAGAACATTCCAGGCATGAGCACAGTTTATACAAAACGACATACCTCATGGATGGACAACTGATGGGAGAATTTTGATGGAAGATAGAGTACATCATGGGAGTCGTTCTTTGGGATGCAGAGGACATAACATGGCAACTCATGCATACTCAGTCTAAAAAGTTAATCTTGCATCAGATTGTGAAGAGTCAGTGCCAAACAAAGGAACTTATAGTTTACCTAGAAGCAAAAGGGAGCCAGTGAAGCTTCTTAATTGGAGGTGTAACATGGTACTACTTACCCATGAAGTATTAGTTTGATAGCTATCATGGATTGTAGAAAGGAGAGACTGGCAACAGGAAAACCAGTTATGAAGCAACCCTCCAGATGAGGGGCAATGGCCTGAATTATGGTGGTGATATTAAGGGTAGAGAGGTGACAAATGCGCAAGCTCTTATAAAGATAAAAATCAACAAGATTTGACAAATGGGATGTGGGTGGTGACTGACAATGAAGAAATGAGAATAATTTTTGGATGACCAGAAGAACAGTGATACCCACCACAGAAGTAGGGAAGTATGGAGGATGGGGTGGGTTTAAGGAGAAAGATAATGAGTTCTGTTTTAGACATGTTCAATTTGAGATGCCTATGGAATTTCCAAGTGGAGGCAGTTAGAGGTATGGGACCAGAACTCATTCGTCTGTTAAACCCAAAATTGACTTGAATATGAAGGGAAATTTAACATTTTCCATATAAATATTTAATCAACATCAAAAATCAGCCTTGTGGGCACTCAGAATCATTACCTTGAGGACGATCACAAAATTTATTTTGTGTAGTATATTTACAGAGCTAGTTACAATTACTCAGTTTTCGCTTCTGAAAGCTACTCCATCACCAGTTGTAAGGATCTGTCGCCAATGAACAATGATGAGTTCCTTCCTGGTTTTGATGTCTTAGATGGTCATCATTATGTCGGAACTCATTTATGCTATTACTTCCCAAGACAAGTACACATCCCTCTAATGCTAGAATGAGACCATGTGGCTAGTCTAAAGAATTATATCCTGTAGGAAAGTTAAAATGCAAGTAATCCAGTCCTCAGTTTCCCTAATTAGCTTGGCATGAATCCAAAGAAAATTGAGTGAGCAATCAGCACCTTTCTCTGGAAAGTAGTGTGACCTCTTTGTTCTATTACCTCCTGATAATTCTGAAGATCAAATTTCTGTGATGTGGTCCTTGTTACGCATTACAGACACTGATATGAAATCCCAATATGGGAACTGATCATCAGATGACTGCCATAATCTGAAATGGGCATCTTTAAATAACCAGTCTTGGAGTTGAAAGTAAGAACAGCTTAGAGCAGGGGTGGGGAACCTGGGGCCTCAGGGTCACATGTGACCTGCTAGGTCCTAGGATACAGCCTTTTGACTGAGTCCAAGTTTTATAGAACAAATCCTTTTATTAAGGGGATTTGTTCTGTAAAGTTTGGATTCAGTCAAAGGGCTGCACTTGAGGGTCTAGAGGGCCACGTGTACTTCAAGGTCACAGGTTCCTTATCCCTTCACTTAGACTGTCAGGCATATGGGAGATGCTAAATAAACTTTGGTTGAATTGGATTAAAGGCACCAGGTAAAGTTTCTCCATTTAGGCAGGACTTTCAGTATTAGCGATGTTTCATTGTGATCAGGCCATTTGAAAAAAGCTAGATATGCATCTAGTCTGGCAGAATTTATCATATTGATTTGAATGGAGGCAAAGCTTAATAGTCAAATCTGAATATTATGAAATCTGAGTACTACTTATAACCAGTGTTATTTTTCAATGTATCTGCATCTATGTATACATTTTTTTCTTTTAAAAAAGCAGCCTATACTCAGTCTATTATGCATCAGATGCTGCTCTGCCTAGTGGGAGAAAGTTGGATTAATTGATCACTTGAGGCTACTTCTAGTTCTGATTCTATGATAAAACTTCTATTTTCCTCTGGCTACATGTCTCTAAAAATTAGCAAAGCTGGCAACAAATCATATATATTCTATGTAGTATCTAGGAAGGGTGTGTAAGAGTTTGGAGCATGCACAGGACAGAACAAAAGTTTCTGAATCATTCCAGTTCAGAAATGGAAAGATGAACACCACTGGAACCAGTCCTTTTGCTGGTTTCCCTGAATGGGGATTCCTTGGGCAGCTGGGCCTCAGGCTTCATATTGACTTTTTAGATCTGCCTCTGGGCCCTTGAATGGGCTTTTTAGTCCCAGCTGTATTTTGATAGAAGTTACATTATAGAATCTGATTTCATCCCATGCCTTTCCCTGGCGCTGCTGGTAGATTTCTGTCACCCATAACACAATGCTACCACTGTGGTTGGGGCAGCCCCAAAACATTTCGAAACAAGGATACTCAGTTACTCACATGTAAAGTGCTCCTGGGTGGTAAAGGGAAAGACAAAAAAAGAACAAGACTGAGGTTAATTAAAACAGGGCAAGCCAAATAGAGGGCAAAGTCAACGAATCAAATGTTCATCAAGGCAAGAGGACAGAAAAGGTCTTATTGTCAAGCAGTATTAGAAGCCAGTCCTCTTTCGTGGCCAACAAAATTAGCTTGAGTTGGCAAAGGTTGAAAAGGAAGTAATAAATGATCCCAAATCATTCTGTTTTCCCAAAAGTAATTACTTGAAGCTGAGATTACAAAGAGGGAAATTATATGGGCCAGTGCATAGGACCTTAGGTTGGGAATCAATGGTGCTGGTTTCTGTGCTCTACCCTATTATGTTTTGTGGTATCGATCATCACTTAGACCTTTGAGTCTCAGCTAATCCATCCCGAATTAGCAGATGGACAAATGGAAATATGTTTAATCAAGCAGTTTGAGCTCTTTGGATGAAAGTTCTTTGGGTTTTTAGGCCCAAGATATTATTATGATATAAGAATTTTAGAGGCAGCCTGGAACCATGCGTAGAATGGCAGCCTCAGAGCTGGGAAGATAGAACCCTAGAGCATCTGGGTTCAAGTATTGCCTCTGACACATACTGGCTGTCTGACTGTAGTAAGCCACTTAACCTCTCAATGCCCCAGGCAATGCTATAATAACAATAAAGATGATGATGATGATGATGATGATGATGATGATGATGATGATGATGATTGATGATAGCAATATGGACTAGACCTGTGATTTCATTTATACAAGTGAGAAAACTTCATCTACCAATAAAAGTCAGCACCATCTGAGCAATATATAGGCTTAGAAAGTTGCCTTAGACATTAAGAGACTGTGACGCATCCAGGATCATCACACGGTCATTTTATGTCAGAAAGAGAACTTGAACTCGGGTCTTCCTGGATCCAAATTTAGTTCTCCATTTAGTATGCCATAGAAGCTTTTTGATCATAATAATAACACTAATAATAACTAAGATTTAGATAGCACTTTAAGATTAGCCAAGAGTTATTTTTATTTATTTCATCTTTAATTTGTGGGATAAAACAAGCATTTCTATAACATAGCATAATAAAAAAGATGATTGCACGTGAATGTACAATTTGCCATTCCTTTTAAATGTACAAGAAAGTTATGTAAATTTATTTTTCTTTTTTCCTCTTTTTTTCTTCCCTTCCACACCCTAGAGATAGCCACCATTAGACACAAATAATATGCATAAAATTATTCTATACATACTTCTCTTTATCCTTTCTCTGGATACAGACAGCATCTTTTTTCATATATCCTTTATAAAAGTTAACTTTGGCATGTATAATAGTTGAAATAACTTATTTACTCAATTGTTCTTAAAACAACATTACTGTTACTATATACAGTGTTTTCTTGGTTCTGCTCATTCGGCTCTTCATTATATCATGAAAGTCTTCCCAGGTTTTTCTGAAGTCCATCTGCTCATCATTTCTTATAGCACAATAATATTCCATCACAATCATATACTATAATTTGTTCATTCATTCCCCAATGGATGGGCATCCCTGCAATTTTCATTTCTTTGCCCCAAGAAAAAGCTGTTATAAGTACTTTAGAATGTATAGGTTCTTTCCCTTTTTTCCCTAATCATCTTTGGAAATAGACCTAGTAGTGGTATTGCTGGGTCAAAGGTAGCTTAACAATTCTTTGGACATAATTCCAGATTACTCTCCAAAATGGTTGGATCAGTTTGCAAACATGATCTCATTTGACCCTCACAACAACCCAATGAGGTAGGTGCTATTATCAGACCCATTTTATAGATGAGGAAAATGAGGCTGAGTGACTTTGCTCAGCTAATAAGTATCTAAGGCAGAATTCAAACTCACATCTTCCTGACTTCAAGTCTAGAGTTCTATCCACTACCTCCCAGGGTTTCTTAATCTTTTTTGCTTTATAAACCACGTTGGTGACATCTATGGACTACTTCTCAGAATAATGTCTTTAAATAGTTGGAGGAAGTGCTCAATTTCAGTGAAATTTTAGTGAAAATTGAGATATATTTGTCCATCTAAGTTCACAAGAACACCCCCCCCCCAAATCTACGCAAGGGTCCCATGATTAAGAGCCTCTACCTGCCTTTAAGGCTTAGAAGGTGTAGGACAGGTTCTACTCTGCTTGGATAGAAGTTGCCTGAGAGTTCTCTTTACCAATGAAATCACACAGAACTGCCCCCTACCCCCACAAATATATACATATGTATGTGTGTGTATACATATATACATGCGTGTATATGTGTACATGTGTGTGTCTAGGAGAGAGAGAAAGAGAGAGAGGGAGAGGGGGGGGAGACAGAGAGAGAGAGGGAGAGGGAGAGAGGGAGAGGGAGAGAGGGAGGGAGGGAGAGAGAGAAATTAGGGCACTTGAAGATTCAGTTTTTAAATGTGGGGTTTTTTAGTTTTTAAGTTTTTTAAGTTTTAAAAATACTAATTACCACTTCTTGGGGTTCTTGATGTTGTCTGTTTTCCAACATGCAGAAAAGGTCATCTTGAGGATATAATAGAATCCATGAGAATAGCAAGGTTGAGAAAATGTTTTGGGAAAAAAAATAAAGAGTCTTTTTATTGTAGATTATATGCCATTAATCCAGATCATGCAAAGAAATGTGTATACATCCATAGTTGGTGTGATATACTGATTCATCATACAACTTAGGTTGTATTTCTAGATCTATCCCTTGTCATTTCATATGACCCTTGCTTCCATTCCTTAACATGAGGAGAATAATTGCTGAAAGGCAGTGTGTGGTAGTGGGTAGAAAATCAGCCTCAGGGGTGGCTAGGTGGCGCAGCAAGTAGAGCACTGGCCCTGTAGTCAGGAGGACCTGAGTTCAAATCCGGCCTCAGACACTTGACACACTAACTAGCCATGTGACTTTGGGCAAGTCACTTAACCCCAACTGCCCTCCAAAAAGAAAAAAAAAAGAAAATCAGCCTCAGAGTCAGGAAAACTTGGGTTTTTAACTTGAAGTCTAGCCTCTGTCACATACAGGACATGTGACTTTTTGGAGGCCTCTTAGTGTCTTTGGCAACTCTCAGACTATAAGATTCAGAAAAGATGGTAATCTGCACTGGTAGAGGGAGTTTCCTCACTGGGACATCCCTGTACTGTACTGATCAAATCACAAGTATCATAAAAATTAATAAATAGCCAAGAGATTCTGATTTTTTCAAAGTACATAGTGATATATCAACTATTAAGAACTAGTTACCGTAGGCAGCCCAGTCTACCAATGATAGTGCCCATCTGTGGCAACACATAAGATCTTTGGACTTTACCCATATGCTCTATCATATCCAGATTTTCTTAGAGGCTAACTCACTCATTCTCAGCAGCCTCTGCCCATTTTTTTTATAGTTGGGCCACTCTGGGGCTAAGCAATGGATGTATGATTTGTCTTCAAATGAGAGCCCTTCAAATACTTAAGGAGAGTTCCCTTTTCCCCTCCACTCACAAATCCTCTCTTCTTCAGATTCGAGTTTCTCTAAACTTTCTCTGTCCTGGTCACAAGTTGCCTGTCATCCGAGGTGCCTTACTTTGGATATGCTAGACTGTCAATTGTCCTTCCTAAAATGGACGTAGTATTCCAGATGTGATCTGATCAGGGTGAAGTACAGTGGGCCACTCAAATCCTTTGTTCTGGACATTACTTTCCATTAATTTGATATATCCTGAGCCATCTCCAGTCGTCTTGATCAATGTCTAACTAGACTCCAGATGGCTCTAGAAGAGAAAGTGAGGCTAGTGACCTTGGACTGTCCTGTGTCACTCAAATAAAATTCAACTGCAAGTCATGTCATCCTCTCCCTGATGTCATGGTCCTCTTCTAGAATGAAGGACAAACCACAATATGGCACTAGCCTTTGGGACTGTCATGTCACACTATTGACACCCATTGAACTTGTGCTCATTGCCTCTCCATTAGATTTTAAGCTCCTTGTGCATAAGGATTGTTTCATTCTTTTTATTTGCATTGCCAGTGACCAGTACAGTACATAAATATTAAGTGATTGATCATCCCCTATGTTAACCACCCCTCTTAACTTTTGAGTCATCTTCTAATTAGATAAGGATAATAGCCTTGCCTCATCTAACTCATTGATAAGGAGTTGGTCCTCAGACACAGATATTTATCAAAAATATAAAATGTAGGGAAAAAATTATCTGTCTGTTGAAATTGGCAAAGCCAAAATGGCATTTGGGGCCATCCCAGGCTCTATGAAGAATGGTTTTTGAATTTGAGAGATAGTTTTAGAGTGACTCTTGATTGGCTCTATCTACAAGACCTATTCCACTCATTCCAATTGAGGGAGTTTTGTCAGTAGAAGGACTGAGGCATATATTGGTGTTAAGAGAGATAGGACCAATGGAATATGGAAAGCATTGATGAGGTAAGAGAAGATGTGGGCCTCAATGTTTCCTGAAACCCTAATTAAATCAAGTTTCTGACGAGACTGATCATTAGCCTTGTCTTTGAAGGGGTCTGTGGTCAGAATACCAGCTATACCCATTTCCAGCCTCAGGAGTCAGACAGTGATGGACTATGGGGAGGAAGCAGACACCCTCCTCAGGCCACCATCATTTTAAATAAAGTAGTAATTTGTGGGATCTTCTATCCCCATCTCCTAACCAGCAGAGCAGTAAATAGGTGTCTCTGTGTAAACAAGTCTCTTGTCTAGAGTTCTCTTGCTCATGAGCAAAGGCAGGTAAAGCACACGAGTGAAGCAGTCACAATTCTTGCTTGTGGAATCTGAACAGAGATGAGCCAGCAGCCGTTGTAACATCTTAAGTATCAGATGCAAGCGACTTTTTTGTTGGAAAAAAAGTTTCACCATAATTCTTCAATTCAGATTTCACCATAAAGTGGTGGGCATGATAGGAATGGAAACAAGGTCCTCAATAAAGGCAGAGAATGGAGCCAGCAGTAAGTGATACAGTGGACAGGATGCTGGATTTGGAGCCAGAGAACTTGGGTCACAGACTTTGGCCAAGCCACTCACCCTCTCTGGGCCTCAGTTTCCTCATCTGTAAAATAAGAAGGGCTAGACTGGGTGACATCTGAGATCTTTCTCCACTAAGTCTACAGTCCTATGAAGTTAACTCTTTCATCTCTATGTTTTGCCAGTTGGTAGTGCTTAGAGAGACGCTGTGCCAGGGGATAGTTACCCTGATGAATAGTGAAGCTATTCCCATGCGCTTTCTGAAAGAGTTTTTAAGGTGTTTTAATAGGAAAAAGCAGAGATTACTGAAGGGAGGATGGGCACGTTTGTTTCTATATGAGCAAGACAAAATTTTGGTTTCAGGAGACTTGCACGAACTTGCCCCTATCCCAGTGGCTACAGCAATGTTGTTGTTGAGTCATTTAAATCACGTCCAACTCTTCATGACTCCATTTGAGGTTTTCTTGGCAGAGATACTAGAGTGGTTTGCTGTTCCCTTCTCCAGCTCATTTTACAAATGGAGAAACTGAGGCAAACAGGGTTAAGCAACTTGCTTAGGATTACACAGCTAGAGAGTCTAAGACTGGGCTTGAATTCAGATCCTCCTGACTCTAGGGCCAGCATTCTAACCATTGTGCCACCTAGCAGCCCCACAGCAGGATTAATATTCCTTATCTGAGACAGTTAGCCCCACTTTTAATGCTGCTTTTCCTAAAGTCCTGCTCTGATGTATTGTCATGGCAAGGTGACCCAGCGTCCTCAAAGGACTGTCAGTTGAGCATAAGCCCTGGCAGGTTCTGCCCACCTGGAAACCCCTTTAATGTGGGCTTGCAGCTGGATGTTATGTCTGCCATCCAAACACCAGCCTGGCTGAGTTTGTAGAAGCTCATTGCCAGAGTACCTACAGGCTGATGAATTGTTTAGCCATAGCAACACTCAACTACAGAATCAGAGAAATAGGCCATTAGAATATTGAAGCAGTTGTCTGATGCAGTAGATATCAGTCTTGGACATCTCCTTCCTCAGAAATAAAAGTCCTTCTTGACACACCTTTAGACCATTGATAATAAATACCCTATTTAGTAATTCTTCTGAGAAAGTAGTAGAATCCAGGACCCTCCTGATCTTCAGGCTCCCAGAAAATTACCTTAGGTTCTAGTTGCTTCTTGAGGATCAGAATCCTATAGCTCAAGAGCCCTAATGTTGTATTTACTTTTACTAATCATTCAGATGATACACTTAGAATAAAGCAAAAGCATTGAATGATATTTCAACAACCAAACATAAGAACGTTCTCTCCACAAGCCTTGAGTTCTGTCTTACTCAAATATACATATGCTCAGGGAGAAGAATGATCATGCATAGGGATCAGCAACGGAGCCCACACCCACTTAATAAATGCTCTTTGAGTTGAAAGAAATTCCATGCCATAAATGGTGCTTAATCTTATTAGCCTTCACCCTATTAGCCTCCAGGATGTCGTCCTCATTCTTTTGAATGGAAAACCAAAACAGAAAAGGTATAAGTAACTTGGAAAAAATGAAAATATAATCTTGCCCTTTTCTTCTCCTATGTCAGTGATAATTTGTTTCTAAACTTCTCCTTTTTCTCGTTATCAGCCAAAAATGTTCACGGTCTGAAGTGCAAAAGAAGTTCAGAAAGCAAAATCATTTTTAAAGTTTGGTGTTGAGATGAGTGATGCCTCCAAAATCCTTGTTTAGTTGCTTGTTTCAGCAAATCCATTGATTTCTGCACTTCAGCATATAATATCACAGGAAATTCTGAAAGGCTTGGTTGACCAAAAACCTCAGCTAAAAAAAGACCACATTTTTTTTTTCAGCAGAACTAGTCTTGTTTGCTTAAAGTTTTTATAAAATGAAAATCTCCCCTTTACCCCCTTCCCTTCTCTAACTGCTGGAAGCAGCTAGTTTACCAAGATTTCATCAATGAGATCTAGGTTCTCTTTTCAAATCCCCCCAAAGTTGGGACATCACCCCACTTTGAAGAATAACTTAGATTCTGTTGTAGCATTATGGTGGAAGAAAATACCATTGTATTTGAACTCAGAGGACCTGGGCTCAAATTTTAGGTCTATTTGCTAACTGTATGGCCTCAGATCTCTGGGGTCTATCTCTATGACAGAACTACACGCCAGGCCAGACCCATTGATGTTGGAGGTAGTGTGGTGTGGTGTGAAATGTTGCTTTTGCAGACAAAGACCCAAATTCAAGTCTTGGCTCAATCACTTACTTTCTGTGTGACTTTGAGCGAACCACTTAACCTCTCTAAGTCTCAGTTTCTCCATCCATTAAAATAAGGGAGCTGGAATGGACAACCTCTAAATTTGTTTCCAGTAACTTCTTTTATAATCTCTCTCCTTATTTTTTTTTTGCTTTTTTTGGAGGGGGAAAGGTAGGGCAATTGGGGTTAAGTAACTTGCCCAAGGTCACACGGCTAGTTTTGTGTTAAGTGTTTGAGGTCAAATTTGAACTCAGGTCCTTCCGACTCCAGGGCCAGTGCTCTATTTACTGTGCCACCTAGCTGCCCCTTCCAGTAACTTTTTACTGGAGAAGGTATTAAGATAGCAGAGGACAACTACTCTTACCTCCTACTTTAGTCTTTCATAAGAATTACAATTCCCAAACATGACCCACATGCTACCACCTTGGTGATCATACTCATGCTGTTTCCACCCACTGCAACCCTTAGCCTAGTCCTCAAAGTCCATGTCAGATGGTGGTCCTCCTACCTAAAGAAATTTAGTAAAAACTCAATAAATATATGTTGAGTCGGTGTTCAGCCTCTGCCCTGCCATGAGGGCAAATCACTCAACTTTTCTAAGCCTTAGTTTACCCATCTGAAAAATGAATAATCATATAATCTTACTATACTTCCTCACTGGGTTATACTGTTGATAATGAGAAACATCTGGACCACTATTAGCTCTACAATACAATGACATACAAATGTAGTGTTTTGATTACGGTAGCCAAAGTAAGTTTTAAAGATGTTTATCATCCTGGAGAGAAAGGCGAGAGAGGAATGGAGCAGGTGTGGCCATTTGTACTCAAAAAGTGTCCAGGAAAATCCACCTTCAAGGGAGGCTTGAGCCAGCATATTTGAACAGATAGTATACGTAACGTATAGATATCTTTTGAAGCTTCCAGGAGATCGTCAGAGAGTTCCCTGCGCAGCCATACCCCTTTCTTTTGATCTCTCCCTTTTCTTCTTTTTTCATTATCTATGTTTTTACAGTCAAGAATTTCATCTTTTAAGAATCTCTAATTACTGATGGGCTACATTACCTTCTATAGTCTTTGACCATAATACTATACTTTTTGTTTAACTTTGTGCTTAATAAATGTTTGTTGAGAGACTAAATTCTAGGGTACATGTCTAATTTTTATGTCAAGTGTTCCATTTTCTTACTGTTGCAAATATAAGCATACATTGTCCTAAAGTTATTATCATTTCCACATTGCCAAATAAAATGACTTTTCCTAATTGGACAAAATTAAATTCTGTACCTTCAGTGAAATAAACCTGTTAGTAAAATCCATATCCCTTGCAGAGGAAGTGAAAATAAAAGTTAAAACAAGGAGATTGAGGCTAATAAATTAGAAACCATGCTGGCGCCTCATCCTACGTTATCTATTCAACTGGAAAATATCAGAGTAGAAGGGAGTACCAAGCCCTCCTATCTAATCAAGATGTCAGCCAGTTGGTATATGACTTGATAAAATGCATACTCTCTAGACTAGGGAGAAGCCAAGGTGAAGCAAATATAGCAGCACTTTCCAAACTTTCATGACCCTTCTGCCTCATGGGAGGGAGGGAGGGAGAGAGAGAGAAAGGGGGGAAGAAGGGGCAATGGAGGACACAGAGAGACAGAGAGAGGGGAGAAGAGAGAAAAGAGATAAGAAAGAGAAAGGGGGAAAGAGGGAAGGAGAGAGAGAGAGAGAGAGAGAGAGAGAGAGAGAGAGAGAGAGAAGGGAGAGAGGGAGAGAACATAGTTTTCCCTCTTGGCATTACAACAGATCATAAAGGCTGCCGGGGTGCTGGGAGTTGGGGGTGGGGGAGGAGGGGAGGAAGAAAGAAAACAGAGTAGTCTGAGAAAGATAATATTTCATTCCATTCCTGGAGTTAGTAGTTTCGGGTTCCTGTCCCTCACCCTACAGAGCTCTATGGATCAGTGTCTGTGACCCCATCAGAAATCTGCCCAAATTCCTGTGGAGGCCAAGTTCCCTGCTTTGAGAAACCCCGGAGGATAAAGAGAACAAGCAGACATACTTAACATTGCATTATATTATCTGGGGAATTTTGCTGTCCCAGCTACAAAGTAGGGGCAGCATGGCTGAATTCTCTCCTAACCAAAGGTATTTTCCAGATCTGCAGCTGTCCAGGACCCTTCAGTTACTGTTTATGGGATGCTGGGAGGTAGGCGAGCTCTTGGAGGCTCGGGTCAGGCTCCTCATTTGTAAAACAAGAATGATAAAGCTGGAGCTCCCTTCTTCTCGGGTTGCTGTGAGGATCTGGCGAGTAAAGTGCTTTGTGACTTGAGCACTGTTGAAATGGGAGTTGTTATAATTAAGGCAATGATAATAACAGCTGACCTGTATTAAGCATTTTGTGGTTCATAGAGCACTTTACGTACATCATCTCATTTGATAAAAACCCTGGGAGTGGGTGCTATTGTCATTCCACTGATTAATAGCCCACAAGCACCTACTATGTACTAGGGATACAAAGACAGAAGTGAGAAAGTCTTCGTCTTCAAGGGGATTGCAGTCTAATGGGGAAGGCAGCATGCACACACACAGTCACACTCACACACACTCACATACATGACATATCTACACATACACATATGCGTATATAATATATGCATGCATACATGCCTAACACGTGTGTGATATAATACACAAACATATACCTACCCCACACATATGTGTTAATAATGTTGACGTGCATGTACATATAATGCATATGTGTGTGGTGTGTGTACTCTAAACATGTGTTTGTGTTATGTACATTGTGTGGTGTGTGCATGCACATACATGCACATGTATAATACACACCTGCCCACACATTGGTATGTGTGTATAATATATAACATGCATGTGTGTACATATATATGATATGCTCACACAAAATACATATAAAGCATATAAAAAGGTAACCTGGGAGGAGAAGGCACTAGCACTTAGCAAAGATTCTTAACCTGGGGTCTGTAAACTTAGTTTTTAAATACTTTGCTGACTGTATTCCAATATAATTGGTTTCCTTTGCAATCCTATCTTTTAGTTCATATATGTAAAATTCTTATTCTGAGAAGGGGTGTGCTAGGGTCCCTGGGATCACCAAGAGTGAGATACCACAGAACAGCATCAACAACAAACTCCAAAAAGGGGTTGTTAGCTTCATCAGCCTGCCAAAGGGAGCCAGAGCACAGAAAGGGCTAAGGGCCCCTGACTGGGGAGGACCAAGAAAAGCTTCCTGCAGAAGGCAGGGCTCGAGCTGAATCTTCACCTGGACTAGGGCTCCTGAGAGGCCAAGCTGAGGACATGCTAGAGCAGGACCACAGGCTGATGTTTGAAGATGAGCCAGTAAGACTGGCTTGACTGGTTCATGGAGGAGATTAATAAGGCTCAGTCTAAAGGTAGCACAGGGCCAGGTTGTGAAGAGCTTTAAATGCCAGCCGGAGAACTTTGATTTGATCCCTATTTTACAGACAAGGGACAAAGGAAGCTGGAAAGGGAGGATGAACCCAGTTTGTGAAGAACTTGAAACACCAAACAGAAGAGTTTATATTTGATCCTTGTTTCACAGATAAGGAAACTGAGGCGCAGAGAAATCAATTTGTATTTCAGAGAAATATGTGAGGGACGGCTCAAAATCTATGATCTTATAATGTATTGAATATTACAGATTAAATGGAGAGGAAGGATCATTGAATAGGGTTTTGTTTTTGTTCTCAGACTGTTCGCCTTTAAAACAAACTAAAGCAGAAAACAAGACTCAGCTGCTTTTCCACTCAGTTAACAAGGCAAACTAAAAAATCTTGGAAATACAAACTCTAAGGAGGATAAGCCAGCCATTACTTGTAGTCCTTTAAGAAACAGGCAAAAGTAAATCCAGCCCTTAGAAAGCATGCATCTGAGCTCTTCATGATTTGAACAGCCCATTGCAGGGTAGCCTGGGATCTGTGCAGACGTCACCCCGGCACCAGGGGAAGGATAGATGGAGTCAAGGCCAGGGGAACATGCTCATTTCCAGCCTTGGTGCTGCATGGTACCAAGGGCCGTTCCAGGGAAAGCAGAGATGGCTTTGATGAGCCACCTCGTGTTGAGGCGGAAGCCAGCGTGGAGCTTGGCGGCACAGGCAGCTTTTTGGCAAATGTAGATACACAGCCTCTCTGGTCCCAGTTCAAGGGCTGGTGAATGGAGGGTAACTGCATTTGGAAAGCAGTGTTTGGCTCCTGTGTGGAGACGGTGACTAGGCAACCTCACTCAAGGAGGGATTAAAGTCCTGTATTGAGAGTGAAGGATTGCTCACAAAATTCTCCAAGGATTAGGGATTTAATGACTAGACTAGACAGCTGTACTTTAGAGAGCCTTAGGGGCACACACACACACACACACACACACACAAAAAGAGAGAAGGTAAACATGGGCAGATCAACTTATATTATTTACACAGTAAGGATAGTATATCTAAAAAGAAAAGAAGAAATTTAATATCTCTGAAACTCAGTCTCCTTACCTATAAAAAGGGAGGCATTGAGTCCAGTCAACAAGCATTTATTAAGTGCTTAGTGTATACCAGGCATTATGCTAGGTGCTGGGAATTGTTAAGGAATGTTAAGGGGTCCCCAATACAAATAGAATCAGAAAGATGGTGACGTATTATATTAAAGTGCTGTGCCTGGCATCAAGAAGACCTGAGTTCAAACCCTGCCTCTGAAATTATGGAGCAAGTCACTTAACACTGCTATGCCTCAGTTCCTCCATCTGTAAAACGGAGATGGGAGGGAGGGTTTTGATTAGATGGTTTCTGAAGTCCATCTATGATTTATGATCTCTATTATTGACGGCAGCTCTTATTTTAAAATGTTTTCAGAATATGAAGTAGAATGACAATCACTGGGATGGTTTAACTTTATACTGATCCTGCCCATTTTTCTGCCTCCTTTTACTGAAATTCTGACAATAGTCTGTCTGACAACACTGTGGGAGAACATGATGTTCTATTTTCACAGTGCCTAGTTCTCAGAACACTTTCACTGAGGTGTGATCCCATCTATATCCCACAACCACCCTGTCAGAAATAATGCCCATTTTCTCAGGTAAGAAAACTGAGACTCAGGTTCAATTTACCCCAGGTCACAAGATGGCAGTAGTGATGGTACTAGAACATAGTCGAATTGGACTGATTGTGGTCCGAATCTTTGTGGTCTGTCTATCTTTCCCAGCATAATTCATTTGACTAGAATCCCTTTAGATAGATGGAGAGGGAATAATTATTGGTCGGAGTTCATAGGTTTAGAGCTGGATAGAAACTTGGAGGATATGGAGTCCACATGCCTCATTTCAAAAACTGAGGCACAGGAAAATTAAAACAACCCACTCAGCTATATCCTTCAGTAAAAGAAGGCAAAAAAAAAATTGGGAAGAAATTGCTTTGACTCAGAATAAACCATCCTATTTTTTTTCCAGTTCATATTCTGAAAACATTTTAAAATAAGGGCTAAAGTCAGTAACATAGACTGGAAGGGGCCATCTAAGCAAGTATGTAAGTATAGGAGTGAGGATTCTCCTGACTCCACGTCCAGAACTCTGACCACCAAATCACCTGCCTCAATCCAGACACAGCTAATCCGGGGGCATGTCCACACAGCCTCAGACTCTTGTGGAAGGGAACAAAGAACACCAAAGCATGCAGCCACAGCCTTGAGAACAGATCTAAAGCCCCTTCAGTCTCCTAGCTCAGCCCTTGAACCCAGAACTCTGCCTAGGGCAGGAGAGGGGGAACCTGCGGCCTCGAGGCCACAGGCAAGTGTTCTTAACATTTTTGTTAACATTTGTGACATAGACCCCGTTCTGTGTCTAGTAAAGCCTAGGTACCTCTTCTTAGAATACTGTTTTGTTCCCTGCATTCCTAATTTGAGGGAATGTTAAATTTCCGTTAGAAGATATAATTCTTTTCCATCCAAATCCATGGCTCTACTGAAATCTATCTACAATCCTCAAGTTAAGGACCCCTGGCCTAGACTTTGGTATTAACCAGGGACTCTGGGGTTTGATGGGCTCAGATTCAAGCTGTTGCCAAGGGTCTGGGCCAAGATAGGGCAGGGTGGGAGGTGGAATTTTCAACATTTGTGCTTATGAAGCCAGTTGGGAGAATGATATGACAAGAGATGACAGAGAGCAGAAAGTCAGCACAGGGAAAGAAAAACATGTCTCATAAAACATCTTGAGCTGAAGAGCAGGGTATAACTCCGTGGAGTGTGCAGCTCCCTTGGAGTTAGACCGTGAATGACAGGGGTGCCTGGGACTGTCTGGCAGAGGGCTTTGTTAGTAGAAGTCATAATGAAACCAGAGAGAATTGGATATGGACAGAGCAGCTGTTGTTGGACTGGAAGCTGGCTCTTGTTATCAGCTTTAGATGGAGAATTGGCAACTGGCATGATACAGTGCGAGATGTATTTGCTCTCTTTGTGGACCCAAGCAGGGAAGAGAACAGACTCTAGAGTCAGGGAACTTGAGTTCAAATCCTGCTTGTGACCTTTACTACCTGTGTGACCTTGGGTAAGCTCCTTAACCCTGCGTCTCAATTTCCTCTTCTGGAAAACAAAGGGGTTGGAATAAATGGCCCCTGAGATCCCTTCCAGCTGGAAATCAGTGTAGTATCTCACACTTTCACTTGTGTTTAAATGTTTGGTAGCTAGGTTTTGAATGTATATCCAATATATGGAGGACAGAGCAGTTCTCTTTTAATCCTGTCTGAGGCAGCTAGGTGGCTGACTCAGTAGACCAAAGCCCTAGGCCTGGAGTCAGAAAGACCTGAGTTCAAATCCAGCCCCAGACTCTTCCTAGCTGTGTGACCCTGGGGGAGTCACTTAACCTCTGTCTGCCTCAGGTTTCCCACCCACAAAATGGAGATAATAATCACACCTACTTCTCAGGGTGGTTGTGATGATCCAATGAAATATTTACAAAGTAATTAGGACATTGCCTGGCTTAAAGTATGTGTTTAATAAATGCTTACTGTCTTCCCTTTGAAGCAATTACAGCTATCCTTTAAACAGAGATATTTTAAATAGAGGGCACATAAATTTTTGGGAAATATGACTTTTTAGAGATTATTTTAACCACAAGGAAACATCCAAAAACTTAGAAAGTTTCCCAGGTAAGTCTAATAGAAAGGAAACTAATTTTTAAGTTGTGGAGAAGTAAAAGAAACCTGGTATTCCCCCTTCCTCATTTAGTAGATAAGGTGAAGGTTTTTGTTGGGTGCCTCTGGGACAGAAAATGCACAAAGAATGCTCTCCACTAAGGGCATGCTATCTTAGGGGATGCCACACAAAAAATACAAATATCGCTAATGTATGGGCATGCATGTATAGGTGAGTGTGCATGTGCATGTGTGTGTAAATATAGACAACACATTGTGAGTTTGGAATAGGAGGGCCCTGGGTTCAAATTACAGCCTTCATAATAACTTGTAGGAACTAATCTAAGATCAATGATTGTTTCTGAGTAACATTGGGAAGAGAAGCAGCTTGAACAATAAATGGCATTAGAGGCAGAAACACCAGCATTCAAGCCCCCTCTCTGTCTTTGTGACCCCTGACACACGACATTACCCCTCAGGGCTCCAAAAAGTTGTCTAAGTTACAGAGGAGCTGACCTGCATTTGGAAGGAATGTTCCTTACCTGGCGTTCTTCATACCAATGACGTGATAGGTCTAGTAAAAAATTATGGGTATGGAAAAGGAATTTGTTTTTCTGTCCTTTTTCAGTCATATCTGACTCTTTGTGACCCCATTTAGGGTTTTCTTGGCAAAGATACTGGAGTAGTTTGCCATTTCCTTCTCTAGATCATTTTACAGATGAGGAAACTGAGGCAGACAGAGGTTAAGTGACAGGCCCCTGGTCACACAGCTAGAGAGTGTCTGAGGCCGGGTTTGAACCCAAGGAGAAGGAGGTGACAAACCACTCTGGTATCTTTGCCACAAAACCTTAGATGGGTTCACAAAGAGTCAGACAGGACTGAAAAGCATCTGAGAAGAGCTTCCTTGACTCCACGTTCAGGGCCCTCTCCATCTCACTCATTCAAACCCTTCTCTCCATTCCCACAGCCACCACCCCAGTTCAGGCCCTCACCCCTTCTGACTTAGGCTCAGGAGACAACCTCCATAGGGGTCTTTGTGCTTCCAGCCCCTCCCTTCTCTAATCCATCCTCCACAAACTCATCTTCTCAAGAGGCAGCTCTGACTGTGTTATTCCTCAGCTCAAGAATCTCCAATGAATCCCTTTTGCCTCTGGGATTTAATATTAACTCTTTGGCCTGTCATTTAAGCCTTTCGTGAACCGTTCCAACATATCCCTCCCCCATTAATCTCCTTTAAGTACTCTTTATTCCAATTGAACTGGACCATTAATCAGTAAGCAATAATTAAGATGCATGTCAAGCAACGTATTAGGTGCTGGGAATACAAATACAAAAGGGAGACGTTCCTTACCTACAGAGAACTTACAATGAGTAAGGGGGAGAGGAGGAAGAGAATGATATATTCACAGAGAAGTAAATAAATATAAAACATATACATACATATGTGTGTGTGTGTATATATATACACAAATACAAACACATACATACACAATACATATACCTATATACACATATGCACACATGTTGTGTGTACATATATACATGTATGTATGTGTGTGTATGTATAAACAAAGTGACTGGGAGAGAGCGGTGAGTTAGCAGCTATTCAGGAAAGTCCTCTTAAAGGACAGACCACTTAAATGAACCCTTAAAAGGAGTTAGCAGCCATTCCAAGAGGCAGAGATAAGGGGCTACATTTGAGGCAGAGGAGGGAATAGATGGAATATTCTGTCTGGGGAATGACAAGTAAGCCAGTTTAGCCGGAGGTCAAGTGAGTAATGGGGAGTGATGTGTAATCAACCTGGAAAGCAAGACTGGAGCCAGGTCCTGAAGGGCTTTCAGTTCCAGCCAGAGAAGTCTGTGCTTTATCCAAGACACAGGAGAAAGCCCCAGAAGCTTCTTGAGCCTGGAATGTACTGTCTCCTTCATTTGGCTTTTTAGAATCCTTAGCTTCCTTCAAGGTCTAGCTCGGGTGCCACATCCTGTAGGAACTCCTTCTTTATCCGCATTTGCTAAAACTTTCCTCCAATTATCCTCTATTTACTTACCTGTTTTTGCTTTATCTCCCCTCCCCCCCAGTAAAATGTAATCTCTTTGAGGACAAGGACCATTTTTCTTTTTTTTTTTAATGCAGCAGAGTGCCTTGCACAGTAATAAATAGTTAATAAAGGCTTGCTGAGTTGACCTTTTCATTGGATTGAAATCCAGTAGCTGCCTCTCTTTATGTCTCTTTTTCCATCCATAGGTTGGGTTGGGTTGGGTTGGGTTTTTTGGTTGTGGTTGGTTGGTTAGTATACATACATATGTATGTATGTATGTATGTATGTATGTATATATATGCTTACACCTGGCAAAGTATATTTCATGGTCTCCATCTAGCAATTTGTCTTCGTAATCAAGAGTGGCTTTACTTCTTCATGAGCAAACATCATTCGGAATACAGCTGGCTCCATTAGAGTTCAGAAACCAAGCTGGATGTACGGCCTTTGAAATTCCTCACTGGTCTGAGAGTCAAAATGGTAGAAGGAGCTGTCAGCTGCCTCAGGTTGACCTGAATCTATAACCAAAGGAAAGTCATTTAGACAAATTATTATGGAGCATGAATAGAGGTGGAGCTTGGGGTTCTACAGATGGAGAGGAAGAAGAATTAAGAGGAAGGGAAGGGCAGAAGGGCTATGGGAAGCACACAGAAGGAATGAGTTTGAAATCTGCCCAGAGATTCTGTTGTGCCTGGCATGGTCCAGAAAGAGTGACTTTTCTTGGCACCAAGCATCTATCCAGTCTGGCTGGGTATCTTGCCAATCATTGGGTGACCACTGCTGCCTGCAATTCTTCTAAGTGCTTTTGAGATCATCCCCACTTTGTGTGGAGCTATCTCCTTATCCCCATGATTGCTTTACAGAGAGGTAAGAGCTGATAGGATGCATCAGCTGGAAAGTCTCCTCCCAGATGTGGAATTAGAAAACAAATCGCTGAGAGGGAGTTTGGGTCTGGATCTGTGTGATCCCACAGTAGCCAGACATAGGACATGGGTAGGCCTCACATCAGTCAGTCAATCAAGAAGCATTTATTAAGATCCTATTCCAGGCTAGGCACTGCATGAGGTGCTAGATATACAAAGACAGAAATGAAATAGACTGGGCCTCAGGGAGCTTATGCTCTTTCATATTCCCAGGACATAGGTGCTCAGAATACCAGAAGGCAAGAAGAAATAAGAACGGAAAATGGCACACCCTAGGGAAGGCTGGTATTCCATAGCAGTGAGGTACAGTGTGCCTTTGTCCAAGACACTCAGGTCTTCCATCTGTAATGAGAGAGAGGATTGTGCTAGATACCTAAAGGTCTCTTCTAATCTATGGTCCCTTGATGCTTGTATTAGGGCCCTCCCTTTTACCCTTTTTCTCCCATTATTTGAGGGAAAGCTTTCATTACATTTCCAAATGTACCCCTTTTAAGCAAATCTGTTATGTAAACATGTTCATAAGATCAAAGCTGAAAGGGATCTTGGAGGTCATCCAGTCCAAAGCCCTCCTTTACAGATGGATAAACTGAGCGCAACTTGCCCAAGGTCACCTAGGGATAAGTGACAGAGTGGAGATTCAAACTCACATTCTTTGATTCTAAAATCCAGCACTTTCCTCACTGCTAGAAAGTTCAGATTTACCAATCAAATAAATGTTGTGTTGTTCTTTGTTTCTCATTATAGAATTGCTTTAAATAGTAAGCTGACCCCAGAAGGAAAAGTTAGATAGATAGGCAACTTTTTAGGACACTATTGTATAAAATAAGATGCCAAATAAAAAACCAACAAGATGTCCCCCTAATCACATCCTACCAAAGTTCATCTCTGGGGAGTCAGGCAAGAGAAAAGGCCTCCCTTTCCTAAGGCACTTTTCCCATTCTTAAAGCTTGTTTATAGCCAGGAAAGGCTGCATGGGAGGTGTTCTGAAGAAACAAATGTTCCCAGGCTTACTAGGAGAGCTGGTTGGTACCTACAGCAAGGGGTGTCTTGGGCTTGTCTCTGGACAAGGAGAGTAGGGAAGAGGTTTAACAAGGAATCAGTCATTTCAAGGGCCTGCCCTGGCTCACCAAAGCTCACTTGGTTTGGGGGCTTTGCTGAAAGGACTCAGATCAGCTGGTTCCTCAGTGATGCTAGCTTCCCCAGAGGAGGAAAGCAGGACCTGGTGAGACAGTAGGTTCTCAATTTGGGGTCTTTGGATCAGTCACAATGAGCCGTGACTTTGTACCAATGTATTCTGTGAGGTTTTTGAGGTAGGTAGTATGTTGTCGGCAGTGGGAGTCAGTATTAAAGCTGGTTTCATCACTAATTTGTAGCTGTTCTTCAGAAAATGATGACCCTTTGCAGCACAAATACAATGTATGTGAATTGTTTTCTTTTGGGGTTTTTTTGATGAGTGATAATATATGACAAAACTTTCACCATCATATGGCACATCTGATAGCATCCAGCTGTTTAGTGGCAAGTACGCTATTAAGTGCTGGGACTCCAGAAGGCCTGCAAGAAGCAACTCCTGCCCCCCACTCCCAATACCTCCACCACCTGCTGGTCATGCTTGAAGTTTCTTTAACAAGGAGAAGTCTCTTTCTCAGCATCATTAGAGATAAGGCTAAAAGATTGAGGGCCCCCAGAGAACTTATACAGTGGTTTAATTTACATGAGAATCTGATCTAGTCTAATCCAGCAAATGGGTACTAAGTGCCTACTATAACCAAGGTGCTGGGGCAGGAAAAGAGAAGGAGGAGGATTCCAGAGAGCCCAGGTGTGAGAACAGAAAAAACTCTCCCCTTTGAAAGAGATAAACCTGGGGTTTCTAAGCAAAAATAAGCAAACCAAGAATATCAAGGCAATTAATGAAAAGAAATGCTAGGGAAGGTGGCCTAGCTGTACCGTATTTTAATCCCTATTATAAAGCAGCAGTCCTCAAAACTGCCTGGTACTGGATGAGGAATAGAGTAGTGGATCCATGGAATAGACTGGGTACAAAAGACTCAGTAGTCAACAATATAGAGATATACTGTTTGATAAACCCGAAGACCCCAATTTGGGGGATAAGAACTCATTATTTGACAAAAACTGCTGGGAAAATTGGAATATAGTATGGCAGAAACTGGGTATAGATAATCATCTAACACCATACACCAAAATCAAGTCTAAATGGGTGCACAACCTAGGTATAAAGGCTGATACTGTAAGTAGTCTAGAGAAGCAAGGAATAGTTTACCTGTCAGATTTATGGAATAGGGAAGACTTCAGGACCACAAAAGAGTTAGAGAGCATTATAAAATGCAAAATGGATAATCTTGATTACATTAAATTGAAAAGTTTCTGTACAAACAAAGCCAATGTAACCAAGATTAAGAGGGAAGTGGGAAATTGGGAAATAATTTTTTCAATCAGTGTCTCTGATAAAGGTCTCATTTCTAAAATATACAGGGAATTAAGTAAAACCTATAAGAATGCAAGTATTTCCTCAATTGATAAATGATAAAAGAATATGAATAGGCAATTTTCAGAGGTAGAAAGTAAAGATCTCTATAGGCATATGAAAAAAAATGCTCTAAATCACTATTGATCCAAGAAATGCAAATCAAATGACCACATCTCACCAGTCAGATTGGCTAAGATGACAAAACAGGAAAATGACAAATGCTGGAGAAGATGTGAAAAAATTGGAACTCTAATGCATTATTGGTGGAGTTGTGAACTGATTCAATCATTCTGGAGAGCAATCTGGAACTATGCCCAAAGGGCTATAAGTAATTGCATGCCCTTTGACCCAGTAATACTGCTTTTGGGGTTGTATCCCAAAGAGATCACAGAAGTAGGAGTGAGACCCATATGTACAAAAATATTTATTGCAGCTTTCTTTGTGGTGGCAAAAAACTGGAAATTAAGGGGATGCCCATCAATTGGAGAATGGCTAAACAAGTTGTGATGTATGAATGTAATGGAGTACTGTTGTGCTATAAGAAATGGGGAGATGGACTTCATAATTACCTAGAGAAGTTTATACAAACTAATGCTAAGTGAGAAGAGCAGAACCAGGAAAAATTTGTACACAATCACAGACACATCATATGTGTGACGACCAACCTTGATAAACTGGAATCTTCTTAGTAATGCACAGTTATAAGACAACTCTACAAGTCTCAAGATGGAAGGAAATACCTACATTCAGAGAAAGATCTAAAAAGAACGGAGTTTAAATAGAGACTGAAGCCATATACATGCTATTGTTCTTTTCCATGTTTGGTTTGGTTTCTTCTTTCCCATTGTTCACTCCATTGGTTACAACCCTTCTATGCAACCAGACCAATGTCCAATGTGAAAGTATTTGCAGATCCTATACTTGATTGCAAGCCGCTGGGGTGGGGGGGAGGGGGGTAGAGGGAGAGGAGAAAATTTGAAACTCAATGGATTATAGAACTGAAGCTTGTAAACTAAAAGTAAATAAACAAATCAATTTAATTTAAAAAAAAATAAGCAATCCAGAGGGCTCTGGCTTGGCCCGGGACCTGTTGTTGATGTTCATCCTTCGAGAAAACTAATGACATCATGAAGATGATGTCTTGACTTGCCAAATGAATTGGAGTTGAGTGAGGCAGAGATGTGCCAAGTCACCAGTCTCACTCTCTCCTCCAGAGTAATAGGAGTCCAGGGGCAACACACAGGTATAAACGACTGGTGTTGGCCCCTGATAAGGTCTTTCCCAAATCTGTTTATCTGAGGCCAAACCCATTCACCTGGTGGAATCTGGGGCACCCAACAGGCTTCTCACCAGTCCTCCCTGTTTACATAGCTTGTTTCAGGCTCTCCATTTTAGTGATATATCATTTACCCTTTGACTTCTTTCTCTTTATGCCAGGAAATGGTAAGGATGCCCTTGAGTCGATTTATCTGAACAGAAGAGCTAAGTTCAAACCAGAACTAAAAACAGTTGATCTTGCTCCTGGCCCCTTAGCCTGCCCTAATTTTTGGCAGCAATTGTGAAATCATTTAGAGGACCATCTCCAAAGTGCTCCAATCTCTATGGAGTTAGAATCAGAATTATAGACATTTTTAGAGCTTGAATGAATTTTTGACATCACCTAAACCAACCTTGTCACTTTTCAGATGAGAAAACTGAGGCCAACTACATTTGTGATTTAATTAATTCTCTAAGCATTTATTAAATTCTTACTATATTTCAGGTACTATGAGACATGCCAAGCATACAGAGAACAAAAACACAAGTCTGTGCATACAAGGAACTTATGGTAGTTAGCATTTTAAAGTTTGCAGTGCTTTAAATATATTAACTTATCTGATACAACAATCCTGGGAGTTAGGTGCCATTTTACAGATTGCACCTGAGAGAGATCAAATTACTTACCAGAGTCATACAGCTTATAAGTATATGAGACAGAATCCAAACTCAAGTCTTCTTGACTCTACTCCATAGAAATGGGACTTATTAAATAAGGTAAATGTATTGAAGTAGCTCTAAAAAATTTTTTAAACAAGTTCACAGACCACAGTTTAAGAATCCCAGCACTAGGGGGACACAACCCACTCCTAGATCAGTAAATAAAGGAGATGAGAGATAGATAGATAGATAGATAGATAGATAGATAGATAGATAGATAGATAGATAAGATAGATGGATGGATGGATGGATGGGGAGAGAGAGAAGAGAGAGAGAAAAAGAAAGAGAGAGAGAAAAGAGAGAAAGAGAGAGAGAGAGAGAGAGAGAGAGAGAGAGAGAATATACAATGAATGGATGGGGAAGGGAGGCACTAACAACAGAATTAGTAAAGGCCTCTTGAAGGAAGTCATTCTTGAGTTAGGTGTTCTGAGAGGCTGAGGGGGAGAGTTCTATTTAGCTTGAGATGTTTATGAGATACCTAGTTTGAGGCTTCCCAAAGGCAATTGGTGATTCGGGACTCAAACTCAGGAGACTCCAGGAGTCTCTTGTGCTGAGGTGAAGAGAATTCTAGGAGAAAGGAAGAAGGGAATGTATACATAGAATAGTGTCTTTTGGGGAGGCCATTTTGTCTAGAAGATAGAGTGCTTCAGACTGAGTAGTGTGAAATGTCTGCAAAAAACATAAGGCCAAATTGTGAAAGGCTTTAAATGGCAAACTTACAAGCTACTATTTTATCCAAGTAGCAATGGGGAGCCATTTAGGCTTTTTGAGCAAGAGACTGACCAAGACTTTCTTGAACCGTAGTCATTTGGAACCATTCGGCTGGGTAGGACATTCAGGAATCACGGGGATCTAACTTATTTGACCTTCAGTCAGACTCCCTCCTCACAAGGAAGAGCTAATACATATCTCAGAGACCAGCTTCTTTAGTTTCCAGGGTTGAAACTCAAGTGACTCCCACCATAGGTTTAGTTTTTTTTGTTATTGGTTTTCTGGGTTTTTTCCTCCAAGTGTGGTTTGGGTTAGAGTTAGAGTCTGTCTGCCACTTGAATGGAGAATGTGCTACTTAGCCGTTTTGTTACCACAGAGGAAATAGAGCAGCGTAATAACTGTTTATTCCTTGTTCTGACATTGGCCACAGTCTGGAGCTAAGAGCTTCAGCCTCACTGTGGATTCCCAAAGCACACCATGGAGGTCAAATGCAGACACTGGACAAGTTTTTCCTTCCTGTGTGTATCCTCTACCTTCCCTTACCCCACCCCATGGACCCCATATAGAAAAATTGGAAGAGGGTCTGCTGTTGCTGACCCCTGCTCCCCCTCCTGATTGCTGACAGCAGATGGATTTTCCCCACTGTTCATAGCACAGTGGTCCTAAGGCTTGTTTATAGAAGGACTGGAGAGCCTCTCTCACCAGCAGGTGTGCGGCCCATTTCCCAGGGCTGAAGTGAAAGAAGAAAAGTGATTTCTTCCCTATGGGGCCAAAGGAACATACAGATGGGACTGGCCCCTGGTCGGGGCTGAACTTGGGGCAAGGCCTAACTTTGCTGGACTGGACTCTAGCTGCCCTTTTTATTAGCATAATTAATAGTTTTCAGAGATGTAGCAGGAAAAAAAGAAAAAGAAAAATTGCTTGTAGAGGCAAGTTTGTAGCTGAAGAAACCCAAACTCTCTAGACCACAGCTACTTACCGTGAAACCTTGGGAGGAATCAGTAAGATATAAATTGAATCTTCGTTTTAAGTCTGGACCTGGCGCAGGACAAGCTGCCAAGGCCCAGCCATGGAGGCAGAGGGAAGGGAGTTAGTGATGGGAGGAGACCAGCAGGGAAGAAGGCTTTGGAAAGATGAAGGACACTGTAGCTAGCCCTAGCAACCAGCATCAGAGCACTCTTGATTCTTCCAACAGTAATCTCAGAGCTTTCATCTGAAAATGAAGGCCTGGCTGACTCAGAGAGGAGGAGCAGTGGTCACCAAGTGTCAGGCCACTGGGGTAACCCTGACCCAGAAGGAAGGAAGGTCTAACAAGGGAAGGGCCTCTTTCCTAGACACCAGATAGGATGATCAGGTAGTCACAAGCCAGGGCCTGGTACAGACAAGAAATCTGCCAAAGGATCGGATTCATTATTGCCTGAACCTGGAAGGCTGCACCTCCTGGCTTCCTTCAGGTCTTAAGTTCAAATCCTACCATCATCAGGTATTTCCCAGGCTCTCCCATTGCTAGGGCCCTCGCTCTGGGATTATCTTCCATATACACTGTATTTATCTTTTCTGTACATCATTGTCAGATACTAGCTACCTATGTGACCCCAAACAGGGGTCTTGGACTCAGTTTCCTCATCTGTAAAACAGATCATAATACTAGTTCCTTCATCCCAGGGTTGTTGCAATAATCAGATGACATAATTCTAAAGCTCTTCACAGAAGGTCTGACCCATTGAGGTGCTAAGTAAATGTTAGCTGCCACCATCATTATTACTGTCTGCATTTTCTCCCCCCATTTTCCTCGAGGAAAGGGACAGTGATCTAATAGTAACTAAATTTACAATAACACTTTGAAGTTTGCAGAGCACTTCGAAAACATCTCATTCGATCCTTACAAAAACCCCGAAGGGTAGATACCACTTTTATCCCCATTTTACCAATGAAGAAGCCGATGTAGTCAGCAATTGAGAGACTTGCTCAGCATCACATGGTTAGTAAGTGTCCAGGGCTGGATTTGAACTCAGGTTTCCTGCCTCCAAGTCCAGGTCTCTCACCACTGCATCACTTCACTGCTTCTAAATTTACCTCTCTTTGTATCTATCCCCAGTGCTTTACACAGGGCCTGGGACATAGTAAGCTCTTAATTGTTACTTAATAATTCATTCATTGATCTCAATCAGGAGCACAACTGGGGTCCATAGACCCCTAACACATCCATAGAGAAGAGTCGAGGGCAGGGCATTCATGAACTTGGATGGGAAAAGCATGCCATATTTTATTTTCACCGGTCTCTCACTGAAATTTAGCGTTACTTCAATCACTCAAAAACTTCATTCAGAGAAGGAGAGCATAGGCTTCACCAGACTGCCAAAGGGGCCCAGGACACCAAAAAAAAAAGGCTTTTAAAAACCCTGCATTTATAGAATTTAAGGGGCTTTTTTCTTTTTATTTCTCTTTGGAGGCAATTGGAGTTGTGACTTGCCCTGGGGTACTAAGTCAGTAAGTGTCCTAGACAAGAATTAAACTGAGATCTTCCTGACCCCATGGCCAACCTTCTGTCCATTCTGCCTCACTGAGAAAGAAATTTGGAGCACCTGGAGTTCATGGTGTCCATCTTTCTTCCTTTTGACAGCTCCGTCAACGTGAATATTCACCCTACGGGATTGTCCTGAATTTCAAACTTGGTTGTCTGTATAAAGCATTTTGTAAACTTCCAAGTTTCATATAAATGTTGACCATAATTATAATGATTATTATTCTACAGATTATTATTAATCTACAGATTATTATTCTACAATTTTGGCTCAGGCTTCCAAACCAAGCATGAAGTACCATTTTGTTTATGGAAAAGCTCTTGAAAATGTACTAGGGAGAGTGGCCAAAGCTGAGGATTTTTTTCAAGAACATCATGGGGTGGTCTGTTTGATGTATTTTGATTTCATCAGTATATGCAATTCCCAATTTGATTCATTTCAAAACGTATTTATTAATTCCCTCTCATATGCCAGACCCTGAAATGATAGAGAGACAAAGAGAAAAATGAAATAATCTCTATCTTCAAAGAACTTCCATTCTTCATTTCTCAGTGTGTAAATTCACTCCACCAGGGTAGAACAACTACTCAATTCTAAGTCATAGTTTTTAGGTTAAATAATTTGCCCCTGGTCTCAGCCAATATGTGTCTGAAACAGGATTTGAACTGAGATCTTCTTGCTCCTGCTCCAGGAAAACAGGACCCACAGGTTGGGAACCATTCCAGTGAGACACTCACATTCCCACTGTAACAATGAATTCCTGATTAGTTTTCATTAACTAATGACTTTTTCTCTCCTCAATAGGGAAGGTGCATCAACTTCACACGAGTAAAATCTGATGGCAAACCAGCTTCCTTCAAACAGCCTCCAAGACCATCTCCCAGCCACGAGAGTGTCCCCCTCAACAATGCCCCCCGGGGCCCTCCCCCTCCTCCAACATCTCTGCAGCCTCCTTCCAGGCAGCTGCCTCCTGTTCCCCCTCCAACACGGCTGCCTCCAGGACCCCCACCATCCCGCCCACCTCCTCAGCCTGACTTTTAAAGCTCCAGAGGAACCAAGATTGACAAAACCAAGTTCTTTGCTGAATTCAAGATATTTATTGAGTCTTGGTTTACAGTTGAAAAAATATTGGAATTTGTTGCTGGTCAGCAAAAAAAAAATACCACATGTCAATTTACTATATGAAATATTTTTTATATATCACATACAGTGAGTGGATTTATGAGTAAATAAATCCAGGTATCTGCCCTGATGTATATGTGGATACCTATGTCCCTATATACACCCATTTAAGTCATTTATGTACCTGGATGACTCATCCACTCCTGCTTCCTCATTATTCACAATTCCAGAATACAGCATTCAGAAATTACAGGGACTGCTTTCCTTGGAAGGGTCAGAAAAGTTCTTTGAGCTGTGAATGAAACAAACATTTTCTCCTTCACACAAAGAGAATTCTTCTCTCCCCAAATTTTTTTTAAGTCAGTCCCATTGACCCACCCTGCTCCATTATTCCACGTGCCCAGTTGCTATTGGCATGATCAAGGACTCTTCATATGGTACGGGGCAACATGCCCCCCTGTAGGGTGAATTGGATGGCATTGCTTCTGCCCTCTCTCCAATTACAGAGATATTCATTCAGATGCTCTAAACCACATCCAAGGTTTCTACTTTGATCCAATCTGGCTTCACAATCCACCATCATTTTCAGTTCCATTGGTTAATGAAAAAGAAAGAAGCAAGCTTTTTCCTTGACTCTTGTGATTGGCCATCTTCAAAGAAAGCAGGCTTTCTGGGAAAGGATAGTTCTATCTCAGCACATTGCCCTCATAAGTGTGCGTGTGTGTAAGGGGGAGTGTGCCTGGTGTTGCCCCGTGCATACAAATATACCAAAATTTTCTGACGTGGGGTTACATGCAGAAACTCAGGAGTGGTCCAGGAAGGGAAAATCACAAATGAGCTGCATCCTGTCATCCCGAATGAATATTGATAAATTAAACTTCCTAGTCTCGCATATTATATTTATACCATATCAGAAGGAGTTTCTCTGCAGGGCAAAGCACAAATCTGAATGTGTCTGGTTTTGTTTCTTACGTGTGTGTTTAGGCAGTGTTGTTTGTATTAGTTGTGTAGTTGCAGAAATGATAATGGTCTCCCCGGTTTTTTTCCTTTTTTTATGTTTTGCTGGTATGGTATGTATATAATGTACATGCACGTGCCATTGTCAGGGGCGTCGAAGACAGACTGATTTCACGCCTTCAAGCAACCATGTCTGTGAGTCATTATTTCCAATGGAAATCCCCACTTGCAGAGCAATAATCCATCCTTACAATGGGACTCAAGATTCTTATCTCTTTGTCTTGTTCTTTCTCTCCTTCTCACCGCTACCAACCACATCCTTCTATGTCCAAAGCTCAAGGCTTGGCTAAATGGGATTGACTCTTTGTCCATTATGCTCAAATGAGATAATATTTGTAAAGCATGTGGCGTGCTTAGCACACAGTTGGCACTTAATAAATGCTTCTTCCTTTTCCCTCTACCTGCTTTGATATTCAACTGAAAGCTGCACTGATTGGGTTCCTATCATCTCCCTCCTTGCCTTCTTTCATCTCCCCCTGCGTAAGTATGTAAGTCTAATCTACCTACCAACCTGCCTCCCAGTCTTGTGAGAATGATTCTCCTTTAGAGGAGGGCTTGCTTGTACAGGACATTGGACGGCTTTGAGAAAAGGTGCTATCTAAATGCAAAGTAATGGAACATTAACAGGACTGAGGGACTGTGGGTGGTGAGTTTCAGAAACATGATTGTCTCCACATTGCTGGATCCCTCAAGTGGGCAGGGGGGAGTTTAGGAGAGGAGGGAAAAGACCCCAATCAGAGTTCCAGGATGTCAGAGCAACTTGGTTATTACATGAAAAAAAAAAGCTTTGTTCATTGCATCATGATTCTTGGTACGGTGACATGAACATTGGTTCTGGAGATCCCTCCAGTGCTTCCTACCTATGTGACCTTAGGAAAGTGAGCCTCTCTGGGCCTCAGATCCTTCATCTGAGTTAGCCTTGATGGCTTCTGAAACCCCTTCCAGGCCTAGATCTATGTTCCTATAAACTACCCACCCCTGTACACCTGCTTTGCCTTTGAATTTGCCTAACTGCAGGGATTTCACTCTAGCTTCTTAAAATTAGGACTTTTCATTACTCTTGCCTCTCCTTTGGTTTCTTCAAGGGATCAGTCACGGGATTAATGCTGGCTCAGAATTTTTAGTCCACACTCAAAGTTGTCTGGACAAATTAGAGGTTTGTTTTAAAGTACTTCTGAAGTTGAATGTGCCCTGAAGCCCTTCCAGAACGTGGACCAGGTTTTTCAGGTACATATCAAAACAAATGCTACCCTCAGACCCCACAACCAATGATAATCACAAAGGCAGATAGACTGGGTTAACAGATAAAGCCCCAGCCTCTGGACCTGGAGGCCTGGGTTCCCCGCAGCTTGCCTTCTGTTCCTGACATGGCACTTTTCTGATCTTTGGTTTCTTCTCAAAATGGAAGGGAGCCATAGTTGCCACTTGAAGATTCAGTTGGTAGAACACTCTGGGCTTTAACATTCCAAGGCAATGTGATCCCTTGCCCTGTAGTCAGAGCATTTGCTAGTGGGTATTGGACCATGAATGTATTTTTCTTGAGGGAAGCTCCCTACCTGAATGGTAAGGAACCTACCTGGTGGGTTCTGATAATAAGCTGTAGCCCATGCCCATGGCAGTTGCGCTGTCTTTAAAAAAGAAAAATCATCCCTATGCCTTATTTCCTGTTATTCTTCATAGAATGTGATTCCTAACTTTGGAGTTTGGGGGGGGTTGGTTTTGGTTTTTATAAAAAGCAACCCCTCCCCCTTTCTGTAAATATTGATAATTTTTTTTACATGGAGGAACAGAGCATTTTTGCTTTACTGCTGGACAGTTAGAGTAATTTATTACAAGGGGCTTATGGTGGATGGCTTACAGGTAGCTCAGCATACCATGCATGCAGGCAAAATCCAGTATAGTCTAAAGCGGCATGTTCCAGATCCTCCGCAGTTATGGGAAAGGCATGGGGGATGGGGAAAATCATGGTATGTTCTAATATTCTTAGTTTATATCAATCTATGCTTCTAAGTAATGCCTAGCACAGTAGAAATAGAAAATCCAGAAGATCCATTCATTTAATGCTTGAAAAAGATAGCTAGGAAAGCTTGGTCTTTTAGGGTTAAGGGGGAAAGTTTATTGTGCGGATCATTTCAAGAAAGAAGTATAAATTCTCAAGAGAAAAAAGGAATGAGAGTGGGATGTCAGGCTGAACATTAGAAGAAAAGAGCTGTTGTTTTAAAGATTGGGACTTTTGAAGGGAATAGAAAGTGATTTACAGAATGTCATTGGTCTGAAAGGAAAGTTACATGTACCGCTTTCTGAAGTTAACTGTTTCCACATTAGAACTGTATAACCATTGAATGTGACGTGTGTCTGCCATTCATTTCTGTGAAACTCTGCGGCAACAGCACCACAATAAAATGTGGGAAAGTGTATTTGAAATCCAATATTGCAATGTAACATATTCTTACTGATTAAAAGCCAGCAATAAACCTGTTTAAGAATTAAGTCCTGGAAGATTGGGTTTTTTAATTATTATTTCATTTTAAATCACATTGGAGCGGGAACAAAATATAACGTTCGTCATAAGAATTAAGCCTTAATACAGAAGTTCAAAAGAAGCTAAGCTAAAAATGATAGCAAAGTGACAAATCTTCGCTTGTCCAGGGAAACTGAAGACAGATATTATTGATGTGATTCAGGGCTATTTCTCACTCCACCTCCATTTTCTCTCCCTAGAACAGGATTCTTAACCACGGGTGTGTCTGTGGATAGCTTTGGAACTTGGAAGAGAAGAAAAATCACATTTTTAATTTTCACTAGCCTCTAACTGTAATTAAACATTTCTCTCAACTAAGACTGTTTAAAAAATTTCTTGTGAGAAGGGGTTCATAGATTTCACCAAACTGCATTTTCCACTGGGTTTGGGAGTACAACCTTGTTTAAAAAAAAAAAAAGCAAAACTGATCCCTAAAAGAATGATTTATACTGAAGTTTGATGAAAGCCAAATTCTTATTATAAGAGGATCATTGAACAGGTTTATATGTGTTGCTACATCTTCTAAGAAATCCTTTAAAATCTTAATGTATGGATGGGAGACACCTCTTTGTAACAGACCACATCCTTTGGGTTTCATTACAAGTGTATGTCATATGTCCTCCACCATGGGTCTACTCAAGTGACTTCCTTTCCCATTGCCTTGGCATCATATGTCATTCATCACTGTCTGGATGGTCTGGTAATTTTTTCAATGACCCACTGCCGTAACTGATCACCTCTCTGACTGGGTCAGTACCCTCAGGCTATCAGTCCTAACTATGGATCTCCAACAGCTACCATCCCTGGGGTAGAATGGTTCTCTAGAGTACATGGTTCTCTGGACTGGCTGTATGGCTACAGAATATTTTCTCCAAAGGAGTAAGTATTGCCAACATGCTTCTGTCTAATATCTAAGTTTTTATTCCCTATCTTTCTGTGGCCCTCTGTCTCTGCTTTAGGCTAAGTGCAGAAGATATAGACCAGATGCCTGAATTGGCTTGGAATCAGTCATCCTCAATGTAGTATCAATGGGGTACCATAAACAAGGCAAGGAATTCCTATCTTTTCCAAAAGATGCCTTAACTAAGTCCTCACCAATAGAGATGATGAGACCCAAGACAATGCCTGAGCTACCCCCAACATTTTTATTTAGCTTTTCATGTGTGTTTTGTTCATTCATCTAGTTTGCAAATTCCCTAAAATCAAGGACCATTTCTTATACTTCTTCATATCTCTCAGAGCACCTCCCATAGGGTCTTGCACATAGTATTCATTGAACGTTCATTGAATGAATATATGTGACACCACCCACCCCTGGTTTCTGTCTTCTTGAGATTTTTCATTCTCACTTCTTCCAGTTCAGCAGGATTTGGGATAGACGTAGTCCTCAATCACAGACCAGCCTTAGCCTGGGAATGTTATAAACGTTCAACTGCATAATCATTTTGGGGATCTGGGACATCTGGTGCTGTGACCACAGCAACCACAGTATTAGCGGTTACTATGGAAACCTTCAGAAACATTCAGTTGCAACATGGTCTGCTAGGCTGGTCAGCGAGATGTGCTTTTGAGTGGGAGAATATCAAAGAAAGAGATGACTGCCTTGTCAAGGACCTGAAATATGGTTGAATGCAGAGAATCTGGTTAACATGAGATGCACTAAGTCATTTCTCTAGCTTTATCCAAAATGATTTACACTCCTATATACATGTTGCTACAGAATGAAGCAAAAAAGCATAGTAGAAAGAAAGAAAATTTTGGTGTTGAGGGAGCCTAGATTCCACCCCTTTATCTGTTATCTGTTGTCTCTGTGATCTTGAGCAAAACATCACCCCCTCTCTGTACCCCTCTCCCCACCACCAAGTAGTTTCATATGAAAAATGAAGCTTTGGACAAGATCATTTCTCAAAGTCCCTTACAAATCTAATTCTATGGTCCTATGGATCTAGTATGCCATGAGTTCAGACCTCTCATCCAGAAAATAAAAAGATTAGATCTAAATGTTCTCTAGAGTTCCTTCCACTTCAAAAGCCTATGAGATTACCACACGTGTGTTTGTTGCAAAAATCATCATCACAATCACCTATGGGCAATTCCAATGTACAAATGTACTTTTGGGTATGACATCTCATTTTGAAAAACATTTAAGTCATCTCAAGTCCTTTGAGAAGGATGCAAATCACATAGACAAAAAGTGATTTGCTTTGCATATTTCCCCAACTCCCATCTTAGAATGTAAGCTTCTTGAGGGGTTTTATCTTTTTTTGTATACCCAGGACTTATCACAGTGCTTAACACAAAGTAACCACTAAATAAATGCCTGCAGATAGATGAATGGATGAATGGATGGATAGATAGACAGATAAACCAATTTGATAGATGCTAGATAGTTAGACAAATAGAATAGATAGATGCATAGACAGATTCGATAGATGGATATTTATATAGATTAGATAGACAAATAAGATAGACAAATAAAACAGATAAATATAGCTAGATTGTAGATAGATAGATAGATAGACAGACAGACAGACAGACAGACAGACGGATGGATGGACGAATGGACGGATGGACGGATGGATGGATGGATGGATACACACACACACACACACATATATAATTTGTGTATATGTGTTGTATATGTATGTGTTTAGTCAGAGTGTATACAGGAGGGACTAGGCCTGTGATTTCATTGGTACAGAGAATTTCCAGGCGAGGAAATTCCCTTTTGGAATCCAGGGTGGCACCTGGGTCTCTGCTCCTTTTTAGCTTTGCTATAGATATTAATATGTGAAGGCTTAGAGCTTGGCCTGGAGCACTGAGAGGCTGTGACTTGCCTAGCATCCCACAGTCAGCCTGTACCAGGCAGAGGGAGCACTTTGAATGCAGGTCTTCCTGGCTAGGTCAGCTCTCTATGCACTACACCATAGCGCCTCTCCATATATATTATGGCGTAACACATAAGATAGAGGACTTCATAATCAGCTCTAACAACAACCAAATGCAGACCATGTTTTAACAGCTCCCAGACTTGGCAGGCATGGCCACCTTAGCTCTTTCTGTGTATCCTCAGAGCTTAGCACAGTGCCTGGAATATACAATGCGCTTCATAAATATTCGATGATTAATGTGCTGCTTAGGACTCCTTACCCCCTCCCGCCCCAGTCTGGATCCTTCTCATCCTGCACAGTTCTCATCCACACCTTTCCACCATGCCCAACACACTGATGGCCTTCTTCAAGTTCCTTTAATATTCCCCAACCTCAATCAAGTCAGTGGCTTTCATGCACTCTGTTAGGCTCAGTTGACCCACATGTAGACTTATACCTACTGATTAGTGGCCAAGTGGGAAGAGAACAGAGTAGGGATTGATCGGTGGCAGCAGCTTCCATGGAAATCTGTGAGCTGACTAAGAGAAAGACATAGCTAACATTTGGAATCATAGGAGACAAAGACATAACCTGAAACAGTTTACACATATGTCCAATCTATACCTAGAGGCAATAAGGTGGCAAAATGAATAGAGTTCTAGATTTGGAGTTAGCAAGACTTGGGTTTGAATCCTGCCTTAGACTCTTACCAGCTGTGTGATCCTGGGCAAGTTGCTAACCCCTCTCAGCTTCAGTCTCTCCATCTGTAAAATGGGGACGATAATAGCACCTATCTCCCAGAGTTATTTTAAGGATTAAGAAATGAGATGATGTAAATTACTTTGCAAAGCTTAAAGCACTACATAGGTGCTTGCTGTAATTATTGTTTTGCAAGTTCTGGGATAATAAAAGTGTTTTCTTACTGAAATAAATATACAGCTATGTCCAGATGTGTCTACTTAGAGGATAAATCACTGAACCAAAAATGGATTGAGATAAAATTCTTTGTCACCTCTACACTGACACCCCCCTCCAATCTGTAGATCAGTTTCTATCAGTAATCTGAGAGAGTTACCTGATAGATTCCCAAATCAAAAATTGACCCACACTGATCCTCCTTAGCTCCCCATTACCGACACTACTGTGATTGGTGAGGACTTTCCAGTCAGGGGACTTTACCATCAGTAGTACTCTCCACTCACCAGGGATTTTAGGGTCAATATTGTCCTCCTTCCCTCCCTGAACTTTAGGTAATCTGACAGCTTCGGAAAATTAAAAAGTAGCGCCAGAAAAAAAAAAAAGATTGGGTGGGTCTCTCCTACCTGAATGGAAGGAGGCCTAGAAAGGATCCAGTCACAGAATGAAAAGGACAAGTTCAGGCCTGGAAAATAGCATGAGCAGAGAGGGATGAGGTGGGACAGGATGAGAGAAGTAATGCTCATGACAGCACGAATCAGAGTGGACAAATGGAGTTTCCAATTAGTTAAAACTGCAGAAAGAGGGGAAAGAAGAAAAGGCAGTATGGTATTATGGAAAGAGTTTTGGCTTGGAATGGGAGGACCTCTCTGCTAGTAACTACTGCCACGAGGGGTGGATTACTTCCACTGTCTAGGTCTCAGTCTAGGTCTCACCTCATCTATAAGGTGAATGAGGATATCAATCAGACAAGATTAAAGGTCCTGTCCCGTTCTGTGATCCTGGGCTTAGAATCAACCCCTGGGACCAAGGCTTTGGATGGTTCAGGAGGCCATGGAATCATGGAATGACAGTGACAGAAACCTGGTGTCCTCTCTTAGAGTTCTCCCTCCCTCTGCCTTGGGAGACAGGAAATGCCTTGGCAAGGGCAGTGTGGGCATGTGGCTGATAGCAAAGCCTAGGTGATTGGTTGTGCTGCCCTGGTCTTCATTCCAGTGATCCCATAGATTGGGGCAGATGAGGCCAGCAGAATCCCAGGAGCCTGATCTTCCAAGGACACACACACACAAAATCCATGTCCTGGGGTGGCCGGCTGAAATGAAGCCAAAGCAATTTATCCAGTGAGACTATAAACTGGAAACTCCCAACACTGTTCATGTTTGCACTTCCAGCCTTGCTCACTTTCTCCTTTTGCCCAAAAGACCATGTCCAACAGTCTCTCTGTCTCTCTCTGTCTCTCTCTGTCTCTGTCTCTGTCTCTGTCTCTGTCTCTTTCTCTGTCTCTCTCTCAATCTGGAATCATGAAGATCTGAGTTCAAATTTTCCTTCGGACACTTACCAGCTGAGTGACCTTGGATGAGTCATCCAGCCTCTTTATGGCTCACATTCCTCATCTGTAAAACGGGGGTAATAATAGCATCTACCTTTCAGAGTAATTGTTAGAACAGAATTAAGATAAAATGTGTAAAGGACTTTGCAAATTATAAAGTGCTATCTAAGAGTTAGCCATTATGATGAGTTTTTACAGCCAAATTTGGGTGCTGCTGCTTTTTCTTAAACAACCCTGCATTTTCATTACTAAAAGGAACTCCTGTTCCTTTTGACAAAACTGCCTCTACCCTTCCAGGCTGTCATCTGCTCTGCTACAAATAACCTTAGAGTTTCCTGAGAGGCATTGGAGTGGGTCAAGTGTCTTGCCTGGGCTCACACAACCTACTGGGTGAGTCAGAGGCAGGATTTGAACCCAAGTTCTTCCTGACTCCAAGACCAACTCACTTCCCACCAGGCCCTACTGCCATCTCACAACCTCATTGCGAAGATCACATGAGATGATGATAAACCACTTTGCTGACCTTTATGTTGTTTTTCAGTAATTGCAGTCATGTCTGATTCTTTGTGATCCCATTTGGGGTTTTCTAGGTGTAGATATTGGAGTGGTTTGTTCATTTTCTTCTCCTGTTCATTTTACAGGATGAAGTGACTTGCACAGGGTCACACAGCTAGTAAGAGTTTGAGGCCAGATTTGAACTCAGGGAGATGAGTCTTCCAGACTCCAGGCCTATCACTCTATGTACTATGGTACCACCTAGCTGCCTTTCAATAAATATGAGCTCTCATTATTCTCACCATGGGCACTGGTGATGTACTAATGCCGGAGGCAGCCATCCACCATGGTGGCTCAAACCTTCACCCAGAAAGAGAAAAAGGAACTAGCAGATGAAAGTGCTTAAGGAATGCCATCAAGTCTGATGGGTCCTCAAAGAAAGCTCAAAGGAGCATTCCTCTGCATCTAGAAAGGACCTGAGAGGTCAGATAGTTCAACCTCATCATTTTGCAGATTGGGAAACTGAGACCCAAAGAGTTTATGTGCCTTGACCCAAGGTCACAAAGGTGGTGAGTATTAGAAGCAAGATTTGTCTTCTACCTCCAGGCAGTGCCCTCTCCACCATACCTCACTGACTTCCTCTCTTACTGGATCTTTCCACTTTCATGAAATCCTACTCTCATCTGCCCACCTTTTAATCCCAATACATTCGTCCAGCCCCAACAAATCTCCTTGGGCCTCCTTCTAGAACCCTCTGGAACAGCCCCGTCTTCCTCCCAAAATGACTTTGTCAGCAATGGCATCACTCTGGCTCTGGTCCTCTTCCTGACTCATCACCCTCATCCCTACTTCCTGACCAGTCTTGTTTTCTTTGGCTAGTGTTAGGGGTTGGGTTAGGAGGCTGGGGGGTACAGGGAGTAGGCAAAGGGAGGGAAGAGAACAGGGGAGACAGTTCACCTGATGACATCAAACAAACAATGCTCCAGGGCAGATGACCCAGAGGACAGAAACACCAGTGGATGCCTCAAGAGAGGAATTGCTTTTCCAAGGGCCTGCATAAACTGAGGCGTAGCCCAGCTCTCCCTTTTTAGCATCAGGCTTGGGTTCTGCTTTCCAGAAAATTCAGACACTGAAGGAGTGTCCAAATGGAGCAGCCTCTCTGTGCTTCTAAACATTCAGGCATTTCCTTCCCATCATTCCACCTTCACTCTTAAGATAAATATCCTACAGGAGAGTTGGCCAGGATTGGGGAGTGGAAGGGAAGAGAAAAAAATGGCTTCCATCCTTCTATGAGGCCCATGAAGGTCATACAATCTGCATTCTCAGGCTCAGCCATGACTCCAGACTCTGAGAGCTTTGAGGCTAGGCCATGACTCACAAAACCAGCCTCTGGGGAAGGAGATTGCCAGACAGCTGGTTCTAAAACACACACACACACACACACACACACACACACACACACACCCCAGAACCCAGTGTTATCATAACAATAAGAATAATAAAATATAATTCCCCTTTATACAATGAATGGATGGATGCAAAGGTGCTTATTAAGTGCTTTCTATGGGTCAGGCATTGTGTAGAATATTAAGGGTACAAATATAAGAAAATAAGATGGTCCTTTGCCCTCAAGGAGCTTCCATACTAATTCGGGGGGGGGGGGGTGGAGAGGAGCTTATCAATGAAAGCTAGAAGAGGTGGCATAGTCACATGCAACAGCATGGACTGGAAATGCCTGAGAAGTCTAGAGGGATCTGGTCTGGGCAAGAGAAACCTATCAGAGACCACAGCGCGAGGGGCAGAGTCCAGATTTTCATGAGGAGGAAGATTAAGGGAGTTTTAAGGTTTTCATAACATTTTCCTCCAACAAGCTCACAAAATAAGTAGTGCAAACATTATTAGTACTTCCATTTTAGAGACGACAGCCCTAAGGTCCATAAAAATTGAGTAAATTTCCCTGGGTCACACAACCAGTACTTAATGGAACCTCCATTTGAACCCAGGTCTAACCTATCTCTGAACTGAGTGCTCTTTCCACCAGAGGCAGCATGGTGTGGTAGACAGGATGCCGGACTGAGAGTCAGGAACCCAGGCTGTCTTTGACATAAACTGTGTGACAATGAGTCACACGTTCTCTGAGCCTCAGTTTCCCCAGATGTAAAAGGGGAATACTAATAACCTTTTGTTGTTTTTGTCCATCCTTCATTCTTGAAGAAGACCAATGATTATCAGGAGCGTGATATCTTAACTTGCAAGTGAATTAGATTTAAGTTAGGCAGGGCTGTGCAAGACCATCAGCTTCACTCTGTCCTCCAGAGTCATCAGGGTCCAGTGACAAGACATAGGTCAGGATGACCAGTGAGGGCCCTAGATGTAGTGGGAAACTTTGGCCTTTTTAAATTAAGGTCTTTCCCTGGACTCAGTTTGTCTGAGGTAACACCCATTCAGTAGCTAAAGGCTAGGGAAGAATTGAAGCAAAAGATGACCTAGTTTACCTTCACAAAAGAATCCATCTGGGAGGGAAAGACCCTTCTGACAAGAACAGAAACAATTGCTATTTACACTCACTCTGAGCCACCAATGAGCAAGTGAAGCTTGGGCTGGGAACTATTACTGGCCAATTGGTGAGAGCCAAAACAATTAGGGTTTAAAGGTATCGTCAAGTAGCTCCATTTGAATGCCACTTTACCAAAGTCTGGTTTTTCAGAGTTATATTTCAAGAAATCATAAAATAAAAATTGCATGAGACAAAAGAATTAATTGTCGCAGTTAAAAAAACAAACGATGGAATAAATAAATAGGGAAGAAAGAAATTTAGCCTCCAGACCCCAAGTGATCAAAATTTATCTTTCTTTGGACAGAGCGCCTACAAGTGAAGGTATCACTCCCCATGTGGACAGATGGGAGTGAGGGAGAAGGAGGAGGAACATATATCTCACAAATGAAACAATGCACATATGATACATTGCAAATGTTAAAGAACTGCATACATGTCTTTTGTCACACCCTACCTTCAAGTATTATGTATAAACAAGTTATTCGTACTTGTTTATACAAGTAAGATATAACAGCCCCAACATGATGGAGGCAAAAGGGTGGGCGGAAGTACTTTTCCCATTGCTATTTGTCCCCTTCAATCTCTCTGCATCCAAACAAAGGACCTGGTCAGGAAACTTCAATACTTCTGGAAACATTTCCCAAGCATCCAACCCCCGGGGCAGCAATCTCTCTAGCTTTCATCCCTAATTGACCCCATTTTAAGGCTAGGATTGACTTATGATGGTGATGAACATCCTCCTTAGAATGGTTTACTTTCACCCCTGATCCCTGCCCCTGTGGAGGGACCATTCACCTAATATTGTACCCAGTAGCTCTCCAGATCCCAACATTGCATCCTGACTCATTTCTAACTTTTAGACTTCTCATTGAACCATTCTACCAGTCAAAATATACCTACCACGCCTCTCTTCCAATTCAATGAATTTGAGTGAACAAAATGGAAACGAGGACATTATCTCAAAAAGTGCATCTCCCACTGTATATAGGCAAGTGGTTCTCTCCATTACCCACCAGTGAATTTTGTTTTAACAAAATTCTGCTTTTGATGTACATATCCACCCAGAGCACACCCCTCATTCCCACTCTTGCTACTTCCTTTTACTCTCAACTTACAGATGTAGATATGTGTGTTCATGTATCTAGAGAGAAATGTTTGTAAACACACATATATGTATATATACATTTGTATGCGTATAGTATGTGCACATGGGTTACATATATGTTACATCTGTGTCTCTATATATGTGTGTATTAGTTACTTGTGCATATATATGTATACATGTGGCCATTAATGTCAATATAGAAGTTTACAAGGTATAGGTAACAAGCAAGGCAAACGGGAGATTTTAATATAAGGAGGGAAATCTGACATCCTAAGTATCACTGAGACTTGGTGGGGTAGGACCTATGATTGAAACATGACTCTTGAAGAGTCCAATGCATGAATAAGACACAGGATAGTTAAAAAGGGGGACTGGAGAGCAACGTATTGATACACCCAAACACTCGGCAAAGGGGTGGGGGTTGACATGGGGTGCCTTGGTAATGGCTGGGAAGTGATAGGATAGATAGAATTCCATGATGTCAAATTCTACAGTATGAATCCAGTCAGGGGGGATCAGAAACTCCCAAGAATTAAATTCTGATCATGCCAACAGTAACAAATCTGAAGAACAAAAGGGGGAGCTGTACCAATAGAACACTGGTGAGCTCATTGAAGGAGTGGTCTCAATCCGATTGTGGAAGTAGAAGTCAAGCTGCAATCAGTTGATGAGAGACTGACTACTAATGAAATAAAGTCAGTCAACCTAGGTAAATTTTTCAGGATATTTAGAGAGAAGGTGAAGAGAGACATAGGACAAAATGTAGATGGTCCAAAGGGGTCAAGGGAAACCTTTTTCAGTACCGGGACCACCTGAGCATGTTGGAAGATGGAACAGGACACATTTTGGAGTAGACAAATGGAGTCCTTCTGCAGATTGTTATTGGTTCATCATGAAGGTTCATGGATTTAGAGCTGAAAAGGGCCTTCGGGATCAGCTAGTCCAATCCCCTCACTTTAAAAAGGTCCAGAAACATTGAGCAAGTTACCCAAAGGCACACTGGTTGTGAAATCACAGAGCCCTCAGAGTTCAAATCCAGTCCTCTTTCTACTTCACCTTTCAGGAAGAGCCTTCAGAAGCCACCTCATTCAAACTCTTCATTACGTGCAAGGAAAGAGAGGTCCAGGGAGGTTTGCACAAGGTCCCACAGGTACAATTTAAACCCAAATCCTTCTACCCCTAAGCCAGTGCTCTTTCCACTGTACTATACTCTATACCCATGGAAGACTGTCATTCTAGGAAACATCAATTGAGTGATTAAAAAAAACAGGGAAGGAAAATCTCCTTCCTTGTTAAAAGACCCCATTTCTCCAGACTCTGTGGCTATGAGACCAACAGGACATTCCCAGAAGTCTAAGTGAGCATCTTTGACATAAACCTGTAATAACAACCCACATATCATTCATGAGTGAACAGTTATTGAAGACCTCCTGAGAAGTTCCCACATCCTCTTCTCCCCCTTGTCACTAATTCCTTCAAATCTCTAGAACTGTGATTCTTAACCTGGGGTCCCACATCCTCAAAAAGTCCACAGATAGATCTCACAGAGTTTGTGAACTTAAATGGGAAAACAATTACATTTATATTTTCATTGATCTGTGGCTGAAATTGTATTTCCAAATATTTAAAAACAGTATTCTATACACAGTAATAGCAATAATGTACAATGATCAGCTGTGAAAGACTTAGCTATTCTGATCAATACGATGATTCAAGACAATTCCAAAGAGCGTGAGATAAAAAATGCTCTCCACCTCCAGAGAGAGAACTGATGAAATCTGAATACAGATCAAATCATTACATTACTTTTCTTGCCTTTTTTGCCACATGGCTAATATGGAAGTATGTTTTGCATTATTTCACATGTATAATTGATATCACATTTCTTGCCTTCACAGTGTGTAGGGAAGAGATGGGAAGGAGGGAGAGAATTCAAAATTTGGAATTTTTAATTCAATGTTAAAATAATACATTTTATAAAAATAAAAATATTATTCTGAGGAGGAGTCCATAGGCTTCTCACTGCAAAAGGGGTCCATGACACGAAAAGGGGTAAGACCCCCTCTTCTAGACTCTCCCTCCAGTCCCCAGATGACCATTTCTGGATTTCTGTTTTCAACAGGCATGGCTCAGTTCCTAACCTCTGGTCCACCCTAACCCTAAATGATTCTCCCTGGTAATAGACTGGCTTTGAAATTGACCTAGTCAATAACCTCATCCCCCACCCAAAACCCTGTTGGAGGCTCTCCATTGAGCAGGAATTGCAGCTCTGTCCCAACCAGCACACAACTTACTGTTCAGTCTGAAGACTGAACATGCCCCCATCCCCTTTCCTGCTCTATACCAAGGGAGGGTGGTCTGCCCTGCAGCAGCAAGCTAGGTACTTGGGCTCCAGACCCAAATGGGACACTTCCACATTTGCAAAAATGCCTAGGCAAAGTTCACTAGCCTTGACTACGGCTGGAGCACTCGACTAGCTTGAGAGACCCACCAGAGGAATTTTCTGACCCAAGGGGACTTCACCAGATTTGGAGGCTAAAGCACTGTTTCATCCAGCTTCCTAACTTCCTTCACTTCCAGAAGCTGGGCAGGCAGCTATTTATGGCAGTGGCACGCCCCCTGCTGTGGAAAGTCAAGAAGTGCATGTTGGTGTTGCAAAGTTGGGGCAAAAACCTCAAACCCTCAACGAGAAACCATGTGTCTAGAACTTTTCAGACCACAAAACCGGACCTGCCTTGACGGTATTCTTGCACATAACATCCCATCTCTTGCCTCAATGTCTTCATATAGACTACCCCTCATTACCTGGGACCCTCTCCTTCACCTTATCCCTTGAAATCCCTAGTTCCTGTCAGAGGCTTTTCCCAATTCCCCATTCATTAGTATTTCCCACCCCTGAAATCAATTTGTATTTATTAAAAATATGATTTAATTATTTAAATTTATTAAAATTTAATTAATTTAAATATAATTCAGGTATAATTTAAGTATAATTCATATATATATAGCATGTACACATTGTACAAGGATAATAAAGCATTTATTAAATGCTTACTCTATACCAGGCAATGTACTAAGTGTTGGGAATGCAAGTGAAAAGAAATAAGCAAGCCAATTCCTGCTTTGAAAGAGCTTCCTTATGGAGGAAGACAATTCACAAAAGGGAACTGGGAAGCTGGGACTAGGGTAGGGATACATGGGTGGCATGGCTTAGAAATGGATGGGAAGTAAGATGGAAGCCTGACTCAGGGCAAGATAAGGCAAAATCTTACCTGTCAGGATCCAAGGAATTCTAGGAGCAGAGTTCACACAATTCTGGATCTGGGGGAAAGACTGAAGTGAAGACAGCATTTCCCCTCAGCAGAATGTTAGCTCCTTGACATTGTGCTTTGTACATATAGTACTAGGTGCTCAATAGATGCCAGCTGAATTGTTTGTAGGATTGAATTGATCGATTCTCAAGGGACTCCTGTACTCCACTGAAGATGTCCCCTTGGCTCTGTCCTCCTTAAAATATCAAAGTCTCCACATTAAGGCATCATCTTTAAAATGGTCAAGGTAGGGGGAGAAAGGAGACTCTAGGTTCCCATCAAACTGGCCTGTTCAGGGGCAGGAGAGATCACAGAAAGGAGGGGAAATGAACAGGGTGGTGATAGGCTCTTTCCACACTTCTCTCTCATTACTTGAGTTCCTTGATGACCGGATCTTTGGGGAGGAGCTGGTTGACACGATAGGAGAGGTTTCTCAGACAACCTCTTAACTCACCCATAGTTTCAACTGGGGGATCTTCCCTCTTGTTCTCCATTACCTGGAGCATTCTCTCTCCTTCTCCTCTTGGAATCCCTGTTTCTCTTCAAAGCTTAACTCAGATTCCGTCTCCAACATGAGGCATTTCCTGATACTATCCTTCCCCACACACAACTTCCAAATGTACTTTGTCTTTACAAAGCCACTGATCAGGTTTTCTGATTGCATCAAAATGCCTGAGACTCTGTTGGCTGGTCTATACCATATCTGACTGCCAGACTCTTGAAATGGGAGGCAGGTTGTGGTTGTTGTTCTTGTTGTTCATCCTTCGTTCTCAAAGAGGACCAATGACATCAGGAGGTGAGGTCTTGACTTGCTTATGAACTGGATTTAAGTGAGGCGGGACTGCGCAAGGTCATCAGCCTCACTCTCTCCTCCAAAGTCATTGGAGTCCAGTGGCAAGACAGGTCAAGATGACTGGTGATGGTCCCAAATGCAGATGGGAGGAAGTATAGTATAGAAGGAAAAAATGTTGGTTCTGGAATGAGAGGATCTGGGTTCAGATCCTGCCTCTGTGATTCATTGCCTAGGTGACCTGGGTAAAAGCATTTAACCCTCATTTATGAGTAACCACACTGAGGAGGAAGCTTGGTGGCACAGTGGGTATAGCTCTAGTTAAACTTAGAGTCAGAGAGACCTGAGATCAAATGGATGATTGCAAGCTCCTTGAGGGCAGGAACTGTCTTTTGCCTCTTCTTGTATCCCCAGCACTTAGCTCAGTGTCCAGCACACAGTAGCCACTTAATAAATGTTTATTGAATTAAATTGAATTGAATATCGCCTCAGATATTTACTCACTATGTGACCCCGGACAAGAAAATTAACCCCATCAGCCTCAGTTTCTTCATCTGTAAAATGGGGCTAATAATAGCACCTCATGTACATATGTGAAGTAATTTAGACTCATTAAAGTAAATGGCTATTATTAAATGCTAGCTATTAATTTCTCAATACCTCAGTTTCCTTATATATAAAAGAGGGGGTTGGACTAATGACCTTCTTGCTCTAAATCTATGAGTAATAGTAATAGCAATGCATGATCATGTCATTGTAAGTGCTATTTGCATTTACTGTTCTGTGAGCATGCTACTTCCCCCTATTGTTCCTCCCTCTGCTAGAGCATAAGCTTCTTGAGGGCAGGGACTGTTTCATTTTTGTCTTTGTTTCCCAGGACTGAGCACAATGCTTAGCATATAGTAGAGGTTTATTAGATGATTAATTAGGCAATTAGGTACCTCCTTACTAGGGCACTTTTCACTCAATCACCAATGAGAAAATCACCTGCTATGAGCCGAGATGGACAATTATCCCAAAACTTTCTACCTGACACTCCCTACCTCCCCTTAGTTTCCAGTAGCACTAGAGTGGATGGCCCTAAATGACACAGAGATCATTTGAGACACAAATATAAATTCAGAGGACCTGGGCTCGTATCCTGGTTCTGCCTGCCTGACTACCACTTACTTACTTTCCTCATCTGGAAAATGGGAGGGAAGAGATATCATTTGATAAATATTTCCCCAGGGAAAAATTTTTTAATGTATTTCAAATCTACTACAAGTAATTTGAGTACCTGGTACATGCCTTTGGGCTATACAATATGTGTGCCACCTCCCAGCAATTCAGGAATGTATATTCCAAGACTTGTTCAACAAAAGAGTTGATAATTATATATCCAGTTGATATTTAAGCTACTCCCTAAATGATATTTTGCAATATTCATTTAGTCGGGATGAAATGAAGATGAGTTCAATAAGGTTTAACAGCTAAGAAGAAAAAATAAACTAGCTAGATTGGAGATGCATTAGGAGACGTAAAGTCCAGAAACAAAGGGGGTAAGGGTTGCATGATGAAACTATAAACAGAAGATTCTTTCTCTGACCATGAGGCCTTTCCTGATAGTATCTTTCCTCAAACACAACTTCCAAACGTAGTTTGTCTTTACAAAGGCACTGATCGAGTTTTCTGATTGTCTCCGAATGTCTGAGGTTCTGTTGGCTGATCTATACTATACGTGGCTGCCAGACTCTTGAAATGGGAGGCTGGTTGTTGTATTATGTCCTATTCCAGAGGCCACAGTTTCAAAAGAACATTAATTGGCCTGAGCACACCTGAAAGAAGACAAGTGGATTGATGAGGCAGCTAGAGACTATGCCGCACAAAGATGTGCAGCCTAGAGAAGCTGAGACAGAGAAGACGTGAAAGCTGTTCCCAAGTAGGTTCCGTGCAAGTTGACACGTAGGAAAGGCGTTAGATTTGTTCTTCTAGTTAGAATTAGGACTAATGGATAGAAGTTGAAGACGAAGATTTCACCTCCATTTAAGAGAAAAATTCCTAACAACTAGGGTTATTCAAAGGTGCAATGGGCTGTCTTGGAAGGAGTGGGTTCCCCAGCAACGGAAACCTTCAAATGGAGTCTGGGTTGTCAGACATAATGTAGAGAATATTCTTGTTAAGGTCCAGGTTAGACTTGGTAACCTCTGGGATCCCCGATCTACTCTGAGACCTTGTGATTTTGAGAATGGAGTGGCTGCAAATGTGTAGCTCCTACAAAAACAAAGAATCTGTTTCATTGCTAGGTTTTCCATGCTTACTTAGCCATGACGTGTTCTGCTTTTGGATAGTTTTAATTGAAGGCATCCTTGATGAGACTATTTAAAGGGAAAAGCAAGTTTTTACAAACAATATTCAAAAATGGCTTGTGTCTTTACCATTCCACAATTAGCAAAAAATGAACAGAATATGAAGTTATACTGTACATATTGTTGATCGTATGATTTTTATTTGGTCCCTAAAACATATGCTACCTTACCGGGTCTTTTACAAGATGTCTTCATCCGTACATCAAAGTCATTTAATATTCCTCAAGAGACGTACAACAACAGAAATAGTCTTGTTCAACAATCCTTTTGTAATAAACATCAGAACAAAAATAGAACAAGGAGATAGATTGTCCACCATTATGATGGAGGAGATCCAGACAATCTTTCAAGATGAAGAGGAATTCCCTGTGTATGGTGAGGTTCTCCAGATGCTTCTGTTTGTGGACATTATTGTACTGATTGTCCTGGAACTTTGCAAGGTCTCCTGGAAGACATCTATAATTGTTCAAAGGACTTTGGTCTAGCCATCCACATAGGAAAGACCAAGTGGATAAAGAGTCAGTTATTATTAAGTCCCTACTGTATACCAGGCACTGTGCTAAGGATGCAAAAAAGAGTAAAATGACAATCCCTGCCCTCAAGGAGCTTACAATCTAACGCGGGATACAGCAAGCAAAGAAAAATGCACAAACAAGCTGTATACCGGATAAATAGGGTATAAATAAGGGAGGAAAGGCACTTTAAGAATTGGGGAGGGGAGCAGAGTGTCTATTTTCCATATTATATCATCCATTTGGATAGATGAACTCTTGAGTATGTATGCTCAAGATTGACAGCTGGATAATGAGTTAAGCCTGAGTTTAACAGGAAGAAAAGAACAGACTAGATTGCCTTTGGGAAAGTGTAAAGTCCCTTTAATGATTCCCAGGTATCCAATAAAAACAAAACCCCATCTTCTCGTACCAAGTAGGACTGCTGCGTGGCAGCAAGCCATCAACCAAAGAATTAAAAATGGATATCACCCCGAGAAAAATGCAGAGGCACCAGCAGAAATAAATAGGCTGCAATATGGCAGTCAAAAAGGAGCTGAAGAAGAACAGGAAGAAGAGATGTCATCATGGAATTCTGTAATAAGAAGAGAAGATAGGTCAGTCTCATGGTGAGAGTGCATACAGGCGGACCTCCTGAATGTTCCATTTGCCTCCTAGTGTTAAGAGAACCTGAGGAAGGTCTCCAGCAAATTGGATAGACAGGTTGCAATCTGTAATATTATCCAGGACTTCTTCTTTAATTAGTGAGATGCCAAGTCCATTCGAGTAGTCTGAGTGTAAAGACTTTTACAAAATCCTGTAAATTAGATCAATATAAATCTTTATAATTAATGATTTTAATGGAAAGGTGAGAAAAGCAGACCTTTTTTAAATCTTTGGAAAATATGGTTTAGAAATCAAGAAATGAAGTAGGACCCAAGGTTCATGGACTATTCCAAAATCCCACATGTATATTATGACTCTTTCTTTAAAAAATAAAAGATACAGGAAGTCTCAGTTGTGTTTAGTTTTAAACAATATCATACAAATTGAAAATCTGACTATAACTTAACAAACAGAAAATGACAAGTTACAAATAAAGGAGTAATTTTAGAATCAGTCTTTTCATAATCATACCATTGATTAGTTAGAACAATGGTCAAGATTAATAACACATTAGGTGAAAGGAAAAAGTTGAAAGCAAGACACTGGATGCAATCACAGCAAATCCAGGCCACCTCAAAAAAATGAGCAAACTGGAAACTATGGAGAAATAGGAAGAAGACAAAAGTAAAGACATTATTCTAACCCCAGTTCTTAGAAAGGTTTAACTGATACAAACCACTCAACATAACAAGGTGGAAAGGAGTTCCTAACCTCATTCAGAAATCACTTGCTCTGCTCTCCCAAAGGAAAAAAATGTGGCACTCAACCTCAACCATACCACACCATAAATCAACCCCAAACCTGGCATGCTTAGTACTTTAAAAGCTTACAAGAAGTTGGCTTGAGACATTTTTGTCCAGCATTGTTTGGGAGATAGTAGGTTTCCCTTCTCTGGAAATCTTCAGGGGTTAGACGACCATTTGCCAGAAATATTGTCATAGAGGGGAATGTTGTTCAGCTATGAACTGAATCAGGTAACCTCTGGAATTCTGTGATTTTGTGTTTGGTAGGAGGAAAGATATCTATTTTGTGGAGGCCAGGCCAGTTTCCCTTTAAGGGGCTGAGACAAGCTGTTCTTGGTTACATCACTGGCTTGGCTCCCTTGCTACTTGAGGCATAAAAGACCTAGCCTATGGACAGTTGGTGTCAGAGGTTTTCGCAGAATTTCTACTGTCCTTCAAGGTGACCTTTCTGACCTAGTTGAGCATCGCAAAGGTGAATAAGGAGGCAGAGGGAAGCAGCAATTTATCTTTTGCTTGCATTTTGATGGTCTACAACTATTTCATTGCATTCTAATTTCAACTTAAAATCACTGAACTTGACTGAGTTAGTTCTGTTCAAAATACTGTGGATTAGAAATCAGAAGAACTGAGTTCAGGTTTAAACTCTTCCTTGGCCATGTAGGCTTTGTCATACTCCTTAAATTCTCTTGAGCCTCAGTTTCCCCATATATAATATGGGGGATTAGGACTGGATGACTTAGAAGGAGCCCTCTAGGTCTAACATTATTTGAGTCTATGAATGATAGACAGGTTGGCCTCTTCTCAACTGTATGAGATCACTGTACAAGGCAGGTAATTGTTGGTCTATAGTAACACCAGAATCTTTTAGGGTTCGAAAGCAGAGAGGTATTCGTCATCAATGGATTGCTCTCTAGGGATCCTGTGTGCACATGACTTGGAAAGCATTCTACAGCATCATTCTAAGATCTGAAACCCATGTCTACTTCAAAGAGAATTTTTCCAGCCGGTTTCACCTCCTGTTATTATCCACACTGGCCACTAGAGGGTTGCCAGACCCAACAAATTCTCATGGAGTCCAGCAGGTCTGTTTCTTTTCTTTTGTGGCCTTAAAGGGCAGTGTTCAATTATTAAGACCCTCTCGGTCATTCTGACCAACCCGGCACTAACTCTTCTCCATGACTCATCTGTCGTTGGAATCCAGAGAGCTGGCCACAGATCAATTGTTGCCTGGTTGCTTTGGAGCCTTCTCTGTATGTATGGTTGGGTTACTAAAGGCTGACCTATGTGACAAATGATCACTTTTGATGTGGGCTGCATATCATTGCTGTGCTCAAATTAGTTCTTTTTGTGAAATGCAGAAAGACACCATGTCTTGAAAAGAGACATATAACCCTTATCTCTCCACCGTCCACCTTTTCCCCAGAATCAATACCAAAAGGAGTCAGGATGTGACACGAAGTAAGCAAAAGCAAGGCCTTAGCCAGGGTATGGCCAATGGGGTTTACTCCAGGGCAGAAAATGTAAAGTACCACTAATAACACTTACATCCCTTTAAGGAAGAAAGTAAAGATGGAGCCTGGTGGTAGGGTGGAGCTGGAATGGGATATGGTCAACAAGGATTTGTTAATCCCTCACTATATGCCAGATACTGTTATGAGATGGTGATACGAAGAAAGGTTTAAAACAGTCCCTACCATCCAGGACCTGCCATTTGATGAGGGAGGCAACTTATAAATTGCTATCTGGAGACAAGATGGAAGGTTATCTCTGAGGGAAGCACTAGAGTGAAGATAGAAATGGATTTGACATCTTGACCTGGCAGTATTTCCTCAGGAAAAAAGGGGGAGAGAAGCAAATTTACAGGGCTGAGCTCTGGTCCAATTTAGGAAGATAGAAGGCAGCCCAATCCTAGGCCTGGTCTTGGCCTAGTGAGCAAGTTTTTTCAAGCTTGATAATGGTGGACTTCACTAATTTCATTCACAAATCTCCAGCAAATCCACTATGGTGACAAGGGAAAATGCAAATGCCAGGATGTCTGGGGACCTGCAACAGACTGGAAAGCATACCCCTGCCCATAATCAGCTCATTAAGAAGGGGTTCCTCAGGGAAGGCAAGTCTAGGAAAGGGAGGTCGTGCTTCAGCTCTGCTGAGAGGCCGTGCCTTCCTGCAGAAGTCTCCATCTTCCCCAAACTGGGGACCTTTCTCTTCCCTCAAAGGTTCACTCTTCCAGTTTTCTCAAACTTGGTCTTTAAGAGGAGCCTAGGGTAGGAGGGGAGGAATTTGGGCCCAGGAAGTATCAACAAGGCCTTCCTTTTGTGCCTAGTTTTTTGTCCTAGGTTATGAAACTGGGGACTGCCCCTAAGGGAGGACAGATTTCAATAATTTGGTTTAAAGGACTCTGGGCTGGCAGTCAGAAAAGACCATTCTAGCTCCTGTTCTGATACTAACCCTACGTTCCTGTTTGGTCCTCAATCACAAGGCACTAGGCAAGGCGGTCCCTTCCTGATTGAATACTCTGAGTCTATGCAGTTGGTTCTTTGTGACTCTGGCCGAATCACCTCCTTCTATGGGGTTTTTGGCAGCTGGATGGTAAAGTGGATCAGGTGCTAGGCCTAGAATCAGGGGACCTGAATTCAAACCCCACCTCACATATGTACTAGTTCTGAGAGTCGGGAACAGTTCACTTAACCTCTCTCTACCTCAATTTCCTTAGCTGCAAAATGGGGATAACAACAGCATCTCCCTCACAGAGTTTTTATGAGGATCAAATGGTATAATGCCTGTAAGGCACCTGGCACAGCGCCTGTAATGCAGTGAGCGCTCCAGGCCCAGCGCCTGTAACGCAGTGGGCACTGTATGATGCTTATACTCTTCTTCTGTAAAATGAAGGAGAGGGATTTGATGGTCCCTAAGGTCCCCTTCAGCTTTGGAGAGAGGGAAGGGTGTTTCAAGGCCTCTTTCCACACCCTCCCCAAAAGCAGCTATCTGGTCACTTCACCCTAGACTCTAGTGGTCAGACTTCTTAGAAACCACTGACATTGGCTCCCTGTTATTGGTGATACAGTGGAAAGAGTCCAGTTTCCAGTCTCGTTCCTGCTAATGGTTGTCTATGGGACCTCGGGCAATCATTTAACCTCTCTTGGTCTTCTTTCCTCATCTGTAAAATGAGAGATTAGATGCTCTAAATTTAGGAGTTAATATCTTAGGATTTGGTAAAATTATAAAGTTACCAGACTTCTAGTGAGAGGAAAAAGCAACCTCCCTGGTGGAAGCCTGGCACAGTCTCCATGGTCTTTGCTCTCAGAGGCTGGTACTTAGACCTCTCTAAGTCTCCACACTGGGTAGTGCCCTCCCTCTACCCCGTCTGAGGGTGTTTTTCGTGGGGCTTGTTTGAGTACTTGTCCCAGGTATGAAAAATCCTAGTTAAATCCCTGGGCAGAAGACAATACTGGTATCCCGCGTCCTGGGCATGTTCTCCCACTCACCAGCCATGTGTCACTCCCATAGAAGAAAGACCTCATCAAGCTTATCTTGGGAATTTCAACCTAGGGTTCTAGAAAGCGATAAGATTCAGAGAGGTCTCCTGGTGTCATAAAGAAGATCCTCTTCCTACTGCCCAATAGCAGTCTTATCAAGGTGGAAATCTATCCTGCCTTAACTCTGTCCAACGACACAAGTATTAGAGGCAAGATCTGAACCCAGTGCCCTCTCCATGGCCTCTCTGACAGCAGGTCACAGAAGCAAATTTGGGCTCGATATCAGGAAAGTCTTCCTAACAATTAGAGAAAGCCCAAGATGAAATGACATGCCTGGGAGGCAAAAAGAAGAGAGGGAGGCTCCTTCTTTAGAGGTTTCCAATAGGAAGCTGGATGAGATGCACTCCTGACAGGCGCACTCTCAAGATACTTCTTCAACCACAACTTGAATAGAGAGTCCCTGAGGTGCCCTTCAGCTCCAGCTGTGGAATCCCACGTCCTTGCTGTATAGAGTTAATAGCCATATATTCATTACTATCCTTTTAATGAAAAAAGAATCTCTTCCCCTAAGGACTGACTGGGAGAAACTAGGTCATGCAGTAGCATGATGGATTGCTGGATGTAGTCTGGATGACTTGAGTTCATACCATGTGGTCTTAGACAAATCACTTAATTTATCTCAGTCAGAGTTTCTTCAACTATAAAATGGGCATAATAATTTTAAGAGAGTATAACAAAAGCATTCTCTCACAGGGTTGTTATGAGGATTAAATGAGATGTTTATATATGAGATGGATACCATGAGACATTTATAAAGCATTTTGTAAACCTTGAAGCACCACATGAATGCTACTGTCATCGTTACTAGGATATTTGTATAATGAAATAGTCCAAGATTTCTCATCTGAGTCAAAAGAGAAAGAAAAAACAGGAAGGTTTGCTTGTTTTTTTATTTTTTTGTTTTTAAAATGAAATAGAGACTGAGAAGAAGCTAAAGGTCTTATATATTGGGAAAATCCTCAGCCTAGTGTTTCCTTTCACCAATACTCAGCTTGAAACTAGACCATGATGCCTTAATAGCAAATATGATTGCTGTGTCTAATAAGGAGTATAGGAATTGAGAGAGAGAGAGAATACTTCCTATTGGAATGATCTGGGTATCTCCATGGAGATGGTGGCATTTGAAGTGGGTCTTGAAGGATGGTTAGTATTTCAGTGGGAGGGTATGGGGTAGGGAGAAAGGGCTGAACAAATGTTTCTGAGGAATCAGATTTCTCTGGAACCTAAGCTTTACATAGATTGACAGTAAGAAGTTTCCATAAGTGTAGAACAAGTGACCACCACTTGCCAGATATGGGTACTTTCCCCCTTTCTGGATCCCCTTTAATAATTGTCTTTCCTCTATTAAAATATAAGCTCTTTGAGAGCAAGGAGCTGTCTTGCTTGCTTGTATTTCTATGCCCAGCCCTTAGCACTATTCCTGACACATAGTGTTTTATCTGTGTATATGGAATGCCAAGCTAAGGAATTCAAACTTAGTCCTATGGGCAATAACCATGAGCAATAAAGCTTAATAATTATAGTAAACTAAAATGAGTGCTACACCAATAAACCAATAATGAAATTGCTGGAACCATTTTCTCAAATATCCTTAGTCTCTTAATGCTACAACCAAATAATTACAAGATACAAATTAATGTCTGTTTTAATTCTGTGAAAGTATGGGGCAGCTAAGTGGCACAGTGGATAGATAGAGTGCTGGGCCTGGAGTCAGGAAGGTTCATCTTCATTAGTTCAAATCTGTCCTTAGACACTTACTAGCTATGTGACCCTGGGCAAGTACTTCACCCTTTCTGCCTCCATTCATCAACTGGAAAATGAGCTGGAGAAGGAAATGGAGTCTCTTCCCCTAAGGAAGAGTATCTTTGCCAAAAATACCCCAAATGGGTTCACAAAGAGTTGGACACAACTGAAAAACAACTCAACAGAAAACATATGATTACATTACTAATGTCTGTTGCTCTGTATGAAAAGTACCAAGAAAATCAAGTGCATGAAACACCCAGAAAGAGATGAAAGGCTAAGGATTGCACAAAAGAACAGTCAGAGGACTTGAGTTCAAATCCTTCCGCACTCTTGCCCTCTGTTTCCTGATTTACAAAATAAAAGGTCAGGATTAAAGATCCTCAGAGATCCTTTCTTACTCTAAGAAAAAATGTTGGGGGCGGAGCCAAGATGGAGGTGTAGAAGCAACAAAGTTCTGCAGTTCCCACATAGCCACCTCAAATACTGATAAAATATGACTCTAAACTCCAATATGACTCTAAAATATGACTCTTTAGGGCTCCGAAAGTCACAAAAATACAGAAAATCACATCTCCTGCTGAAGGCAGCTCTGCAGGAAGGGCTCATTGCAGCACACTTGGAGATGAAACCAGCCCAGTCTGAAACCATGGCTTGGCCCCAGGGTGGCCAGGACAAGCCACAGCTGGATTCTTCAGGAGAGTAGATCAGCAGCAGCTATGGCAGTTTCCAGAATTATCAAGCCATAAGAAACAAAGACAAAGTGAAAGGTCAGTGGAACTCAGCTAAATTTGGGGGGGAACAGTGGTCTGGCAGAACTGCCTTCAGGACAAGAAAGCAGCAGAAGTGGTGGCCCTGCAGTGGCTTCCATGTGGCTGCTTAAGAGCTTACAGCCTGCAAACTGCAGGGGGGCCAAGTGATTGTTCTGAGGCTAAGTACTCTTGTATTGAGCGGCCTGGATCTGGATCATGGTCTTGAGTGGTGGTCCTGGGGTACGTTTTCAGTGAGGCAAAGCTAGTGGGAGCTGCAGTGGCCTCCCAATAGCTCCAGCACCTGTGAAAACTCCAGCGATTTAGGATGGAGCTCTCCCCTCTAGAAGCAGAGTTCCACAGAGCTAAAAAATCAAGTAATTGACTGGCCAACATGAGCAGGCAAAGGAAGCAAAGTAAGAACAGCAACTTAACTTTAGATTCCTTCTTTGGGGACAAAAAGGATCAAAGCATGGAACAGGAAGAAGACAACACAGTCAGAACTCCTACACCAAAAGCTTCCAAAAACATGAAGACTGTCTACAAGCCATAGATAAGCTTAAGGAGGATTGTGAAAACCAAATAAGAGAAGTAGAGAAAAAATTGGGAAGAGAAATGAGAATGACGCAAGAAAATCATGAAAAGAGAGTCAGCAATCTGACTGAAGAAAATAACACCTTAAAAATTAGATTAACTCAAATGGCAAAAGAGACCTAAAAAGCCAATGAGGAGAAGAATGCCTTAAAAAGTCAAATTTGCCGGATGGAAAAAGAATCTCAAAAATCTTTCTGAAGAGAATATTTCCTTCAGAATTAGAGAGGAGTAAATGGAAGCAAATGACTGTATGAGAAATCAAGATACTATTAAACAGATACAAACAAATGAAAAATAAAAGGCAATGTGAAATATCTCCTTGAAAAAACCACTGACCTGGAAAATAGAACCAGGAGAGACAATGTAAAAATTATTGGACTACCTGAAAGCCATGATTAAAAAAAAAACCATAAAAATCATCCTTCAAGAAATTCTCAAGGAAAATTGCGCTGATATTTTAGAACCAGAGGGCAAAATAGAACTTGAAAGAGTTCACCAATCACCTCTTGAAAAACATCCCCAAAAGACAACTCCTAGGAATGTTATAGTCAGGTTCCGGAGTCCCCAGATCAAGGAGAAAATATTATAGGCTGCCAAGAAGAAATAATTAGAATACTGTGGAAACACAATCAGGATAACCGAGGATATAGCAGCTTTTACATTAAAGGATAAAAGGGCCTGGAATATGATATTCTGGAGATCAAGGGAGCTAGGATTAAAACCAAGAATCACCTACCCAGCAAAATTGAGTATAATGTTCCAGGGGAAAATATGGTCGTTCAGTGAGGTGGAGGACTTTCAAACATTCTGGCTGAAAAAACCAGAACTGGAAAGAAAATTTGATACTCAAATATAAGAAGCATGAGAAGGTAAACATGGAAAAGAAATCATAAGGAACTTATCAAGGTTGAGCTATTTACATGCCAACATAGAAAAATGATAATTGTAACTTATAAAAGTTTTCTCAGTACAAGCACAGGTGAAGGGAATACAAATACGTGTGTGTGTATGTACACATACACTTATGTCTATATAGGAGGGTTTATACATGCGTATGAACACATATTTGAGTATGTGTATATATGAGTTCATAGAGGGCACAGGATCAATTGAATAGGAAGGGACAATACTCTAAAGGGTGAGATTCTGAGATGGGAGAGGAATAGAATGAGAGGAGAGAGGGAGAGACAGAATGGGGTTAATCATCTCATATAGAAGAGGCAAGGGATAACTATTACAATGGAGGGGAAGAACAGGAAGGCAAAAGGGAAAGGGTCAACCTTGCTCTTATTGAATTTGGCTTAGGGAAGAAATGACATAAACTCTAAACTGGGTATCTTGCCATGGAGAAGAGTGGGGGGATGAGGATGAGAGGCAGGATGACAGAGGGGAGAGCAAGGTGGGAGGGAGGATTGCTAGAAGTACACACTTCTGTAAAGGGACAGGAACAAGGTAGAGAATAGAACAGGGGCAGGGATAGGAAGGAGGGACATATAATCAGTCTATTGCAATATGCCCACTGTGGAGATGTTCTGCGTAATTACATATGTACAGCCTGTACTTAATTGTTTGTCCTTCCAGTGGGGGGTGGGAGACAAGGGAGGAAGGGAAAGAATCTAGAATTTAAAGTTCTATAATCAAATGTTTAATATGTATATATTATTTATTATTATTATTATTAACTACATCCAACTGGGAATTAAGATATACAGGCACTGGGCTGGGGAGATCCATCCTGCCCTACTGGAAAGTCAGAGGGGTGATGGGGGAGGACATAGGAGAGAGTAGATTGGAGAAGGGCTTATACAGTGGGATCACTGTTTTGAGGTGTTGGGTAGGGGAAAGATGGGGAGAAAATTTGTAACTCAAAATCTCATGGAAATTAATGATGTGAACAAGAAAATAAATAAATGAATACCAAAAAAAATGTTGATAGCCATGTAAAATTGCTGATTCTTATGGGTCTTTTTACAAGTGAACCATTGTCTAAGCAGCCTCTCCTAGTCTATTTTGTATGGTTGAGTTTTGAGCCCAAGTATAAGACTTTGTCTATTCAGTTTCATTGTATTCAATGTGACCCAGAATTCTAACTTAATGAGATCTTTTTGTATCCTGATTCTGATCAACATATCTGTTCCTTCCCGGCTTCGTGTCATCCATCAATCTGATGAGTGTGCCTTCTATGCCTTTACCTACGTCAGTAATGAAAGCATTGAATAGAACAGGACTAAGGATAGACACATCACCCTATTAATCACCCATCTTTGAGTCTATCCATTTAGCTCCTTCAGAATTCACCTAATTATAATTTCATCCAGCCACATATTCCTATCTTATATGAATCCCTGGTGCTCAAGTGCCTCCAAATTCACAACTCTGATATGAAAGTGTTCAAATCCCAAACTGTTCTGAAAGAGGAGTGGTCAGTAGGGATGGGCCTGGGGTGGGGAAGGAGAATGGGATCCTAAACTGGAGATATATGGATCGAGTTAATTTCAATTGTTGATTATTCATTTCTGCCCTAATTAAATATTTAATGCTTCAATACTACTCTTTGCCAGTGTCTGTTAGCCTGTTGAGCTACTGAATACCTAGACCTGAGTTACCTTTAAAAGGTCACAGTTTTGTAACTGGATAGGAGCAAAATCAAGCCAGAGAGGTGGATACCTTCAAAAGTCTCCATGATCGATTCTCAAGTCTGAGAAGGTCCACTATTGGACTATTGGTCACATTTGTGTTAGAAAGGCCTTGGTTCCATTCCAAGGTCACATTTTGGGGAACTTTCATACTGCCCTTAATTCAAGTCTTCACATAGAAATCTGAGGAAAATCTCTATATTTAGTATCTTAGCAAACTGATACCAGGTCCCCATGTACAAGTCCACTAACCATAACATATACCAGAAAAAAAATATATTACGGGAAAGAGGAAAGCATTCATATAGAGCCTACTCTGTGCTACTGCCAGAGGCTTTGGTTTTGTATACATAAAGCCTAAAACATCAATCAGCATTAAATTAATGTTTGTTGAAGTGAATTGAATTGATCATTGCCCCGTTAATTGACTCATCTACCCCTTATCCACAATCCATCTCTCTCCCCCTCCAATAACCTCCCTTAAGACTTCAGTGAGGACATGGAAATCTCATATTTCCAGGTTCTCTAGTTAGTCTGCTCATTTGATATTGTCCCACATTCCACATATGTTTAGCTAAATTAAGTTCCCAGAGCACTGGATTGTAATGTATAACAGACGGTCTATAATAAGAGGACCCAAGACAGCCCTGACATCAATGATTTATTCCAGGTCCTCTCCCTGGTCTGCTCCTGGAGAAAGACTCCGAGGGGGAGGCTGTGGGATAAACGGTATCTGACTTGGCTTCTCTTGTTCTAACACAGAGCTCTGCTACCCAAGGGAATTTAGTACAATAATAATGGTAGTAAGTATTTCTATATCATTCTAAGGTTTTCAGATATTATCTTGCTTGATACAACACCCCTGGGAGGTAGGTACTATAAGGAAACTGAGGCAGGCAGTAGGTAAGTGACTTGCCCAGGGTCACACAGCTAGTGAGTCAGGTCTAAGTCTAATGCTGCGTCCACCACACCACCTTTTTTTGGTTGTTATATAAATGTTGTTTCCCCAACTAGACTATAAATTCCTTATAGGGCATGGACTATATCTTATTTTGCTCTTGTATCCCTCACAACACCCAGCACAGGGAGGGGAAATAATGGGCTCTATAAGTACTTATGGATTGATGGGTTGGGTTTCCATCTATGTCCATAGCAATGATTTAGAGCCATGATGGGAAGTGAGAGAAAAATGCCTCCCAGGAACAACAGGGGGGGGGGTGTCAATATGGCGAGCAAATGTAAACCAAAGGCCAGACCAGGCTGTTAAAGTCTGAGGAGCAGAGACAGACATAGGAAGATGGAACCCAGAGTGAATCCAACCAAGGACAGTTTGCACAGGACCAGGGGGCAAGCTACCAGGATTATTGGGAAAATGCCAATTTGTCTGATCCCATCTGCCTCCTCAATGTTTGGAGGCTGTTGTGTGAATTTCCATGCCCTGCCTCATCAGTGTAGTCATGGACCAGACTACTATGTCTCCTGATTCATCTACGGGCCTGAAGGCAAGCTTCCTTTTTTGAACTTCTGAGTATGTGTATGGCTAGAAAGGAGCATAAGTGAGCAACAGAAGCCTCTAATCATAGGAAATTATCCAGTTAAATTAATAGAAGCCATTTAGCCTTATTCCAGGATCACTCAGAGTGATTTAGAATCTCATAGAATTCTGATTGATTGCATGACATTTGTATAAATAAATGGGGGAAATAGAAGAAAAGAAGACTCATAACTCATGTATCTTTAAGTTTTGAGAAAAAAAAATTCTTCACAACAACCATTGCCTGTTCTGACCCAATCACACCAGTGAAGCTATGGACATGGATGGGAAGCCAACCCATCAATCTATAAGTACTTATAGAGCCCCATTATTTGCCCAACCTGCGCTGGGTATTGTGAGGGATACAAGAGGAAAATAAAAAAATATCTTTCCAGACCCTCCCTCCTTGAAATTATTTTTTAAATCCTTATAATAAATATATAGCTCGTGTAAATCTTTTTGTCAAATTTCCTAAGTGGTATAGCATTGAATTTAGAGCTAGGAAATCTGGGTTGAAATCTCAGGCCTGGATGCTTAATATTTGTGTGACCAAGTCTCTGAGACTCAGTTTTCTTATATAAATAGGGATAATAACACCTGCTCTATTTACTTCCTACAGCTGTTATGATGGAAGTTCTTTGTAACACTCATCTCTGGATTTCATAAGTACTTCTCTTCAGGGAAGTGCTTTTCCGGATAATTATAATAATATAATCTGGCTCAAGCCACCAGACCAATTTGAGATTGGAAATTTGTTGCTTAGTCATTTTCAGTCATGCCCAACTCTCTGTGACCCCATTTGGGATTTCTTGGCAAAGATACTGCAGTGGTTTGCCTTTTCCTTCTCCAGCTCATTTTAGAGATGACAGGCTAAGGCAAACAGGGTTAAGTGACTTACCCAGGGTCCACACAGCTAGTAAGTATCTGAGACTATATTTGAATTGAGGATAATAAGTCTTCCATACTCCAGGTCAAGCACTCCATTCACTTCACCACCCAACTGCACCTGGGAACATCTATTGTCAAACACAGTTCTAGATAAACAGGGGTTTTTCCCCTTTTAAAAAATTCTGAACTTAAACACAAAGATATGTATTGCCATATACAAAGCAGAAGTTACACAAAACCTCAAATCTCTATTATGAACAGTTTGTTCTTTGCCATAAGAATATAATACTCCTTTCCCTAACATGCACACAGTTAGATGTGCAACTATTAAAGCCCCGCACTTTATCTGTGCTTCCTTTGTTCTGTTCTCTCCTGTGCAATTTCTAAATACTTCAATGACTCTTTCCTTTTTTAAAATACTATCAGTAATTCCCCTATCTTTCCAAAACCCCCCCCTTGGAATAATTTTTAAATCCTTATAATAAATGCAAATATTCAAACAAAATAAATCACTGTGTTGTCCACATCCAAAAATATTTATCTCATTCTACACTTTGAATCCAACCCCTTTCTTTCAGGATGCGGGTAACATGCCACATCATCTATCCTCCAGAGTTATGGTTGGCCATTGCACTGATCAAAATTATTGTCTTTCAAAGTTGTTTTTAACTTATAGTGTTGATATTATTTTATAAAGTGTTTTCCAGATTCTGCTAATTTCACTCTTCAGTTCATATGTGTTCCTTGTTTCTCTGAAATCATCCTTTTTGTTATATCCTATAGTGCAATGATATTCTATTGCATTCATTTGCCATAATGTATTCAGTCACTCTCCAGTTGATGGTCACCCCATTCATTTCTAGCTCTTTGCTCTAATAAAAAGAAATACTATAAATATCATCGTATATATGGGCCCTTTTCCTCTTTTTTTTAATCTTTTGGTGAATAACCCTAGTTGTTATACTGATGAGTCAACTATTTTCTAAAATAGCTGTACCAATTCATAGTTCCACCAATAGTGTGTTAGTGTGCCTAGTTTCCTGCAAACCTTCCAACAACTGTCATTTTCCTGTTTTGCTATTTTTACCAATCCAATGTGTGTAGTAAGGGAGAATCTCAGAGTTGTTTTAAGTTGCACTCCTCTAATTTTTGAAAATTTGGAGCATTTTTTTCATATGGCAGTTGATAGCTTGAAAATTTTGAGAACTATATGTTCATATCCTTTGACCATTTATCTACTGAGGAATAGTTCCTTGGAACTAATAGTTCCAAGTGATATATGTCACTCATATATCTGAATCTATACCATAACATCTTGGATATCAGACATTTTATATATCCAATTTGCTACCATGGTAATAGACCAGATAAGAAACATGTCTTGAAATAGTGAAATACTTCACTGGCCATAGAATTATAGAGCAAAGCAAGTAGAAAAACCTGTACTGACGCTTATTCCCAAATGAATAATGCGCCTTCATTCTTGATTCCCTCCATAATAGCCTGAAGAATAACTCTCTCTCTCTCTCCATCTCCTCTCTCTCTCTCTCTCTCTCTCTCTCTCTCTCTCAGTCTCTCTGTCTGTTTCTGTCTCTGTCTGTCTCTGTCTCTCTCTCTCTCTGTCTCTGTCTCACTCTCTCTCAGTCTCTCTGTCTGTCTCTGTCTGTCTGTCTCTCTCTCTCTCTCTCCCGCACCCCCTCCCTCTTTCTCTAATGTATTCTTTTTTTTTTGGTTTTTTTTTTTGGAGGGCAGTTGGAGTTAAGTGACTTGCCCAAGGTCACACGGCTAGTTTTGTGTGTGTGTGTGTGTGTGTGTGTGTGTGTGTGTGTGTGTGTAGTGTCTGAGGCCGGATTTGAACTCAGGTCCTCCTGACTCCAGGGCCGGTGCTCTATTCACTGCTCCACCTAGCCGCCCTCTAATGTACTCTTAAATGCCCCTTTGGTTGAAGACTTCAGTGAAGGAATGAGTGCATTTCTAGGATCACTTACATTCTCCTGTTCATCTCTGTTTTTCTCATCTGCAAGCAGTCATGTTATCTCCAGTCAAAAAACACTTAGTGAATGCAAACTTTGTACCAAACATTGTGCTAAGTATTGAGGATACAAATAAGAAAAAGAGAAAGTCCCTCAAGGAGTTTATAAGCTAATAGTGAAAGTTAACATACAAAAGGAAGCTGGAAGAGATGGGGGGAGAGGAGGAGGTGCCCAGCACAGGGGCATGATGAAGGGAGAATGCCAAGGGATTGTGGCACTCGGACCTGTGTCACTGCCACCTCTACTCTGGCATCCATTATTTACCCCTATGGTGTGATGCCACTATTTGGTTAGCACAGTTAAATCTTTTGGATTTTTCAAGCATATCATAATGTCGTCGGCAAAAAGATATAATTTTGGAGCATCTAGGTGGCACAGTGAATAGAGAGAGCACCGGCCCTGGAGTCAGGAGTACCTAAGTTCAAATCTGGCCTCAGACACTTAACCCAAAAACTAGCCATGTGACCTTGGGCAAGTCACTTAACCCCAATTGCCCTTCCAAAAAAAAGCAAGCAAAAAAAAGAGAGATAATTTTATTACTTCATTTCCTATTCTGATTCCTTCTATTTCTTTTTCTCCTCTCATTGCTGTCACTAGGATTTCCAACACAATACTGAATAATGCTCAAAGTTATTCTTAAAATGGTATTGCTGTTATTGTATGCAGCATCCTCTTGGTTCTGCTCATTTCACTTTTCGTTATTTCATGCAAGTCTATCTATATTTTTCTAAGACCGTCAAGTTCATCACTTCTTATAGTACAGTAGTATTCTATTGCAATCATATTCCATAACTTGTTTAGCATTCTCCAATTGATCGGTATCCTTGCAGTTTCCAGTTCTTTGTCACTATTAAGAGAGATGCTATAAATATTTTAGAAAATATAGGCTCTTTTCCTTTTGCTCCAATCATCTGTGGAAACAGACTAATTTCCAAATTAACTACAAAGGACCTATGAAGGAAGACACTATCTGTATCCAGAGAAAGCACTGATAAATAAATCTACATACATATAAATATATACATACATACACACATATATGTATATATATACATATGTACAATATACATATTTGTGTCTAATGGCAGCCATCTCTAGGGCAAGGGGAAAAAACAAAAAGGGGGAGAGAAAGTTACATGATAACTTCAATATTTAAAAGGATAGCAACTGGTATATAATAGAGTTGTAGTTTCTTGTACAATCATCTTTTTTCTGTTCTACTCTGTTATAAAAATGTTTGTTTTAGTTAAGTTCAGAATAAAATAAGTTTTTTAAGAAGTATCACAGTTACTATATTTCAGTGCTGGAATTTCTGGATCTAGATCTGTTATATCCTCCTCGTCCCCCCAAAAAATGTAAGCTCCTTGAGAGGAAGAATTGCAGAGTTTTGTCTTTATATCTTGGCACACAGTACAGCTAGGTCCTGAACAGTGCAGATGATGAACCCCATGACACAGTCATATTACTCAAATTATTCTATTTCATCTCTTCTGCTGGATCCAATTACCAAATCTACAATTATAACTTCAAATCATGTGAATCTGATTACATCCAGCTACTTCATGGGATTCATTATTCATACTAATCAGGACCTACATGCTTTTAAACTGAGTTTTGAAAGAGGACTGGATTTAAGCAAATAGAGATGGCAGGAAAGGAATACTAAGCCATGACAGGAGAGTCCAAGGCATTTCCATGGAACATAATCATTTGGCCAATTGTTTGAACTCATATTCAGAGTCTTTTTTTAACTCCTCCTTCCCTGCTGGGCCCCCCCCCATATAAAATGTCAACAAATCCTATGGATTCTTCCTTCCTGACCTCTCTTGATTCTCTCTCTCTCTCTCTCTCTCTCTCTCTCTATTGCCATTGTCACCACAAGTAGCTCAGACTGCATGGTCCTAGATTACTGTAGCAACCTCCCATTTGGCAGCATATTTAACCCAGGGCTTGGCACAAAGTAGGAACTAAATAAATGTTCATTGATTATTGACTATCAACTACCTGCCTCCTTTGAGGATCAAAGGATCACTGGCCTACAGTTGAAAGGGACCTTAGAGTCCTCTAGCTCAACCACCCCAATTTATAGACAAGAAAACTGAAGTCCTAGGAGGTTAAGTGATTTGTTCAGGGCCACACAGGGAGTAAGAGTCAGAAATGCTATTTGACCCCACCATCTCTGCCTCCAGAGTCAGTCCTCTTACCCCCAACCAACTGCCTCAAGCAGTCCCGTTGGGTTGGAGTGTAAAGCAGTGATGGGAGATAGGGTTGGAAAGACAGAATGGGGACTAAGCATTGAATGCCAGATTGATAAATATGGCCTTTATTTGGCAGGTAGTGGGGAGCCATGGAAAGTTTTTGAGCTAAGGAGGGCACTGACAAGTTCACCCCTGTGCTTTAGGTCAGCGGTTCTCAATCTGTGGGTTATGTCCAATTTGTAACAATGAAAATACATCCTGAATATCAGATATTTATATTATGATTCATAACAGTAGTTGAAACTCAGAAAACTATCAGAATGTCTTGGTTATGTCTTTGGCACTGCCAAATCCCTAAGCCCTGTGCTGTATAAGAGTCTGGGTAACTGTGGTGAGCCATCAGTACAGGGTTAAAACTATATGACTGTGGGGATGGGGGATTTGCTGGTTCTGGCTCCTCCTCTCTTTAATGACCTTTCCTAATGACAGAAAGGGCCAGGAAGACACAACTACCTCATCTCTTCCTTTAAGAAAACCAAAGGCATGGAAATATAAGCACTTCATTACAATGTGATCTAAATGCAACAGAAATACATAAAAGACACCAAGTTTCTACTGCCCTAGCCAGCAAGGGGAGGTTCAGATCATTCTTCTCATCCTTCTGTAGACTTGGCTTTCGTGGACTTCCCATATGTACGACAGGATGCATGCGTTGCAGGCAGGCGCTCTCCTAAGAGAATATTAACTCTTCCTTCTTTCCCAGGTGACAATCAGGAAATTGAAGATATGTTGCAAAGTTCCTCCATTTCCTCATCTAAAAAATGAACAAAACTACTCCCTAACCCTGAGGTTCCAACCCTAGTTCTGTGATTTCTTGTAGCAATAGTCTCAAAAATGTTTGATCTCACTCCATCTGTAAAATATTTTTGAGAACGCACCTGCAATATGTGTATAGTTATATATTTAATTTAATTATAAATTATATACATCTACTCTTTTGCTAATGTGTTACACAAATTATGAAACGCAAAAATATTTAGTGTAAAAGAATAGGATCAAAAGGAAATAAACATGATATTAATTTTTTATCAGTGGTAAAAGAAAAAAAGCATTTTTCTCCAAAGAGTAATGTGATTGAATATGCTTTCATTATTTTAAGACTTCCTGTGTATATATCCTGGAGCATAGGGCAGGCTTGTAAATAATGATCAGTAGTAATTCATTATGCATTTACTCTGATCAATGTAGCTAGCCACAAGGTGAATTTTATTTTGACACATTTACTTGCATTGAATACACAAGATATACAACAATCACCGAAAATGTTGTTATAGTCAGTGACCCTAATAGCTTTTTGCCAGGAGTCTCGTTTCTCTGTGCATAGGTCTCCATCATAAGTGACCAGGATGATAATGATAGCTTGTGTTTTTTATAGAGCAGTTTAAAATTTGCAAAATACTTTATCATTGGATCCTCAAAACAACACTGGGCGGGGGGGGGGGGGGGGGCAAATGCCTTATGATCTCCCTTTTCCAGATGAGAAAACTGAGGGGCAGGCAAAGATTTAGAGGTCACATAGGTCCAAGATCATATAGCTATAAAATGTCGGAGACTGCATCTTAACTCTGGTTTTCCTAACTTCAGGCTCCAGTGTCTATACATTGAGCCCTTAGTTGCCTTAAAAAGAAAGAGAAAAAAATAGATTATTCCTATTTTCAACTCATCTGAAAGTTTTCAGTAAAGTTTGCTCTTTTTATTCAAGCTGGTTTTGTTTAATGGATGATTTAATATCTTAATTTGTGATTCCTGTTTGGATAGTTTAGCTGTGTTTATGTTTGTGTGTGAGGATCAGAAACCAGACCAGTCTGTCCAGATTGCAGAGTATGGGAAGAGAAGCAATGTCCAATAATGATGGACAGGTAGACATAAAGGCCAACTGGTGAAGGGTTGAGAAAGTCAAATGAAAGTGTTTATATTTGATCCCAGAGGTAATAGGAAGCCATTGGAGTATATTGAGTTTAGGGTGAGAGATCAAAAAAGTTTTAAGACTATTGCCATAAGGAATCACAGAGCCAGAGTTGGAAAGGACCTCAGAGGTCATACGGCCTTTTTCTCCCATTTTTTAGACAAGGACATGGAGGCACAAGTTGATGAGTGACTTGCCCAAGGTCTAACAAGGTAGGAAGCATCAAGGAAATCTTTGAACACAGATCCACTCATTCCTAGGCAAGTGGTCTTTCTGTTGTACCATGCTTTATTATTCCATACAGGACTTCTCATGTTTCTCTGATATAAATCTACTTCTCAGAGTCATCGTGAGTATCAAATAAGAGAACATAAATCATTCTGCAAATCTAAAACTTCTATAAATATGTTTAGGGGTGGTGCATGAGGAATTTTCCAAATGGCACCTGTGCTAATGTTAACTGCAGGTTCCCAAAAGGGAATTAAGTTATAACTTCCCTGAGGAACCTATACTCAGCCTTAAATTTTCAGGATGACCATTTACACCTTAGAAATGGGCAAACTACAAATCAGGGCTTGATTTATTGTTTTGTTGATTATTTAGATTTAAGAAACTGTTAATAATAGAGACTTAACTTAAAAGTGTGTCATCAGCACATTGCCCCCACCCCTCCCACCCCAAGAGCTAGTTGTTAAATTTTTAGGAGCACATCCCTGGTTGGAAGTTTAATCAGAAGTGAAAGGGGTGGAGTCAAGGTGTGTTGGGCTATAAAGGGTGGAGGTTATATGTGGAGATAAGCCACACCACTATCAAGGAGAAGGTGGGATATAACTAGGGATGTGCTAGAACTAGGGCTTGTGTGAGTCCATTATTAAATTTTCAGTGTGAGTATTTGCACCTCAGAAACCAACAATTGCTACAAATCAGGGTTTGATTTATTATTTTTTTAATTGTCTGGACTTTAAAAAGTGTCAGTAATGCAGTTTAAGTTTAAAAATATGTGTAGCTACACTTTCCCCCAGAGGCTGGTTGTTACCAGCACATCCCTGTATTTATGTCTAAACATAGCTTGATGTCAGTAGAAATTTGATAGAAGGTTCAGAGAATAAAGTCAGTAACAAAATGGAAACCTGGTCATCTGTAGAAGAAGGAGGAAAAAGGGAAGTAGGAGGAAGGGGAAGAAGAGAAGGAGGAGGAGGAGGAGGAAGAGGAGGAGGAGAAGGAGAAGGAAGGAAGGAAGGAAGGAAGGAACGAAAGAAGGAAGGAAGGAAGGAAGGAAAGAAGGCAGGCAGGAAGGCAGGAAGGCAGGAAAGGAGAAAAAAAAAGATGAAATGGAGTACTTTAAGGTCTGCAAAAATGTTTTTACATCCATCATCTCATTTGTGCCTCACCATTTTCCCAACCTCCAGTTGGAGGGTCATACAGCCCTCAATAGACCATGGCTCTCAATTGGAGACCAGTGTTACAGGAAGGAAGGCAGGGACCTTGTTACAGAAAGGTCCTAGGGCCTAGGCAAAACAAGCCTGAAGCAGGGTTGAAATAGGCTCAGCTGTAGGGAGGAGGTAGAGGAGGCAGGGAGCCAGAATGTGGAGGCAAGAAACTAGGTCAATCATTACACTGGGTTCTGTCAGAAAATCAGGAAGAATGAATAGAGACCTGAGATAAATATCTTCTAAAAATAGCATCAGAGGGCTGCCAGGGACCCAAGAGGCCATCTGGTCCAACTGCCTTATTTTGCAGATGAGAAAACTGAAACCTAGAGACAAAAATTGGTTTGCCCAGGGTCTTATAAATGATAAGGAGCAGAACCAGGATTCCAAGTCGATCCTTCTGATACTAAGTCCAGCACTGCTTTCCACCCCATGCCATCAATCAGTTAGTCAGTCAATAAACATTAATTAAGTCCCCACTACGTGCTAGGCTCTGCTACATATTGAGTCCCTCTACCTTCACAATGTCTCTTGCATCTCTTTCCTTCTTTCTACTCACAGTAACACTAGTCAAATTTCTTACTAATTCCTTCCTTAGATTTCCAAGAACTTCTTGTACTAATCCTAAAGACATTAACTCTTCTCTGGCTGGATCCTGGATTAGACCCAAATTGCAAGTCAAAACTTCTTGTTATTCAGTTGTTTCAGCCATGTCTGACTCTTCATGACCCCATTTCAGGTTTTCTTGGCAAAGACACTGGAGTAGTTTGCCATTTCCTTCTCCAGTTCATTTTACAAATGAGGAAACTAAGGCAAACAGGGGTAAGTGACTTATCCAGGGTCACATAGCTAATAAGTGTATGAGATCAGATTTGAACTCAGGAAGATAAGTCTTCCTGACTGCAGGCCCAGAACTCTATCCACTGCACCCCTACCTGCCCCAAGTCAAAGCCTTTTACAATTCTCAACCCCCAACCAGAAGCCCTGAACCCCTCTTATCCCTAGGATTCTCCTTAAACTTTGCCCTAAGGTCTAGCTCTAGTCATAGTGACTCCCACTCTAAAAAGATGCAACTTGATCAGCATCCAACTTTTCCCACTGACTTACTTGACTTTTTTGCATATCAGAGCTCACCCTCTTTCCCAATGATTTTGAACAGTTGGCAAAGAAAGTTCAATGATTCAGTAATTCATTTCTGTGGTTCCTCCATTATTTCTGTGTGGGTGGGAAATGGGTGGGGTAGAGGAAATATCTGCTCAGATGTTCTTTTATATTTTGTCTTTATATCAACTTCATTTTCAGATACATCCCTTTTCCCTCTCTTACCCAGAGAGCCAACCCTTATAATGAAGGAGAAAAAAAGTAGGAGAAAAAAGGCAGATCAATAAAACCAACCAAGGCATCACCCAACAATAAATACTTAAGGTTCCTCACTTCTGCAAAGGAGGTATCTCTCCATCATTTCTGTGAGTATTTTTAATCGACTATGGCATTGTCTGTGTAACTACAACATTCAAATGATTTACCAGATTTTTTTTTTAAATCATCATCCTGATTTGGGGGCATTCAAAGGGAATAGGCTAAATTTTCCTTTTTCCATTTAATTACATTTCCTGCATAAATCAGCTCTCAGGAATGCATGGTGTTGGGAGGGGCCCCTGTCTAAACCACATGGAATCACTGATTCAGAATCCTAGTCCTGCTTCAAGGGCATGGACTGGTATCCTTTGCTTCATTTTTCTCCACATACACAAGCCCAGCACAATGCAACATGCAAAGTGAATGCTAATGACATCAGTGACAAGGACCAGAGTCTTGGGCCATAATTTAGTCCTGAAAAATAGATGGTGGTTGCTATGTTTACATCTCCTGGCCACACATCAATGCACCTGGATTGATGATTAAAAGTTGGGTGAGACACTGATACGCAAAAAGCCCAGATAAGTTAGCTGACACATGGATACCAATCTGTTTACATCTCATTAGAGAGAGAGTCACTGTTGCTTATAAGGTGTCTTCTGAGCTGATACCTTTATACTAGTTCCCACATCTGGAATGGAAAGACCTACTGATATTAGACAACACCAGCACATCAAATATCTCAACCATTCCCCAGTTGCTGATCTTTTCTTCTTCTTCTTCTTCTTCTTCTTCTTCTTCTTCTTCTTCTTCTTCTTCTTCTTCTTCTTCCTCTTCTTCTTCTTCTTCTTCTTCTTCTTCTTCTTCTTCTCCTCCTCCTTCTCTTTCTCCTCCTCCTCCTCCTTCTCCTCCTTCTCCCAGCAGGTTTAGCAATACTGATAGTAGAAGACTAGAATAATCTGACCTCTCTGAATTTCTTTTTTTTTCTTTTAATCGATTTGCTTATTTATTTTTAGTTTACAAGATTCAGTTCCAGATTCCCTTGAGTTTCAAATTTTCTCCCCCCTCTACCCCCTCCCCACACATGACAGCATGCAATCAAGTATAGGATCTGCAAATACTTTCACGTTGGACATTAGTCTGGTTGTATAAAAGGGTTGTAGCCAATGGAGTAAACAATAGGAAAAAAGAAACAAAACCAAACACAGAAAAGAACGATAGCATATAGATTGCTTCAGTCTCCATTTAAACTCTGTTCTTTTTAGATCTTTCTCTGAATGTAGATGTCTCCTACCATCCTGAGACTTGTAGAGTTGTCTTATAACTGTGCATTGTTGAGAAGAGTCCAGTCTACTAATGTTAGTTGTCACATATATGATGTGTCTGTGATTGTGTACAAATTTTTCTTGGTTCTGCTCTTCTCACTTAGCATCAGTTTGTATAAGCCTCTCCAGGTAAATATGAAGACTGTCTCCTCCCCATTTCTTATAGCACAATAGTATTCCATTATTTGTTTAGGCATTCCCCGATTGATGGGCATCCCCTTAATTTCCAGTTTTTTGCCACCACAAAGAGAGCTGCAATAAATATTTTTGTACACATGGGTCTTCCTCCCACTTCTATGATCTCTTTGGGATACAACCCCAGAAGTGGTATTACTGGGTCAAAGGATATGCAATTATTTACAGCCCTTTGGGCATAATTCCAGATTGCCCTCCAGAATGGTTGCATCAGTTCACAGCTCCACCAACAATGCATTAGTGTTTCAGTTTTTCCACATTCTCTCCAGCATTTGTCATTTTCCTGTTTTGTCATCTCGGCCAATCTGACTGGTGAGATGTATCTCAGAGTTGTTTGGATTTGCATTTCTCAAATCAAGAGTGATTTAGAGCATTTTTTCATATGCTTATAGATATCTTTAATTTCTATCCCTAAAAATTGCCTGTTTATATCCTTTGGCCATTTATCAATTGGGGAATGACTTGTATTCTTATAGATTTTATCTAATTCCCTGTATATTTTAGAAACGAAGCCTTTATCAGAGTCATTGCTTGTAAAAATTCTTTCCCCGTTTCCCACTTCTCTCTTAATCTTGGTTACATTGGCTTTGTTTGTAGAGAATCTTTTGTAATCAAAATTATCCATTTTGCATTTTATAATGCTCTCTAACTCTTCCTTGGTCATAAAGTCTTCCCTGCTCCATAAATCTGACCTCCCTGAATTTCTAGGAATTATTGAGCAATTGAGGTATGTCTCCATCTTGGCAAGTGAGAGGGAGAGGGGAAGCAGAAAATGAACATGTGGAAAAGACAGAGAACAAGTGGTCAGAGAATTAGGAGAAGAACCTTGACAGTGAAGTATAATGGAAGTCATGGGAAACAACAGTTTTCAAAGGGTAATGGGCAACCAACAATGTCAAGTGTTATAGGGAGGCCAATGAAAATGAGGATAGAAAAAAAATATTTGTAAGTTAGGGGTTCCCACTCACTAGAGGTCTTCAGGAAAAACCAAGTGATTCTTTATCCAACATATTGCAGAGAGGATCCTTATTCAGGTACATCAGGGGTTTTTCACCGTGTGTGTGTGTGTGTGTGTGTGTGTGTGTGTGTATGCATTTGTGTGGTAGATATCCCCTTTAGCAGCCAGGTGAAACCTACGTACCCGTAATCAGAATAATTTTTTTCTTTTATTCATTTTTAAATAGTATTTTATTTCCCCCAATTATGTGTAAAAACAATTTTCAACATTCATTTTTTTATTTTGAGTTCCAAATTCTCTTCCTCCCTCTGCCCTTCCTAATATTGTAAGCAATCTGATATAGGTTATGCATGTGCAATCATGTAAAACACATTTCCTTTTTAGTCATTTTGTATACAAAAACTTGAACAAAAAATAAAATAAAATAATAAAAAACAAAGGAAAAAATAAAGAAAATAAAGTGGAAATATTATGTTTTGGTCTGCATTCAGACTCCATCAGCTCTTTCTCAGGAGGCAGATAGCATTTTTCATCATGAGTCCTTTGGGATTGTCTCGAATCACTGTATTGCTGAGAATAGCTAGGTCATTCACAATTGATCGTTACACAATATTACCATTACTATAGACACTATTCAGGTTCTGCTCACTTGGCTTTGCATCGGTTCATGTAAATCTTTCCAGGTTTCAGAAGAATGTTTTGAATGTACACAATAAAATACATAGGGCATAAAGGAAACCAATCATGTTGATATACAGTTTTCAATTAAAAAAAAAAGTTCATGGATCCCAGGTCAAGAACACCTCAAGCAGAGGTTACACTAAGATAGTCTGTAAGGTCTCTTCCAGTTCTGAGATTTCGTGGTTCTGAGTTTGGCCCATAGGATGTAATTGATGACTTTCAAAGGAGTGACTTTAGCAGAATAGAAGAGTTAGAAGCCAGACTACAGGAAATTAGGGGAAAAAATAGTTACAAAAAGTGGAGATTTCAATTCTATGTCCTTTTATTAAAATCTCTTAACATAGTAGCTGACTCATTTCAGTTGTATCTGACTCTTCATAACCCTTTTTTAGGGGTTTTCTTGGCAAAGATATTAGGGTGGCTTGCCATTTCCTTCTCCAGCTCATTTTACAGATGAGGAAACTGAGGCAGGGTGAAGTGACTTGCCTAAGGTCACACAGCTGGCAAATGTCTGAGACCAAATTTAAACTCAGGTCTTCCTGACTCCAAACCCAGCACTCTGTGCACTATAATGCCTCCTCACTGGTACAGAGTTAGTGTTTCTTAAGTTTATTTTTGTTGGATTTCCATAGCTATTCTTTAGAGAAGTTTGATAATGGAAGGAAAGAAAGGAAGGAAGGAAGGAAGGAAGGAAGGAAGGAAGGAAGGAAGGAAGGAAGGAAGGAAGGAAGGAAGAAGGAAAGAAAGAAAGAAGGAAAGAAAGAAAGAAAGAAAGAAAGAAAGAAAGAAAGAAAGAAAGAAAGAAAGAAAGAAGGAAGAAAGAAAGAAAGAGGAAGGAAGGAAGAAAGAAAGAAAGAAAGAAAGAAAGAAAGAAAGAAAGAAAGAAAGAAAGAAAGAAAGAAAGAAAGAAAGAAAGAAAGAAAGAAAGAAAGAGAAAAAGAAAAGAATCAGTAGGCAGAAAATCAAGGAAAGGCTTTTTCAAATAAAATATTATGCATAAAAAATTAGTGAGCCCAAAGCAAATAGGGATGAAAGCTCCAAGGCTTTCTAATTAGCTGCATCCCTGTCACTCTGGACAGGACAGCTTATGTCCTCACTCCAAGGTCTGGTTTCTTATTCTGCCCTGAGAGATCTCCAGGGAAGAAGGCTCCACATCTCTGTACCTAAAAATGTTCTTTATGTTAAGAGAGAAACCTGTTAGCAGCAGTCAGGGTCAGCAGCTACAGTAGGAAGTACCAGTTATATAGTGACGAGAAAGGTAACCAATGAATCCCTTGTCTCAAAAGCTATTTGCCTTAAGGATATGCCTCTAAGTCTACTGTTAGTATATCACTGCTTGCGGTTAAAATTGTTATAATATCTATTTATAATTCTTCTTTACAACTTGACTAATGTTTATTGTGAAGGTATCTGTAGATCCTGTATCGGTTTGCTTGCCATCGTGGTGTGGGGGGAGAGGAAAGGAAAGGGGAGAAAATTTGGAAATCAAGGGACTGTGGAACTGAATGTTGCAAACTAAACATAAATAAATAATTTTTAAATGTTATAATGTCCATCAAATTTTTATTTGTTAACACGGTGATGTAAGGTTTGATTTGGGTGTAAAATGATAAGTGGGTGACAGGTATGTAGTTGGATTGCTGCCTAGGGTGCACTGGCTTGGGAGCAGCATCAGTCAGCCAGCCCATCAAAAACATTTATTAGGCTACATACCAGGCATCTTATCAAGCTCTAGGAATACAAAAAGAGACGAATGACAGTTCCTAACCTCAAGGACCTCTTAATCCGATGGAGGAGACAAAAAGCAAACAAATTTGTACAAACAAGCTATATATGGAATAAATAGGAAATAATTAAGAGAGAGAAGGACCTGGGATTGAGGGAGGCTGGCAGAAGGCAGGGAGGAGCCCTGGGGAATACCCAAAGAGCAACATGAGCATAGTAAATGCTAGGAGGAAGGCAGAGGGAGGAAGAAGGGGAGAGAGAAGGGTTCCAAAAAGAGAGGGGAAAGGAAAGGAAAGACCAGCCATGATTTTAATAATAATAACAATAATATTCCCAAGGATTTCCTCCCTGGTGGGTAGAGCCATGTTCTTTCCTATGGCTCCATGAGAGTGGGGGGTTTTGGTTTGTTTTCTTTTGTTTTGCAGCTAGCTAGAGCAAGCATACCCATTTCATTTAGTCCATCCTCACAATAATCTCCTGCAGGGACCGTAATGTAGATGTCTGAGTCTATCTCAGTCTGCACATCGAGCACAATCATTAGCATCTGCATTTAATTTCCTGTCCCTGGAAACCAAATCACTTTCCTGGTAGGGCCATATGGAAACTGCTCAAAACAGCTTAGCTACCAACCACCCTCCAGCCTCTCTGAAGCTGCTGGGTGGTGGCTGAGGAGGAGGGTGTTCAGAAAGGGAGTGTCCAGTCCTTCCCAGGACTGTTGTGAGAATTAAGAAATATTGCCTCTGGAGTGCTTTGAGATCAAATCTTAGAAGCAAGCGCGTGCCAGCAAACAAATTAGACTAATTTGCCAATCATCCAAGTCTAGGCCAAAAGGCAGTCAAATAAAATTCCACCCACCTTCCCTGGGAATTGTATCATGTGCACAACACTACTGTGTGTTCAGTCGTGGGCAGGTACCACCCCATGGCCCAGACTGTGAGTCTAGAGGACAGGAGTAAAAACAGCTATGTTGGTCACTGGCTGTGAAGACAGAGTGTTAACTTGCCACTGGAAACATTCAGATCCATAACAAAGAATTCTGCAGAAATTCACTTGAGGAATAGGGAAGATGAATTGGTGGCCAGGAAGACCTTAGAATCCCACATCACTGCTCATGTTGGGTCTCTAGACACAGCAGTACCTGGCCCTAGTTAGATGCAGTCATGAAGGGAGAAGGGACAGACCACGTCCTAAAGACGACAGCCTATACCATTACAATATGACTGGCAAACTAAGGCAGGTCCCTGAAAAAGGTGATGTGTCAAGGGAGCCAAGCGGAGGGAGGTATGGCAGCGAAGGAGGGCAGGGTTCTAATGAGGGATAAACAGCAGGAACAGAATCTGTAGGTAATGACCCGGGGCTGGGCAAGGGAGTGGGGGTTGGTATCACTATCAACTGAGTAGGAAGGTGGCCACAGACCAGCAGACTGCCAAGGGAAGGAACTGTGGCTCCCCCCAGAAGCTGCCCCCCTGGGCAAAGTCTTCATTGTCCTACTGTAGCTATGGCTCTGGAGGCATATGGAGTACAGTGATGTAAGCCACAAGAGAAGGTGCCAGCTGGAAACCATCCCAAGTCAAACTTGAGGGGAGCAGAGTTTTGTGAGTGGGAAGGACTGCAGGTTTGAGATGTGAGCATCTCAGAGGAGAAATGGGAAAATTCTGAGGTCATCATCATGTAGCAAGGTCAGGCTCAGCTTCCCCTTTTCGAGTGGGTCATATAGTACATGCCCTGATTTTCTGCTTCCAGGTACCAGCTTTGGAGATGCTTCTAGCCACACGGTGACCCACTGCTACAAGGACTTGCCATTTTAATATGATATGACAGGCCTTGAGTGATCCTTTAGTCATTTCCCCTGCCCAGTTACAATTGTTGTGCATCCTTCATTTTAAAGAGGACCAATAACATCACAGGATGATGTCTTGACTTGTGCATGAATTGGATTTGAGTGAGGCGGAGTTGCACAGAGTCATCAGCCTCACTCTTTTTTCCTAGGTCATCCAAGTTCAGTGGCAGGACAAAAGTGAGAATGACTGGTGATGGCCCAGGATGCAGTGGATGGCCTTGGTGTCTTCCATGTCTGACCAAGCTCTAAGCACTCCACAGCACCTGCTTCTGCTGCCCTCATGGCCCTTGGAACAAACTGATGTCATCCATGCATTCTGCCAGGGGAAGTGTTCGGGGCAGACATCCTCCTAACACACTGACAGGTTTGAGGCCGGTCGGTTATCCTCAGGCTGGTTCAGCCCATCTGTCCAGATGGTTTGGGGGACAGGAGTGTGGCCGCTCTACACGCTAGTTTCTTGGGGTCACAGATGAGAGTTGGGGGACAGGTGGGCACCCAAGGTGAATGAGCGGCCCTGAAAAGGGTGTGGCCCACTCTCACACCAGAGGTGCTAGTCCTCCTGAACACTCCCACCTCCTCATTTTCCAGATTAGAAAACTGAGACCACAAAGAGATTAATGATATACATACCAGCTAGTGTCTAAGGTGGGATTTGAACCTAAATCTCCTACCACTTGGTCCAATGTTCTTTCTACTACATGGGAAAGAGGAGGAAAGGAAGAAGTGTTTTTAAGAGCCTCCTATATCAAGCATTGTGGTAAGTGTTTCACAAATATTCTCATGTTTGATCATGTTAATCTCTCCTTCCATAAACAAACACGTAATTGCTTGTGGTATTGTCCCAGGCAAGTATACTAAGACTCCACAAACACGGTTTCTTCTTTCTCAAAGGTGTTTACAATCTGAAAGAAATAAAGCTGATGTAGACACATGAGAAGTTAATACAAACAGACGGTGGAACATAAACGTGAAAGAAACAGATGATCACTTGTGTTGTTACAACATAGAGGGCTATAATCTTCACAACAGCCTTTTGTGAGGTAGGTAGGGCAGGTTTTATCCTGTCAGAAAAGAAAGGGACAGAGAATTTCAATGGCCCAATAATGGATAGACTGCAGACCTGGAGTCAGGTCTTCAAAGGGAAGGAGGAAGCAAGCATTTATTAAGGGTCTAGTAGGTGTCAGGCACTGTGCTAAGTTCATTACAAATTTTATCTTGCTTTATCCTCACAACAACCCTGGGAGGTAGATGCTATTATTATCCCCATTTGACAGATGAGAAAACCGAAACAAATGGAGGTTAAGTGACTTGCCCAGGGTTACATAGCTGGTAAGTATCTAAGGCTGGTCTTCCTGACTCCAAGCACTCTATCCATTGTGAAACCTAGTTGCCTCTTAGGCAAAGTTGTTGGGAGGTTAAAATGAGATAATATTTATAAAGTCCTTTACAAACTTTAAAGCACCATGTAAGTACTAGGAATTATTATAATTGTTATTATTATTATTATACTAGGAAAAGGAGCTCTGGGTCCCCTGCCCAGCATAGGCAAGAGGAGTGAGAATCCTTGTCTGATGCATTTGAGACAGTTTGGAGTGTAAGTTGTTGTCTTAGAGAAGCTTGGTATAATATCAATCAACTGATGCAAAGTTAAATGAACAGAACTAGGGAAAAAACCACCACAACAGCAACAACAAATTATGTGACCAGAAAGAATAATGAAACAAAGCTGAATGTAGTATAGTTATAATAGGCTCCAGATCTGGGTTCCAGAAAAGAAAGGAGAAAACTGACTTCCTTTCCTTCCTTGCAGAGGTGAGGAGATTATAGGTGTGAAACATTGCCCACTCCTTCAGGCTCCATCTGTGCCTTGGCTGGTTTTACTGAACTACTTTTTTTTTTTAATCTTTGTTCACAAATAAGGGGAGGAAGATATTTGAAAAGGAATGTGATTTAAAAGTAAAACGTATGGGGAGAGAGAGACCAAGAGAGAAAGAGAAAGAGAGAGAGAGAGAGAGAGAGAGAGAGAGAGAGAGAGAGAGAGAGAGAGAGAGAGAGTGAGAGGCGCAAGCCTGGTAAATTCCAGCTACTTCCTTGGTGTTTAATGGTTAGCTAGACACAGACTGTGCTATGCTGGGATGGACACAGCTTAAGGAAAACAAACTTTAGAGGAAGAGTAAACAATAGATCATAAAAACAACAGGACAGGGGAAGAAGCACCAAGCTGGGGTTGGGAGTGGGGAAGGGGTGTGCTGGAAGGTAGTTCCACATGCAGGCAATTGTTGGCAGCCTGCTGGCAAGATACTGTGGCCAGGAGCACTCTAACTACTATGAGATTACATCCCAGCTGCTCGAATACTATAAGGCCTCAAGGTAAGGATCATCAGTAATGTGTCTGGACCAAAGAAACAGCTTCCAGTGGGCCAGATTAGGTCTCTTTGTTCTAAAAAGGATTTGTCCCTTAAAGGGGGCAGTAAGTCACCAAACCTAGTGAACCATAGCCCTGCATGAACCAAAGGGCAAAGTCACTGCATTCCCTTTAAGAAAGCAGTTCCTAACCTTTTTTTTTTTAACCTGGACAACTATAGCAGTCTGGTAAGGCCTATGGATTTCTTCCAAAAATAATGTATTTAAACATATAGAATAAAATGCATAAGATTACAAGAAAACCAATCTAATTGACATATGGTCATCAATTTTTTAACACTCATAGACCACAGGTTAAAAACTCCTATTCTGAGAAGACATGCAAAACATCAGTAGACCTAACAAAAGTCTGGGACTTCTTACCTCCATTTCCCCTGTGGCTGACAGAGAGAAATGACCAGAGGAGATAAACTGAGTCAAAAGCAGCAAATCTGACAGCAGAGCAAGGGTAGAGTTGGAAAGGGGAACGAAGCTTGGGGAGAGAACTCTATAGGACACCAGTCTCTATGAGAGGAGTGACCCCAGTACCTTGCCCTGTGAGCATGACAGAGCCCCAGGAGATGTCAACAATACTATTGGGAAGGCTGTCACATGGAAGGAAGTCATGTTGGGAAGGAGCTCACCTGCAAGGCAGGAAAATCTCATAATCCCATGTATATCCACAAGCAGAGATATCCCTCACTTTTCTTATGGGTCAGGGAACAATGTATTTGTGGAGGGAATAATACTGAGAAACATTTCTATAGTACTTTGTTAGTTAGGTGGCAAGTTAGTTAGGGTAAGTGGAGTCAGGAAGACCTGGGTTCAAATCTGCTCTCAGACACTTACTAGCTGTATGACCCTGGGCAAGTCACTTAACCTCTGTTTACCTTAATCTACTGGAGAAGGAAATAGCAAACCATTCCAGTATCTTTGCCACGAAAACCCCATAAACAGAACCCACATGGTCACAAAGAGTCAAACACAACTGAATGACTGAACAACAATTTATAAGTAGAAGATGTTTCATTCATTTTATTGGTATCGCCCAGACCCAACACATAGATTAATACAGCAGCTGGGTAGCACAACAAATACAGTGCTGGGCTTGGAATCAGGAAGACCTGACTTCAAATCCAGCCTCAGACACTCTGTGTGACCCTGGGCAAGTCAATTAACCTCTTCAGTCTTAGTTTCTTCTATTATTAAACAGGAATAACAACAGCCCTTACTTTCCAGGGTTGTTTTGCAGGTCAAAGGACATATTTGTAAAGCTCTTAGCACAATGCCTGGCATACAGCAGGTACTTAATAAATGGGTATTTTCTTCCTTGTCATTGAGTGATTGATATCAGAACCGGGGCTTTTCCCACCATACCACATTTAAGCCAAAATGTGCCTGAAATAGTCGGGGCATATTTTTCTCCTAAGTTTTGCTAACTATGTACATTCTTGTTTTCAAGGAGAAATCTTGGTATGTGCCATTTATTGAGTACAGTTTACCAATACATACCATAATTGACATATGAAGCAAAAGGTTATCTTGGTTGGAGAATTAGGTGAAGGGAGTAGGAAGTTCTGTGATTCATTTCTGGTAGAAATCTCAAATATTTCTGGCACGATGTGAGCAATTTTTTGTTTTTGTTTTTCTGAAGAGTGAAGCACGCAGGGCTCTGTAAATGTTTTTAGCTGGTAACCAAAGCTCAAGCCAAGAACTAGGCTCCCTGGGAAGGACATCTTCTGAGCTCTTCTTATGGTTCGTTCTTTGTTCATTAATAGGACCAAGGATATCAGGAGAGTACTATCTTGAATTGCAAATGAATTGGATTTAAGTGAGGCAGGGCTGCGTAGTCATCAGCCTCACTCTTCTCCAGAATCATGGAGTCCAGTGGTAAACCATAGGTCAACACAACTGGTAACGACCTAGCCCTCAGAGTTCTACCAGCACATAGAAGGGAATGCTTGGGAAGCTTCTGAAGGGGGCTTCTGGGTACTTTCAAGGATTTCTTAGTTTAATGACACTGGTCCTTTGGGAGCTACAATCTCACTTCTGTATTTTATACTAAAGAAAATCTTAGGGCTCTCCCTATCCCTGATCACCAACACTATGCTTACTCTCAGCCTTGATCAAGGTCATATTTTTTATCAGAAGGAAAGTAAAAGACAGACAGATAGACAAAGAGAGATACAGAAAGGAAGGTTTTATTTGTTTTTATCTCTCAAGGAAGATGGTTAGAGTCAGATACAACCCAGTAATGCAGATTTTGGTTCAGCGTAAGAGGGAAAAATCCTGTTAATAATAATTGAACTTTATATGATACTTTAAGGTTCACAAAGCTAAGAAACAGGGTAAGTAGTAGGAAGAGTATAGGACCTGAAGTCAGGAGACAGCTGGGTTCAAATCTAGCCTCTGATACTTAGCCAATTGTATGACCATGGATGGGTCACATAACTTCTCCAAGTCTCCATTTCCTCATCTGTAAAATGAATATAAGAGCACCCACCACAGAGAGATGTTGTGAGAATCAAAGGTGATATGAGGGCTATTGGTGGATAGAGGGCAGGGTCAGGAGTCAGGAAGACCTGAGTTCAAATCTGCTCTCAGACACTTATTAGTTGTGTGACCCTGGGCAAGTCACTTAACCTCCAGAATCAAATGAGATATGAACGTAAAGTACTTTACAAACGTTGGGGGCAATCCAAATATCAGCTGTTATTATCTCACTTTAGATTCATGACAACCCTTTCATAGATGGAGAAGCTGAGGATCAGAGAGGTGAAGGGACTTGCCCTTGGTTACAGAACTGCCGCATGTCAGAGGTAGGATTCTATCTCAAATTTATTATGACTCCAAGCCCAATAACCTTCCAGCCATACCATATTGTCTGTAGTCAATAACAGCTTGTGTGGTAAGGGTTACGTGCAGAGATAGTGGGTTCCCTATCACTTTGCTACATGAGACCCTCATGCAGAGGAGGGGGGACCACCTGCTGACATTGCCATACTGTAGCAGGTCTGTACGGTTCTTACTGTGGGGTTAGATAAGATGACCTCTGAGGAGACTTCCAATACAAGATTATGATAAGTGGAAGTCCAGGGAGCCAGGATGAGATGAACAGAAGGGGTCAAATGGTCGTCAATTTCTAGATTAAGGTTGGTGGGATCCACGACTGTATGTATCAAAGATTGAGTTAAGTCATATAGTTCCAAGACAACAGGGTTCATGGCATAGCAGGAGACTAAACAAGGCAGAGCCGGACAGGCTGGGGTTACTACAATGAAAGCCTCATGGTCAGCTATTGCTGCCAGGGAGAGTATGGGCTTTCTAAGGCCTCTTCTCTCCATGCTGCCCATGTGCCATCCATGTGCCCTTAAAACCTCAATAGAATCCATTCAGTTCCCCTGGGCTCATGTTCTAAGATGAAGGCAGTCCCTTAGGGCAAGAATTGAGGTCATGAGTACTCTTTTCTTACCCCTTCTGCTCATTTTCCCAATCTTTTCCCTTTCTCCCATTATTTACAGGCATTTTTAAATACCAGCTTCCTGCCGTGAACTGATCCAACCATTCTGGAGAGCAATTTGGAACTACGCCCAAAGGGCTATAACAATGTGCAGACCCTTTGACCCAGTAATACCACTTTTGGGGTTGTATCCCAAAGAGATCATAGAAGTGGGGAAATGACCCACATGTACAAAATATTAATAGAAGCTCTTTTTGTAATGGTCAAGAACTGGAAACCAAGGGGCTGCCCATCAATTGGGGAATGGCTAAACAAGTTGTAGTATATGAATGTAATGGAATACTATTGTGCTGTAAGAAATGATGAAAAGGCAGACTTGAGGGAAACCTACAAAGACTTATATTAACTGATGCTCAGTGAGGGGAGCAGAACCAGGAGAACATTGTACACAGTAACAGCCACAGTGTGCAAGGTCTAATTTTGATAGACTTAGCCCTTCTCAGCAATGCAAGGATCTAAAACAATTCCAGAGGATACATGATGAAAATGCCATCCACATCCAGAGAAAGAATTATGGAGTCAGAATACAGAACAAAAGAGACTATTTTCTTTTTTGTTTTGTTTTATTTGGGGGGTGGGGTTGCCATTCATTATAATTCTTCTATACAACATGACTAATGTGAAAATGTGTTTAATAGAAATGTATGTGTAGAGTCCATTTCAGAGTGCATGTCATCTTAAGGAGGGAGGAAGGAGAGAAGGGGAGAAAATTTAAAACTTATGGAAGTGAATGTTCAAAACTAAATAATTTAATTTTTTTTAAAAATACCACCTCAATGGGAATCTAGGTGGAGCAGTAAATAGAGCTCCAGCCCCGGAGTCAAGAGGACCTGAATTCAAATCTGGACTCAGACACTTCACACACACACACACACACATACACACACACACACACACACACTAGCCATGTGACCTTGGGCAAGTCACAATCCCAATTACCCTACCTTGCCCCCCCAAAAAATACCACCTCCTCCCCAGTTTTCCCAATCTACCAGAGACAAACTTCCTCCAGACTTCCTCTCCCCATCTCCCTTCATTTCCAGTTTTGCCCTTATCCTATACGGGGGTATGGGGTATGGGAGGTGGCGGGGGAGAGAGAAGCTGCAAGTTAAAGTTCTGAATCTGCCACTAGTTTGGAAAATTCATTCATGGAAGAGACAAAGCCAGGGAGCAGAGAGAGGTAAGAAATCTAGAGAAATAAGTTGACCAATTAGATAAGTAGATAAGGGATGTAACTAGTTGGACAAATTAAGCTCCAGATACCAACACCCATTAGCTGTGAGGGTCCTCTGCTCCCTAATACAAACACACCTAGGAGAATACAAAAAGGTCCAGGAGGGGAGAAGGAGGGGGAGGGGAATGAGGAGGGAGAGGAGGGGGAAGGGAAGGAAGAGGAGGAAGAAGAGCAGAAAGAGAGGCACTACAAGGCAGATGCCCAAAAACCAAAGGCCCAAAGTGCTAAGGGCAGAGAAGTAGGAGGGATGGCAAGGTTCAGGGGGTTTTAGGTTACATCAGTAGATCAGATGACAGTACCAGGGGACTGCAGGACATAAAGGCAGGACCTTAGGAGTCAGTGGCAAGGCAGAGAGTAAGACCCAGTGTTTTTCCATCTCATAAATAGGTATAGAGTTAAAGCAAAAGCATCGATGTCCTCATTAAGGCAAATGAAGGTAGTTCCTGCCTTCCTACTCCAAAAAGTTCAACTGCTCTCTCCCTGATTGTTAACATCTAGAAGCACAAGAATTCAATGAGACTCAAATGGACTGTGCAAATCCACGTGTCATGTAGTAGTGCTCTGAGTATGCATGGAATCCTTGGAGACACCAAATCTTTTCAAATTTCAATGGGAGCTAAGAAGTATTCACTTGGGGTCAACTGTATTCCCCCAAAATCATTGCACTCAATTATTTACAAAGCAAGTGAAGAGAAAGAAATAGCATTAGCCTTTATGGCCCAAATAATTAAGCAAATATCTAACGTGATTACTATTACTACAATTTTTAAATGATATTTAAATTATTTTCAGGGGCAAAATTTAGACAAAAGTTGAAACTGAAAAAGGAAGACTGTTGAGGCACAGACACAAATAGTTAAACCCCAACAAAAATTATCATCTTGTTCCCTCTGTAGAATCAATTGCCATACACAGATTTTAATCGCTGACAAAGCTATGAGTGCACTGCTTATAACACAGATGCGTCTGAAGTTCGTCTAAACGTCAAGAAATCAAAGATAACGTCTTAATTGATAGCTGACAGCACAGAATTTAATAAAACAAAACATTAGCTCATTATTCCTTTCCCCAAACCACATCCATCTTCTTAATTTCCCCATTTCTGTAGAGGACACCATCACCCTTCCAGTTACTCAGGTTCACAAATTTAGAAACATCCTCTACTCTTCACTCGCCATCCCCCCACCCCACTCCACTCCCACCAGAGACAATCTGTTTCCCCTTCTTGTTAATTGTATCTGAACAATTTTCCTCATATCTGTTCCCTTGTCTCCATCACCCTAGTTCAGGTCATCATCACTTTTTGCCCAGAGACTATTAAAATGACCTGCTACCTGGTCAGTCCACCTCAAATCTCAATGCATCGAATCTCATTCCATTCTCTGTCCAGTCACCAAAGTTATATCCCAAAGGATGGTTGTGACCATGGGACCTAGCTGCTCCATTGCCTTTAGAATAGAATACAAATCCCTCTATAATTAAAACCATTAAAATATGACTCGAACCTATCTTTCCAAACTTATTACATATTACTCCCCTTCATAGACTCTACATTCAAGCAAATCTGGTCCACTTTCTTCTGTTCCTCATATGTAACTTTCATTTCCATGTTTTTGCATGTACTTTTCCCCATTCCTGGGGAATGCACTCTCTCCTCATCTTTGCATCTTAGAATCCCTAGTTAGAATCATCTAGATCAGCGGTTCTCAACCTGTGGGTCATGACCCCTTTGAGGATCAAACGACCCTTTCACAAGGGTCACAGGGGTCACCTAAGATCTTCAGAAAACACATATTTCTGATGGTCTTAGGAACCTAGACCTGCTCCTCTATCAGTCTCCAGGTGGGTCCACCCATATACAGATACCCCCACATACGAGTATTAAAAGGTCACAGCATTAGGAAGGCTGAGAACCACTGACCTAGATGAAGAAGAGGAGAGAGCACGGGACCTGGAATGAGGAAGACCTGATTTTGAATCCTGCTTTGTTAGCTACTCAACCGTGGGCAAGTCACTTAACCTTTAAGCACCTACCTCCCAAGATGCTTGTGAGGATCAGATGAAATGACACATGCAAATAGCTTTGCAAACCTGAAAAGGACTACACAAAGTCTTATTGTATAGCACAGGCAGGATAAATAGGGCCAATTCGAAGCCAGCTATGGCAGAAATTATTCACTAACTATTAGTTTACCAGGCAACTTTTCAATGGAAGTTTAACAAACTGCGGTTGTTTGACATATTGCAAATTCAATAAATCTTTATTTTGTTCTCCTCATGTTCTCTTTGTAAGACAAAATAATGTATGATCACTCTCCCCAAAAAAGAATATTCAGATTCCAAAAACTTGCATCTGTGCCTGAATACCATAAGGATTCAGTGCGGGAATTTTTTTTTTTGAAGCAGGAATGAAAACCAAAAGAAAAAATTGAAAAGGGATATTTTCTTGATGCTACTGCTCAAATAATTACTCGACTCAGAAAAGTAAAAATTACACAAAAGTCTCAAATGTATTTCCGAGGTCATTCATTTTGTGCAGGAAATAATGTGATACTTAGAAATCCCTGTAATAAAACTCTAAATCTGTATATTGGGCTCTTTGTGGGTATTATAAAGCTATTTCCTAAGCCTTAACAAAACATCAAAAGGAATGATTTCAAAGCACAACTTTGGGTCTGAAACCTACTTATCGAGTATGAGTCTGAAATGACTCCAAATGAGTCCAAAAGACTCCAAAATGAGAAGTCTATTGACTTGCCAAGTAGCAAAGTTCAAGCCATAATAATTCCTAAAATTAAAGTAAATATTTCCATTGCAATTCCGTTATACCCATGATGCTGCTGACCAAGAACAAATGAGTCAACTCAGATTAAAGTTACTAATAGGAATGTTTCTCTTCAAATCCATGAATCTGATTGTGGATTCCCTTCATAAATTACTATTAGATCATAGATTCAGAGCTTGAAGGGATTGTAGAGGTCATCCAATATATTCCTCTCATTTTATGTATTTTTTTAAAAATTATTATCTTTATTTTTTAAATTCACAAGTATTTTTGAAATTAATCTGTCCTTCCTATTGCTTGGCCAATTAAACAAATAGAAAAGCAAACCTGAAAAAATAAATCTCCAACACATAGGTGCAATGCTCATCAAAACTCTCACATTAGGCATGTCTGGAAATATATGCTTTTTTTCTGCATTTTGACTTCATCACTTCTCTGTCAGGAGGTGAGTGGCGTTTTTCATCTTGATTCTTTGGAGCCATGATTTATCACTGCGTTAATCAGAGTGCTTTCAAAGGTATATTTATCTATATTATTGTTATCATTGTATAAATTATACAATTTCACATATGGGGAACTAAGAATGGGAAGCCACTTGCCCAAGGTCATACAGTTAAGTGTCAGAATCAGGATTTGAACACAGGTCCTCTGATTTCAAGACTAGTACACTTTACTCTGCATCATAAGACATGAAAGAGGAGGCCAGGACCATGTCAACCAAATGGTTAGGATGGTACGTAAGTAAAAGGAAGTATACCCAGCATATTTCAGGAGAATGAATTTGCAAGATCTGTGCTTTATATAGCTCACAGTCTTAATGTTTTAGGAGCAAATGAAGTTTCTTTGAATAATAGAACTGTGGAATTTTTTTGGAATAGTAAAAAGAAAAAAATGTCTGCCTCTCTCCGACATTGGGAAGTGTTAATGAGCACATGGCAGGCATCTCTGAAAGATCACTCAGAAACATCCTTGTCTTCTGAAGCTAGCACTATAAAAGCATTGAATTCCCATTTTTTTTGAGGTCTCAACGACAGCATCATAAGTATATCAGCGAATTCAGAAATAATTCCCATGGTCCAAAGTCTTTTCTGCCAAACAGAAATTCTATTTGTGTGTGCCCAGGTAACCCAGAATGGAATTCCGAGTCATGTTGATAAATTTCACAAAGCAATGTTAGCCAGGAATGTGATAATCTTATGAATGTTAAAATTAGGCCAACTGAAGAGAAGTTGACAATATTACATGAAGATGAAGAATCTCTCATTTACTCTGAAAAAAAAATTCCCAGGAGACTTAAAAATTCCTACTTTTGCCCAGAGTGACAAAGAAAGACATAAAGTAAGGAGCTGCTGAAGAGGTTTAGTGAGGGAAGTTCCATCTGGGTCACCAAAATGAAGAGGTTTGGGAGATGCTGGGGGTGTCTAAGGGATCTCATATGAATCCCTAGTGGGTTCTTGTCTGGAAAAAATTTCGCCAGACCCAAGCTGTCTTTTGGCAAAGTTACAAAGTTTATTATTATGCTGACTTAGCAACAGGCATAAGAAATAGGGGGACCTGCAAAGTGCAGGGATCTAAGGTAGAGTTATAAAGTTTTATGCTCTGCAGCAGGTAGGAAAAGGTTAAGGAAACCTGCAAATAGCTGGGGCTAGAGATGCAGTTTTTATAACCATAAAACTGTCAGTCAAAGTTTAATTATGCTAACTAGGTGGGCAAAGGCGGAGTTAGGGAGGAGTTTGGGAGAAGTTTAGGAGTGGTCGGTGCTTAAAGGGACATGCACTTTTTGTATCAACTGCGCAGGCGAATTGCCCATAATTCACTGGGAGATCCCCCTAGGGGGAGCTATCAGGAGGTGTGGTGGGTTTTTTTGCTTGAAACTTCACTAGGTTACTTTTAGTCAAGGATGAATGAGATATGTCCAATATGGCTGTTGGGAGTATAGGCTTGATTGTTTCTAAGTCTGGGAACTAGACTGATTAGGGATTCAGGAGGTACCATATTGAGACGGAGTTATCTCTCTGATAATGTTGTTCAAGGCTTTTAGGTGCAGCTGGCCACTTAGAACAAAAGGGCTATGCATTTCTCTAAGGGTTTGTTTATAGACTGCTATTGAAGGATTCATAGGTGCTTGTCTCTAGGCAGACTTGCTAGCTCAGGGAAAAGACTTTCATGCTGGGGGAAGAGGAGAGGCAGAGTTAATGCCTTTATGGCTGGGGGGAAAGTGTGACTTTTACAACTTAATTGCACAGGCTTGTTACAAACTGATGTTACATACATAAGTACCCAAACACAAGTGAGGTTTTACAAACTGAGGTTACAGACAAAAGCATCCCAGACCGCATCACTGCCAGTGTGGAAGCACCTTCAACCAAGCCAGATTGCAACTTATCTATGAATGAAGGAATGAGAAAGTACTTGTTATGTGCTTAATAGATGCAAAATAGTATGCTAAAAGAAGGAGACAGGCAAAGTCAAGTAAGATAGCCCTTGTCAAGGATCTCACACATTCTAATGGGGAGACAACAAATAATTAAGACAGATAGCAATGCATCTCTTTTCATATAAATAAATAGTTAAGTCTAAGGAGTTGTACAAGGCTCAGGGAGAGTGCACAACTTTCCCCTGGTCTCATAGCTAGTACGGATGAAACAAGATTTGAATACAAGTCCTCCTGACTCCAAGCCCAACATTCTATCCACTGTCATTCTAGCCTCTATGAAATAAAAGAAAAAAATCACCAAGCAATGAATGTTAGGTTTGGCCTGCAAACATTTGTTTTCATATATAGAAGAAAAAAAAGAAATGTTGATTTTTCTGGACTAACATAGCAAAGGAGGAAAGTTTTGTCAAAAATCTCTTTAGACCATGATTTTCTATCTAGTCCTGGACCCACCAATAGGGAATTAACTGAATTAAACAGAGCCACAAATAGGCTAGCTGCAAAATAAAGAGATTTATATTCCAGAATTCTGTTTCAAGACACATGAAGCAGTCCAAGCAAAGGGCAGCTCCTTAGACAAAGTCATCCTCCCCTGCATAGGAGGATAAAGGTATTTTCTCATGTGATGAAGCTTGAAGGGCAAAGGGCCTCATTAGCATTAATGATTCTGCATCTGGGCAAATAAATGTTGCTGAGTCACCACCCAGGCTACTTGAGAGGCCAAATCTATAGCTTAGCACTTAATAAATGCTTATTGAATTGAATTGGAAAAAAAATCTGTTCCCAGAAGGTGTTGTGGTGCTTAGTAATTGCCAAGAGAGAGCTAGCTCATAGGAGTTAGCGTGAGTAAATGCCCTAGGATTAGGGTCTCTCTACTGGTAAAAAGTAGCAAAATATTAATATAAGGAGTAGGGGATGGGGTGAGGAAATTAAGGCAAAGTAGTCTAAGACTGCCCTTGAAGGACTGTTGGCTTTCGTTGAGGAAATGGCTGCTAAAGGTCAAGTCAACAGATCTAGATTGTCAGGGAACAGACTTCAAGAAAACTACTTATCCCAGATCCTAATGAATGTAAAAGATCCAGACTCAAAGAAGCTTCAGTTTTATGAGCTGAAAAAAGCCTTCCTCTGTGAATTTCATTTGCTCTTCTATAAAATTGAATCAGACTAGATCAGGGGTGGAGAACTTGGGGTCTCGAGGCCACATGTGACCCTCTAGGTCCTCAAGTGTAGTCCTTTAATTGAATCCAAGAGTTGCACTTGAGGACCTAGAGGGCCACATGTGGCCGCAGGTTCCCTAGATGAACCCTAAAGGCCCTTCTAGCTCTTTGTTCTTGTTCAGCTGTTTTCAGTCATGTCTGATTCTTTGTGGTATCATCCAGGCTTTTCTTGAAAGAGATACTGGAGTGGTTTGCCATTTCCTTCTCCAGTTCGTTTTACTGATAAGGAAACTGAGGCAAACAGAGTTAAGTGACTTGCCCAGGGTCACACAGTTAATACCTGTGACCAGATTTGAACTTGGGAAGATGAGTCTTCCTGATTGCAGGCCTGGCGCTCTGTCTACTGCATCACCTACCTGTCTTCTTCTAGTTCTAACATGATCCTTTGAAAGGACTTCCATCCCATCCCATAAACCATTTGTCTAACCCTCCCTTCTCCAGTAGGATGCTAAATATGAAGACTTGAACTCTGTAATCCTACTCCAATAATTGTAGACTCCCTTTCTGGGATATTGGGTTCTGATGGGTAAGCTTTAGCCTTTTTAATTTTTTCTCACCTAGGACCAGTTCTCCACACCATTTGGGGGCCACTGCTGTATCTTGTCACCACCACCCTCACCCCTGCTCCCTTTTCCATCTTCTCTTTATGTGTTGCCTTTCCTCATTAGAATGCAGCCTTGTACATAGTGACCATCTTGCTTGTTTATATGTGTAATACTGGCGCTTAGCACAATGCCTGACCCATAGTACACAATAAATGCTTTATCTATCTATCTTCTTCCCTACACAAACAGAAATTGGGCTGGGAAGGCTGCTAAGGACAAAGACCAGGGAAGGCTGGGAACCTGCCTCATGGTCTGCCTGTCACTAGCCCCAAAAGAATAAGCTAACCCTATCTATGGAAAAAGAAGTATCAAGATCCCATATTTATATATCCCCAGGGCATAAATAAAAGCTGTACAAACATTCTATGGGTAGAGAGAAAGCCTGAAAGCTGAACACAACCTTAACTCTGGAATCAAGACTATAAACCATGAGCCTGACCCCTAAATTCCCAGAGGAAGGTGTGCCTTTGCAACAAGAGGTGGTTAAAACATGGGTTGAGAGAAGAGAGGAAGGTCATTAAATCTTAGCTGACCAGAAAATTAAAATAAAAAGAATATCCCGTTCCTAAGAAGCTAGCTAATAATTTACATGGTTATAGCGGCAAAGGGCATTATGTATTCTTAAATTATCTGATCTTCAAAACGACCCAATGAGGTAAGCAGAGCAAAGAACATTATTCTCATCCTGTAGGTGAAAAATCCAAGCCTCAAAAATGTTGAATGACTTGCCCACAGTCACACAACCAGCTGAAATAGACTTCAGTCTTCTGATTCCAAAATCAGAATTCTTTCCACTCCACCACCCATATATTGCTTGGCACTGATCAGTACATTGCTGTCATTGTTTTCACATTATTTCATGTGTATAATAATGTCAATTGATGGATTGTATGTGGTTCCACCACCAACCCTCCCCATTAGACTGAAAGCTCCTGAGGAACCGGGTCCAAATCTTTACATTTCTTTTAAATCCCTCCACACTATAATGTTCTGCATATGGTAGGCACTCAACAAGTATTTGCTATTTCCTAACACAATTCAGCTCTGTCTGTAAGACCTGGATTTGCTTCTATCCCTCATTCACAAAACAGCAAAATGTGGTTTTAGAACCAGCCTGACTATAAAGGTGGCAGTTTCTTCTCTGTTATCACAAAGGAGCTGCATTTAGGCGATCTCTGCTCTCCCTTTCTTCTCTGGGGCCTCTTTTTAAATAGGAACATTTCCCAATAGCTGCTACGTTGGATCACCTGATTTAGAACTGTGGGTTTTTCAAACTGGGATAATTATTTGGCAGTGAAGTCATTTCTGAGAAGCAGACTCAGCCTGGTTAAAGGGTGTGGCCCTGGGAAAAGTATAGAAAGAAGCTGCCTATCCCAGACAGGAATAGAGCTGGTTAGCTGGTTACCGTCCTGTGTCCCTGAAGTCCAAAGAAACCAACCCCTTTGAGACAGATTTACTTTTTCCTACTGGTAGGTTGTTTGAAAGAAGGGGTAGGGGTGGGAGTGAGGGTGGAGATGGTCCCTCTATGTATCCTACGCATGTGCCATAATCCTAAAAGTATACAGCTGCAGTCTAGATAATGCAATTTTATGTTTTTCTCCTCTACTTCATTAGGGAAAGGGGCACTGAACTGAAAACCATGGCCTGGTGGAAAGCTTGGGTAAGTCAATAAAATGCTAGTATGAAAATGGCTTCAGTAGAATATAATAATGGTTCCTTGAATTCCCAAGAAAACAGAAAATAGAGGGCTTACCGTATAATCCTGCTTTTTATATCAGCTACCACATTAAGTGAAAGAAGTAAGAATGGAGCTGGTTTTCAAGTTGTGGGGATGGATTTGTATTGAACCATTCTCACCCTCCTGCCCAGTCACCTTGTGTTCATTTATTTTTTCTGTAGTTAAGGGTGAAACAGGAAATAGGGAGAAGTTGAATGTCCCATATGGCCCCCAAGGCCCTGACTTGACTCTGCTTATCAAAAGCAGGAATTCTTATCCTTTGGGTCTAGGAACTTTTTTTTGTATTTTGAAATTTTTATTTCACCATAATTGGTTTCCTTTGTAATTCTATGTATTTTTATTTCATGTATTAAAAATATTATTCTGAGAATGGGTCCACAGGCTTTTGTAGATTGCCAAAGGGGTGCAAGACACAAAAAAATTGTTAAGAATCCTTGGATTAAGGGGTGGCTAGGTGGCACAGTGAATAGAGCACCGGCCCTGGAGTCAGGAGTACCTGAGTTCAAATCCGGCCTCAGACACTTAACACAAAAAAACTAGCTGTGTGACCTTGGGCAAGTCACTTAACCCCAACTGCCCTCCAAAAAAAGCAAAAACAAAAAAACAAAAAAAAAAGAATCCTTGGATTAAAAGAATGAATTTGACTACCTGGAAAAGGGATCTGCAATGAAGATCATTTCAATCCTCCCATTTCTTCCAGTAGCCAGCACCATCCTGTCTAAAATCTGTTAGGCTTCTGTAAGCTGAGTCAGACAGGAGCTCCAGAGGTTATCTAGGCAAAAGGCTATGGCTCTTGCTTAAGAAGATTTGTGCAGAGCAAAGGCTCTAATTTAAATAATAGGTTGTTTTCATATTACATTTTATAGATACAAAGCGCTCTACTTGATGTTATCTCACTGGATGCTCCCACAGCCCCTATGAGGCAGGTAGCAGTATAAGTTTGGTAAACCCTGGGCAAGTTATTAAACCTTTCTGAGCCTCAGTTTCCTCACCTGTAAAATGAGGGGATTGGACCTCTAAGGTCCCTTCCAGATCTCAACCCATGATGCCTTGTTTGGCAGATAAAGAAAATGAGCTCAGAAAGGTAGAGATAAAAAGTTGAGCAGCTGGGACTGGGACTTGGGTTTTTGCTGCTTGAGAGGCAGAAGAGGCTACAGGATAAAGAGTTAGCCTTGCAGGCAGGAAGGGAAGGGCTGGGTGCAAATCTCACATTTGACTCATATTGGCTGGATGACCCTGGACAAGTCTGTTAAAACCCTGAACCTCTTCGTGTCTCCCAAGCAACTTTCTGAGACTCTAAGTGGAAAAGGAGACATTGACCTGCATTAGCAGGGGAGTTACCTCACCAATGAAGTCACTTTAGTCCCAAGACTAAATTTTTCCTGGACACAGAGGTCTGCTAAGAACTCTTAGACACAGAAAGGATCTGTGTTGGTCAGAAGAAAGGCTGGGAGGGAGATAGAAGGGATCCTAAAAATTACTTCATTCAACCCCCTCACTGATTTTCCAGATGAGGAAATTGTGGTTAAGCAAGTTGAAGTGACTTGTTCACAGTAACCAAGGTAATAAGTGTCAGAATCAGGATTTGAAAACCAGGTTCTCTGACTCCAAAATTACTGAACCATACTTTTCTCTGGGCTTTCTCTCTCTCTCTCTCTCTCTCTCTCTCTCTCTCTCTCTCTCTCTCTCTCTCTCTCTGATTCTCTCTCTGTCTCTCTTTCTGCGTCTCTCTCTCCTCTCTCTCTCCCCCTCCTCTTCTCCCTCTCTGTTCTTATTCTGCCCACTGAAGCACTGTTTGGTGGTTTGGGTATTTTTTACACACTTATATTCACTTAATGAGGAAAGACAAAGAGGCAGTCGATCTCCTTTGTAATCATTATTAAAGACATTGTTAATGTGTGTAGACATGCTTGGCTGAGTCATATTTATTCTATAAAATATTTCTGCTTGGATAAGCCTCTAAAACCTTGGGAAATTGCTAATGCCTCTCTCTATTACTATCTTTAGGTAGTTGCTTCACATAAGAGACTAAGAGGTTTTATGGAAAAATTGTCTAGCACAATGGGGATGAAAAATTGGGAACTCTCAGTTTGAATCTGTTAGATTACACTTGTCTTTCTAAATTCCAGATTGCTGCCTCACCCCACCCCCACTTTCAAAGTCTTTTTATATTAAGGTCAAGGATCTATAAGGGACTCAATAGGTCATCAGCGCCAGACCCTAGCCTCAAGCCTCCAGACCAGTGAATACCAGCACAGAGGCTCTGCACTGGCCAAAGACAGGCTTTGCAATGGCAAAGAACAAAAACTCTATTCTAAATGAGATAGAGGGAAACCCCACCCTACCAAACCTTTCCCAGACTAGGTAGTAAAAAGGATTGTGGACCAGCCTACATTCCTAAGGGGAAAGGAAACAGGGAGTGGCAGGAACACCTTTCTGAGACCAAGTTCTTGAGCAATCTTTGTGGCTGGGGGAATGGGGTGGGAGGACCATGGCACCACACTGACTCTCTTCCCATCCCTTTCTCTCTGTAACAGAACAGACACCAAGCACACTGACACACCCTAAACATTCCACGGAAACATACCTACCATCCATGCCACCCCAAATGGCCCCCAGCCACCTTATCAACATGCACATACACACAAACACACACAACACCCCATGGGCCATCAACAAACTATTTTCACACCTGCATACACCCTAACCCTATTCCATTGACCCACTACCACCACCCCAGACACAGAAGCCTATACACACACACACACACACACACACACACACACACCACACACACACACACACACACACACACACACACACACACACACACACATCTGCTTTCACAGCAGAGAGTAATAAGCTAGACAAATGAGTGTAGGAACTGTCCAGATAAGTCATCTCTAGTCCTCTGGAGCTGGGGTCAGAAGATAGGTGTCCATCCTAGTCTGTGCTAGACATTTGACCTTAGCAAGTCACATACATTGTCTCTGACCATCAGTTTCTTCATCTGTAAAATGGAACTGAAAATACCTGCCTTGCCTATTGAACAAAACTGTTGTGAGGATAGAGGTGAGATGATTTGTGTGAAAGCAGAATGATTTTCAATAAAACAAGTTTAATTCCTAAACCCAGTACTAAATAAAATATACAAGTGGGCTCCTTCTGTGCCAAGGTGCTGCATATGAATGACAGCTCCTCTAGCCAGATTTCCAACAGGACTTTATATCCTGACACTGTAAAGACCAGGCCTCATAATTTATCCTTAACCTTAGAGTCAAAAAAACAATTGAATCCATCAAACATTTATTAAGCGTCTACCAAATGCAAGACAGCTAGGAGGTGCAGTGGCTAGAGTGCTAGGCCTGGAGTCAGGAAGACCAGAGTTCAAATACCGCTTCAGACACTTACTAGCTGTGTGACCCTTAACAAATCCCTTAACCCTCTTTGCCTCAGTTTCCTTATCTGTAAAATGAGCTGGAGAAAGAAATGTCAAAGCACTCCAATATACTTGCTAAGGAAACTCCAAATGGGGTAATGAAGTGTCAGACACAACTGAAATAATTGAAAAGCAGCAAACCTATACTCAAGCTACTGGACTAGGAGCTGAGCAAGAAATAGAGGGGAAGACAGAGACTGTCCTCAACGCGCTTACAGTCTAGCAGGTTAGACAAAACACCAAGACAAACAGCTATGATTGAAATGTCACATTGTTGGTGCCTCTTCTGTATACTTACTGTGGTCTATGAGAGCAGTGAAAAAGTTAAAAGTGTTTCTGCCTGGACAGCACCGGAGAGAGCTCCATGATGGTGCGTAGTGGGTGGTGAGCCAGCCTAGGAATCAGGACAGACTTTGGTTCAAATTCTGCCTCTGACACATAGATATTGGCTGTGTGGCCCTGAACAAATCATTTAATTTCTCAGGGTCCCCAAGTAACCCTGTTACAGAGCAGTATTGTCACAGAGCAGTATTTATACTGGAAGAGGGAATTCCTTGGGCCGGTGAAATTACTGGTCCTGTTAAAAAAAAATGCTTCATGGACAGGATGGCAACTGATACAGACTTTTAAAGAAGAATAAAACTTCGACAGAAGGAGATGAGTGTTGTGGAAGAGAGGGGGATTCCAAATATAGAGAAGAGAATGACAAGAGATGTAGATGTGGGAATGTGAGAGACAGATTCATAGAACAGTGAGTTCAGTCTGGCTGGAAAGTACAGTATATAAACGGGGAGGAGGAGGAAGGAAGGCAAGAAAGATGGGCTGCAGCCAGCTTGTGGACGACATTGAGTGCCAGTCTAAAGTACTTGGCCTTGATTTCATAGGCACTAGGGAGCCACTACAAGATTTTGAGCAATGGAATAACATGATCAGGGATGTGCCTAAGGATAGTCCCTGTCCCGGTCCCAGCAGGCCCTCTGCTAGCTTTGCTGCTATTGCCACAGGGTGTTGGTACATTTGAAGGAAGACAAGATGATCTGTCACCATCCCACTAGGTGACTCAGACCAGGCACAGTAAAAGGTGCTAAACAACACATAATGAGTGCTGACGTCAAAAAAGTAAAATACAAACATCTGAGAAAAAGCCGCAGAGTAAAGTGTTGGAATTGAAGATATTCCTTGGAAGGTTAAGGGAGCTGGACCTGGAGTCAGGATCCCATCCAGCCTCAGCCACCTACTGGGTGACCCTAAGCAAGTCACTCAAACTGTGCCTCAGTTTCTTCATCTGTAAAATGGGGGGGGGGTATAATACCAGGAGGGTTGTGAAGACAAAATGAGGCAATATTTATAAAGCACTTTGAAGACTTTAAAGTGCTACATAAATGATAGCTAGAAGTAGCAGTAATAGTAGTAGTAGGAATAGGAGTAGTAGGAGTAGTAGTAGTAGCAGTCTAGAAAAAATTTGGTGTTACCTGCAAATGAATTTCTTTGAGCCCCTTAAATGCTTCCCCAAACTTGAACCATAGATGCTACCAGAGGTTATCTGGGAAACTTTTTTCCATGTTAGGACTTAAAGGAAGGTCACTATGTTACTCTCCTTCCTCATGCAAAGAACTAAGACTATACACAACAAGTTGTACCTATAGGTAGGCAGGTCTTTCTATTACTTTCTTCTTCTTCTTCTTCTTCTTCTTCATCTTCTTCTTCTTCTTCTTCTTGAGTCATTTGACTCTTTGTGACATCATTTGGAATTTTCTCAACAAAGATACTGCCATTTCCTTCTCCAGCTCATTTTACAGATGAGGAAACTGAGGTAAAAAAGTGACTTGCTCAGGGTCGCACAGCTAGGAAGTGTTTGAGGCCAGATTTGAACTCATGAAGATAAGTCTTCCTGATTCCAAGCCCAGTCTTTTTATCCACCGCCCACCTGGCTACCTCTATTATTATCTTAGTACTTAGACAATTCACTTCCCTTAAGCATAATTTCATTGACTAGAAGGTAAATGAAGTGTGGAGGGAATTGGTATTTATACCATCCATTCAACAAACACTTACTAAGTACTTAAGATAAATTTCACAGTATGTTATGCTCTGGAAGATCTACAAAGCTTAGCTAAAGCATGGTCCCTGCCTTCTGGAAACTTTCAGTCTAGTAGTGGAATAAGAAGCAAACCATAATACATGGTATTGCCTCCTAAGCACATTAAAGTTGTAGAACCAAGTACTATATGAGATCCAAAGGGAAAGCCGTTACCAAAAGGAGCAGGGAGATGGGGATGGAGGGATTGGAGGAAGAACATGAAGGAGGAACATGGAGGAGGAACTTGAAGGAGCAATGAAGGGACAGAAACCCTCTCTACAAGTAGAATAGAAACTCCTTGTGAGCAAGCAACAGTTGTTTTTTTATCTTTCTGTCCCCAGCCCCTGGCCATGGTGCCTAGTGCTTAGTAGGCATTTAATAAATCTTTGTTGATTTGAGTATGAAAGGCAGCCTCTAAGCAAAAAGGCAAGAAAGGAAAATTAACTCAAGTCTTCTCTTGGTTCCTGAAAGGAGTCTTGAGAATGTTCCCAAAGTGACTGTGACTTATTTGCAGATTTCCTATTTATTGAATACTCTTGGATATACTAGATACCAAGCAAATGCCTCAAAGATATAGTTTCTGATGGTGGGACTGGTCTGGCTGTCACCAGAGATGATGGAGTGATTATTTTTCCCCCTCAGGTTGAGCAAGAAAGTGTCTCTGTGAAGGGAAGCCCCCACTTTAACCCTGACCCTGATGCTGAAACATTGTACATGGCCATGAAAGGAATCGGTAAGTTGTCAACCTCATCAGACCTCCTTTTGAAAAATTATTTTAAGGTAATTTTAAGTGTTTTTATTTGTTTTCAAACAAATAACCATTGTATAGAGAAGCAGCATGGGAATAATAAATGGAGAACCAGTCTTGGACAAGGAACGTGGGAAGGTATGGATTTGAATCCATCCTTTCCACATACTGGCTAAGGAACTTTGTGTCTCAGTGTCTTCAGGGAAGTTTCTAAGATTAGAAATTGCAGTGCAGTTATAGAACTGCACTGATCAAGAGTTCCTCACTCTGGAGCTCAATATAAGAATAAAATCACAGGTTTTGACCAAATCAACAATTATTATGTCAAGTTGGGTTCAAATGAAAGATTAATGTAAATTTATTGGAGGAGGGGTATCTATGTACATGTGTACATATAAACATAGATTTAGGCATCTGTGTGTGTGGGTGTGTGGGTGTGGGTGTGTACTATAACAAAAAGATTCAAGAACATAATTTCTGGGTAAGTTAAGAATAGTTATTTGAATGTCTCTCTTGGTCTGAAGTCCACCGTAGGGGTAGATTTAGGGATTATATGTTCTTTTGGAAGAGCAGTAGCAATTAACTTTGATTGGTTAACACAAGAGAAAATAGACTATATGAGGGACTGAGAATGACATCATGTCACCCTTGGACAGAGTTTTCTCTATACATAGACCACCCCCAGCTTTGGGCAATCTAATCAAACAATTTATCCCCTCCCAAATCTGAGTAGAACACAATTAGCTTGCCTACCATTAAATTAAATTCCTTGTAAGATTGGTTTGGGTATGACTAAAATTGAGGGAAATTAATTCAACCTCATTATCAGTAATGCCCTTCAAGAGACTGAACTTTTTACTTTTTTAAAATCAGAACTTTAGAAGAAGAGAACTCTAAATCTCCCTAAATTATTGGTTTTTTAAAACATTTTTTAAAGCTTTGAGTTCCAAATTCTATTCTTCCTTCCTTCCCTCCCCTCACCCCTCCTCAGATATAAACAATTAGATATAAGTTATACAAGTGCAATCATGTAAAATATTTCCATATTAGTCATTTTGTACAAGAAGATTCAAATAAAAGGAAAAAAATGAAAGAATGCGAAAAATAGCATGCTTCAGCCTATATTCAATCAATATCAGTTTTTTCTCTAGAGGCAGAGTGTATGCTTCATCATTATTCCTTTGGGATTTTCTTGTAAAGAAATAAATAAATACGACTTTCTTGTTGTATTGTTGAGAACCCCTAAGTCATTCACAGTTCTTCATTGAACAACATTGCTATTACTGTGCACGATGTTCTCCTGGTTCTGTCCACTTTGATTTGTATCAGTTCATGTAAGTCTTTCCAGGTTTTTCTAAAATCAGTACAGCACAACAATATTCCATTACAATCATATACCACAGCTTGTTTAGCCCTTCCTCGATTGATAAGCATCCCCTTGATTTCCAAATCTTAGTCAAAATTATTGGTTGTTAATAATCATTTCTCTCAATATACATATATGCCTATACACAATATATAAGTACTTATACATACATACACAATACACATATACATACACATACACTATGCATATATAGACATATATACACCCATGCATGTGTACCTGTATGTGCATATACGTGCGTGTGCATGTTTATCTATACATGTATATACATATACACACCTATATACCTATACATACACACACATATATTCACCACAGTGTTAAGTCCAGCATTTTGAAGGCAGAAATGAGTAGAAATGGTTAGCTGTGGCCACCTCCTAAGACTTCCATACAAGCAAATAGGCACATCTGGCACACCCATAATGAGGTCCTTGGGTCAAGACAGGCTTGATGGACAGTGCCAAGTTCCAGGCAGCTCACCTTACTTTCTGCCTTTTAATGACATATTAGACCCTGTGTTTGTGACAGGTCTAAACTCATCTGGACTGTCTTTTTTCTCATCTCCTTTGAGTAAGGCAAAGGCATTTGTCTGAGATGATCGTAGAATCATAGATCCAAACCTCAGAGTGACAGAGGAGGAAACCAAGGCTCAGAGGACATAAGTGACCCACACTTACACAGGTCTCACATGATAGAGACTTCATTCAAACTCCACATTCAGCTCTCTTTCTATGCAGCACAGAAGATAGTGATTTCAGGAGTGAGGGCTGGTGATAGTAGCTGACACTTCAAGGTCAGCAAGACTCTTTTCTTATAACCCTTAGAGGCAGAAGAGTCACAGCCTGGTGCAAGAGAAAGACCAGTAGCCTGAGAACTAGGAGACACAGGTTCTAATTCCATCTCTGCCCTAAACTGACTGTGTGACTCTTGAGCAAGGCACTTCCTCCTGGCTTCCTCATCTATAAAACAAAGGGGTTGAACTAAATGACCTCTAAGTTCTTTCCTAGTTTTGAATCCCATAGATGGTATGACTAGAATTATTCCCATTTCGAATCACAACTTCTCATTCTGAGACCAATTTTCTTTCTATAGCACACAAATTTCTAATGGACCCAAGGACCTTTTCTCCTTGCCTGATGTGATTAGGGTAATGCAGATCTGAAGGAGGTCTTTAAAACTCAGTACTAGCTACTCCAAGCTGATTTTGCAGCAGCCATGATTGAAGATGTGGGAATAATTCAATCAATAAGCATTTATTAAGTGCCTACTTCTGCCAGGTGCTGTGGTCAGTACTGAGAATAATACAAAGGCCAAAATGAAGTAGCCTCAGACCTCAAGGAGCTTACGCTATATCGGAAGAGACAACATGTATGTCTATAAGCATAGGAAAAATATGTACAATATGTATTAGTAGGGGAGTTGTCCAGTAAGGTCTCATGCAGGAGGTGGTATCAGAACTTTAAAGTTTTGCTCGTTGGGTAGTCCAGTCCTTGGAGTTCTGCATCTCAGAGTCCAAAGCCGTGCTTATAAACTTCCCAAAGACTGGTCAGTTGTGAGGGATATTGAGAAGACTGCAAAGATGTGAGTGTTTGCACCTGGCAAAGTCTCACAGGTTATTCAGCTGCTTGGCACAGCATCAACCCAGGAGGCTCCATTTCCAAACAAATCTGTGTTAATTAAACTCTGTGTCCTCACCAGGAACCAACGAGCAGGCCATCATTGATGTCCTCACCAAGAGGAGCAACGCACAGCGGCAACAGATCGCCAAAGCGTACAAGTCTCGGTATGGAAAGGTAAAGAAGCCACCACGTGGCCTGACCAGCCACCAGCCTCTCAATCTCACTTCCCTTGCCAGCCCAGGAAGGCAGCGCTGGTGCTGTACTTGATGTCCAGAGAGATCCAAGGCCAAACATGGCCTCGGACACTTACTTGCTGTGTGACCTTGGACAAGTCATATAACTTCTGTTTGACTCAATTTGCTAATCTGCAAAATGGGGATAATAATAGCATCGACTTCCCAGGGTTGTTGTGAGAAGCAAATAAAACAATATTTGCAAACCTTAAAGTGCTATATAAATATTATTATTATTATTATTACTATTGTTATTATTATTATTATTATTATTATACCAAATTGCCTGGTGACCCACTTGGGCAGCACAGCTCTGTGTTAGAGCAAGAGAAGCCAACTCAGAGATGATTATGTCTACAGCCTCCAGTTCTAAGTCTGTAAAATGGAAAGAGTAACTGCTTTACTAGCTCTGCCCCTGAATTCAAGAAGACCTGAGTTCAAATATGACCTCAGACACTCACTGTCTCTGTGACTCTGCCTGCCTTGGTTTCCTCACCTGTAAAATGGGGGATAATAATGATATTAAACTCCCAGGGTTGATGTAAAGATAAGATGAGATAATAATTGTAAAACTCTTTGCAAATCTGAAAGTGCTTGGGGCGGCTGGGTGGTGCAGTGAGTAGAGCATCAGCCCTGGAGTTAGGAGAACCTGAGTTCAAATCTGGCCTCAGACACTTGACATACTTACAAGCCGTGTGACTTTGGGCAATTTTAATTTAATTTAAAATTTAACCCCAATTTTCCTCCAAAAAAAAAGCAAAAGAAAAATCTGAAAGTGCCATATAAATGTTAGCTACTAAAACTATGGTTATTGTCCACAAAGCTCTATGTAAATGTAAACTGTTATTTATGACTAGTGGAGTAAATAGGTCAGAAATGTCAGAGAGGATGTTGCTATATCCAGATCTCGCAGAGTCTCCTTTATCTGAAGGAATGTACTAAGAGAGTTCATGATCTTGGATTCTGCTGATATAGCTAATGGCTCAAAGGTAGTATGGTACCTTTCAGTCATGTCTGACTCTCTGTGACTCCATCTGGGGTTTTCTTGGCAAGGATGCTGGAGCGGTTTGTCATTTCTTTCTCTGGTTCATTTTATAAATGAAGAAACTGAGGCAAATAGGGTTAAGTGACTTACCCAGGGTCACATAGCTAGTAACTATCTAAAGGTTGGATTTGAACCCAGGTTCTCCCAACTCCAGGGCCAGTGAGCTAGCCCCTGCACATCCTAGCGGCCCATTAGAGGTCCAGCCTTGGAGATATGAGGATTTGGATTCAAGCCCTACCACTAAGTAAAAAGTCACTTAACTTCTCACTAAATCTCACTAATTACAGACAGATGTCCTGGACTAAAAAAATCTGGTTAATGTTTTCACTACCAGCCTGTCTCAGATTTGAAGAAAATAAGTGTTTCTCATTGTCTGTCTCAGCTGAAGCAGAAAAGGGGAAGATGCCCATACTGATATACCTCAGAGCAGGCAGTGCATGTGACTCAATGATCCCCCTAAACTAGCAACAAGACTCTATCCTATCCCACTGAGTGGAATTCCAAGGGTCCGGTGGCAATTAATAATAACTAACATTTATATTTTAAGAATTTTAAGGTTTGCAAAGTATCTTATATCCAACCCTGAGGGACAGATGCTCTTATCATTCCCATTTTACAGATGAAGAACCTGAAACTAAGAGAAATTAAGTAACTTGACCAGGGCCACTCAAAGAGTAAGTGTTTGAGACAGAATTCCAGCACAGGTCTCCCTAACTCCAAGTCTAATCCTCTATCCGTTGCTCAACCCAGCCGCCTCACTCTAAATATCTGCTCTGAAGGTGGTGTCCTTCGTACAAAAAGGCTTAGTGGCCTGATTCTGCCTCCCTCTGCATTCATTCCCTCTCTGTCTGCCTGCCTTTCTGATTTGCTGCAGTCTCTAGTTCCTTTTGTGGAGTGATCCAGGACTGTCCACTGATGGAGGTCCCTAAGAGAAAAAAGCTGACTCACATTTGTTGGATGGAGAAATAATGCAGGGCATAGGAGGTCAAAGAAGCACTCAGCAGGACTGGAGGGGAGCCACAAGATGGCAAAACCTTAGTGCCATCACCCTCGCTGACAGATTTAGATGTGAAATGGCCCTCCATCCACTTCTATTTAGCTAGCATTAGCAATCCCTGTGGCTCCATGCTCCCCCTTAACATCTGAACTGGAGAGGCATCTGGGCAATATAGGCCTGAGAAGAGAGAAGAAAGGGGGAGAGCCGGCAAGATCCTGATGGCTTCTTTTCTAAAAACTGGCAGTGACAAGAACATTTCTATGAGTCAGGTTGTGTCTGATGAAGCATCTTCTTACTTTCTCTTAAACTAGGATCTGACTGAGACCTTGAAGTCCGAACTGAGTGGCAAGTTTGAGAGACTCATCATAGCCCTCATGTACCCACCGTACAAATACGAAGCCAAGGAATTGCATGATGCCATGAAGGTAACTGAATCGATGGTAAAGACCTGTCAAGCCATAACCAAAATGCTGCCCATCAAGACCTTGCCTCAGGCTTCAGCTGTCAATGAGGAAGACAAATGTTTAACCTTCTGCATTTTCCATGACAGGCATCTAGTAAATGTTTGCTGTGAGATGGAAGGATTGCTCCCCTCTCTTGTTTTCAAATGATAGACATCGGCGGTTCTCAACCTGTGGAACGTGACACCTTTGGGGGTTGAACGACCCCCAAAGGACCCCTAAGAATTCTGTCTTAGGGATCGCCTAAGACCATTGTTTCCTGATGGTCTTAGGAACCGAGACACCGCTCCTCTATCCGTCTCCAGGCGGGTCTACCCACATGCAGATACACCCACATACATTAGGCATTAGGAAGGTTGAGAACCACTGACATACATAATAAAGTTATCAACATTATGGCCAACATAAATGCAAAAAAATATACTTTAATTTGCCAGACCCAAGTAACACATTAAATTTGAAAACACACAAATATACACACACAATTCTGACTCATTGAAATAGACTCATGCACAACACTCTACTACAGTCCCACTAAGAACCTGTCTCTTACATTATCCTCATGATCTGACTAATGGCTTTCATATGTTTCCTTGCTAGAAGTTACCCTTATGTGCAATTTCTTCTCTTCCCAGGGTATAGGAACCAAAGAAGGTGTCATCATTGAGATCTTGGCCTCTCGGACAAAAACCCAACTCAGGGAAATCATGAGAGCTTATGAAGAAGGTAAGAATCACTGCGGCTGTGCCATTGGCATCTCATGCAGCAATGACTGAGGGGAATTCAAAAATCAGCAGGCTTAGTAGCAATGGAGACAAAGATATGGGAAGATGGAAGGGCCATCCACTGTCAGAGTGCAAGACACTTTGGGGCTGTGGGGACCTGTATGACCTCGAGTAGACACTGTCTAATGTTCTAGACGTAATAAACATCAAAACATTTCCAGAAAAGGAGGCATCAGGAGTGCCCTCCCAATCCTGGGAACTTTGCAAAAAATCCTGGCAACAGAAGAACTTCCTGACGTACGTTTTCCATAAGTAGGAAAGCATAGAATGTTGGTGCTTGGAAGAAACCTCAGAAATCATCTAAGCTTGATATCCTTGCTTACCATGCATGTACTGCACAGACTACTTTTCTTTTTATTTCACAGAAATATGCATTTCCAAGTAAATTGCAAATTACTCTCAAGTGTCCTTCATATTCATGACTATATCTCATATCCAGTCCAGGTTATTTATGTATTTTAAATGCTCTTCCTACAATGCTGATTTGATTTTTCTCATTAATCAGTTTGTCTATAAGGAAAAAAATTGGGAATTAAAATGCTATGCTCTACCAAGGTAGATGGAATGTAAGGACTGCCTTGAATTACTAAGAAATTGATTACAAAGAAGTTTATTTGTTGTTGTTCAGGTGTATACTACTCTTCATAACTCCGGGGACCATAGTGTCCATGGGGTTTTCTTTGCAAAGATACTAGAGTGGTTTGCCATTTCCTTTTCCAGTATTTTAAGGCAAGCAGAGGTTAAGTGACTTGCCCAAGGTCACACAGCTTGTAAGTGTCTGAGACCAGATTTGAATTCAGGTCTTCTTGATGCCGGGTCCAGCACTCTATCCATTGAGCTACCTGGCTTGTTTACTGAGATACAGATTAAAAGATTAAATACAGGGCGGCTAGGTGGTGCAGTGAATAGAGCACCGGCTCTGGAGTCAGGAGGACCTGAGTTCAAATCCGGCCTCAGACACTTAACACAAAAACTAGCCGTGTGACCTTGGGCAAGACACTTAACCCCAACTGCCCTCCAAAAAGCAAAAAAAAAAAAAAAAAAAAAAGATTAAATACACGTGCAAATGATCAAGCCAGGGCTCCCTACTCCATTGTCCTGTAAAGGAAAGGATCAAAAATCTTAGGGAAAGCTTGCCTGATAGGATTCAGAAAGATAATAGGAGAAGCCTCAATAGAGCACACAAAACAATTTTGATGAGAAGGGAGGGTTGTGACCAAGAGCCTCAGACATGATGGTCTTCAGGCCATGCAAGAGTAGAAAGGGTGATGAGCTCCCAAGAGGTGCTCTCAGACTGGACATGGGAGTAGAGAGATCTGGCTCCAGAAGCCTGATAGTCATAAGATCACAGAGCAAGGGCCAGAAAGGACCCTGAAGGCCATCTAATCTAAGTCTCTCATTTTACAGATTAAGAAACTGAAGGCTAAAGGAGGCATGTGACCCGCCCAAAATCATATTTATAGAAAATCCAATGGATTTTGCATCTGGATATGAGAAAATGTGTGTGTGAAGCCATATTAAAGGCTCTCTCTATCACATTATGATGTGACCATAAAGATTTTGCTGCCCACCAATACTCTAATGAGCAGTACGACACATTCAGCACTGCAGCCTACTTAAATTTGGAATCAGAAGGCCTGAATTCAAATCCTGATTCTTTTTCTTATTAGTTTTGCAACATTTAGCAAGTCACTAAAACTCTCCAGGAGTCAGTTTCCTTATCTTTAAAATGACTTGTTCAAATATTGTCTCAGACATTTACCAGCTGTGTGACTTTGGACAAGTCACTTAACTTCTCAACCTTAGTTTCCCCATCTGTAAAATGAAAGGATTAGTCTCTATGACTTCTGCAAGCCCTTTTTGCTCTAACTCTAGGCCCCAATCCTTCTAAATCTGGCATTTTCTCTAAGCACGCCTACCTCACAGGGTCATTTTATCACAGGGAAAGTACTTTTCCGTTTTAAAGTGCGCTATAAATTTGAACCAATATTATTAACCCTCCTGAGTTTCTGCCTTACAGAATATGGTTCCAACCTGGAAGAAGATATTAAATCAGACACAAGTGGATACCTGGAGAGAATCCTGGTCTGCCTTCTGCAAGTAAGAGCAGGTTTGCTTTTCTGATGGTCCCTAAGGCAACCATGCAAGGGTCCACAACCCTGATTCCCTGAGAAAGCCCTGAATTGGAAAGCAGGGTCACATGGGTCTCCAGAGGGAAAACCTTTGATGATTCCCTTGTCAAGGGGATGGAACAACAGTGCAGATCTATTTTGCCCCTAACAGGCAGCCAAGGGTAGTCATGCAAGATTCAGACTCAGCCTCATACCCGATCTGGGAGGACATTCCACTGCCTTCTCAATAGCTACTTTTTTTCCTCTCTCAGGGCAGTAGAGATGATGTAAGTGGTTTTGTGGATCCAGGACTGGCACTCCAAGATGCCCAGGTAAATTTTTTAATTATTAAATACATTTTTATTATCCTGAACTTGTTAAACACCAGAAAATATGAGCATTTTGATACATAAAAAACAGAAAAAGAGGATTATTCACAAAAATCCAAGTCTCTACTACATACAGCTTGATTTTTTTAAGTACATTTAACATGTTAGTTCCAAAGCTATACCCCTTGTCTATGTTTCCTTCTCAACCACCTTCTGGGAATTTTATTTTATTGCTTGCTGGCTGCTTTTATCATTCTTTTTTGCCCAAGTAAGCTCTGAAAGACCTGAGGATATCTAGTCCAATGTATCCATGAGCCCTACCATTGCTTCCCTAGACATTAAAAATGTCCCCCCCGCACATACATGCACACAGACGCATACATACACATACACACATACATGCACATATCCACATGCCATGTTCTATTTACCTACCACCTCTCACCCAGGCCCTGGAAAATTGGAGCTATGTTAGAACCAGACCCCTGTGCAAATGGAACCCAAAGCATTCAACTCCCTTTTATGTCTGATCAGTGTCTTTGTGAATATGGGTTAGAATGATGTTGTCTACTTGGAATTCTTGGGAAAAGTAAAACAAATAAAGTCCCCAATAAATAAAGTTTGAAATTTGTTCCCCTACATATCACTGTCCCCTGGAGGATTTGAACTATCATTCTGTTATCACAAAATAAACACTTATGGGACACAGAGAAAAGAATTTGCTGGCACCCAAAACATGTGCATTTATAAAAGTAACTATTCCAAAGTGTCTTCTCTTGTCCTATGCATATTGGGTCCTAGGCCATTGCCTCTCTTGCCTACCCCTGTAGGCCCAGCCTAACACTTTGAAATAAAAATCTCAATGTCTATAGTTGAGGTCTTTTCTGTCACTCAATTGGGAGCAAATTTTCTATCATTTCATTCTAATATCTAAACCAAGGAAGCTGGGTATATTCTTTGAGAAAGAAAGTAGAAGAAAGCTTCTCTTTCTTATTAGTTAAACAAGTGAATGCATGACTTATCTGAAAATAAATAGCAGATTTGTTCCAATTTTTGTTTAGACCAATCTGTGATTTCACTGTTATAGCAAATGATTGTTATAGCAAAAGTCCCATTCAGGAAAATCCCTCTAGCAATGACCATCCAAACCTGATCTACATCTTTATACAGTCATTTGGAGCACTGAGAGGTTATAGAAGTTGCCCAACGTCACAAAACTCAAATGTGTCAGAGGTGTGACTTGAACTCAGGTCTTGTGACTCTGAGGTTCAGCCTGCTACTTTATCAGGTTGTGTCTAGCCCTTTAATAATACAATTTTAAATTTCCATGAGACTCAGTCTGAAAGAATATACATAGAGATATTCTATTTTTATTCTTAGAACCTTAGACCCAGAGAATATGAAAGTTAAAGGAAAAGCCACAAGATCTAACTTTCTTATTTTATAGATGACGCCTATTGAGGAGAAGTGACTTGCCCAATTAAAGAACTAGGTACAGCCAGGCTTTCTGATGGCTATTCCAAGGCTTTTCTCAATTCAACAAACTGTTTCCGTTGCACATTGATGGCAGGACCTTCAAGAAAATGGTTGGGGCGGCTAGGTGGAGCAGAGAACAGAGCACAGGCCCTGGAGTCAGGAAGACCTGAGTTCAAATCCGACCTCAGATACTTAACACAAAAAAGCTAGCCATATGACCTTGGGCAAGTCACTTAACCCCAATTGCCCTACCTTCTCCCCTCCAAAAAAGAAAAACAAAAACGGGTCTTCTCCGTTCTCCAACAAGGCACTGCAGTGAGGCTTTTGGGGACAGAGGGAAGCAGAAGAAAAGACAAAGGAGGAATTATTCTGTCTTGTTTCTGTCATCTATTATCATTGTCCTATCCAAGTCAAAAAGCAGTCCTAGCTCTTTTTTTTATCTTTCCCAACATAGTTTAAATTAAGGGGCAGCTAGGTGGTACAGCAGATAGAGCGCTGGGCCCGGAACCAGGAACACTCATCTCTGTTGTTCAAATCCAGCCTCAGACATTTGCTAGCTGTGTGACTCTGGCCAAGTCACTTAACCCTTCAGTTTGCTTCAGTTCCTTATCTATCAAATAAGTTGGAGAAGGAAAGAGCAAACCATTCCAGTATCTTTGCCAAGAAAACCTCAAATTTTTCTCTCGTGAAGAGCCAGATGTGACTGAAATCACAGAACAACAACATACTTTAAAACAGCCTCTTTCATTGTCCCTGGCATTCATCACCAGTTTCAATTCATTCAGAGCGTTAGCACACCTGGTGCCATTTTTACAAAACTACTCTTTATTACACGTTATTTATCACCCTTCTTGCTTCTCTCTTCTGGATATGGTTTTTAAAAACATAAGTTGGCCAGTGAGTGACCTCTGCATCTACACTGATCACTTTTTAAAAGCTGCCCCATTGGAGCCACCTGCAGAACACTTGATCCTTTTTAAAATTTTATTTTATTTTCAATTCACAGAACAAAACAAGCATTTTCAGGACATTTACTCCTATAACAAAATCACTTCTGTTTCTCCCTCCATTGATCCTGACTCAGATGATCTCCACCACAAAACTTTCCCTTTTCAGTTTCTGGATTTTCTCACAAGTATATATTGTTAGGGCTGACTCAAACACGTTGCAAATAAATGTTGTTTTTGCAATTAGGACCTCTATGCAGCTGGAGAAAAGATTAAGGGTACTGATGAGATGAAATTTATCACCATCCTTTGCACCCGGAGTGCCACACACTTGATGAGAGGTACAGAGCATTCTTTGTTGTGTTTTCACTCTCTCATAGTCAGTCAACAAGCATTTCTTCCCTGCCTTCTATGTGCCCAGCACTGTGCTAACTAAACCTTCATAGATTTATCTGTGAGCCCTGCTTTGGTCCTGGACAAATGGCTTCCAAACCTTGAATCTTCGTCATATCTGACTTCCCATACAAACTACATCAGGAAGGATGAACCTAAAGCAAATAGAAACTGGTGTATTCAGTCCCTTTTGTGTGGCCAGGGTCTGCATGGCTATGGGTTAGAACTGTTTTACCCACTTGGAATTCCTAGAACAGTGGAATTAAAATTCCCAGCTCTTCTCCCCATTCGTCCTCCAGAGTTAAGTCTGCTTGACTGATGTTGGGCAGGGTTGGTGCCCCTGAGATACAGGGACTCTTCTAGATCCAGTGAAGTTACCGAGATGTTGTCGATCGATGCTAGCGATTTGGAGCAGGTCCAACAGGAAGGAGAAGCCGCAGTCCAATGAGCACAGACAGGGTGTTGGCCATCTCCGTGGGGGCTAGTGTATCTAGAAGGATCAGCCAGGGCTCATAAGGACTGATCTAAGTGGAATGTAATTATAACAATTAGCATTTCCATATATTTTAAAGTCTACAAAGGGCTTCAAAAATATTATTCATCTTATCCTCTCAACATCTCTGAGAGGAAGGTGCTATTAAGTATTTTATTATCCCCATTAAGAGAAAAGTAAAGGTAAGAGAGTGATTTTCAAGTGACTTGCCCAGGGTCACACAGATAGTAAGTGTCAGAGGCTAAATTTGAACTCGTGTCTTTCTAACTGCACCACCGATGGCCTATCCACTGAGCCACCCTACCTGTTTCATGTGCAACTAAAAAACTGAATCAGTCATTAGAATAGAAGCAATGCCAGGCAGGAGAGTAAGTAGGGTCCCTCAATCTCAGGATTATGTCTCCAGTAGTGATACCAAAAGTAATTATTGCCCCTTCTACTGAATCTCTTCTAACACTTCACTGTGGCATGAAGATGATCCTGTGTTCCCAAAGGTTTTGACAAAGGGGCAAGTCCTAGCCAGGTAGAAGGCTCTTAATACAGAGACACCTATAGACTGTATGACTAGGTAAGTTTGAAGAGATATATCCGTGTCACTACAAGGTTGCCTGTCAAGTGGTGATTATTTCAGCCACAACAACTCCAGAAGAAAGGCCATCTCCTAAGTGCAGATAGGTGGCTATCTGCGTCAGTGAATGGTGCGGTCACACAATTAAAATCATGGATGCATGAACAGTTGAATTAATAATATCACTCATTTACATATTGCTTTCATATTTACAAAGCACTTTCCTTACAATCATCCTGTGACAAAGGTATTGCAAGTGTGTTAGTGTTTTATACAGTTGAGGCAACTGACCCTCAGAGGGGAAAAGCAACTTAGTTAAAGTATCAAGCTTAAAGGGGAATGATGTACAATGAGTAGCCTATAGACATTATACTCATTGACAGACATTTTTGTTGAATTTTGTATTTCCATTCAATTGTTACTCTTTTCAATAATTTTATGACTAAATGATTTAATTTCTACACTTTCATAAGCCCTTTTGAATTAATTTCACAAAATGGAGAAGAGGAATCCTTTGTTAGACCATGGATTATGATTTTGGGTTCAGAAAACTCTGTCACAGTCTTCTTCCCCTTAGAGATTCTTGTGACCAGCAAATATCCCGTCTTTCCACACAGTATTTGACGAGTACCAGAAGATTGCCAACAAGAGCATTGAAGACAGCATTAAGAGTGAGACCCACGGCTCCCTGGAGGAGGCGATGCTCACTGTGGGTAAGGCCCTGGAAGAGTCTTTGATAATTGTTTGCGTCCCCTACAGCTTCCAGACGGAGGCTGCCTCTTGAAATTCAAGTCAATTAAGCCTGGTACATAGTTGGCTTTGAGGCCAGGCACATCTGAGTTCAAGTCTCATATCTAAAAAATATTGACTGGGTGATTCTGGACAAATTATTTGATCTCTCAGGCCTCTAGGCAACTCTCTATGGCTGTAAGTAGCCTCAACACTAACTATTGGAATTTATGTCCATGAAATCAATCACTGATATCTTTCTTTCATGTTGATAAAATACTGCAAGGTACCATTAATACTAGAATCACGGGCAAGCCAAGCTGAGAGGGCCCCACTTGCCATATATTCATAGAAGATTCAAATTTCACACTTAAGTCAGTATCACCTATCACTTCTGAAGGATTAACAGAACCTTTCCCTTTGTCTAGTGAAGTGCACCCGGAACATTCACAGTTACTTTGCAGAGAGACTATACTATTCCATGAAGGTAAGATATTGTGCTAATAATTTAGCCTATCAACCTCTTCAAAGCGCCTTATTCCTGGGTCTTACGGGGAAAACCAAATACTATCATTATGATTTAGAGTTTTGTTTTTTGATGTGGTTTTTTTAGCTTTTCAGTCAATAAAATAATCTTCCTTTTAACTAAATTCTATTCATCAACATTTCTTTTATTTCCAAAGGAAATATTTTGAGTAAACATGGTTGGACTCTTGGTTGGTAACCAATGCTTATTGATTAAAAAACATCTATTAGCACTTGTTAGGCCTTGTGGCAGGGCTGAAATTATAAAGCTGCAAATTAAATAGTCTTTGTCTTAAGGAAACTGACATGGTGGGGAATGGTAAATGGAGAGGGAGGGTTAAGCATATTTTCATATACTAACAACAAAATAAATATAAGGTAATTTTGTTAAAGCCTACTTTTGTCTACCAAATGCCTCTTTGTTTCTCCCTGAGTGAATTTCAACTTAATTTCCAACCCAAGTTGGATATCCATCTCCTATACCTTTATATTGTGACCTTTTAAACTCCTGCTCAATTCTCTTTTCAATAAATATGCCCTTCACCTCCTCATTTTAACAGAAACTGCTATTTATCATACCCCCTATAAAATTCTCTAATGAATTCCCTTTTCCCCACTGCCTATAACTTACAGGGCCAGGGAAAATGGCAAGGATGTATGTTGCTCCCCAATGCTTTTCCCAGATCATTCATTTGTAAAGCACCACCATTCATCTGGTCTCCCATGTTTTCAACTTTGAAATTATCTTTGATTCTTCTCTCTCTCTTACTTCTCTTAACCAATTAATTACTAAGTCTTACTGATTTCACCTCTCTGACATCTCTCACACTTGTCCCCTCTTCCCTATTCCCATTATCTCCATTCTCATGCAAGCCTTTATTATCACCTGTTGCTGTAAGATCCTAAAAGGTGTTCTCCCCTCTCTGTTCTGTATCCATCATAACCATAATATTTCTTGAATATCAATATTGACATGTCCCTTTGTATTGGCGACCACACTGTCATAATGGCTGTTAACATAGGTTCTTAGATCTGCTTTACTAGGAAAAATAGCTGTTTGAGGGGTCAGCAATCTTTTTTAATTATATTCACTATATCAAGGGGAAAGTAAGCACCCTGAACTTCGGTGAAAACACAACAAAAATACAGAGAAAATACAAGCAGAGAAATAGAAAATAGAAAAAGAATGATACAAGCCATATCACTTCATAAAACAGCAAAAAGACATTGAGGGGAAAGGAGTCTGCAAAATGGTTGGTCTGAGACCCGGCTAAACCAGATCTCCTCAAGAGTATTTGTAGACAAAGCTGAAAGAAGGATAATAAATAGTTGTGAAATGGAACATGGTCCTGTGTCAATCCATTCTCCTCATCAACAGATGGGGTCTGACTGCCTGAATCAACTACACACTTTACATACATCCCTGGATAGAGAAAGCCTTTACATCTGAGCTGGCAAGGAGCTCTGAACATACAGCCACTCAATATCCACCAGGGAATCACAAGAGCCTTCTCATAAGGAAGCCCCAAAGCAAAAGGCCAACTCGGAGTATATATACACTTCTTAGAGTCAGAAGGCATCACAAACCTCATGACTCAGTGCTTAATTAGAAATTAGCAAAAGGTTTGAAAATCTTCCTACAAGCAAGTCTCTCCTGGACTCCGGGTGAGGCCTATTAATGGGTGGGGAAGATCTTAAACCCCATTAACATTACATCCTTATCTACTCAAAAAATAATACGACTTGCCAAGTAAAGTTCAAATTCTCCTGCCTAACATTCAGCATTCTCAATAGACACTACCATTCCAGCCCTGTCTCATTTTGTTCCTCTCACTCACTGTACTTCCAAACTGATCTGTTCTCTGCCCCCTCAATATGATATATGCACTCTTGCCTTTGTCTTTACTATTTCCTCCTCCAGTTATTTTTTAAATTTCTGCCCAACCTTTACAGGAATTTTAAATGCTACTTTCTACAGAAAACCTTTTCTGAGCCCCAAAAGGAATGACCTTAATTAGTGGAGTTTATGTAACACTTTTGTCTTCTAGCTCTCTGATGTTCTTATCATAACATTTAAGTGTTATGGTTGTGTATACATTTAGCTTATTATCTTGCTAGACTTGTCAGCCCTATGAAAGCAAGAATCATGCATTATTTAAACTTTATACCTCTCCCACCAACAAAGAGAGTGTTCTAAACTGGGAGGAATTAATGACTGTTTGTTGAATAACTAAGTTAACAGCATCAAACCAATTTATTTTTAAAAGTTGCTGACCCGGAAACATCAGAAATGAATGAAGGCAAAGATATTATCACTATCCCTTTGAGAAGCTTAACCACAATAAAAGTATTCATCACAGTAAGACCTCCCCCAAACGACCTCAGTCAGAAAACATGTGATCTCTTTGCCTAGAAGAGGAGCATAACTACCAAGGACAATATTAGTTTAGATTTAAGCTCATTTCCAATGCATCACTGACAAATTGGATAGAAAGAAGCTATATCACTTCATAAAACAGCAAAAAGCCATTGAGGGGGAAATGAGTCCGCAAAAAGATTGGTCCGAGACACAGCTAAGCCAGATCTCCTCAAGAGCATTTGTAGACAAAGCTGAAAGAAGTATAATAAATAGTTGTGAAATGGAACATGGTCCCGTGTCAATCTATTCTCCTCATTAATGATAGTAACACTACCATTTCTACTGTTGCTATGTGAGGGAGAAATGGAAATTAAGAAGATGAAATCAAGGGGAAAAAGCTCGACTATGGTAAGAAAAATAGACACAAGCCCCAGCAGACAGTATTTCATTAGACTCAAATTAAATTGGGATGATTTATTAGAAAGGTTTTACTTGTAAAATAACAAGTAAAAGGTATCCTCAAATGTCATTTGTTGTTCTCAGGACTTGATTAATCTGCACTTCTCACACAACCAATAACCATTAGAATCTTCAAAATGTTACTTCCAAGAAAGAGAAAAGGGTTCGCATTTAATAGAGAAAAAATCATGGAGAGTGATGCTTTACATTACATTAATGAATTTCATTCCAGTATTTCAATACATTTGTGGAAATGTTTCATTAACTAGAGACTAAATGGAATCCTAATTAGTTTATCTCTGTTTTGAAAAGGGCAGAAGTGATATCTATTTTATAACTATTTAATGCAGGGATTAGGAACTTGGGATGGTACCCTGATCCGAAATATTGTTTCAAGGAGTGAAATCGACTTAAACCTCATCAAGAATGAATTTAAGAAGTTGTATGGGAAATCTCTTTCTAGCATGATCATGGTGAGTAAATATTTATCCTCTACTCACATAATTTACTATTCTCACACACACAGATGTGGTCACATCACACCTCTGATCAAAAATCTTCTGAGTCCTATTGCCTGCCCCCAGTGAAAGATCAAATTCTTCTGCCTTCTGCTACCACAAAGAACCAACCCCTCTTCCATGGGAGAGACCTTCAAAATATCTCCTCCTTTCTACTACTTACTCCAGGCATCTGTGAAAACACCCCCAAAAGGGCTTTTGACTAAACCTTAGGGCTTGAAGTAATAGCAGCATCTCAATGTCCAAATTCTTTTCCATGAACTCATGGAGTATCTTTGGAATTCTCATCAATAGACAAGTCAAAAAACCACATTTTTTAAATTTGCCTTTGGTGCCTAGAAGAAAATTTATTTAGCTTGGACTATATAAAGGAACAAGTGAATGAAATGTCAGTTTAGATTGTTGTTATTCAATGGTTTTTTCAGTCATGTCTGACTCTTCATGACCCATTTAGGGTTTTCTTGGCAGAGTGGTTTACCATTTCCTTCTCCAGCTCATTGTACAGATGAGGAAACTGAAGCAAAGAGAAGTAAATGACTTGCCCAGGGTCACACAGCTAGTAAGTAAGTGTCTGAGGCCACATTTAAACTCAGGAAGATGAGTCTTTCTAACTCCAGGCCCAGAACTCTATGCACTACACCATCTAGCTGCCCTAAATTTAGACTGGGTTGCCTCAAAACCATTGATGTGTCTTCAGCACATGAATTTGTGTGCAAAAAGATTTTTAAATTATCCAATTCTCTTTTTCTTTAAGAACTTTAAAATTTAGATATGTACAACTATATTCTGAGATGAAGCAGTCAGAAACTAGAACATAGATTAATATCTTCTAAGTATTTTGTCTTAGAAATGAACTTACATAACCCTTTGAAATATGAAAACAAGCACTATCTTTTTCTGATGAAATAGGAAATCTTCCTTGGGACAGTGATAAGAAATAAGAGTCCTAAGAGATTTAATTCTAAGAGCCAGTTCCAAGAAACCTCCGTTATAGTGCAAACAATGGTCATGAGAATCTGGCAAAGAAGTCCTTTAGCCGTGTGCTTCTCCTTACCAGGCCAACACTATTACCATTTTTGATCATAGAACTTGCCACTCAAGTTATAAATTCTCTACTGGGAAAACCAAAAGACTGACCTCCATGACCTCTTGGAAGAATACTGGCCAAAGTGTATTAGAGAAAGATTTCAATCATGGAAAAGGATGTATCAGAGCACTGGGCCTAGTTATTACAAAATCTCAGAGTCAGAAAGAATCTCAGAAGTCATCTGTCCTAAAGCTAGGCCAGAATTAACCTCTGAGCTGGTCATAGACCTCATAGATGGTCATCCAGTTTTTACCTGAAGGCTTCTAATGAGGGGAAACCCCTACCTTCCAGGGTAGCTTATTTCATTCATATGCTCTGATTTTAAGAAGGTTTTCTTTCCATCACTGTGAGCCGTAGCAGTGAGGAGATCAACCAGAGACGGCCCCTTATTGAAGTTCTTCTCCCTCTCTATACCGTCCATATTTAAACTCACTTAGGAGCATGATGTCATACACAGAATCACTGAATCTCAGAGTTGGAAAGGACCTCACAGGTCATCTGGTTTAACCCTAATCTGACTAATGCAATGCAAAGTTCCACAGTCTACTGGGTAAGGAGGCATTTGACATTCACTTGAAAGTTTAAAGTGCCGGGGCATCCCCTAGCTCCGTATACAGCCCATTTCCTTTTTAGATAGCTGTAGTTGTTAAAAAGCTTTTCCCTGTGCTGGGCAGACACAACCTGTATAGACTCCTTAGCCTTCAGGAGAGTACGCCATACTGATCTTACTTACAGATAAGGTGACCAAAATCTCATCCCAACCTAGCTCCTTCTTCCTTCTCCCCAGGAGAGTTAAGCATCCCTTACCCAAGGTCCTACATGCTGCTGGCTCAGGCCTGTAATGTATCCTTCTTACTTAGATTCCTGGACAGGATTCGTCAGATTATTCCCTTCTACAGTGAGGCTGAATCCCAGAAAAGCTTAACACTTTAGTATGAATGGTCTTTAAGCCCACAGCCTTGCTTTATCAGCTGGAGAGAAAGAGGAGTTCAGAGCTCAGAATCTTCCGACTAAGCAGAAATGTAAAAAACAAGACAAAAACAAGCAAAACTGCTCGTCCATTTAAGGTTTAAGTGAGGTTTCCCCTGAGCCAGGGGCAGCTTGATGGTACAGTAGATAGAATGCTGAGCCTGGAATCAGGAAGACCTGAGTTCAAATTTGACCTCAGATACTTACAAGCTGTGTGACCCTGGGCAAGTTACCTAACCTCTCTTTTCCTCAGTTTCCTCATCAGTAAAATGAGAATGATAATAGCACCTGCCTCCCAAAATTATTGTAAGGATCAAATAACTATAAAGCACTTAGCGTAATTCCTGGCATATAGAAAGCGTTATATAAAAGTTAGCTACCATTACTATTATTGAGCCACTTTGATTTGAAACACATACACACACACACGTACACACACTCCTTTGTAAACTCCTCAGGCATACTTGCACATGTTAAACCTATAGTTACTATAAACTTTAGTTTTTAATAGTAAACTTAGGAACTACTTGTTGAATTAATGAATGAAAAAAATCGTATCCATTTCCCCAGCGTACAGATGAACCCTCTCCCTTGGAAATGGACCTAACGGCTCATCACGTGAACACTCCCCAAAGAAAACCTCGGTAGATAAAGGCTCCTTCTTTTAATATATAATGTCAGCTTCTGCTGTCTTGATTAATGAGCCTTCTTTAGGGATCTCAAATGAGTATTAATTCTCTGATGAAGTTTGTGATGAAAATCTCCCCTTTCCCCTTTTTCTTCTCCCCTGAGCTGAAGAAAATATACAAAAAGGAGGGAGGAGAGAAGGAAAAGGATCACTTCAGACATTTCCTCACATAACTGAAATAATGTTTATATCTACGACCTAAATGCCAGGCCTTTTACACCAATTGACTTGCCTGAACACACCAAGTTAATTCGTAGTTGAAAACAATACCTAGATCTTTAGGTAAAGTTGTTGTGTCTCTTTACCTCCTCCAAAGTACAACCTGAATTCATTGGGCCATTGCTGGAGATGGCCTTTAACTGATGATAGATAGTACTTAACATTTATGTATAAAGCACTTTCTTTTTCACAATGATTCTGTGTGGTCAGCAGTGAAAATACCAATGCCCCCATTTTATAGATACAGACACTGAGGCCCAGAGTGGAAGAGCAATTTGACTAAAATCACTCCATTAACAAGCGGAAGCCCTGACATTTGATGGAAGATCTTTTGATTTTGAATACAGTATGATTTCCACTGCTATTATGCTGCTTTTAAATGAATTTGCCAACTATCAATTGGGCATCTGTAAGGATAGAATGGCTCCATAAGTTTAGGGTATCCCTGAAAATTGAGGGTGGTAATGATGGAGCAGCCTCTGAAAGGCCCCTGGAGACCTGGGATTCACTGTCAATCAACACCTTGTGTGTTTCTGTTGTAGCTGAACACCCTGAGCATGCACTTGGGATCAGGGGTAGAGAGTATCAATATAATAATGTGAATCCCATTCTAACAAGAGAACAAGTCCACTTTCCTAACCCTCCTTCACCCAATAAATTAGGACACAAAAGACATGACTCCATCTTGTGGGTGATCTTTCTGTTCATTTGCGGTGCTTACATTAAAGATTATCTCCATTAGGGTTGGAGTCCTTTAGTGAGGAGGAATTTTTCTATTTGGTTTATAAATAAAGCATGCTTTTTGGTTTAGCACAGTCACCTGCTTCATTTTTAAATATTGGTTATCTAAGCCTTAGTAACCAGAATCTAATTCACCACCTGAAGAGTCCAGGTATACTTTGTGGGATTTCCTCACTCCCTTGACTCATAACCCCCACCCAAGAAGCTTCAGACAATATGCCAAAATTGACTTCTCACTTGTAAGCATGCAGTTTATAAAATTATAGATTTCTTTTAATGGAAAGAAAGAGGAAAACAAAACAAATATTCCTCAATTAGAAACCACTTGTTTCAAACATCTATGTAATCTCCAGAATTACTTATAGCCCCAGTATAAGAATTCCCTCAACACAGGGCACCTATAGAGCACCTGCCCTGGAGTTAGGAGGACCTGAGTTCAAAGTCGGCTTCAGACACTTAATACTTACTAGCTGTGTGACCTTGGGCAAGTCACCTAACCCCAATTGCCCCATCCTCCCCCCTCCAAAAAGCAAAAAAGCAAGAAAGAAAGGAAGGAAGGAAGGAAGGAAGGAAGGAAGGAAGGAAGGAAGGAAGGAAGAAAGGAAGGAAGGAAGGAAGGAAAGAAGGAAGGAAGGAAGGAAGGAAGGAAGGAAAGAAGGAAGGAAGGAAGGAAAGAAAAGAAAAGAAAAGAAAACAAAAGAAAAGAAAACAAAAGAAAAGAAAAGAAAAGACTTTCATCAACACAAATCTCTCCCCTCAGGTTCTGTCTTAGGATTCTATTCCCTAATTGCCCTGCTTTAGAGAAGCATTGAAGAGTAAATGGTTCTCTCTCTCTCTCCCCCCCCCCTCTCTCTCTGTCTCCCTCTCTGTCTCTCATCCCTTCCACTCTCTCTTTATTTGTATATCTGTCTTTTTCTATGTTTGTCTCTGTCTTTGTCTCTGTTTCTCTCTTTCTGTATGTCTGTCTCTCTATGTCTTTGTGTTTCTGCCTCCCTCTGTGTCTCGGTATCTATCTGTCTCCCCCTATCTCTCTGGGTGTTTCTGTCTCTGGGTATCTTTGTCTTTGTATTTGTCTCTATTTGTCTATGTGTCTCTGTCTTCTCTGCCTGTCTCTGTCTCACTCCCTCTCTCCTCTCTATCTTCCCTCAACTCCCTGTGGTTCCTCATGGTAATAAGGCCACCAGACCTTTATTTACCAATAGACAAGTGAAGGCTGATTCTATTAGCTTTTATTGTCTAGCTGTTAGGTCAATTTGGTGTTAGAATTGAATATTCCATCTAATCCCTATTAATTTATTGGCTCCCTTTTGACAGAGTCAGAAATTATAGAATGGAAAGGAGGAAATTTTCTCTTGAGCTAAATATTCACTTAATGAAATGCAGCCTCTGAAGTTAATCTGATGCTTCTCATTATAAAGTTCCTGGTCAGGATGGTGCCAAGGAGCACCATGTAACAAATATCTATCAACAAAACAAGCCTTTGGCTAATAGGAAGCATGAGACCAAACCCTCAGACTTCTTTGTCCAAGGAGAATCAGACTGCATTGAGATATTGAAGACTGTTTTCTCTATCATGTTAAATATACCCACTTTCTTCTACTTGAACCCAGCACATAGTCTCTCTTCCTACTACTTTCTCCTCTCCTATAGACCCCTTCATCTATAGTATAAGGTTTATTTATCCACCTTCTCACATCATGGTAAGAGAATTGATTATTTCTGTCTTGTGTTTAATAGCTAATTATTGAATTAGGACCAAGATTTTCCCCTTTTTCTACTTCCTCATTCAGATATCAGTCCCTGTAGGTTGTTCAGGCAGACTTGTAAGTTCAGGACTAACATTGCAAAGAAGAACTCAGACCTGATCAAAAACTAAAACTAGGTAAATTGATAGATTCGGGTCCATTGTGTTTCACTCAGACAGGTCTGAGAAAATGTGGATTCTCCCTTTTGTCAGACAAGTAATATGGACACAGATAATTCTCTTTGACCAATACTGAGTGATCCTAGTCATGTCCCCCAGCTCCTCATTAGAATAAGCCCACCTCTCATTATAATATTTATCCTTCTCATTAATTGTCAACCAATCAGAGTTGATTTCTACCCTCAAAAACACCTGCTCTTCCAAGAGCATGTAAGTGTTGCGTGGATCCCGTGAGGATCTTTTATCTAAGAGAGATAGTCAAATGACTATCCCTTTATTAATATATGTTAGCATTATTAATAAAATAATTAACTACCCTGAAACTATGTCTCTCAAACTTTTTAAATATCACAATGGATTTCTTTGCCTTGAAATCGTTCAGTTTAAGAATTTCACTGAGGGAATGAATACTAATATATAGACTGTAGGTTTCATGAGGACAGACTCCTCTTATCTAACTTTTCTATCTCCTCTAGCACCTAACACATCACTCCACACATTTTTGTTGTTCAGCCATGTCCAATTCTTTGTGACCATATTTGGAGTTTCCTTGACAAAGATACTGGGGTGGTTTTCCATTCCTTCTCCAGCTCATTTTACAGATAAGGAACTGAGCCAAACAAGGCTAAGTGACTTGCCCAGGGTCACAAAGCTAGTGTCTGTGTCTAAATTTGAACTCATGGAGATGACTCTTTCTGATTCCATGTAGTGCTCTATCCATTGTGCCACCTAGTGGTACCTAGCTGTTCAGCACATGGCTAGCACTTAATAAACATGGATTGATTGATCACTCTGATAACTCTCATTTTCTTGACGTCCTTCCAGGGAGATACCAGTGGAGACTACAAGACAGCTCTGCTCAATCTAGTGGGGAGTGACTCCTGAAGCTTCCAGAAACAGAAGAGAAATGTCAGAGATGAGAATTAGGATGGAAACCAACACATTACAGGACACCATTGTTATCAATACTGGGAAGTCATACCCAATAAGCTTTTATTTACAAAGTTTGTATTTTCTTTGCTTGTTTGTTTTTGTTTTTTTTACAAAATCTTCAAGACTTTCAAGCTAGCATTTCTGGCATGAGGAACCAAACCTTACCCACATATAGATTGTCAATCTATCCACCTTCATCCCAGCACAACCTCCATAAGAGAACATAGTCCAGGCTATATGTCAAGCTGAATAAGGAAACCTCAGGGACTCAATCAATAAATACTTGGTATTAAATACAATCACAATACTACAGAGTCTTTGATAGCCCCCGGGTGAGCAAAGACCCACATGAAACTAGCCGGAAGTTTTGTATCTGGACAATAGAATTATATCCATTTAATTCAAGGCAAGTTATCACAAGGATTTAATTAGAATGGATGAAAACAGAACATAATTATAACTACTTGAAACCTTATGCAGTTATCATCGGTATTTTTTTTAAACCATCCTAATCTAGAAATCTTGAGAGATCAATGGAAGCTAAATTTCATGACCTGAGAAGTTTAAGCTGATCTATGGAGCAGGGGGGCTGAAAGCAGGGTAGGGGTGGAGCAGAGAAAGGGGCTGCCAGAGCCCATTAGTGATTGTGGATAGCAATCACATTCTTTGGGAGACTGACTGTATTTGTGACTTTACAATAGGTGGCACTCTCTGCCTGAGAATTTCTGAATTCTTTGTTGTACTTTGCAAATTAATAAAGATTTGTATATTAAAACTAAAGGTCCTTGGATTTGGAGCAATCACTTGACTGAACGCTCTTTCTTTGGCCTGGTCAGTAGAAATAAAAAGGGGCCAATGAAATGCTCACTGACTTTCTGAAACCTCTGAACACATGATTCTGTATGGTCTCTTTGGCTCTGGGAGCTTTTCTAGGACTGATTTCCATTTACCTCGTAATTTATAACAGTTTTTACCCAACCATCTCGTACTTCATTTATCCTCACAACCATCCGGGAGAGAAAAGGGTCGATCATCATCTCCCCGTTTTATCGATGGGAAAATAGACTCTCAGATTCGATATCTTGCCAAAAGGCAAACCACAAGGCAGTGGTGGGGCCTTGATTAGAATTCAAGGACCCTCTATTCAGAGAGTCCTTTCCACTTATTCCATGTTGTTTCACAGACAGTAGAACTTCATAGATTTGTGGTACTATGGAAGGTCCTCATTATGCAATAGTCAGAGTCTAAGCAACCACCTCATATAAAGTCAAGCCAGTTCAATATCCCCTAGGTGGTGCAGTGAATAGAACATTAGACCTAGCATCAGCAAGGTCAAATTAGCTTCAAATACTGAGATGTATGACCCTGGGCAAGTCACTTAACCTCTGTCTGCCTCAGTTTCCTCATTCAGAAAATGGGGATAATAATAGCACCTACCTCCTAGGGTTATTGTGGAGATAAATTGAGGTAATATTTGTCAATAACTTTGCAAACCTTAAGTCGCTATATAAATAGTAGCTACTACTATCATTTCTTTTATAAATACATATTTACATGTACCCTTTTCAATTTATCTTATATTTATTTTATACTTATTTTGTGTATACTGAGAGAGAGAAAGGAAGAAAAGAGAGAGAGAGAGAAAGGAAGAAAAGAAAGAGAGAAAGAAAAGAAAGAAAGAAAGAAAGAAAGAAAGAAAGAAAGAAAGAAAGAAAGAAAGAAAGAAAGAAAGAAAGAAAGAAAGAAAAAGAAAGGTATTTAGATGAATGTTACTTCCCCAACAGAGCATAAGCTTCTTGAGGGTAGGGACAGTTTCATTTTTGTCTTTGTATGCATAGGACTTAGCATAGTGTATGGTACTTGTGTAAAGCACTGGGCCTGGAGTCAGGAAGACTCATCTTCCTAAGCCTGAATGTGGCTTCTGATAGTCCTAGCTGTGTGACCCTGGGTAAGTCACTTAATCCTGTTTACTTCAGTTTCCTCATCTGTAAAACAAGCTGGAGGAGGAAATGACAAACCACTACAAACCCCAAATGGACTCTCAAACAGTCAGACATCAGTGAAAAGACACAATGACAAATAATGTATAGAAACCAAGAAAACCTGGGTTCAAGTCCTGCCTCTGAGACAAAAGTTAAGCAAGTCACTTAATCTCTTAATGATCTGGGCAACCATCTAAGACTGTAAGTTTCAGGAAAGATACCAACCTGCATTAGTAGAAGGAGTTTTTTCACCTGGAATTTCTCCCACCACTGAAATCCCTAGTCCAGTCTCTATGCCTTCACCATCTTACAGCAGAGAGTGAGGCTTCTATTTGACCCAACATAGTAACCTTCCTTGTAGTCCCTTCCAGGACTAAAATTTGACTCCAAAAATATTTTAAATTACTCTAGAGCTAGAGTCATAGCAGAGCTCAGAGCTGCTCACTAAGGTCCCAAATCTACGGATTGGCTGGGTTTAGAGAAAGGGGGAGAATGAGAGCTCAAGGTCACCCTGAGGGTCTGTCTGTCAGCTTGCCTGCCTGGCTGACTGCTGCTGGGTCCTGATGGCTCAAAGGAAGGCCAGATGGTGCCAGATGAACAATGATCTACAACAGATGATGCAATCTCAGCCCCTAATTGGATTCCATGTTTCTGTTGAGATGGCTATGCAGGCTAACAAATGTTGATGAGCCGCGGAATTGAATTATAGACGAAAGAGGTTCCTGAGTCATGGATTATTCTGCTCTACACAAAGATTAAAGACTGATCGCTGCTCACAGAGTCTTTGGGGGTTTCAAATATTTGGTTTTCCTGATCAAGAACAAAAATTAGATGGCAATTAGACCTTCTGATGGTTCCCAAGTATGCAGTATACTTATATTCCTAAGTATACAAGAATATAAAGTTGAGGGAGCAACCACAAAGAATATTTGTCTCCCTAGGACTAAATCCATCCTGCCAGAGGTGGAATTTGAACCCAGGTTCTCTAACTCTAGAACTGATGCTTTGTTGATATAAAAACAAAATTTATCAATAATTTTTAAGTTATATAGTATAGTTAAAGGAGTGAGCAAAAAAGGCTAGGAGGGATATTGGGAGACTGGGAGGGATATAGTTGTGGAATCACTTCAGTCGTGTCTGACTCTTCGTGACCCTGTTTGGGGTTTTCTTGGCAAAGACACTGGAGTGGTTTGCCATTTCCTTCTCCAGCTCATTTTACAGATGAGGAAACTGAGACAAACAAGGTTAAGTGACTTGCCCAGGGTCACACAGCTACTAAGTGTCTAAAGCTAGATTTGAACTTAGACAGATGAGTCTTTCTGACTCCACGTCCAGCACTCTATGCACTGTGGCACCACTTAGCTGCCCCTGGGGAGGAATAAAGATGAACTAAATAAGAGATCAGAATATAGAGAAAGGTAACAAGGGGAAAACTTCATGCAGGCAGATATCAGTTCTGATTTATAGGGATTAGTAGGGTAGGTGGTAAGGAACTACTAGCCAGTGGAAGACAAGTAAGGTGAGGCTTATAGACCCAGTTGGTCCCAAGGATTTAGAATGTTTGTGTGAAAGCATCTCTGGAGACCCATCTCCCAGACTGGGCCCTCTCTACTGACTGAAGGAATGGGGTAGGAAGCGGCCAGTCTCCACTGAGCAAACTAAACAGACATCCCCGAAAACTAAGCAATGTACAGCGGCTCCTCAATCATTCTGTACGACTCTGACTCAGTGAGGTGATATTGATCTTTGCTCAGTTTTAGTCCCTAAAATATTCCATCTAAAGCAGATTCCCTGTGGAGCTGATGCTCTTGACCCTATTTCCCCCAGAGACCATCCCACTTTGTCATTAAGGAAAACTGCCTGAAGGACAAAAACAGAGTTGGCTCTCAGTAGGGGAAATGTTGATTGGCACTCTGATGATAGGGACACACAGAAGTCAGTCATTCTTAGCCTGTGACTGTGGGTTGTAATATTCTAGGAAAAGGACCCATTTTAGACAAAATTGTGAAACGAAGTATTTATCTTCAGCAGCCCCTCTCCCATCTATTTTCTTACTATCTTCCACCCCATCCAAGAACCTAGAGATCTCATAAAATTCTCTAGTTGCCCAGGATTCTCTATTGCAATTCCCTACACCTTCTTCTCAGGCATCTATTTTTCTCCCCAAATCCCTTATCAAAACTCACTAGGGAAGTGCAGTGAATAGAACACCGGCCCTGGAGTCAGAAGGATCTGATTTCAAATCCAGCCTCAGACACTTAACACACAAACTATCTGTGTGACCTTGGCCACGTCCCTTAAGCCCCATTGCCCTACCTTCCCCCTTTCCAAAAAGCAAAAAAAAAAAATAAAAACCCACAGGAAAACTCGCTTGCCTAAGGCAGGGACTGTCTCATTTCTATCTTGTATCCATCGGTTGGTTGATTGATTGCCAAATAAAGAGCAGCTCATAAAATCTTAGTTTGCCTTGATGACATTTTTTTTTTCCTTCAAGAGATGACAAATGGAAGAAACAAGAGGAAATGTTATGCGGAATGGAATCATGACCAGCAAGGAGGAATTGGTGCTTGATGGAAGGATTAGGAGAAGATAAAGGAGAAGCAACTGCTCCATCTCAAAATGTGTGGTTGAGAAGAATAAAGTTAGTTTAGTCTACAATGCCCACTGAATTTGAGGAGCACATATATCAAAGGGCTCTGAAGAAGACTATACAATCCCATGGCCTTGAAGTTTAAATCTATAAACAGAATTCCCCAGGGATTATTTTTAACCCTGTTATGCAGCATTTTCATCAGTGATTTGAATGAAGTCATGGATGGCCTGCTTATCAGATTTTCAAATGACATGAAACTAAGAGGGATGGCTAATATATTGCATTACAATCAGTGTCCAAAATGATCTTAAGAGGCTCGAACATTGGGTAAATCTAATGAGATCAAATATAATAGGGAAAAACAAAATTAGCCCATAGACAATGGATACAATTTACCTTCCTCTCTAATGAGTCCCACTCTCTTTCAGGGTCCTAAATTATTTCATTTCGTATCGAAAAACAAACAGGATTTCCAGGGAGACAATTCCTTCATACTTCAGTAAATAGTCCCTATTTCACTGAAGAGAATCATATAGGGAGCCACGTTTATTACTGTGTAGCTTAGACTACCTCTGGAAAGGAAGTATTTTAGGGGTGTCTAAACTGGCAACCCCCACCTAACATTCCAGTAAGTACCAGTTTCGCCCCAAAGATCCATATGGGCATCCGTTCAGTTTTATGATACTTATTACTCTAGTAGACTCCCAAAGAAGGAAAAGGAATTTGGTGTTGCTAGACAGGCAACCCCTTCCTCACAGTGAATCCTAGGCATTTACCCCCTAAACCAGCAGTTCTCAACCTGTGGGTTATGTTCAATTTGTAACAATGAAAATACATCCTGCAAATCAAATATTTACATTACAATTCATAACAGTAGCAAAATTACAGTTATGAAGTAGCAAAGAAAATAATTTTATGGTGGGGGGGGACCACCACAACATAAGGAACTATATTAAAGGGTCATGGCATTGGGAAGGTTGAGAACCACTGCCCTAAACCAATGCAAGCCTACAGTCTTATGTGACCACTCTGAAGGTTTGAACTTCCCCAGAATGTAAAGTATTTAGGGTTTCTAGACAGGCAGTTTCCTTTAGCTTTGGAACTACAATCTCTAAAAAATTCACAATGATAGAGGAAGGCAAAAATCTAGGTTTTCCCCTCTGCCTAATATTAAAGTGTGACTCCTCCCACAACTGTCTATTCTGAGTCAACCAATTCATCCACAATCACTGAGACCCATCCTCCAAGCGACACTAAAGGGCAGCATGGTACAGAGCAAACAGACCCTGAGTCTGGAGTCAGACAGTGGGGGTTCAAAAGCCTATCTCCATCACTTGTGTGACTTTGGACTAGTTCTTTCACCTCTCTATGCCTCAGTTTACCCATCTTTAAAATGAAGGAGTTGGGCTTGATGACCTCTTCCAACCTAAATTTATGAGCCTATGAGCTATAGATCTCTACAAAATGTTAAATCAACCACCAAAATGAAGCCCCACTCTCCTTCAAACTCATCAAATTCATCAGGAAACTGCCCACATCAACTCCATAAAGGAGGTAGTAGGTTCTCCCTCACTAAGGCGTCTTCAAGCAAAAGTTAGATAATCAGCTGTTGAGGATTCTGTAGAGGAAATACTAGGCAAGGGTTGGATTGACCTACCTCTGAGCTCCTGCCAACTCTGAAGTTATGTGATTCTGACTCACTCCTTCCATGTGATAGAGGTAGAAGGCAGCAGAGCAAGGGTCAGGTCTTCCTCCCTATTCACATTTCCACACTCACTGCGGGAGAATGGGATAGTCACTTCATCTTTCATTTCAAATATATATACATACACACACACACATATATAATATTTCAAATGTATATATAATGTAAAAATTTTATGTTACATATGATTACATATACATACATATACATACATATACACAGTATTTAGAGCTGAGAGATTTTTTTTGGAGGGGGGAAGGCAAAGCAATTGGTGTTAAGTGACTTGACCAAGGTCACACAGCTAGTACATGTGTCAAGTGTCTGAGGCCGTATTTGAACTCAGGTCCTCCTGACTCCAGGGTCATTGCTCTATTCACTGTGCCACCCAGTTGCCCCAGGAAAGATTTTCTAACCCAAATTCTTAGTTTTATAAATGAGAAAAGTAACTCCCACAGAGGTTAAGTGATTTGCCATGGTCATATACTTAATATGTAAAAGAGTGAGAATTTGAACTCAGGCCTTTCAACTCCAGACACAGTGTATGCTATGTCTTCTTCCAGCCCTAACACCCCATAATACTGCATATAGTTGCTATCTCATCAGCTAAACCAGATTCATGCATTATTGTGGTTCCTCTCTCATATAAGCACATATGAACCTTGACAGGAAACTTCTGGAGACAATTTCATTGGAATAAATTGAATCCCCAATGTAGGAATTTTAGTTACTGCAAGAGGCTGTAAGGAGATATTAAGGAAAGATGATGGCCAGTTTCCCAGACTACGCTGCACCTCGAACAGTCTGCTCCCCCTCCTATCCATGCCCAAAAAACTTGAAGACACCTCCAAGCAGGATAAGGATACTAGAGAAGGAAAAGAAGAATCTGGAAATTGTTTTCATGAGCAACTGACATTGAGGCAAGTATTACCACCACAAGTTAGACAAAAAGATAAAATGCTCCCTCAGGAAATTCGTGATGCAAACCTTCCTGTGAGACAAGGGATTTGCAATATCCTGAATGCTGGTGTTTTGGTTTAAGGTTCTGCCTTCGGGGATAAATGACTGATTCATCCTTGGAATGCATCACTCACACCACTGCCCCTCAGGCTCACTCTGTGAAAGTCACAAAGAGTTGGAGAATGTTAGAACTCTAGAGCACTCTAAAGCACTTTAGAGACCACATCCTCCTGCCCTTTCATCTACAAATGAAGAAACAGAGGTCCAGAAAAGTTAAGTGACTTGTTCAAGGTTACACAGCTACTTAGGGGTAGTGACTGGACTCAAATCCTACTTTCATGGCTTCTAAGGATTTTTTAAATCATACCTTTGATATTATACCACAAATATCATACCTCTATGATATTTCCAAGTCCCCTTTCCCCTGGACTATATCCTGTCTCATGCCTGCATTGTTAGTCCTCTGAGGCTGATTACAGCATAGAATCATGGAATTGTAGAGAAGGAACTTCAGTGGCTATATATATAGTCAACCCCCTACCTGAAAGAAAAAAAACACTACAACATCCCTGACAATTGGCCCTCCAGACATTGCTTAAAGACCCCCAATGAGGAAGAACCCACAGCAGTTAGTGTTGGAGTGAGAAACATCCATCTGAATCCTGCCTCAAACACTAGTTGTGTGGCCCCAAGCAAGTCCCTGAACCTCTCTCAGCCTGTTTTCTCATCTGTAAAACCTACCTCCCAGGGGTGTGGTGAGGATGAAACAAGAGAGATAACCTGTGCAAAGTGCTTTACAAAGTACTTAATAAATACTAGCTATTATTATGATATAAGACATTATTATGATATAAGGCAAGAAAAGGCTTTCCTCTGACACATACTGGCTATGTGACTGTGGGCCAATCCTTCAACCTCTTTCTAAGCTCATAAATTACAGACAAGTGCTGATCTAAGTCAAAGCGAGGAAGTTTTCATGATCAATCACTGTTCTAGGCACCCTCTCCTGTACACCCTATTCTCTCCATGAAGATAAGAATCCCTCCCCTGCCTCACTCTTACTTTCCTAGTGTGTATCATTTGGGGTAAAGTGTATGAAATGGTTCTGTAAACCTAAAGGTCTCTTTAAATTCATTGTTGCTATTTAAATGTAAAGAAGTGATCTATCATCCGGGAATGTAAAAAGGGTTCAGGGTAACCTGAACACAGCCTGTTGGGGTAAAAAATCACTTTCACAACTGAGAGAAGAGTAATGGAAGTGTAATGATTGGGGAGAATGGAAGGGAACATGCCTGGGGCAAGGACAAGAAGGGAGGGGGCCAATTTGGAAGGGAGAATAAAATTTTTAGTGTTTCTCCTTAGATTTTGAGTAATAACTCATATCTCTGTAAGAGCCTAAAGATTTCCCGAGTCCTTTTCTCAGTTCTATGAGGGAACTATTACAAAGCTTAGTGTCCACATTTGATGGTAAGAGTGTTGGTCATTTTTTTTCTCCTCAATGCATGACAATACCACGGAGTTCTTGGCTTCCCTACCATGTACCCCCGGTGCCCTGTATGGCATAGGAAGCAGCCCTGAATAATTTGAATATTCTCATCCAGTTAGTTACTCAGGGTCCAGGGGTGGATTTGGGTTTTTTCTTTTTTAGCTTCTTGATTCATGGGAAATGCTGATATAGGCTGGTGCTGTGCCATTTAGAAGTTGGGGAGAGAGAACATTAGATCATGATTTTACTTGGAAATAATCTGGAGTCAGCAATGAAGAACAAACAAAGGTTGAAAGGGGGTATGGTGTACTTCTGACTGCCAAACAAACTCTTCCATGAGGTCAGGGGTCTGTAGGAATCATCGTACAAAGGAAAAATCTGTCTGGTCTGGTCCAATATCACCACCTTGAGCATGAACTCTCAGGGACTCTTGTGGTACTAAGATAGCTCTATGACACAAGAGGGGTTTTCCTTCAGAAGGCCAAGGGGGGTTCTTTCTAGGAACTTTGTAGAGTTGCAGCAGGCACCATGTGTTGAGAGGAATGAGAGGCGATATGCCATCTGGAAGGCCAACTTAACGCATGACCATGAGTGACTACAAGGGGATTGTCCAAATCTCTGGGGCAAGGGATTTGTGTGTGTGTGTGTGTGTGTGTGTGTGTGTGTGTGTGTGAGACAGACAGACAGAGACAGAGACAGAGACAGAGAGACAGAGAGAGAGAGAGATGGATATTAAGAAAGTGAAGGGGGACAAGGAACAGGGAGATGGAGAGAGAGAATAAACAAAGGGAGAGAAAGAAAGGAAAAGAGAATCTAGTTTTCTATTATACCTTTGCAATCACACCATAAATATCATACCTCTACGATATTTCCAAGTTCCTATTTCCCTGTACTAAATCCCCCTTCTTTCTCTTTCTTGCCCTGGCATGCTCCTTTCCATTCTCCCCAATCATTGCACCTCCATTACTCTTCTCTCACCTTCAGCTATCAAAGGGATCTCCCCAACCCCACATCCCTCCACACACACCCCCAGTAGGCTGTGTCCAGGTTACCTTGTGTCCTTTTTGCATTCTCAGACAACAGACCACTACCTTGCATTTAAATCGCAAAGATGTATTTCAAGGGATTTTTAGAATTAGAGACACAGAGACAGAGGCAAAGAGAGAATATTTTCCATGATCTCTGAAAAAAGCTCTGTAAATTTGTCTTAGTTTGGTGAAATATGTGCTTGCGAGGGATATTGGAGGCAACATTAGGCGGTATCATATAGTGAAGTTTCTAAATTTTCTGGGTGAAGGAAATGGGTCACAGATTGGGGTGGGGAGGAATATCCATCCAGGAAAACCAGGGGCAGTGGGTGGGAATTGCAAAGAGACTTATTCAGGGTTGGTGTCAAGAAAACCTTAATAATCAGAGCTATCCATAGGTTTAACAAACTACTTCAGGAGACAATTAATAATAATGTGATAATAATCTTTACATAGCGCTTTGAGATTTGTAAAGCATTTTACATAGGCTACCTCATTGGATCATCCCAACAATCCTGGGAGGTAAGTGCTATTATTATCCTCATTTTATAGATGAGGAAACTGAGGCTGAAAGGGGTTCAGTGACTTGACTTGGGGCCGCCCAGCTAGCATGTGAGGCAGGATTCAAAGTTAGGTGTTTCTCACTCTGATGCTAGCCATGGGTTCTTCCTCATTGGGGCTCTTTAAGCACCTGGGAATGATGAAGTGACTTGCTCAAGGTCACACAGCTGGCAAGCATCTGAGGCAGGGATTAAACTCGGGTCTTGCTGACTCCAAGTCCAGAGCTCCATCTGCCGGCTCATCTGGTGGCCAAAGCCCATCCTCTAGTCCCTAAACCAAAACTGTCTCCCTCCCATTTCAGGAATTTTAGATTATAAAAGGGTCCATGCCCTAAGAGTCTTCTGTAGCTCTCACACAGCCTAGCACAGAACTAGGCACAGAGGAGGCACTGAACAACTGCTTGGGGACTGATTCACCGGGATGCATCTCGGCTTCCTTATTTCCGAAGTAGGAGGGGATGATATAATAGACATGAATTACACTTCTAATCAAGAATCCTGGGTTTGAGTCTCAAATCTGCCCCTTTGCTTATTGGGCAAGGCATATTAGCAAAAAATAATAGCATCTAGCATCTAAAACTCTCAGCATAAAACTCTCAGATTTACGAGACACCTGACATAGATCATCTGGTTTGGTCCTTACAACCACCCTGTGAGGCAGGTGCTGTTATTATGACCATTTCCTGGTTGAGGAAACTGAGACTGAGTGAAGTTAAATTACTTGTTCAGGGTCACACAGCTAGTGAGTGTCTGAGGCAGGATTCCCATTCACGTCTCAGCATTTTCTATATGCTCACCTTGCTGACTCAGCTTGGGGAAAATAGGCCAAGTATTTTTACGAAAAGGTAGCGAACTTTAGAATTAATGTTAGAGTAAATAGAGTACTGGAATGGAGCTCAGAAAAATCCCACATTCAGCCGATGGTTTTAACACGTATTGGTTATGTGACCTGGTAAATCACTTAGTTTTCTCATCTGTAAAATGGGCATCATAACCTCTGGAGTACCTACCTTCCAACAGTTGTGAGAATGGTTAAATTAGGTCATGCCTGTAAAGCATTTTAAAGCAAAATATAAAGATTTATCATTTTTTTTCACTCAAAACTTTCCTAATCTTCAAAATGGGGCTGATAATGCTTGCCTATGTTCCCCCTAGGGATGGCATCAGGTTTAAATGAAAAGGGGCATGTGAACGTGCTGCATAGACATATATAGGATTATCACACAATGCCACATTGTCTTTTAGTCTCAAAACCCAACTCTAGAAACAAACAAAGCTTTAGCTGCTTATTTTCACTGGAGAGAAGGGGACAGAGCTAAGGCAAATGTGGGCTAGAAGCCGGTCAGACTCAGAGCCATGTTTGGCACTACCAGACCTTAGATAGCAAGGGACAAACAGGTCAGGGGAGCAGATGGAGAAAAAGAGATAGAGACCTAGGAATCCAGCTGGGCAGGAGGATGGTTGGCAGAGCTAGGTCAAAGATCACATCCCTAGCAGGGAGGGGCCGACAAACAAGCAATCTAAATGGTCTTCTGCTTTCATTCTCTCCCTTCTCCACTCTGTCCTCCACACAGCTGCCAGAATGATTTTCCTGAGGCATACAACTAACCGGGTCACTCCCTTGTTGTAAAACATTGAGTGGCTCCCTATTGCCTATATTCTAGGCTAAACTCTTTAGCCTAGAATATAAAACCTTCCCAAGTTTGGTTCCAGTCTTCCTTTCCAGACTTTTTTTTCATAGTATCACCCCTTCCTTCTTGAATTCTCCATTCCCTACAACCTGAACTACTTAGTAACTGCCCTCTGGGCTGAGCACCCAGTCTCTGGTCTCCTCTGTCTCTGTCTCCAGGGTCTGGAATGCACTCACTCTCTCCTTGTCTCCACCTTTTATAATGCTTGCCTCCCCTAGCTCAGCTCAGGGGCCCTGTTCTCTGTGAAGTCTTCCATGACATGTCTCCCCAATTGGTAATGTTCCCCCCCTCCTCAATTTTCCTTCTGTTCTCCTTATGTGTGTATGTGTTTTACCCCCTTGAAGGGTAAGGACTATTTCATCTTTGCCTTTGTTTGTCCAGGGCCTACCACATAGTAGATGCTCAGAAAAAATAAATGTTTTTTTTCTAAATTGAATTGAAATGTTTACAAACTTAAAAATAATTTTGAAGTCACTTACACCAAATTCTATGCTGTAAAAACTCTCCCTTTAGGCAGGATGTAGGTTGGTTAAAGGAATGTCTTGCTGCTTTTAAACTTGGGTGACCTTCCCTGTCTGTTTTTCCAGCTGATTCTTATGCTAGAGTCTAATCTAAACAGAAAAGCTTGGAATTAAACAATAATAAACTTTTAAGTTTATGTCTCTGTAGCCAGCATCTGGATTAATATTTGGGGAGGCTCAACTGAATTTAATTTGAAATATAATAAATTGGAGCAAAATCATTCAATTTGTTGCTATGTCTTTTGGCATCTTTTAATTTTGTGTCACATTCATCTGGAGCAATCCAATTATTTTATTCATTTGAGGCCAAGCCCAGTGATGCATGGAACCACACTCCATGTTGAGGGCATTAATTAAATCTCCACTAGCAGAGGTAATTAGCTAAAAGGAAGCTTAAGGTGGGGGGGGGCAATATCTAAAGGGTATGCTAGTCAGTACTGAAGTACAAAAAAGAGGTTGAGTGTACTCTAGGAATACAAATGAGCATCTTAGAGGACTTCTGAGAGGAAAGGCCCCTGGAAGTCCTCTATTCCAAACTCTTACCTGACACGTGAATCCTTTCTAGAATCCAAATGGGACTGGAACACATCTACTGATATTGCCCTAGGTCAGCTAGTCCATTTTGTTGTTGTGGTTCGGTCATTTTGTGACCCGTTTGGGGGGTTGTCTTGGCAAAGATACTGGAGTGGTTTGCCATTTCCTTCTCCAGCTCATTTTTACAGATGAGGAAACTGAGGCAAATGGGGTTAAGTGACTTGTCCAGGGTCACATAGCTAGTCTTGGATCGGATTTGAATTCAGATCTTCCTGACTTCACCGCACCCCTTAGCTGCCCTTTTAAAACAAAGTACAGCAGAGCTAACCCTGCTCTCATTCTGGACCTATCCGTGTTTCTGGACATGACCCAAATGTGATGAGGAGTTCATTCAGTCCTACTGGGGACAGCATGAACACGAGGATATTGAAATTCCTTCTTAGCTTCTGTTCCTTATGACAGCATCAGAGAAGGGGGCTTAGAGGCTATCTAGTATAATGCCTTTGTTTTACAGATGAGGCCATGAACGTTGAAGCAGCTTGTCTAAAGTCATACTTGTATTAAACTGCAGACATGGGATTTGAACACAGGCCCTCTAACTACAGAGGCAGCATGATTTCTTATATGACATTAGCCTATATTCTACCTACTCTTTAGAGGCCCCGCTAGGAAAGGGCTAAAGTGGATATTGCATATTTAGTAGAAAGAGGGCATCTCTTGGAGAAGAGGCAGCTGGATGGCACAGTGGAGAGAGCACTGGACATGGAGTTAGGAGGGTCTGAGTTCAAATATGACCTCGGATACCTACCAGCTAGATGACCCTGGGCAAGTCATTTAACTTCTATCTGCCTCAGTTTCTTCTTCTGTAAAATGAGAGTCACAGTAGTACCTACCTCCAGGGTGGTTGTGAGGGTCAAATGAGAATCAAATAATTGTACAGCGCTTAGCACAGCACCTGGCACACAGTAGGTACTGTATCAATGTTGGCTATTATTATCATTAAAGCATTTAGTACAATGCTTGACACATAGTAGGTACTGTATAAATGTTAGCTATTGTTATTATTATTAAAGTACTTATTACAGTGCTTGGCACATAGTAGGTGCTTTATAAATGTTAGCTATTATTATTAAAACACTTAGTGCAGTTCTTAGCACATAGTAGGTGCTGTATAAATGCCTATTCCCTTCCCTTCCCCTCTTCATTCTAGAATTTTCCTCATTGACCTACATGGCCACAATTTCATCTTGCACTGATGTGTTGGTAATAAGGCAGGGTTTTCTAGTATGAGAGGGTATCGGCCATCTGACAGGAGGTAATCGTACTGGTCTGGAGGACTAGTGGGCACTTGTGCCTATAGAGATGAGGAGTGGAAATATTGAGGATTAGCAGCCTTGGAAACCCCGCCCTGTGGTCGCGTACCATGGCAACTCAGACTGACAGCTTTGTGGAGGTTGTCTCTTCCTGGGTACCACTGAAGAACCCATTGTTTGTGTGAAACCAAATCAGTCTCCAGGAAGGTCTGTATCATTTGAAAGGAGTTGTCAGTTACCGTACCTTAAACATGGTTAGTTAATAATTCATACAATGTTAGAGCTGAAAAAGATCATAGAAATTGTCTAGTCTAACCATTTCATTTTACAAATGGGGAAACCGGGATTCATAGAAACAAATTTATTTTGAGAAGGTCAAATAGTCTGTGACAAGATTAAATCCAAGGGCTTGTGACTCCTGGGTCCAAGCTCTTTCAACTACACCATACCTCATTACTTCAATTCTTCCAAATGAAGTTTATTTTACTTGGTAAAATGAACCAAAAGTTCTTCCTTCTTACCCTAATCCAGTCTTGTCCTGTTATTTGTATTAGAACATTCTGGCTACATTCCATCCCTAGAACAACCGCATTTCAGGGCTGGTTGCAAAGGGCAATGTTCACACATCAACTACTTGCAATCACTAATTTGCTTTAAAAAAAAACACTCTGGGATATATTGAGGTGAAATAATCTATATAATGCATCATCATAATTGCATTTCCAGTTATTAAAATACATAGTGCTTATCAGAAAGATATATGTAAAAATTATATTCTCAGCTTTTGCAAGTCAATTGGGTTATTCAATTAGACCTCTCACAATACATCCTCAGACAATGAGGCTGGCTGCTCCTTCCCATTAAGAGGCTACTGAGTGATAATTAATTTGACATGAGAGGCGGAGCCAAGATGGCGGCTAGAAGCAGCAAGGTCCCGCAGCTCCCACACCGCCACCCTAAACACCCATAAAATACGAGCCCAGACAAAGTCTAGGAAAGTCTAGGACTCTCAGACTCACAAAAATATAGAGATCACATCTCTCGCTGAAGGGAGCTCAGCAGCAGGGGCTCAGCGCGGCCGCCAGAGCAGAGGCTGGAACAGCCGGAAGCCGAGACCGCGGCCAGGCCTGGGACAGTGGGAAGGAGTTGAGCCGAGCCCTGCTGCCAGCCAACCTGCAGCGGTTCTACAGCCTCCAGCACCCCCACATCTGCCAAGGCGTGAGGAGCAGGAAGGGAGAGGGGGGGAGAGGGGCAGCTCGCACCAGAGCCGAGCAGAGAAAAGCCAGCCCAAAACCCTGCGCCAGGCAAGGCCCCAGAGTGGCCACGAGGAGCAGCGGAGCCTCCTGAGCCCAAGCCGCAGCATAAGTCTACTTCAAAGAAAATCTAAAGCACCGGCCTGAGGGGAGCTTTGGTCAGAGACAGTTAGTGAAAGCTGAAACTTTGACACTTAATTGGGGGGGGAGGTTAAGCAGTTCGGCCATTCTACCCCCGGGGCAAGGAAGCAGTGGGGGAGGGGAACTACTGGACCCAGCAGCAGTGGCCCCCACCAGGCTACTTCAGAGCCCCTGGCCTGCGGACTCCGCAGGGGGGCTGAATCGATTGATCGGGGCTAAGTGCTCTTGTGTTGAGCGGCCTGGATCCAGATCGTGGTCTTGGGTGGTGGTCCTGGGGTGCACTTTCAGCAAGCCAAAGCTGGGGGGACTTGCAACACCCCCCTAATAGCTCCGGCAGTTGGGAACACCCCAGCAATTTGGAACAGAGCTTCCCCCCTTGGAAGCAGAGTTTCACAG
>CM053598.1:56021720-56041601 GCA_028646575.1 Pseudocheirus occidentalis | reverse complement strand
AGGAAGGAAGGAAGGAAGGAAGGAAGGAAGGAAGGAAAGAAGGAAGGAAGAAAAGAAAGTAAGAAGGAAGAAAGGAAGAAAGGAAGGAAGGAAGGAAGGAAGGAAGGAAGGAAGAAAAGAAAGTAGGAAGGAAGAAAGGAAGAAAGGAAGAAAGGAAGGAAGGAAGGAAGGAAGGAAGGAAGGAAGGAAGGAAGGAAGGAAGGAAGGAAGGAAGGAAGGAAGGAAAGAAGGAAAGGAAGGAAAGGAAGGAAGGATCAACTGTGTGTAGCTGAGGCTGGGTGAAGATACAGGTGGGTACAGGTCATGGGAGTTGAAGAGGTTGGTAAACTGGAAGGCTAGGATGTCTGAGGGTACATTAATATGTATATCTCAGCTCCCAAAGATGAACAAAAAGCAGGGTTGAGAGTGGAGAGGAAGTCTATGAATCAGACACTGAGCCCCTTGAAAAGTAGGGGAGACAGGTTTCTGTGGGAGGAGCTCACACAGCCTGGGCTCTGGGCTCTTTATTGGGCCCAGGGGAGAAGCAGCTTATGGAGTTCCATCTGTAAAGCAAGGAGATAACAGCCCAACTCCTGGCCCTATGAGACCACACACATTGCCAGATCTGTTCCCTGCAGTAAGTATTGATATAGCTTCAGTTCCTGGAAATGTTGGGAAGAACGAACAGTCAGTTTAAACTGAAATCTTCTTCTCTTTTCCCAGACACAAGGAGTGAAAGAAATGAGAGAAAGCATTCCCCAGTTCTCAAAGGAGAATCCTGCATATGCAGGAAAGACTAGGAATCAGTTCTTTTTTCTTTTTTTTTCTTTTTTGGAGGGGGGAAGGCAGGGCAATTGGGGTTAAGTGATTTGCTCAAGGTCTCACAGCTAGTAAGTGTCAAGTGTTTAAGTCAAATCTGAACACAGGTCCTCCTGACTCCAAGGCCAGTGCTCTATTCACTCTGCCACCTACCTACCCCTATGAATCAGTTTTTGGACCAGTTATATGGATAGCTTCGTCTCTACTCTACCTGAAAGGCATGGGGCCTATGATTTCACTGCTATAGAGAACTCTTAGATGAGTAAAGTTCCCTCTACCAGGGCAACTTGGTCCTTCTCTGGCACTTAAAGTCTTAGAGATTTGCCCAGAACCCTGACAGGTTCTTTGTTCAGGCTCACCCAGCCAATATTCTGAGGCAGGATTTGCACCCGGCTCTCCCCAGTTCTGAGATCAGCTCTTTATCCATTGTGACACACGGCTATGACCCTACACAATGGAAATTCAATAAGCAGTTCTTGGGAAGGAGCAGATATACCTGAAAGAACCTTAGACTTGGTATCTAGTCCTAATTCTCCTGATTGCGACCTATGAGTCTCTTTCCTCATCTGTAAAATGAGATTGAACCAGACAATATTTTAGATGAATGAATGAAAAAAGAATTTATTGAAGTGTTTACTATGTGCAATTTTTGTGGCTATTTAGTTGTGTCCAATTCTTTGTGACCCCATTTGGGGTTTTCTTGGCAGAGACATTGGAGTGGTTTGCCATTTCCTTCTCCAGCCTATTTTATAGATAAGGAAAATGAGGGAAACAGGGTTAAGTGACTTACCCAGGGTCACACAGCTAGTAAGTTTCTGAGGCTGGATTTGAACTCAGTTCCTCCTGACTCCAGGCCTGGCACTCTCTCCATGGTGCTACCTAGCTGCCCTTCACTGTACTAAGTGAGGAGGATACAAAAAGCACAAGATTCCCAGTCTCAACGAGCTCATCTTCAAATACAGACAACAACACACAGGGAAGGTTTCAGCTGCAAATCAGAGAGAATGGTCCCTGCACAGTCTGCAGGGCGCAACAGCAAAGCAGATGGCAAGACCTCTTCTTGACTGTCCTTTCCACATCTGTTTCATATCTCTTCCCTCTCTAAATCACATTATCTTGTTATCCATGATGCCAGCACTGCACAGTGCAGTACAAAGAGAGAGTGAGGGACAGTGGAAAGAATGTCAGGCTCTGGAAACAAAGCTGTGGGTTCAAATTCTGGCTCTGATACTCACTACCTGTGAGACCTCGGGCAAGTCACCTAGCCTGGGTCTTAGCTTCTTAATTTGTAGAAAGAAGGGGTTGAACTAGATGGGTCTCTACAGTCTGCTCTAAATGTACAAAGGAATTCTTGCAAAAATAGTTGACGTAGTGATTAGCGCCATTAGAAGGAAAGGTTGACATTTCTGCTCTCAAAGTGAGGCCAGAAACGAGACAACAGTGAACAAGAGGTCACACAAGACTGGATGACCGCCTCAGGTCATGCACAAAAGGATTTAGCACGTGAGAGATGGAATCTGAAAAGCTGCTCATAGCAAGTGAAGAAATAGAGCTGAATACATCAGATATGGGAAGAAAGAAATATGGACTCTAAAAGAAAGCCTAAGTGAATCCAGGTAATGCTTCTATACCAACTATAAGATTTTCTAAAGACTCAAGTGGTGTTTGTTTCATCAAGGTCTAGATCAGTGCTCTCTCTCTCTCTCCTTTCCTCCCTCCCTCTTCCCCATCATTCTATTCCCCCCCCCCAACTCCAAAATATGGAGCCTATGAGTTTAGGCTCCAAAAATGTACTATCTTTGGTCTTAATAAGTACCCAAAAGAGAAATTTAGCAAAGATTAAGAATGAAAACAACTTATCCAGCAGACAGAGCCCTGAATTGAAGGCTTCAGTTTCTTGCCCTATGATAACTGGGACTTTCCTCTTTGCCTTTCCCTAAGGTGATGCTCAAAAGGCATGTGCACTCACTGGTCAGGTGGGGCTTGCTACATGAATACACAGAAATATTTCTGTAAGAGGCAAACCCATAAAGTTAAATGTAAGCAGCTATAAGATGAAAAAAACAGGAAAATGACAAATGCAGGAGAGGATGTGGAAAAATTGGAACACTAATGCATTGTTGATGGAGTTGTGAACTGATTCAACCATTCTGTAGAGCAATCTGGAACTATGCCCAAACAGCTGTAAATAATTGCATACCCTTTGACCCAATAATACCATTTCTAGGGTTGTATCCCAAAGAGATCATAGAAGTGGGAGGAAGACCCATATATACAAAAATATTTATTGCAGTTCTCTTTGTGGTGGCAAAAAATTGTAAATTAAGGGGATGCCCATCAATTGAGGAATGGCTAAACAAGTTGTGGTATATGAATATAATGGAATACTATTGTGCTATAAGAAATGAGAAGTAGATGGACTTCATATTTACCTGGAGAGGCTTATACAAACTGAAACTGATGCTAAGTGAGAAAAGCAGAACCAGGAGAAATTTGTACACAATGACAGACACAACAAATGTGTGATGACCAACTATGATAAACTAGACTCTTCTCAGCAACGCGAGGTTATGAGACAACTCTAAAAGAATCATGATGGAAGGAGATGCCTACATTCAGAGAAAGACCTAAAAAGAACAGAGTTTAAATGAAGACAAGCAAACTACATGCTCTCTTTCTTTTCCATGTTTGGTTTTGTTTCCTCTTTCCCATTGTTCGTTCCATTGGTTACACCCTTCTATACAACCAGACTAATGTCCAATATGAAAGTATTCGTAGATCCTATACTTGATTGCAAGCTGCCAGGGTAGGGTGGGGGGAGAGGAAGGGGAGAAAATTTGAAACTCAAGGGATTGTGGAACTGAATCTTGTAAATTAAAAGTAAATAAACAAATCAATTTTTTTAAAAAGTGTAAGCAGCTATACTTTTAATGATTTCAACAAATCTCGCATTGGCCCCAGTTTTGACAGCCATTTGAGTCAGGGGTTCAAAGACACTCGGATGTTTCCCACTGATGCTGAGCAAATGCATTAAGGGTGTCTCTGAAGCTGAGGTCACACAAGGCTCTCCCCAGGTTTTTGTGGCAAGGTCTGCCAAGAGATCTTCTTCTCCACTATGACTGATGATGATACTGGTACAGAACAGGGCCACTGCAGACTTGACTTCACAGAAAAAATAATGGACTATTCAACCCAGTTCAAATATTCCTAACTCAGGAAATGGTGAGAATCATAGCAACCAAAAGAGTTCATCCGTTTCAAGAGATAATGGGAACACCATAGCCTTTTGCAAAAATAAATGTATTCCTTAACGCTTAACCAGAATGAAAGAAAATTGAAATTTTATTTCAGTATGGGTGGGAACCTTGGTAACTCAAGTCTTGGTAACAGCTTAAATAGTCTAAATTGTGTATTTACCTATGATAGCCTCCTTATTATCCTTTCAATGCTGAACGTATGGGCCCTTTTGATGTAAGAGCTTGCTATACTTATCAGGTGAACAAACCACCTTTATTATAAACAAGAAGGGTTTGGGATTGTTTTTAATTTACTAAATGTCAGTCTTATTGAAATTCAGTCACCATGGTTGCTATTTCCTCTTAGAATCATTCTGAGTGGCTAGAGAACCTTGACCTTGGATCTGTCAGCTTCTTGTGGCTATTTCCAGAATCATGCTTGATTGATCTGACTTTTGCTGTTTTGTCAAGAGATAAGTAGTATTTATACAAGTTTGTACTGCTTCTGATTAAGGAAGCATGGGAAAAATAAAGAGCATGTTTACTTAGTTCCTGCAAGACAAGGAATTAGCTCCATACATCTCTTCCCTGACATCTGCAACCCTTCCCCCCCACCACCACCACCATCTTTTTGTTATCTGACTAATGTTGAGATAACCTATGAGTGTATCCCTGTGCACACCATTGAACATGGCTGGGAGAAGTATCTTTCTGGTCATTTATTTTGCTATACTAATAGATTAAATGTATTTTACTTTGAACTACATATTCTCTAGTCAGTTTATAAAAGGAAACACATTATTGGGGCTTGTAAGTTATGATTTTGAGCATAATCAGACCCAGTATCTCACATCTGGGGAGTTTTTAGGGTCCCACAGGTGAGGAATCCCCCAATTACAATGATGATGATAGCATTAATATAGAACTTTAAGGTTTGTAATTTGTTGTTGTCCAGTCACGTCTGACTTTTTGTGACACATTTGGGGCTTTCTTGGCAAAGATACTGGAATGTTTTGTTATTTCCTTCTCCAGCTCATTTTACAGCTGAGGAAACTGAGGCAAACGGGGCTCAATGACTTGCCCAGGATCACACAGCTAGTAAGTGCCTGAGGTCATATTTGATCTCAGGAAGTTTAGTCTTCCTGACTCCAGTCCTGGTGCTCTACCCACCATGCCACTCAGCTGCCTGATACTAAAAGATCAAAGAAGATTGGTCTAGATTCCAAGGAGATCTTTTCTCTGGCAAAACAAAAAACTCTCTCCTTAGAAATCACCCAATCACTCTGGGAAGAACTTGGTCTATTGGCATTTATAATGCTTGTTTAGACATTTATAGCAGAAACCACAATGGTTAGTCAGTCAGAGAAGCACTTGCTGAGTATTTGCTATGCTCCAAGCACTGGGGTACAAAGAAAAGCAAAAAAAAGCCCAAACCCAGTCTCTTCCCTCATGGAACACATATTCTAGGTACACATATGGCATATGATATATGCACTGTACACAGAAGATAACCAGCAGCACCTGGGGGTCCAGGAAAGATCTCCTGCATCAGGCAAGATTCTAATTCAGAGGGGCAGCTAGGTGGCCCAATTTATTGTTCTGTTGATTGCCAGTATAAACTTAAGAAAATAATGGAAAAATGTTAATATTGCCAACTAAACTTACAAGTATATCATATATACAATTTTTTTCCTAGAGAGTCAGTTGTTAGACTTTTCCCAGCACGTCTCTGGCCTACACTTTAGAAGAATTACTTTGGCTACAGGTGGATTGTACTGAAAAGAAATTTGAGGCAGGAAAACCTGCCTCAATAGCCCAGATGAGAGTTTATTAGGGCCTGAACTAGGTTCCTGAATGAGGTGAAAGAAGGGAATGTATATGAAAGATGTTGTGAATATAAAAGGGAAAAGATCTAACAACAGCTTAGATATATGGAGTGAGTGAGGAGGTAGGGATGGCACTGGGGTTGAGAACCTGGGTGGTTGTGAGGATGGTGATGCCCTCAACAGTAAGAGGTCTGGAGGGGAAAGATGAACTGTGTTTGGAATGTGCTGTCTGAGAGGTCTATTGTACATAGTTCAGATGTCTAAAAGACAGAGATGTGGGACAAGAATTCAGAAGAGAAACTAGGGCTCGGAAAAGAGGTCTGGGAATCACGCACATTGAATAATGACCTGATAAGATCATCAGGGAAGATAAAGAGAAGAGGGCCTGGGACAGAACCTTAGAGTGCACCCACACTTAGTGGGCAGAACCTTATAGTTTGACAGTGTAGGGAACTCCCTCCACTAACAGGTGGCAACCTCTTTTGCAATTTACAGTCTTGGAGAGGTGCCCAGGGCATGAAAAGTTTACGTGACTTGCCCAGGGTCATATAACCATAATGTCAGAGACCTCAGAGCCATATTGAAATATCTGAAGACATGTCATGTAGAAGTATTAGATTTTTTTTTTTCTATTTGACTCCAAAGTACAGAAGGAGGAGGAGGAGGGTGGAAGTTATGGAGAAACAGAATTGGGATCATTGTAAAGAAACACTACATAACAACAAAACCAAACAGAACAAGTAAATCCAAAGGAAAGTTGGGATGACTTATAAGGTACTGTGCTCCACCCCCCACATACACAAGAGTAGGTCTTCAAGCAAAAGAAGAAATGTTGAAAAGATGATAGATTGTAGAACAGAGATTCTTAACCTTTTTTTGGTCATGGACCCTTCTCAAAATAAGATTTTAAATGCATAAAATAAAATATATGGGTAACAAAGGAAACCATTTTTATTCAAATAGTTTCAAATTTTTGCTTTAAAAATAAGTCCATGGGCCCCAAGTTAAGAACTTCTGGTGTAGATAGAATTCTTGTTCAAATAGGGGTTGTACTTGATGGGTTTTGACCTCCTTGCTGACTGAGTTCTGTGATTATGTGACTTTGTAAATGCTTGGCTCCTACAATTGACTTGTATTCTCAACAAGTTCCAGGCATAGTGGAGATAGTGATAGATTTAGAGTAAGAAAACTCTAGATTCAAATCCCACCTCTAACATTCGCAATCTGTGTGACCCTGGGCAAGTCACTTAACCTAGCTGAGACTCAGATTCCTCATCTCTGCTCATATCTGCCTCATGGGCTCCTTGTGAGACTTTAACGAGATACTATCTCTTGAGACCATTAAAATACCACATAAATGTCCATCATTACTATTACTTCCATGATGCCCCTCACTGGGGGCTAGTGCAACCAGCCTGGAGCACATGCAAACTCAATCTGTTTCCAAAGACCACACTGCAAGTCAGCATCAGAGGCAGGAACAGAATTAACTTCCCCGTCTTCTAAAGCATTTCATATGACTCATTTAATTTATCCATTGGTCTCCTGGCAACGTGGATGAAAATCTTCTCAAGCCTAATTCCCCAAATTATTCTGTAGAAGATTTGCAAAGCCTTGATATTTGCTGGTGAGATTAGTCTTAAGAGTACCCACAACTCCTTTCTTCCAGAGACTTAGATGTTGTATTAAGTAAAATGGTTCAGTTGGAAGAGCCCAAGAGGAGTGAGGGAGGGGAAGGAGATTCTAATAATGCAGCCTCCGTTCTGGCTCTGACTAGCTGCGTGACCTTGAGCCTGTCATTTTATTTCTATGGGCCTCCGTTTCCTCATCTGTAAAATAAGATTGTACATAGGATCTCCAGGGTCCTTCCAGGTCTTTTAAAAAGAAGATATTTAAATTAAGTTTCCAAAGCATTTGTGATAATTGTTCAACAAATGTCCCTTTACTTCTAGAACCACAGAGTGTTAGAACCAGAAGGGTCCATAAAGATCATCCAGTTCATCTTTCATTTTAAAGACAAGGAAACAACTCAAGGGATTGTGGAATTTAATGCTGTAAAACCAAAAGTAAATAAATAAATTTTTTGAAAGGACAAAGAAACAGGCACATGGACATGAAACACCTTCCCCAACATTCCCCAGCTCTTGAATTGTCAAATCCAGGATAAGAACCTAGGCTTCCTAACTCCTGGTCCAGTGCTGTTTCTACTATACACACTGTCTTATTCGTAGGAAAAAGCAAAGCATCCTTGGGGTGGAGGGAAATGTCACATTGCATTATGTTTTGTTTTTTTATTTTTTGTCTTTTTATCAGGGTGAAAGTAGGGCAATTAGGGTTAAGTGACTTGCCCAAGGTCACACAGCTAGTAAGTGTTAAGTGTCTGAGGCTGGCTTTGAACTCAGGTCCTCCTGACTCCAGGGCCAGTGCTCTATTCACTGTACCATCTAGCTGCCCCCTGTTACATTGCATTATGAAGGAACCTGGGTGTTATCCCTAATGTGCATGCACTACCTCACCCACCTTCATCCTTTATACTGTCAGTCACCAAATCTAATCATTTCCCCTCTGTTCATTGATATTACTGGCATTTTTATTATTGCCCTTTTGTCCCTATTCTCATTGCCAACATCCTCATCCAGACCCTCATCACCTCCATGCCAGGACTGGAGAGCTACATGATGGGTCTGAGCCAAGGAGTCTCAACTTTCAAGTTGTGTCTTCTGTGTTGGGCAGTGGCTATCCCAGAGCCCCAATAAATATAATTGTTATTATTAACATACCCCACCAAAGAAGGGAAGTACAGGAAAGAACCAGAAAAAATTTGTCATCAAAGGAATTAATGATTTAAAAAGAATGGGGGCTGCTCACGTGATAAAAATTAGGGATACCATTGGTAGCCATCATGCACCTATTTATCAACATGCTACCTACCCCCATTATCAGGTAAGCTCCCTGAGAGTAGGGATTAATTGTGTTTTTGCCTTCTTTGCATTGGCAGTGCCTGGCACACAGTGAGCCCTTAATAAGAGCTTGTTGATTGATTGATTGATTACTTCAATTAAACCTAGTCATTAGCCTGCCTGAAATTTTTCCTTCTCCTCCCTCCAAAACCATTTTTCATGCTTCTTGACAAATGAATCTTCTTAAAAATACTGCCATCATGTCACTGGTCAAAAGTATTGATGACTCTCTGTTTCTAACCAGATAAAAATCATAGAATCAAAGAATGATAGATCCAAAACAGACTTTAGAGGGCATCCCCTTTATTTTATGGATGATAAAACTGAGGTCTAAAGAAGGAAAGAGATTTACCAAAGGTCCGGCTGACCAAGGCCCCAGTCTAATTAAGTAAAGGTGGAAGAAGGGAGAAAAGGGCTAGATTGTTCCTGAAGTCCTTTCTAGATCTAAATCTACATCTAAATAAGTCAGATAATAAATCTGATTTCTAATGCACTCTGATTTCTATTTTGAAATTTTCTGTTTAATTGCAAATTTAATCATCAGCATATAATGAAGAAGTAGAAGGAGAATCAAGAAATATCAATATTTAAGCATGTAATGAAAAATTAGAAAGAGAAAACTATGACACAGTTTATCCTTTAAGAAAAAGAAAAAAGGTCAAACCAAGAGAGAAACCTAGTTCAAATTTGTTGTTCAGTTATTTTTAGTCATGTCCGACACTTTGTGACCCCATTTAGGGTTTTCTTGGCCAAGATCTATTTCCTTCTCAGCTCATTTTACAAATGAGGAAATTGAAACAAACAGGTTAAGTGACTTGTCCAGGGTCACACAGCTAGTAAGTGCCTGAGACCAGACTTGAACTCAGATCTTCCTGACTGCAGGCCCAGCACTATATCCACTGTACAGCCTAGTTGAATAGGGCCTGCAAAAAGACTATACCCCTCTTGAAGACAAGAATTTGTCCATGATAAGTAGAAAGTCCAGACTTCTCTCTCCGTTATTTATTGACTGTGTGACACTAAATAAATCACCAAACCTCAATTTCATGCTTCAACTTCATGGGTAAACTAGAAATAATATTTGCCGTACCTATAAACTCTGAAACACACATACAGAGTGGGAAGAGACTTAGGTGGCCCAGTAGATAGAACTCCAGGCCTAGAGTCAGGAAGACTCATCTCCCTGAGTTCAAATCTGGCCTCAGACACTTACTAGCTATGTGACCCTGGCCAAGTCACTTAACCCTGTTTGCCTCAGTTTCCTCATCTGTAAAATGAGAAGGAAATAGCAAAACATTCCAGTATCTTTTACAAGAAAACCCTAAATGGGTTCACAACTGAACAACAAAAAGAGAGGTTAAGAGTCATCAAATGCAGCCCCACATTTTACAGTGAGGAAACAGGCCCAGAGATGTTCTGTGGCTCGTCCAAGGTCATACAGCTAGTAAATATCTGAGGAAGGTCACACCTACATGATCTTGGCCTAAGCCAAGCATTCACCTGCCACATGGCGCTGCCTCTGGCCATCCCCTCAATAAGTATTTAGAAAGCATGTATTTCGTTCCAGGCATTGTGTTAAGCACTAGGGATATAAAGAAAGACAAAAACACAGTTTCTGTAATCTAGAAGCTCACATTATAAATGAGGAAATAACAGATACATAAGTACACACAAGTCAAGTCAACAAGCATTGAATCAAGTGCCTTCTAGGAGCCAGGCACTGTACTAAACCCTGGAGATTCAGAGAAAGGCACAAATAGTAGATGGAAGATGATCTCAGAGAAAAGGTGACAGTAATAGGTAGACCAGCAAAGATTTCCTTAGAAGGTGGCTTCTGATCTTAGTCTTAAAGGAAGCCAGGGAAAGTAGAGCTGAAAGTGAGTAGGGAGAACGTTCCAGGCAAAGGCACAGAGGTGGGAGATGGAGCATCACATACAAGAAGCACCCAATATGCCGGCTTAGCTAGATCACAGAATGCACGGATGGAAGTAAAGAGTAAGAAGACTAGAAAGACAAGAAAGAACTAGGGTGTGAAGGGCTTCAAATGCCAGAGAATGTTTCATGTTCCTGGGAGGTAATAGGGAGCCACTGGAGTTTATTGAGGAGAGATGGGGACATGGTCACACCATAGATGTTTGCATGTGGTCTCCTCCATGAGACTGCAAGCTCCCAGATAGCAGGACAGTATTCTACCTTTGCAATCCCAGCAGACGCCCGACATAGAATAGGCATTTAATTACTTTATTTATTCATGTATTTATTATTTAATGTTTTTGCTTTATTATTTATTTATTAAATGACTGGCCACACTGTAGGAAAATCACTTTGGTAGCTGTATAGAGGAAGGATTGATGTGAGGAAGGCATGAGTCAGGGAGACCAATTAGAACATTATTACAATGGTCCAGGTGAGAGGTTATAAAGGCTTTGAATTAGAATTAATGAGTCTGAGGGGAGAGGAGATGTATGAAGAAAGGATAAAGCTAGAAAGAGCAAGATTCTACAACAGCAGAGAAAGAGAAAGATTCTACAACAGTTGGACTACTTGGGGTAACCGTGAGTGCAGAATTAAAGATGGCACTGAGGTCATAAGCCTAAGTAATGACTACTGGAAAGCTATTGGATGTAAAGTCACTTTGAAAAGTGTTAAGGGCTATATAAATGCAAGGGAACCTCATCATCCTCGTCCTGTTCCTCCTTATGACCCAACCCCTTCAGTTGGCTGCATTTTTTTGGTTGCTGGATCACACCCTCCTATATCACAGCCAGAGTTTCAATGGTTAAATTCATCTAAAACTTCCTGCCAAGTATGTGCTCATGTAACCTAGTTTTCATGCGGAAGTTCCAGTATTTACACTGGTAAATCAGAGCATGTGGCATTTGATTTCCGGGTGGATTAATGCAGAAGCTGCTCTTGTAGGTATCAATAGCTTGGCCTCCGGTAAGAGGGATTAAAAAGAAAAAAAAAGGTGTAGGTTGGTTGATAAAGCCCTGAATTGCAATAAAGAACTTGATTGCTTGCCCGGGTTTCTCATTCATTCCAATTTAACGAAAATGGATTAACCCCACGGGGTACAGAAATCCATACTAGGGATCAAGACGATGCTCAGTTTTGATAACGCTATCCTTGTCCCCATGGAGTTTGCAATCTAGAGGGGCACACTTTATGTCAAAACCCATAACTTAAGGGCTTAATATACTATTAGAGCTTTACCTTCTGAGAAGTTATGTGATTTGCTCAAGGTCAACGTGAGATATGATACATATACATATATAAGAATATTATGAAATAAGTCTATTATGAGTATATTACAAAATATATAATGACAATAATTTACAAAATCATATAATGATAATACAAAGAGAAAGGTCATTACCAACTGGGAAGAGCAAAGAAAATTTCCTAGAATTCCTCATCGGCTGCCTCAGACGACCAATATCTGTTTTAAATTCTTCAATTATAAAGCAGAGACACCATCTGTGCCTTCCGGATCACAAATGTCCAGAGAGAAATTGACATATCTAAGAGTACATATTAATAATCATATCAAGGTTTCCATTTTCATACAAATGTTTGCTGTTATCTGTACAGAGCCACATCCACCAGGGGAAAGTTGGCCATCCTTGCTGAGCCAATCAGTTCCTACTTACTATAGTGAAAGAAGGGATAGGGAAAGCATGAGGGACACCAGAAATCAGAGAGGAGATCTGGATTCTCTAGTCCCAGGCTTGCCACTAACTCCTTGGGCCAGTCACCATACCCTTCAGGGTCTCAGTATCTTCTGTATATTTGAGCAAGATGTTCTCTCTAAGGTCCCTTTCAGTCAAGGTCCCGAAAGCACTGAATGTCAGGATACTGTATCATCTCATGCAGATACACCTACGAAAAGAGGAAAGGGTTCAGGTTTGGTGGGAAAGACACAGCTTTCACTAAACAAAATCACTGTTAACCAGCTCTCCAGTACATTCTGTAAGAACTTCAGTAGACTGACAGTAAGTACCTTATACATAGTAGATCCATGAGGTGATGGAAAGAGTGCTGGATTTGGAGGCTCGAGGCCCAGGTGGGAATCTAGCTATGTAAGTGCTCACTAGCTATGAGCAAATCACTTCAATCCCCCATACCTGAGTCTCTTTATCTATAGAATGGGCAGAATAATCCCAGCTCCACACACTTCACAAGGGTGTTGTGGGAAATGTGCTTCATAAACCTTGAAGTATTTTATGTGTTACTGGGTGAACAGAGGCAGTTTGTCCCATTGCTGAGTCACTGACTGCTAATAATAAGATGAAATGTACTTCCCTTTTATTTTATTTCCAGTCCTGGGGTCCTTGTCCTGCCTTTTGAGGCTCTTCAGCCTAAGCCTACTCCTTCAACACTTAAAATTATAGTGTCAAAAAATTTTAGAGCCTGTAAGGGACCTTAAAGACAAACCATCTTACCTTTTTCTCATTGCACAAAGAAAATTGCATGTCTTTTAGGCCCTGGGCATGTGGGCTAACATTTAATTCCATGACTGGGCTCATTGATTAGTTTATATGAACATTATTATGTAAGATCTCTGCAATGGTCTATTAAAATACCAAATAATTACAAAAGCACCATCAATTAGTATGTAGTTAGCACCTGCTGGACCAGTGACCCTAGAATAAGAGCTATAAAAAGCCAAATATCCAAGGAAAATGTGAAAATAATAATGCCAGAGATTTAAATAATATTATTGTCTGGTGTTTGAATACAGCCCTCTTTCCCCAGGTTACAATCACACCATTTGTTTCCAAGGAGATGAAAGTATTTTTCAAAGAAAGCATTTCATGATTTTTCTCAAATCCTCAGGTGAGGTGGCTGGCAGGTTTTATAGTTAGTTCTTAATTATTCACTTGCAGATGCCACAGGAACCTGGGGCCTCCTTTCCCCTCTCCTTGTCCAGATTAATGACAGCTACAAGATCAGCTTTGCCTTTTCGAAGAAGACACTCTACATCACCTTGCATCCTGGCCATACTTTGTGCATTTGTGGATAGGCATCTGAAGCTGGAGAGTTTCATTGATAACTTCTTTCTCAGGCTGATTCTGGTGTGCCTAAGTTAGGACTGAGTTCACAGTATGATGAGGTTAAACAAAAGGTGGGATGGGTAGCCAAGGGTAAGAGAAAGAGAGAGAAGGGAAAAGAAAGATGGAGGGAGGGGAAGGAAGAGAAATAGAAGAGGAGACAGATGGGGGGAGAGAGAGGGAGGGAGAAAGGTTGGGAGGGAAAAGAATGAGAAGAGAGGAGATGTGAAAAGAAGAAAGAGAGAGAAGGGAAAAGAGAGGTAGGAAAGGAAAGAGAGAAGACAAAGAAAGAGGAATGGGGAGAGAGAGAAGAAAAAAGAGAGAAATGAAAAAAGAGGGGGAGGGAAGGAAGGGAGAGAGGGAGAGACAGTGATGGAAACAGAGAGGGAAAAAGAAAGAGGGAGGGAGAGATGCAGAAAGGGAAAGAGGCAGAGAGAGAAAAGAGGAGAGGGAGAAAGAAGAAATAGAGATAAGGGAAAAGACAGAGGGAGTGAGGGAGAGAAAGGGAATAAAACAAAGACAGAGTAATGGAAACAGAGATAGAAACACAGAAGAGACAGGAAGGAGAGAGAAAGGAAAAAAGAGAGGGAGGGAAGGAAGGGAAATAGAGACAGAGACAGAGTGATAGAGACAGATGGGGAGAGAGAGATAAAGGAAGAGAGAGGGTGAAGGGACAGAGAGAGAACAGAGGAAAGGGAGAAATAAAAATAGAAGAGAAAAGAGAGAAGGGGAAAGGGAATAAAATAGAGGGAAGGAGGGAGAGACAGAGTGATGGAAACAGAGATAAGGCATAGAAGAGAAAGAGAAAAGAGAGAGAAAGGAAAAGAGAGAGGGAGGGAAAGGGAGATAGCAAGAGAGACAGACTAATGGGGACAGAGAGAAAGGAAAAGAGAGTAGGAAAGAGACAGAAAGAGGAAGAGAGAGAAAGAGAGAGAGAGAGAGAGAGAAGGAAGGGAGAGGAAAAAAGGAGAAGGAGAGAGAGAGAGAGATGGGGCAGAGGAGCAGGACTCCATTGTCACTCAGATATGCCAATGTGACCAAAAGATTGGATCAGTCCCCATTGTTCTGCCTCCAGAACATGTCCTTGGACATAGAGGCCGCAGCTTGGTGAGATGGCACTGGTGTGCTGGTTAGTGGATTCTGCCACTGTGACCTTGGGCAAGTGAGTTCTCCTCTGGGGACTCCATTTTCTTTGTCTCTAAAATGAATGGATTGAACTAAGCCATCTCTGGGGTCCCTTCTAGCTCTCAGTATAGCTATTATAGCCCTCAGCTGCATTCTGCACAGCTGCCCATGAATTGTTATCAGGCCCAGGGTTCTGCCCATTCACTGTATCCTGGAGGCAGCCTTGCTGATTCTGTGAGCTGAGGACATCCCCAATGCTGGATTCTGCTGTGATGAGCCAGGACTTAGAGGGAATACTTTGGGGTTAAGATGAGGCCATCAGAAGAAGGACCAGTCAATGGACCATGGGGTGACTATGAATGAGAAGGGCAGCCTAAAATTTCAAGGGCATTTGCTCTCTTTGGATCAAAATTGACTCTTTTAAGGTCACAGAAGTCCCTGAGTCTATTACCATGCAAAACTGCTACCCCCAAAGCCCCTGGAAGTTCACTGTAAAAAGTAAAAGAAAAATAAGTGGCTGTGGGACCTTATGTAAGAAATGACAAACCTGGAGAGGGAGGGATTTCTCTGTCCCCTTACTCATAGCATCAGGCTAAAAAGTGCTAGGGACAGTCCAAGAAAAACGGAGAAAGTGGCGTGGTGAAATGGAGAGCAATCCCAGGTCAGCAAGAACTGGGTTCAAGTCCTGTTTCTGGTACCTACTGATTATGTGACCCTAGACAAGTCATTTTACCTCTAGGCCCCACCCCAATCCTCGAATTTCTCTAAGAATTCAAGTTGTAGAGCTGCTGACAATAAACATTGGTCAAAAGAGTCTCTTCAGTGGGGGTCACCTTCATAAATGAAACCTCAAATCATGCATGAAAAAAATGTTGAGATTAACAAAAGCACTTGCTTCACAACCCTGTGAGGTGGAGGGTACAAACATCATTACCCCATTTTACAGATGAGGAAACAGAGACTCTGAGAGGTTCGTTGCTTATGATGACACAAACAGCATCTGGGGCCAACTTCAATCCCAGGTGTCTTGGGTCTAAGCCAAGTGCTCTATCAACAGGATCACACTTCCTTATAGGCAAATAATGAGACTGGGGAGAGCAATATACTTCTAATGGAGAGAAGGGCAAGAACTGGGTCAGAAATGGAGCAGACAGGATAGAAAGGTCAAGTCAGCACCAAGGTTTGTTCAAAGCACTGAAATCCAAAGGGATTGATGAAGGGGAAAAGACAATTGTAGGAAGAGATTCAGATCAAGAGGTAAGCTTGGGGGGATGCTGGAGGAGCTGACCGTTTGAGGCATCAACACGTCTGCTTCAACTTTAGCATTTTATGGTACCTGCATGCAATCCTGCACCGTCTAGCTGCCCCTAGACCAGAGCATGAAGAGAATACAAGAACATCCACCAGAGAGGGTTGTGAGAAAAGTGTGTGCACTAGAAAGCCACTAGGAGTGGAAGAGAAGCAAGGGAACCTCTATGTGGCCCCTTTGTGACACCAAGAGTACTCACCGAGTTTAAGAGTGGGTGGGAGGGGAGAGAGAATCTCATATGGCACTTAGCCCAGGCTACTCTTCCCAACACCAAGAGTCATGTGTCAAAATCTTGTTCTTTCACTTTATGAGGCAGGGTATTCAGGAAATCCTCTTTCTGGCTAGAAGACTAGACTCGGACTCTTGGACACACTACTGACATATAGTAACTTACAATGCTGCCCTGCGTTGAAGTCTTCATCATAAGGAAGGGACTCAGTTGTTAGTGAGTAACCCTCCTCACCTACTCAGGCCACATCCAGGACAACTCTAGCTTCACTCCTCCTGACAAGGATCCTGGGGCTCTTAGTTTCTCAGATACTACCTTTTTTCAAGTTCAGGGCTCCAGCCAAGATGCTGTACTGTCTCCAACATTCAATTCTCTTTCCCACAGACAGTAGAATAGACAGGTAGCAGCGATGAAACAGGAATGTGGAAGGAAGATTCAAAGACTGTGGGTCTAACCAGAAGTCTTTCCAGAGCCTAGGATTCTAGAACGGATTGATGGGCTTGATACAGAAAACCCAGAATGAAGATCCAAGCTAAAAGAGATGTTTTGGAAGTGGATTTAATTCGATCACCACCAACCAAAATAAATGTTCTCTTTCAGGTACTCAGAGGAATGATATGTGGAAAATTGCCTTCCAAAATACACTGTCCTCTATTTTGCTTCAATATACCCAGGATTTCCATAGAAATCTACAGAGAAACTGCTTTTAAATTCTTTTTGAAAATTGGCCAAACTCTGTTTAGAAACCTTTAAAAGTTCTGATAAGCTTGACTTTTTAATTGAAAAGGGATATGACCTCTTTAAAAGAAGCCAGGCATTAAACCTGTAGGAGAGCTGTAGCCTAGTTGCTTAATGAACAAGCTTAATTGCTGTGATATATATGCAAATTTCCAGTAATTTGGAGTAAAAATTACTGTATTGGTCCAAATGCAGATTGTACCTTGTCCTCTATCTGGCTCACATAAAACTTATGCTACCTTAACCAATTAATTTGTAAAGTATAGCTCTGCGTGTGTGTGTGTGTGTGTGTGTGTGTGTGTGTGTGTGTGTGTGTGTGTGTTCAATGAGATTGAGAGAAGGGGAAGGGAAAGAGGAGGATTTTATATTCATGTCAATATGGCAGCTATAGGGAAGAAGGCTCACTCATTGTTTGCCAAAGAGGTATGAGAAAAGGACATCTCCACCTGAAATACCAGACATCTGAGTCCTGTCTCCTTAGAACCATGAAGGAAAAATTCTGAGCAATAATCAGGGAGACCCTTTTAATGCACTTTCAGGTCCAGCTCAGCTGAGTCATTAGTTCCTCCATGGCCAATTAGAAGATTTCTTGTCCTCATACAGTACCTGCCACTGAGTCATCATATTAATAAACTGGATTCTTTCTCCACTTTTCCCACTTGATCACTTGAACTGAAACCAGGCAGAAAACACCCATGCATGCTTCAAAGACTGGTCCTCTCAGACCAGTCTATCCCCCATTGCAAATGTAATCAATCCAATACAATCCAATACAAATCAATCCATTTGTAATTACACTACAAATGTAATCAATCCAACACGAAATCAATCTTTAGTAGAAAAAAAATTATTACTTGAACTTAGGAGGTTTATATTCGAGTTGCTACTCTACCCCCTCTCTGGGACTGTTTCCTCACCTCTAAATTGGAGATAATTCTTACCTTTTCTACACTAAGAGATTGTTGAGAAGAAAGAGCTTAGTAAACTTTAAAGTGAGTTATTATTTGCAGTTCTATCAGATCTTTTTATGAACAAATTTGGACCATGCCATATCTTTGTTCAAATTTGCATTGCCTGCTGTATAAAGTCCAAACTATTTAATCTGGCATTTGGTCATATCCTCACTCCTCTGATAGGAGGGAAATTGTCTCAGATTCCATAGTCAGATACACAATGGGAACTGGTTGAACTTGATGCAGGAAGTCAACAGGTCACCCCTTTGAAATATCCATAGCTCTGAGACAGCAAAACAGCATGTCCACAGATTGACAAGGCACTCTGAGTACACGTACCATATAAAGGTCATTCCTGGAAGGTGGACAAATCAACAAAGCACAAATTCCCTGATAAGATCTCATTCAAAAAGACCCCAATCCCATAGAAAATGTGCTCACCTTCACATGCCTGGCTCTTTTGTCCTGCCATTCTTTCATGTAACCTTTCTTCAACCACATAACTGTGTATGCCAATGTAAAGACATACCTCAACAACTTAGGATGTATACACTTCCTCCTTCTCCTAAATACCCTGGAAAGTGAAGTCCAATGCAGAACCACTCAGTGCCGGGTCATATTTGTTATGCTAATACCAACAATGACTATTGACATCAACCATGCCAATTTTCTCTTTCATTATTCCTCTCTTCCACCACTGTACTCAGAACTGGACTAGCTGCTGTCCCCTGTATACCTACCATTCTTTCCCACCTCTCTGCTTTTACTTTAACCCCTTTCCTACACATGGAGTCCATATCCCCCAGCACTACCTACTTTAATCCTACTCATACTTTAGGACCAAGTTCAAATGATACCTTCTCCATAAAGCTTTTTCTGACTTCACCAGTTAGAAATGAGCTTTCTTTAGTAGAACATAAGGTTTCATTTGCACCTTTCTTATACACTTATCAAGCAACTAGGTGGCACAGCAGTTAGAGTGACAGGGCTAGAGTCCAGAAGATTGATCTTCCAGAATTCAAATCTGGCCTCAGACTCAGACTCTTACTAGCTGTGGGATGCTGGGCAAGTCAATGAACCTTGTCTGCCTCAGTTACCTCATCTGTAAAATAAATTGGAGAAGGAAATGGCAAAACACTTCAGTATCTTTGCCAAGAAAACCCCAAATGGAGTCCAGAGAGCTGGACATAACCAAAAATGTCCAAACAAAAAGATGCATGTATCATATTCTACTGTTAGAATAGGATAAGCGATTTATAAGAATGATATATCTTTTACGAGATTGTAATCTCCATGAAGGCAAGGTCAGAGTTTGTGTCAGCCTATGTCTTGGGTATCCTCATGGAGATAAATATAAGGAAAAAGGTATCTTACCTGACCTACTAAACCAAGACTTTGAAAGACTGACCCTGTTCATGTAAGACCAGCAATAATGGCCCAAAGCCTTTTTTCTGTTTGGTGGAGAATATTTACATAACTAGCTCTTACAGAATAGGAAGCAATACATGAAAATAACACACTAGAATACAGAAGCCTTGGGAATGATATTCAACAGTACAACAGCATCAAGTACAAACTCAAGGACTTGAGCCTGGGACGCAGGAGAAAGAGACAGAGACAGAGAGGCAGAGGGAGGGGAGGGGAGAGGAGAAGAGA
>CM053598.1:56001461-56021220 GCA_028646575.1 Pseudocheirus occidentalis | reverse complement strand
AAGATATGAACAGGATGGGACTTTGTTTGCTGGTGGCCTGGCTGATCCTTGAGTTCCAGGCAAGAGAAGTCCTGAAGGGTTTGAGGTGTGCTGAACCCTGTGAACTTCAGTGTGTGCCGGGGATTGCCTTGATGACTGGACAAGGACCTGGGAGCTGTTCATTCCTGAGGACTGGAGAGAGCCTGGAAGCTTTCAGCTCCTGAATCTAGGTGATTGTCTGGCAGATTCAGGAGGGAGCTGGGACCAGGGAAGAGGATCCAGGGAATCAGAGAGACCACCCAGAGTCAAAATGAAGAAAAGACTTCCCTTTAGATGAAACTGATGTTTGCAGAGGACAAGGACCTGGGAGCTGTTCATCCCTGAGGACTGGACGAGAACCTGTCAGCTTTCTGCTCCTGACTCTAGGTGATTGTTTGACAGACTCAGGAGGGAGCTGGGACCAGGGAAGAGGATCCAGGGAATCAGAGAGACCACCCATCCTGTCTTAGATACTTGCTTAATGATGTAACCCTAGACAAGTTCCTTAATCATTTACCCTCAGCTTCCTCATCTGTAAAACAGGGATGCTAATAGTACCTACCACTCACTGTTGTATATACATACTGTGCATGCATCTACATGTACACACATACATATATATATTACACAGTATGAGCAAATATGAATGGATTATGATCTTTATCACAGATCTCATTGCACCGTCTTTCTTCCAAACTCACTCGTCTTCCAAGAATCAAGTGAGATAATACACACAGAGTTTCACAAGCCTTAAATATATACTTTATTTCTATACTATAGTATATAATATTTGTATGCTATATAAATGCTAGTTGTCGTTATTAATATTTTCTCCAGGTAAAATCAATCTACCACAGCTCTCACTGTTGGTTTTCTAGGCTACATGAATGACTTGAAATCTCCCAGGACTCCAGTTTTTCTCTTTCTCTCTAAATATCTTTTCTGCTTCCTTTCATAGGTATGTGTCCTGGGCTTCCACTTTGTTTTCCTCCTTGGTTCACAGCTAGTTGATGGGAAATGCTTTGAACAGAAGATACTTCCATCTCTTAGAGGTAAGAACAGCAAGCTCCTTCTTGGTCCTCAAGCTTATGCTCATGGATTCCCCAAATGGACAGAGGAACAATCAAAATAGCCCAGAATTCTAGCAATCTAGCAGAGCTAGACTGGAATCAGAGGAAGGATATCGCAGGTAAGGATAGTTTTGGTGAACTGGTGTGAGAGGAATCCAGGTTGAGTGAGTCATAAGACTCAATCTTTGTTCATTTCTATACTTGGAATGCCCTCCAATCTATTCATTATTGATTTATAGGCCTAGAGTGAAAGGTGCAAAGGAGAGACCAGTTAGGAGGCCATTTGTAACAATATAGATCAGTAGTCTTCAAAGTGGGTTATACACTGATCCCAAGGAACATGTGATCAACTATTCAGGGGGTAGGAAAATGTGTCACATCCTATCCTCCTTGAGACCCCTGACCTACAATGCAACCACACCCGCTCTCATCCTCTAATATTCCCACCCTTTCCACAGTACGGCTCCCTTTTGAGCCAGAGTTCAGTGCCTCAATACAGTTATAATCTGATTTCAACCTAAAACCCCTCTACTGCTCCCATATTCCTGTCTCTGCCCAGATCATCTTTGTGGCCATGGCAGGCACCCCTGTAGGAAAGTCTGTGCTCTAGGGCAGTGACCTGTGATTAAGAACTCTACTTTCCCCCCTTTTCTCTTCATACGGACAGAGTGAATATTTATGTTATATATATGTGCATATATATGTATGTATACATATGTGAATATATGTATATATACACAAATGTATATGTACATATGCCCATGCATATATATTACACAGTATGAGCAAATATGAATGGATTGTAATCCTTATCATAAATCTCATTGCACTGTCTTTCCTCCAAACTAACTCCTCTTCCAAAGTCAAAGGCACTACCATCCTACCAGACACCCAGGTTCACAACCTTGTTATCAACTTTTCCTTATTTTCCATCATAATGATAATAACTAACATTTGTATAGCAGCTTAAAGTTGGCAAAGTGCTTTATGGCACACAGCTCTAGGACATAGGTGCTGTTATCACTGCATGCCAGACTATGTACAACACTATATATGTACCATTCTGCACCCTAACTCTATTACTTCTTTGTCCTGTACGCATGTTTCATCATTGGTTCTCTGGAATCATGAATGGTTATTGTATTGATCATTGTTCTTATAGTTTCCAAAGGTGTTTGTCTTTACATTGTTGTTGTTATTGTGTAAGCTGTCCTGATTCTTCTCATTTCATTCTTCATCAGCTTATAAACATCTTCAAAATTGTTCCCCTCCTCCCCCATATTGGTATTATTAGCGTAGATCTCCTGGTTCTGTTATTTTACTCTGCATCACTTTGTATCTCTGTTGATGTCTTTTTGAAAGAATATATTTCTTAATTTTTTTTTTTTTTTTTTGCTTTTTGAATGGGGAAAGGCAGGGCAATTGGGGTTAAATGACTTGCCCAAGGTGACATGGCTAGTAAGTTATTTCTTCATTTCTTATAGCACAATAGCACTTCATTCACATACTGCAATTTATTCAGCCATTCTTCAACCAACGAGCATCTTTTTAGTTTACAATTTTTTTCCATTACAAAAAGAGCTGCTATAAATATTTTTGATTATTTAAGATTTTATTCTGTTTTCTTTGACCTAGGGCATAGACTTAGGAATGGTAATTTTAAATTGCTTCCCAAAATAATTTTACCCATTCACAGGTCCATCAACAATACATCAATGCACCTATTTTCTTATGGCTCCTTCGACATTGATCATTTCTCTTTTTCAGTCACATTGTCAATCTGATGTATGTGAGGTAGAATTTCAGAATTACCTTTATTTGTATTTCTCTAATTATTAGTTATCTGGAGTATTCATTCATATAGCGTATAGTCTGGGTGTCTTCCCTTGAGAACTATTGATATCCTTTGACCATTTATCAACTGGGGAATGGCTCTTATTATAAATTTCAATCAGTTCCTTATGATATCTTGGAAATGAGTCCTTGCTGCTAAGATTTTTTTCCTAGTTAATTGTTTCTCTTCTAATCTTATTTTATTTGCCTTTGTTCATTTACTCTTTGTTTTATATTTGTTTGTGTCTTTGACAGAAAAAGAGAAGTTTGTTAGAGGGCTAGATCTGATAATGAGTTCTATTTTGAACATGTTGAATTTGAAGCGTCTAGTTTAAAATGTCTGACAAACAACTGATGATATGGGACTGAACCTCAGAGGAGAGAAGGAAGTTGGAGATTTAGATCAAGGAGTCATCTGCATAGATGGAGATGATAATTAAAGCTCCTCAAACCTGATGTGGTCACCAAGAAAGGAAGAGAAAGAAGACAGAGTCTTGGGGAAAATCCAGTTAGGAATCTGTAGTATTAAAAGGATGATCACTGATGAACCAGTGAAGGAGACTGAGCCAAAAACAGACAGGAGAGAGAAGCATCACAAAAATCCAAAGATGACAGAATATCCAAGAGGAAAGGGTACTCAACAGTGTTAAATGCTGCAGAGTTCAAGAAAGTCAAGATGTCAGGCTCTAATCGCTGCTCCCCCTAGAGAGCTGGCTGTGAAGGCCTTAGCTTCTTCATCTTTTAATATGAAATGGTTGGTGATTTAAAAACCCCTCCTAGTGTTTTAAGCTAAATTAAGTTTTGTCTACAGCCAACCCCATTAAGAGGTGTGGGGAATGATGGAGAAGGGTCTTGGATAACCACGGAAGAGCAACCTCGAGCCCTTTCCTATGGCCAAAAAATGGTATTTTGACCTAAGACTAGTCTGAGTTGGTGCTGTAAGATTATGTGAGTGTCTTGGTCCTCACCAGGTCATAGGCTGATGTTAAGCAATTTGATATTATCATTAGTTAAAAGGTCCACTGGGCAGCTAGAAGGACAAAGTAAGTAGACTGAACAGTGATAGTTTGTATTTACATTATGCTTTAGTGTGCCCAGTGGATTGCATCTATTTCTTACTTGATGCTTTCAACATCCCTGTGAGGTAGGTGCTCTCATTTCTGACATACAGATGAGGAAATTGAGTTTAAGAGAGGTTAAGTGACTTATCTAACATCACACAAATAGTAAGCATCCAAGACTATATTTGAGCCTGGGTCTTTCTGACTCACCGTCCTGTACTTTACTTATCCCATGCTATAATCTCGTCCAACAAGAGAGTGCTTTTGGAAACAGAGGTTCCACATGATCTATTGTCTTCCAATTCTAAAGTTCTTTGAGGAAAAGTCCTCATTCCATGCTATTTAGCTTTGGAATGAAACATCCTTGTGTAATTAGGCCTGAAGGGACTAATTTAGTCCTGAAATTGTGTGGATTTAATAGTATTGTGGATTACTGAGGTACTTAGTCTGTGCTCTGGATTTCTCCTCTAGAAAACCACAAAAGATCCCTCATGGCTTTGATGGTAGCACTTCATGCCCTCTGGTTTTGTTAGCACAGGGATCAGCAAACTATGACCCAAGGACCAAAACCAGTCCATTACATGTTTTTGTATGGCAAGAGGCAGTGGACTGAGTTTGACCCATGGGCCATAATTTCCTAGCATAATCTGGGGAGGCCTAATAACATGAAGATGAGGCACTTCATGGGTCAGTAGTCTGCTGGAGGATACCCCAGATGCTCTGGAACCCCTACATGCCCCAATGCTTCTTGGTGGAGCTAGGCAAGGGTGGAAGCAGAGAAACTGTATCACCTTTTCCCCTCCACAAAGATATGATTCTGCCCAGTCCCATTGCTGGCCTCTGTGGGAAGCTAGACTAGGTAATCCTGAAGAGGGGTGTGGTCTGGCCCTTGGGATGGGAGTGAGAAGAATGGGATGGGGGAAGAAGCTCTGGTCCTTCCTCAGTGACTGTAGCCTAGAAGTGTTGAGATAAATTTACTTCCAGATGAGTATAACAGTCTGGCTGCCACTCTTCCACTGCCCTTATCAGAATCCTTGAGAAGAGGGCAGGGGACGAATGCAGGGCGACTCATCTCTCATTTGTGCCTAGGAGGTCTCAGAGTCAGCTGAATGGCCAGATAACAGGTTCAGCATTTCATTCAGCTTAACACCAAAACAAGTTGTTCCCTATATTAAACTCCCCAGAGCAATTTGATTTTCCATTGACTGAAGAGGTGACCTGGATGTTTTGTGGATTTAGGCATCCATTATGTTAAAGAGAAATGTGGGAATTCCAGAGCCTGGTACCAAGAACTCAAGAGATACTGTAAGTTGCATTGTTATTGTCTTTTCTTCCCCAAGAAGAGTGAGACTGTGCCACCCAGGGGGCTATAAAGAGAATATCTGTCCCTTCAGTTAAATCAGTCAATTCCTTTGTGATAGGTGTCCAAGTATTTCAAGGAGGCTGCTGTGGATTTTTCATTTGGAGTGTGAAGCTACTTAAGTTGTATTTCGTTTCTGGAAATGTCTTTAAGTGTAAAGTTGTCAAATTCAAAATGCAGGTGCAGCTTCTTTTACTGTCATTGCTGTTACTTAGATGTTAGACAACTATTAAGTCATTGGATTTAAATTTTGTAACTTTTTTTCTAAGTTCCTACTAGACTTTTTCTTTATTCATGTAGTCGGTGTATTTTCAGTGAAACGTAAAACAAAACAAAAACAATCGCGTTCTCTTTGACCAGTATTAATTTTTCGAGCTCTTATTGCTTGTTACTTGAATCCTGTAGTTGTCATACATTTCTGGTATAAGCAAAATTTGATTTTTGGAGTGTGTAGTTCATCTCTTCATATTCTTTAAATGTCATTTTACATATCTGCATTTTAAAACAGTTTGGTCATAATCCCAGAAGCACGCTTCTATTAATGTACCTGCACTTGTGACCTTTGTGAAGGAGGCTGCTGTGGCTCCCCCACCCCTGTCTTTTTTAACTGTTCAATCAAACTTTGCTTGGTTTCTTCACCTTCCCTTCACTACCCAGATCACTCCCTTCCAGATGTCACCTGAAAGGGAAGAGAAAGGGAGGGAATAAACATTTATAGAACACCTGGTATATGCCAAACACTGTGCTAACTGCTTAACAAATATCATCTCATTTGCTTCTTACATTAACTCTGTGAGGTAGTTCCTCTTATTATCCTCAGAAAACCAAGGCAAACAGAATTTACATGATTTGCTCAGGGTCATGGACTAGCAAATGAGGCCAGATTTAAACTCGGGTCTTCCTAAGTCCGGGCCAAACACCCTACCCTCTGTGTTACTAGCTGCTGCGTAAAGATAATGAAGGTAACAACCTAGTCATGGTAATGATAATGATAAAAGCTAGCATTTTTATAGTGCTCTAAGGTTTGCAACACACTTTAGATCTTTTACTCTATGTGATTCTTTTAACAACCTTGCAAGATGGGTGGTGGTGTCTGTGTTTTATAGTTTGAGGATATTAAAGCTAAGGAGTTAAGTGACCAGCCCACAATATACATCAGCTCTGTCTGAGGCATGATTTGAATTTAAATCTTCTCGAGTCCAAGACTACAATCTGAAGGACGCCTTAAGGGTGGTCTATGCTTATTGTCCCCATTTTTCACCTCCCACTTAATTCTCAGTTCTCTGCAATTTGGCTTCTCACCCCCATGAATGACTGAATGACTCCCTTTAAAAGTTACTACTGCAAAATCCAATGGCATTTTCTCATTTCTCATTCAACTTGACCTTTTTGCAACTCCGGACACTGTTGACCACTTCCTTCTCCTGGACACTCTCTCCTTCTGGCTTCCATGACATTGCTCTCACTTTCTTCTCTTCTAGCCTATCCTACTAAATTGTGAGTATCTTCAAGGTTTTGTCCTGTGTCCTCTTCTTATCTCTCTTCACCTTCTTCCCTTGGTGATCTCAAGCTCCCAAAGGCTCAATTATCATCTCAATAGAGATGACTCCCAAATATTTATAACTGGCTCTAAGAGAGAATCTTTAATTATCCAGTCTCTCCTGAGCTCTACTCCTACCTTACTCATAGCCTGTTGGACGTCTTCATATGGATAGCCCATGGGCACCTCAAACAACACAGTGGAAACAGGAATCATTCTATTTCCTTGCCACCTCATCTTTTCTCAGGGTTCTTCTATTTCTCTTGATGGCACTACCAAACTTGGACCACTCATCAGTGCATAACTATCCATATTCTCTCTCTGTGCTTTTCCATATACAATCGATCATCCTTGGAATTCATTCCCTCTGTCCCTCTACCTCTTAAAATCCCTAGCTGCCTTCAAATTTCAGGTCAAGAAAGCCTTTCCTGATCCTCTTATAGTACCTGCTGAAATTACTTGGGATTTATTTTGCTCATATTTTGTATTTTCTCATGTGTGTCCATGCTTCCTCCTTAAAAGAATGTAATTTCCTTGAGAACAGTGAATATTTAATTTTTGTTTCCATGTTCTCAGTACCTAGTATAGTGCAAGACATGATGCAGGTGCTTACTAGATAATTTTTGAATGAATGGTTAAATTTTTCAAGTCACTTAGGTTTGTAACCTTGGAGTTATTCTTGACTTTTCCCTCTTACACAATACCCATGACCAATCTATTTCTAGACCTTGCAAATCCTATTTCAACAGCATATATCTTCCTTCTGTCCCCTTCTCTACTTATACATCCTCTCTCTACCCTAGTTCAGGCCTTCATTCCCTTTCATTTAGAGCAGTAGTTCTCAACCTTCCTAATGCTGTGACCCTTTAATACAGTTCCTCATGTTGTGGTGACCCCAAACCATAAAATTATTTTCATTGCTACTTTATAACTGTAATTTTGCTACTGTTATGAATCTTCCTGATATACAGGATGCATTTTTATTGTTACAAATTGAACATAAGCCCCAGGTTGAGAACTGCTGAGTTGGAGCATTACAATAGCCTCCCTATTACTCTTCTGGCTTCCATACTTTTCTCTCTCCAACCCACCCTTCATATTATAGACAAACAGACTTTTCTAAAATTCCAGTGTGACCATGTCCCTCCTTTCCACTCTCTTTCAAATTAAAACACCATGTATTACTTTGCGTGTACCGTGTTTTTACATACTGGTAAGTAAGTTGTTAACCTCTCTCTCCCCCGACTAATGTAGGCTCCTTGAGGGCAGGGAATATTTCATTTTTGTCTTTATATCCCTGATACATATGACAGAGTCTTTAAACATGGTAGGTTCTTTTTTTGTTTCTTTATTTATTTTTTATAGTTAATTTATTTATTTTTAGTTTTCAACATTCACTTCCATAAGTTCTAAATTTTCTCCCCCTCCCTGAGAGGGCATCCAATCTGATATAGGCTCTACATATACATTCCTATTAAACATATTTTCACATTAGTCATGTTGTATAGAAGAATTAGAATGAATGGGAGTAACCAACAAGCTAGGTTCTTAATAAATGCTTGTTGAATTGAACTGAATTAACAGATAAAATTTGGAGTTCATCCCCAACTGACCATGGTTCTTCCCTTATTTCTCAACAGATATGTTCCTCCTTCTATGAACTCCCAGAACACCCATCTGAATCACTTGCTTGCATTTCCCTAGAAGGCTGATGCTCAACTGACTGTTTGACTTCTTCTATGCAGTTCTACTGACTGCTTGACTGACTATCACCAATATGCTTTTTATTCTCCAGACTACACCGGTAGAGTTCACAAGGACCGCTTTTCTGCTTCCTCTGCAACTTTCTCATGGGCGATATTAAAGAGTAGGTAGTGTGACTTTTGTCACAGTTGGTGGAAATCAATAAATAGCAGTCCCATATTGAGTGCATTGCAGAATTTTTGGTAAACCTCTTGGTATTTGTTGGGTCTTCTGCCAGACAAGGCTGTTACTGTTCTTTCTCTGGTTATTAGGGACTCTCCCTGACTACCCCCTTTCCTTCTCTAGTAAGAACGGGGAAGTATTAAAGTAGAGATTCTCCTTGGCAGTCAGGCTTCTGGCAAACAGGGCCTACTCTCAAAATGTCTCTTCTCCCAAATGACTGCAAAGGAAGTTGTGGCCCAGCCAGATAGAGACTACAGCTATTACAAAGCAATATTGGATAATTCCTGAAGTGCCTCGTCACTATGGTTACTCTACAGTAACCACAGTTACACTAACCATGACTCTACAATTCACACTCACTTCTTGGCATTGATCAAAGAGGGAAGGAGCCTACAGTTTAAACAAAATAACAGGTGATCCTGAAACCTTGTATGTGTTTAGCAGTGGAATTTAGCCAAAAATAGATGTCCTCTGTCCCCCCTCTCCTCCCACTGCCACAGTGACTAGGTTCCACCCTGTCAAATATTCTAATGAATCCTAAAAATAATTGTCACCCTAAATTTGTTATTTAGCATTGTGTTGACCATATAATAACTTTTTGTGTTGGTCTCTAAGCAATCTCTACTGTGTGACCACACAGGAATAGACTTCCCCTTCTACCACCTCCCACCTACCACCTCCCTTCCCTTTATCTTGCCTCCTTACAAATAACTTCCTTCTCCGTAATCACACAGATCGATCCACTCAGTAGCCTGCAAACAAAATGGCAGTTCAGATCAACATATCCAGTTCCAATATCACAGCACCTTTCAAACATGGCCCTGAATTCTACACCTATGTCCTTTGCTACTACTTAGGAAATGTAGGAAAGTGTGAGTCATGGGGAATAACCAGAGACAGAAGCTTCTTTTTGTCATAGAGCTAGAGCCTCATTCACCTGGAGGAACTATTCACTTGGTTGAATCATCAATGAGTCAGGTGAAGATATTTCAGACGATTTCTTTAGAAATTTCACAGAACTATAAGGAGGAATCATTACATATGGAACAAATTCAGTTGAGATTAATGGGGGACAGAGGAAGCTTGTTAAGGACAGCCTAAATCATATCTATAGGCAAGGTGGAGGCAGCAGCTGAGAGGTTAGTCTGACCATGGGTGCAATTGTGCCAGGAGAGAGGGTTGCCTGCAGGAGGAATGTGGTCAGGAGGAAAGAGGGAAGCCACAGTGATAGGGCCCTGAGGGTGGTAGTGCAGAATGGGGTGCCAATTAACTTCTCACTCCCTTTCTACCATCTATTCTCCTCCTTGGCTACATTGACCCGAGTGTGATTAACAGAGGCCACGGCATTCTTACGCCCTGATAACATGACTCATCTAGGAAATTGGGCTTTCACAAAGTACCTGTAGATATTCATTTATTCATTTGACAAATATATATTGAGCACCTATCATGCCTATGATGTGTGTTATACTGTACTAGGCACTGTGGGGGGATACAAAGAGGATTATGACGTGATCCTTGTCCTCATGGAATTTTATATTTAGAAGTGATAGTGGGGATAGGTTTGGTGTTTCAGAAGCATGTTAGCTGGATCTAAAGAGGAAAGAACCTCTAGATTTATGAAGTGAGTTTAGGAGAGGAGTTTACCTCCTAATATATTATTACCCCCAATATATTATTATTATTATTATTATTTTTTTTTTTTTTGCTTTTTTTTGGAGGGCAGTTGGGGTTAAGTGACTTGCCCGAGGTCACATGGCTAGTTTTTTTGTGTGTGTGTTAAGTGTCTGAGACCAGATTTGAACTCAGGTACTCCTGACTCCAGGGCCGGTGCTCTATTCACTGCACCACCTAGCCGCCCCTTCCCCAATATATTATTACCCTGAGTGGGGCTGGTCAGAGGGATTAGCCAATTTGGCAAACACTTACTAAGCATATAAAAATCACTCCACTGAGCCCTGGCAATATAAAAACAAAAAACGAACAAAAACAGCTAATGTCCTCCAGAAACTTACATTCCACTGGGGGATATAACATAAAGTGATAAATTAAATGTGAGTTAGTTTAAGAACTGAGAAATTACTCAGAGGGATCAGGAAAGATTCCCTGTGGAAGATGGCCTCTGAACTGAGTCTTGAACATATCTGGGAATTCTAGGAAGTTGAGGTGAGGAGGGAGTTCCCTCCAAACATGGGGGATGGACCATGGTAAGTTTTGAAGATGGGAAATGGAATTTTGATTGTAGGACACAGGAAGCTGGTCAGGTTGGCTGGATCAAAGAACATGTGAAAAAGGGGCGTCATGAGAACTAAGTCTGCAAATGTAGTTTGAAGATGGATTGTGAAGTGCTTTAAATATTGTTCATTTGTTTCAGCTGTGTCTGACTCTTTGTGACACCTTTTGGGGTTTTCTTGGCGTAGACACTGGAGTGGTTTGCCATTCCTTCCTCTGGCTCCTTCTATAGATGAGGAAACTGAGGCAAACTGGGCAAAGTGACTTGTCTAGGGTCACATAGCTAATAAGCGTCTGAAATCAAATGTGAACTCAGGTCTTCCTGACTCCAGTCCAGTGATCTATCCATTGTCACCTAACTACCCAAATGTATTTGTATTTTGTGCTAGAGGCAATAGGGAGCCACTGGAGATTCTTGAGTAGAGTATATAGACAAATTGTACTTTAGGAAAATTATTTTCTCAGCTGTGTTGAAGATTGAAGAGGGAAGAGTTTAGAAGCAGAAGACCATTTAGGAGTACAGATGAGAAGCGATAAAGGGCCTAGCATGGCGGTGGTAGCTGTTTTAGAGCAGAGAAGGGAACAAATACAAGATATTATAAACATATAATTGACCAGATGTAATGATTGATTAGATATGGAGGGCAAGAGAGAAAGGAGTTGAGGATAACTCTGAATTTGTGAATCTGGAAGATGTGAAATGATGGTGGTGACCTCATCAGAAAATAATTTGTCAGAAAATAATGAACTCAAGAACCCCTAGGTTGAGATACCATGGGTAGGGATGTGAACAAGAGGCCAGAGGGTGCAGTGTATGTGTGGGGAAGCTTCTGGCTCCTACCTGAAGTAGAATGACAAGGAAAGGAGTCTGCAGGAACTGTCAATGACTAGGAGAGCCCTGCCAAGTGGTTCTGGGGGTGAAACTCCTGATGCCCTGTTGCACATACATTGAAAAATGATAACTTTAGCTATGAGGCCAGAACTAGGGAAATGACTGAGTCTCTTGGATGCTTTATTTGGACTCAGAGAAGCACCTTGGGTCTCTGAAGTTTTGCTGTGTACACAATACTTTACATAGGCTGCTGGGTTTGGGTAAGGGATGAATCTAATTGTTATTTTTTCCTGAAGTTCTGAGGCTGCCTCTGTGTATTGTGAGAGTTTTTTTTCTTAGCAAAAACAGGAGGGAGTGGGTGCTCACAAGGAGAAAGAGCACAATGATTAATGGAGGGCAACTTGGAGGGAAGACTGAGGACTCTAGCTGAGTGTCCTGGGGATCTCCCCTTCCCCTTATAATATTTAACATTTTTATCAATGACTCATATTAAGGCAGAAATGGCACGATTATCAAGAATTCAGATGGCAAGAAGATGTGAGGAATTGCTAGCATGTTGGTTGGCAGTCAGAATTAAAAAAGAAATCTTGGCAGGCTAGAACAATAGGTCAAGTTTAATAAGCTGAAACTTATGGCCTACATTTGGGCTCAAGAAATAAGCTTTACAGGTTCAGAAGGTGTGTCTACACAAGGGTTTATTGAAAAAGGATTTGGTTGCTTTAGCATACTATTCAATCAATCAACAATGTGACAAGGCAGTCATAAAACCTAATATGATTTTAGGTTACGTTAAGTGTGGGGTGTTTAGAATGAGAAACATGATAGATCTGCTGTACTTTGCCCTGGTCAGGCCATATCTGAAGTGCTGTTGCTGTGTTCAGTGGGGTGGAAGGGGTGTTCAGGAAAAATGAGTGCCTCTGGTGTGAGGCCTGGCCAAGCCCTTTTCAAGGCTGCTCATCCATTTTTGTTGGCTGCCTGATTCACCCAACTCTTGCCTGTGACTCCAAGAAGCTATAGTTTGTGCAGTGCCCATAACCTGGTAAATACTCTCTGCAGAGGGGCTAAACCAGGTGGAGTGAAACTGACAGGCTTCAAAGTGTGTTTGGGTTAGGGGCATGTCCTCGGCAAGCATGTGAAGCCTTGCCCTGGTGGAATGAGAACCATTTGTTCCTATAGCCACGAAGGTAGCTGAAGCAAGTGCTGTGGAGTGCTTAGAACCTGGTCAGATACTGAAGATCCCACCGCATCTGCAGCCATTGTCAGCTGTCCTGACTTTTGTCCTGCCACTGAACTTTGATGACTCTGGAAGAGATAGCGAGGCTGATAACTTTCTACTGCTCTGCCTAACTTAAATCCAATTCATGGGCAAGTCAAGACATCACTCTTCGATGTCATTGGTCCTCCCTGAAAATAAAAGACACACAAAAGCAAATATGAAAAAAACATCAACACTGTTCAATACTACATTCTAGGAAGGACATGGGGAAGATGGAGAGTGTCCAGAGGACAGTGACCATGATGTTGAAGGAACTTGTGACCATACAATATAAAAGCTGGTTGAAGGCACTGGGCTGGTTAATATAGAAAAGATAAGACTTGAGTAGGAGGAGAGACATGATCATGGTCTTCAGAAATACTGTCATGTGGAGGATAGCCCCATCTATTCCATGCAGGAAATGTGCATATAAGAGGGAAGACAGGAAAGACCTTTAATTAACAGTTGGAACTGGAAGCTCAGTTTTACATGAGAATGAAAGTAGGTCCTATCTCTCCCAACAAGATAATTTAGATAAGAGTGTGTGTGTGTGTGTGTGTGTGTGTGTGTGTGTGTGTGTGTGTGTGTGTGTGTGTGTGTAGATTGTAGTTTGTAAGGAGATGGTTGAATACAATCCTGGGGTCTAAGATGGTTAGATAATGTGCAATGCAATTTTGCTATCATGCGTTTGCCCATTAGAATAGTTCATCCCCAGAGTAGGAATTTTAAAATTAAGTAGATTAAGCTGTGCATAATCTTTGGGCCCACTAATCTAGGGAGTTCAGTGGCAGGTAGAGCAGTGAGGTGACTGGGGTGGATGGCTAAAGCCTTTTAGTGACTCCATTACATATTCTTGTTTTTGCCTTTCCTCCCTTTGTTGGAACTAAGACATGGAAGACTTTTGGGACTACAGGAACCCCTCATGCTCACACAACCCTGAGATTGCTTGGAAAGCAATCACTTGAAATAGTGTGAGGGAGAATGCAGGTTGTCAATCAAGAATTTATGGGAACACAAAACGATTTTCTAACCCTAAATCAGAAGAGGAGCTTGGGACTTTGGTCCTGCTAGCAAGAGAAAGTCATTTTAATGGACACATTAAACAAAAGCCTGTGGATTCTCATTTGGTGGTGTCTAACTCAAATAGAAATGGAGCTAGGCCTAATATGTACATAAGGATCTGAATATTGACTTAGTTTTAAAAATGAATGTTACTTATGTTTTATTGTATTTTAAATTATTTTGATAAATATTTCCCAATTACATTTTAATCTGCTTTGAACTGCACTTGGGAGAGTTCAACACCTCTGCTCTAATTACTGACTGGGCTAGTCTGTGTTCCAAAAGAGCCCATGGGGCTAAGACTCTGGGCAAAACTCACAGAATGCTGACAGATCTCTCTCACTTACAAAGAAAGAGCTCTAGTTCAGCCAAGGGTGATTTTTTTCCTCCCTAGCTTGATGACTCAGCTTATGAGAGCTATCTTTTACTTTAATAGAGATAAGACATCCTTGGAGTCATAAGCTACAAAAAAAGATATGGCAGAATCCATTCTTCCTTCTTTAGGGAAGAAATGGTATGCGGTAGGTGGCAGCATCAGGAATGGCTGTGTGGAGAAAGTGAGGGGCAGGGAACAGCACAGATAAAGATAAATAGTGACCAGCAGTGTCAGAGAAGCCCGGTAAGGAGGAATTCTAGTGACAGGACCAGAAAACATAGGTAGCCTTCATCATTGGAAATGTGACCCTCCATGTTTCCCATTTGTCTGTCCTTCTATATGTCTGCTCTGACCATACAGTTTTCCAGTGTGTGCTTCTCCATACATGTGCTATAGTCACAAGGATTCTTCTATACGTTCCCTCTTTCTGTTGATAATGGGAGATTGTGCCCCAGGTTTGTGGGAGGCAAGAGGCTAAATAGTCCATTGGCCAATTATAAAAAATAACTACATGAGTGGGGCTTATACACTATGGTTTCAAGTGGATCTTCAGATGCTTAGAAGCTCGAGCAGCTTTTCTGTGAGAGGCAGTACTCCAGACATTGCTTTAATTAGGCCCAAGGACATGCGCCTTTGTTTCTCAGAAGAAACGGGACAGTTTTAAAGGGAGCCTAAAATATTGGAATATATTTTGCTTAGGATGTTGGACTTCTAGAGGATGATCTGATGACTAATATCTGAGATTCTTAGGGGGAGAAAACCCAAGCCGCCAAAGCTCCTGACAAGAGTAAAAAGTGAGCTGGAGAAGGAAATGGCAGAAGCCCCATTGAACCTGCCTGTTGTTCAGTCATTTTTAGTTGTGTCTGACTCTCTGTCACCCCATTTGGAGTTTTCTTGGCAGAGATACTGGAGTGTTTGCCGTGTCCTTCTCCAGCTCATTTTACAGATGAGGAAACTGAGGCAAACAGGGTTCAGTGACTCGCCCAGGGTCACACTGCTAGCGAGTGTCTGAGGTCAGATTTGAACTCAGGTCTTCCTGACTTCAGGTCCAGCACTCTATCCATTATCCGAAATGTGTATAGGAATAGGAAAAAAGAGAAAAAGTGTGTTTCTCTAGCAAGTCACTGTACCTCTTCAGAAAACAAAGCTTGTTGGTTCAGTCAGATGATGCCCCACCAACAACACTATTCCCCTGGAAAAATGGACAAGCTGAATGGAATGACCCCAAATGGATGCCTTTTCTTCCTTTGGAAAGTGCTGTCTTGAAGGTTTGCAATACTTTCTTAGTCATAAAATCTGACCGTCTTTTCTCTATCTTCATTTCCTTCTCTTGGTGGCATTTGTGTCCCAAGGTTATTCTGTTTTATACTCCTCTTTTGGTGACTAACACTTTCTGTCTTGCATTAGTCACTTGTGGACAAATCACAATTATATCTCTAGTCTCCTGGAGGACAGGAATATAGCATTCATTTTAAAATTTTTTGTAGGGCCTAAATCGGAACCTTGCAGTAAATGAGTTTTCAATAAACATTTGTTAAACTTAATTGAATGGCATTAGAATAAAAAAAACCAAAACAACTTGAAAGGACCTTAGAAATGATCTACTCCAACCTCTTTATTTTATAGACAAGGAGACTGAAGCGAGAAGGGTCAAGACTTTTCTGCGGTCACAGTCTTTGAGACTAGAACTGAGGTTTCCTGACTCCTAGTGTTTACTACAATATAGTGTCCATCTTGGACAGGATATGCAGCTCCTCTGGGTCTCAGCATCTCTACCTGGGAGATGACGGGGCTGGTCACAATGGTTGCAAAGGTGTCTTTAAGGTCTAATTTTCTTTAACCTGAGAGGGATAATGAGCAAGAGCCGGCTTTGGTGTCAGCAAGAATTGGGTTTGACACTTGCTTTAGACACAAACTGGTTGTATGACTCTGGGTATGTCACCTTCTTCTCTGTGTCCAAGACCACATGCTGTGACTGAAAGTGAAGACAAAGTGTGTAGATCTGCATGGGGTCAGGAAGTTCCTTACTGCGAGCTCCTTTTGGGAAATGGGAACTTTAGAATCTTTTCTGTGACTTACTGATAAGGCCCAGAGAGATACCCAAGGTATGCAAGCGTGTGCACACATGCACACACACACATTCAAGGTCACACTGCTGGAAGGGTCAGACGAAGGATTTGAACCTTTATTTTTTTCAGTTATTCTCCATTGTGTCTGACTCTTCATGACCCTATTTGAAGTTTACTTGGCAGAGATACTGGAGTGGTCTGCCATTTCCTTCTCCAGCTCACTTTACAGATGAGGAAACTGAGGCAAACAGGGTTAAGTGACTTGCCCAGGGTCACACAGCTAGTAAGTGCCTGAAGCTGGATTTGAACACATGGTGAGTCTTCCTCACTCCAGACCCAGCACTCTGTCTACTGTGCCATCCAACTCTCCTGAACTTCCATCTATCTGACTCAAAACCTAACCCTATTCACTGTGCCCCACTGATTCTCTATAATAATACCCGACATTAATGCAGCACGTTGAGATTTGTTAAGCTGCTCCTTTGAACTTCAGAGTAGCCTTGTGAGGTAGGAATGGCAGATATTATCGTGTCCATTTTACAGATGGAGAAACCGAGGCTCAGGGAAGTTAGGTGATTTGCTAATGGATACCCATCCATTAAGTGTCAGATTTGAGATGAGAGCCTACATCTTCCTGATTCTGCATCTAGCACACAAGACCCTGAACTGAAATACGTATGGCTCCTTCTATAGGCCTATGGATTCTATGAACCTTTAAGAGATCCAGTCTGATGCTTCCTGTAATGTCTGTGCTTAATCACCAGGAGGTGCTTTGCAAAACCTAACTTTGCTCATCTCAGCAAATTAAAGTGAAGGGCTGACATAAGACCAGAACCCAGAAATCCTGGTAATCCTTTAAGACCCCACCTGTTTGCCTCGAAGAATGAGTCCCCTGCTGCAATCCTGAGTGCCCTCTCCTTGCTAGAGGCTTTGCTGGGCCGACTCTGCCCTGCCCTTCTGTAACACCTCAGACAGCTCCAAGCTCCAGGCTTTCCTCAGGCAGCTGTTCCTTGCTTGGACTCAGATGAATTCACATCAACAGAGGGTGCTAGAACTTCGAAGGCCAAGTACAGGCAGAGCCAATCCCCTCAGGGTCCCCTTTGTTGAGAGAGAAAGCTGGGTCCAACTCCTGGTAAGAACTCGGGACTACAGCTCCTGCTCTGTTATCAGGGGCTCAAGACCCAGCTCAGTTATCAGGAGCTCAGGCAGCAAGTGAGCTGCTTTGGCTTGCTGCTGCTGCTGCTTGGCTCAGTCTTGCTGGGGAAGCCTTCTGAACGAGCACTTCTGAACGTCTGGCTCCTGACCACCTGGGGCTGGGGGCATGAGCAGGTAAGATATCTAAAGCTTCCGTGCAGACTGGAATAGGAAAATGGCAAGGGGCTCCAGAAAAAGACTCATTTGGCTCATCTCCTTTGTTCTGGGATTTCTCAGTTTTTAAAGATGATCTATGCAGGCCAATCAAGTGGGTGCCTGTGTATCAACAGGTGCTTTCACTGGTCATATATCTGTACTTGTTGCAGGTGTATTGGAGTTACCATGTGAAACAGACCTGACAGCTGTGGGAGTTCACTTACCACGTCCAAGGCAGGCAGACACTCAGGCAGCGTTTATTGAAGGAATGGATGAGCAGATCCATATGAAATGGGGCAGCATCGGAACAAAGAAGGAGATATTGTCACTCGCTAGCATGCTCCCTCACCTGAGATCTGGGTGGTCTGTGGTGTTGTGTGGTTGTCTCCAATATGCCATGGTAAGGATGGAACTTTCCCCCCAATGATTTACTGTGAAATAGGTAGCTAGGATTCCTCTTCCTTCTGACCATGAAGGGAAGCCTGGGGCTATGTATATTTACCCTGGAAAGCTACCTAAAGGAACTCAGATATGGAGAGAAAATTTTACAGAGTTTCCAGCTGACTCATCGGATAATATATCCCAGGAGAATTATGTTTGAGTCTGTACAGTGAGGAGAAAATGAGTTTATTCAATTAACGTATTAGTCAAAACAATCAATTGGAATGGGAACTGAAAATGAGAAAAGAGGGCGTAATGCCAAAATTAAGAGAAATTTGGGTTTGACTCATAGAAAATGAGGCTCCCTTAGATTTTTGGCCTATTATAATGTATTTTCACGGCATGAAAAAAAATCCCTTAGATGGAGCTGAACCTTCTTTGTTAGCAAATAGGTAGGATTAAACAACTGCTCTCATTTGGATGTATGTGTATGTGTATGTGTATGTGTATGTGTATGCATATGTATATATGTATGTATATGTGTATATATATGTATACAAAAATGCCATTTAAAAAGTGGACTGGTATTTGAATAAATAGCCACAATGATTGGCATTTTACATAGGTCTTTAAAGTGCACAGGACATTCCCCAAATCATACTCTTAGGGACATTGTCCCATTTGCGCCTTACAACAAGGTAAGCAGGGCAAGTATTGTGAATCCACTTCATAGATAGGGAAACTGGAAATGAAAGAAGTGATTTGTATAAGGTCACGTAGTAAATGATGGAGCCAGGATTTAAACCCAGATCTCCTCATTCAAGCTCAGGGTTTGTTTTACTGCTACATCATAATGCTGTGAGTAAAAAAGGGCAAAAAATTTAAAAAAATGAACATGATCATAGAATCGCAGAATCAAACCATGGTTCCAGAGTTGGTTAGAGACCTCAAAAGCCAACCCTTTACAGATGAGGAAACTGAGTCCTGGGGGATGTGAAATAGATAGTCCAAGGTCAGATAAGTTACAAGCTTCAGAGCAGAGATTGAATCTGGGTCCTGACTCCCGAACCCATGTTCTTTGTACCAGACTGCTTCCCCTCATTACTGGAATTTTGTATTTGTTGATTCTCCTGTGAAGTTCTGTTAACATTTTGTTCAAACCAACATGAAAAAGGAATTGGTTTTTTTCTGCCTCTACCCCTTCACTTTTTTCTTTTCTAAAATCAAGGTGTGTTCATGTCAATCCCTCACCCAACCAACTTGAGTGTTTTCCTACTGTGTCTAGGATAAAACACAGATTCCTGTTTGATATTAAAAGCCCTTTACACCTGGCCCAAGGCTATCATTCCAGCCTCATGAAACATCATTCTCCTTCCCTCGCTCTATAATCTAGC
>CM053598.1:55939141-56000961 GCA_028646575.1 Pseudocheirus occidentalis | reverse complement strand
TTGCTAAATTTATTTATTGTCTCAAGAAGTTTTTTACTTGATTCTCTAGGATTCTCCAGGTATATCATCATATTATCTGCAAAGAGTGATAGCTTGGTCTCTTCTTTGACTAATTTGATTCCTTTGATTTCTTTTTCTTCTCTAATTGTTACTGCTAACATTTCTAGTACCAGATTGAATAAGAGGGGTGATAGTGGACATCCTTGTTTCACCCCTCATCTTATTGGAAATGCTTCTAGTTTATCCCCATTGCATATAATATTTGCTGATGGGTTTAAGTAGATGCTACCTATTATTCTAAGGAAAACTCCATTTATTCCTGTAGTTTCTAGTGTTTTTAATAGGAATGGATGTTGTATTTTGTCAAATGCTTTTTCTGCATCTATTGAGATAATCATATGGTATCTGCTAGTTTTATTGTTTTTAAGTCTTTTTTTTTTTAATATTCGGAGGGCAGTTGGGGTTAAGTGACTTGCCCAAGGTCACATGGCTAGTTTTTGTGTTAAGTGTCTGGGGCCAGATTTGAACTCAGGTCCTCCTGACTCCAGGGCTGGTGCTCTATTAACTGCACCACCTAGCCGCCCCAGCTAGTTTTATTGTTGATGCGATCAATAATACTGATGGTTTTCCTAATATTGAACCATTTTTGCATTCCTGGAATAAATCTGACCTGATCAAAATGTATTATTCTTGTGAAAAGTTGCTGTAGTCTTTTTGCTAATCTTTTAAAATTTTGCATCTATATTCATGAGGGAGATTGGTCTATAATTTTCTTTCTCCGTTTTATCTCTCCCTGATTTAGGTATCAGTGCCATATTTGTGTCATAAAAAGAAGTTGGTAGGACTCCTTCCTCACCAGTTTTCCCAAATAGTTTGTAGAGTATTGATATCAATTAATCTTTAAATGTTTGATAGAATTCACTAGTAAATCCATCTGGCCTTGGGATTCTTTCCTAGAGAATTCTCTGATAGCTAGTTCAATTTCTTTGGGATGGGGTTAAGTAATGAGATGGGGTTTGAGATGGGGTTGTATAAGTAATTTACTTCCTCTTCAGTTAGTCTGGGCGACTTATATTTTTATAGATATTCAACCATTTCACTAAGACTGTCAAATTTATGTGCATACAATCAGGCAAAATAATTCCTAATTATTGCTTTAATTTCCTCTTCATTGGAAGTAGATTCACCCTTTTCATTTTTGAAACTTGAAATTTGGTTTTCTTCTTTTTATCATATTGACTAAGGGTCTATCAATTTTATTGGTTTTTTCATAAAACCAACTCTTAGTTTTATTTATAAGTTCAATAGTTTTCTTACTTTCAAATTTATTAATTTCTCCTTTGGTTTTCATTATTTCTAATTTAGTATTTAATTGGGGATTTTCAATTTGTTCTTTTTCTAGCTTTTTTCAATTGCATGCCCAATTCATTGACCTCCATTTTCTCTAATTTTTTTCATGTATGCATTCAGGGATATAAAACTTCCCCAAAGAACTGCCTTTGCTGAATCCCACAAGTTTTGGTACGTCTCACTATTGCCATTGTCTTGAATGAAGTTACTGATTGTTTCTATAATTTCTTGTTTGATCCACTTATTCTAATTTAGGATTAAATTATTTAGTTTCCAATTAGTTTTTTGTCTATCTTTCCATGGCCCTTTATTACATATCATTTGCATCATGATCTGAGAATGATGTATTTAATATTTCTGCCTTTCTGCACTGAATTGAGGTTTTTATGCCTTAGTACGTGGTCAGTTTTTGTATATGTGCCACGTACTGCTGAGAAGATATATTCCTTTTTATCCCTATTCAGCTTTCTCCAGAGATCTATCATGTCTAGCATCTCTAAAATTATATTTGCCTCCTTAACTTCTTTCTTGTTTATTTTGAGGTTAGATTTATCAAGATCAGAGAGGGGGAGACTGAGGTCCCCCACTAGTATTATTTTGCTATTTCTTCCTCTAATTCCCTTGTCTTTTCCTCTAGGAATTTGGTTGCTATACCACTTGGTGCATATATGTTAAGTAATGATATTGCTTCATTCTCGATGGTGCCTTTTAGCAGGATGTAGTTTCCTTCCTTATCTCTTTTAATTAGATCTATTTAAGCTTTTGCTTTATCTGAGATAAGGATTGTTACCCCTGCTTTGTTTTACTTTCGCTGAGGCATAATATATTCTGCTCCATCCTTTTACCTTTACCCTGTGCATATGCCCTTGTTTCAGATGTCTTTCTTGTAGACAGCATATTGTAGGATTGTGGTTTTTAATCCATTCTGCTATCCACCTCTGTTTTATGGGAGAGTTCATTCCATTCACATTCATAGTTATGATTACTATCTGTGACTTTCCCTCCATCTTATTCCCTCCACTGTTTATATCTTTATGTTTTCCTATTCCCTTCCCCTCCTTAAGAATTTTCTTTTTGACCACCACCTCTCTCAGTATTCCCTCCCTGTGTTCCCCCCTCTTTACTACCCTTTCCCCTTGCTACTCTTTCCCTCCCTACTGAGTATCCTCCTCTTCTTACACCCTTCTCCCCTTATCCCTCCTACTGCCTGTAGGACACAATAGATTTTTATTCTTAACAGAATATGTTATTCCCTCATTGAACCCAAACCAATGCTAGTACATTTCATATATTGCTCCTCTCCCTCCCTCTTTTCCCTCTATTGTTATGAATTTTTGTGTCTTTTCATGATAGAATCTAAACAGCTATTTGTATTGATTCCTCTTTAAATCAGAACCAATAAGAATAATGATCATGTGATGCTCATCTCCTTCCTTCCCACCCCTCCACTTTAGTATGTCTTTATGCCTCTTCTTGTGGCATAATTTACTATCTTCTGTCTCTACCTTTCCTTTTATCCCATTACAATCCCTTTCTTCCCCTTAACAGGGTTCTTTTTAAATCTTCAGATTAGTTCACTTATACCCACACACTTTCTATGTATATCCCTTTTAAGTGTCACAATACTTATAAAAATTTCAGTATTGACAGGTATCTGCTTCTCATAAAGGAATGTAAACAGTTTGCTTTTATTGAGTCCCAAGTTATGTGTATGTATGAGCACCTGTGTGTGTATGTGTATATGTGAGTGTATGTTTTCCTTGTTTACCTTTTTACGTCTTTCTTGGGTCTTGTAAGTAGAGACTGAATTTTCCATTGGGATCAGGCTTTTTCATAAGGAAAATCTGGAAGTCCTTTATTTCATTAAATGACCATCTGCTCACCTGAAAAAATATGCTCAGTCTTGCCGGGTAGTTGACCCTTGGTTGCAGTCCTAGCTCTTTCACTTTATGAAATATCGCATTCCATTCCCTCCACTCTTTTAATGTAGCAGCTGCTAAATCCTGTGCAATCCTGACTGTAGTTCCATGATATTGGAATTGTTTCTTTTTGGCTGCATTCAGCATTTTCTCCTTGACCTTGTAGCTCTGGAATTCAGCTACTATATTTCTTGGAGTTTTCAATTTGGGATCTCTTTCAGAAGGAGATCAGTGAATTCTTTTAATAACTATTTCCCTTTCTGATTCTAGGATCTCAGGACAGTTTTCTTTGACAATCTCTTGGAGGATGCTGTTCAGGATGATTTTTTCATCATGGCTTTCTGGTAGGCCGATAATTCTTAGGTCATCTCTCCTGGATCTGTTTTCCAGGTCAGTTGTTTTCCAGTGAGATATTTTGCACTTTCTTCTAATTTTTCAATCTTTATGCTTCGTTTGACTGACTCTTGTTGCATCATAGAGTCCTTAGCTTCAATTTGACTGATTCTAATTTTTAGTGAATTATTTTCCTCAATTAATTTTGGAGCTCCTTTTCTATATGTTCAGTTTGCCTTTTTAGGGAGGTATTTTCTCCAATTAGATTTTGGACCTCCTATCCCAATTCTCCAATTTTACTCTTTAAGGATTTGTTTTCTTCAGTGAGATTTTTTTCCAGTTTGGTCACTGTAGATTTAAATTTGTCTCCTACCTTTTTTTGTTTATAAAATCCCTTTTGAGATCCTCCAAGAACGCTTTCTGGGCTTGAGACCAGTTCACATTTCCTTCTGTGGTCTTCAGTGTGAGTATAGAGTCTATGTTGCCTCCTGAATTTGGTTGTTCTTATTCACTGTAAAAGGATCTGATGGTCCTATCCTTTGCAGTTTCCTTCTTCCCCTTTGTGGTTGCCTATGTCCTGGATTTTTAAAGTGGATATCTGCTTCTGGGGTGCAGAAGTATTGAGCTTCTCAGTCTGGAGGTAGGGGTTTGGTTGTTAACTTCGTGAGCTGTAGCCTCCTAGTGTGTAGGCCGAGGCCAAGGCTAGGATTCTCATTGTTTCCCCTGAGTTACCCTGATGCTTACAGAGTAACCTATGGGGGTAGGGTGGTCTGGCTCCTTCAGGTTTCCACCTGTGTCTTTGGGCTACAGCTCAGGCTCAGTAGCAGAAGGCAAATAGAAGGGCAGAGCAGGGCTGTAGTTTGCTGATTGACCTGGTGGTGGTAAAGCACACCTGGGCTTTTGTTGTTAGGGCTTGCTGGCTCCACCCCCCTGGGCTTAGACTTCATACTGTCCCCCTTCCCCTTTCCTCAGTGATACCCAAGCCTGAGGCTGTTTCCACTAATTCAAGATTTTACTCTGGGTAAGGCATTTAACTCCAGACTTTTCTGGGCCAGGGAGGGGGAATCAGAGTAACTAAATTTTATTCCTCCATCTTGACTTCTGGAAGTTTGGGTATGTAATTTTAAACATCCAGGCTGTGCGCTGTTAGCCCCAGGAAAAGCTGATGACCCTGCTGTGGGCCCCGAGTTTTTTCCTACTCAGTTCTGATGATCCTCTGTCCTGTGGTGAGACAGCTGCAAAACCCTCTGGCTGGGTAAGTCTGCTGGCTGGCTGGGACAACTTCTCAATCCTCTGTAGTCTGCTCTCAGATCCACACTGTTGCAGCTCCTGTGCGCTCCATGTTCTTCTTGCCCAGACCTGAGTGGGCACTTTCCTGGGCTGAGAATCTGCCATACTCCATCTCCCAATGGGTTCTGTCACTCTTAAATCCATTCAAATTCAGTTTTTAATTTTTAGCGAAAGAATTCTTGGCGGAGCCTGGAAAGGCTACTGCTTCCTTTCTGCCATCTTAGCTCCCAAGCTGATCTGAATTATTTTAACTCAACTTTGGACACATGATATTTTTAATGGATTAAAAGCAGACTGGAACACCAATATGAGAAAAGAAAAGATGAGAAGTAACTCAATTGGTCTCAAAAAAAAATGCACCAGGAGCAGGGAAAGGAAGCTGGAATCACAGCTTTTCCTCAAGTGAGGGGAGGTTAACTCAAGGAAAACACAGCAAAGTGTAGCCATCACTTTTAATCAGTTCCATAAAAGGGTAGATACTGAGAGGTCTTCCAAATAATTGAGTAAGGGTAGGTCCTCATTTCGAAAAATAGCTAGACAGGAGTCCATGTCATATTCCTTGGGCACAGAGAAGCTGTCAGTGAGAAAAAAGAGAGAAGTGAGTCAGTTTGCCATCAATTCTTCCCACTATATAATCAATGTGATCAGGGGAGATAGCAATAATTTTATTATTAATCCTAATACTGAGCACGTCCACTAAAGCCCTACTCTAATGGTTCATGATAGTACAGATATGGTTCTGAGGTTCCAAAGTCTATGCCAGCAGAATACAAATTCTTCAGGTCCTATGCCAAGCAGTGAACTGTATGTTTTTTCAACTAAATTCCAACTCAGATAAATCTGAGAGGCACAGGGACTCACACTTCCTTGTAGGTTGCAAGGTAATGAATTATTTCAACCAAAATCTCTCTTAAAGACTGTCAACTAAAGCATAAAGTACTGATGGGAAGAATGGCCCCACCTTATCAGGGATCTCTTAAGTAATGAATATTGGATGACAAAAGAGTATACTAGACTCAGATTCTTTTTTAGGCTCTGATGCTGTTAGCTGTGTGACTTTGCCACCACACTTCAGCCCCCTTCCTCCATTGGTGATTTCTTCTAAAAACTACCATTTTAAGGGAGCACCCAGACCAATCATCCTTCATTCCTTGGACTTAATTACCACCCAAAGGCTATAATATTTTAAAATCACAGAATTTCAGAGCAGTCCAATCCCAATGTGGAAAAGGCTTCCTCCTAAAATATAACTGAAAAAAAAAGCCCTTGAGATAAACTCATTACATGCCAAGGCAGCCCATTGTACTTTGGAAGAGCTCCAGTTATTAGGACATTCTTCCTCACATCAAGGCTGTATCTGCCTCCTACTTTTAGTTCAGCCCTCCTCAGGGAGCAGAATAAGCCAAATCCCTTTTCTATGGGCCAGTTCTTCAAATACTTGAAGGTGACCACAATGTACTCCCTAAATCTTCTCTTCTCCAGGCTAAATCATCCATGATTCCTTCAACAGATCCTCATATAGGCTGAAATGGAAATCTTTCACTATTCTGATTGCTCTCCTTCGGATTCTCTATAACTTCTCAATTACCCTCCCTAAAATGTGATGCCTAGAGCTAAACACAATAAGACTGAAGATTTAGAGTTGGCAGAGACCCTAGAGGTCATCTAGTCCAACTCCCTTATTTTACTGATGAATATTAATTAATACTACTAATTAATATTTAATTTATTTAATTTAATTAAACAATTAATTAAAATTAAATTATTAATATAAAATTAATGAATATTGGACCTGAGGTCCAAATAGGTAAGGTAATTTGACCAAAGTCACCAAGAACCTGGATTTCAGCTGAGGTCCTCTGACTCCAAATCCTACTCTCTTTCCATTACAATAATCAAGATAAAGCACTGCAGAACTATGACCTCCATATTAGGGAACCCTATGGCTCCTTTAACACAACCTAGGATGGCATTAGCATGGAGCCTACAGTGCACCCAAAAAAAGTCATTCTTCTTTTTTTTTTTGAGGGCAGTTGGGGTTAAGTGACTTGCCCAGGGTCATATGGTTAGTTTTTTGTGTTAAGTGTCTGACGCCAGATTTGAACTCAGGTACTCCTGACTCCAGGGCCAGTGCTCTATTCACTGAGCCACCTAGCCGCCCCTAAAAGTCATTCTTCTTAAGATAAATGCTGAGCCATGCCACAGTTAGATTATAAGGTGGCTAACAGCCAGAAATCATCTCAGAAGAAAAAATTGGTGGTGAGGCCAGGTCCAGAGCAGAGGAAGGTCTCTTCATAAGCCTTGATGGACCCAGTCTACGGCCTGCAGTCACCAGGAGGTCAGGAAAGTCATACAATGCGCACAGGCATCTCTATGGGGTCATTGGCAAGTGGAGGCCTCACAAGTCTGCACATAATGCCTGACATTGTGCTGGACAGAAGAAAGCCAAAAGTCCTGGGTTACAGTGGGTAAATTTATTTTAAGCCCTATATATCACCCCTCAGACCAAAAGTTCATTTTTTTTTCCTAATTCAAGTGTAATTTCACTTTTCTGCCTATTAAATTTCAACTTACTCAATTCAGTTCAATGTTACAACCTTTCAGAGTCTTTTTTTCAATCCTCCATGGGTTGGATAACCAACTTAGCTTTCTATCATCCGATAATCTAATAAGCAGCCTTTGTGTATGTCATTGATTGCACAGGACTGATCCCCTGGAAAACTTTCTAAATTCATACATTAAGCAGTCAACAAATATTTATTAAGGGTTTTTCCATGTGCCAGGGAATGTGCTGCACACTGAGCAAACGAAAAACCAAAAACCTTAAAAATTCCCTGCTCTCAATGAGTTCACATTCTTTTTGTTTTGTTTTGTTTTGTTTTATTTAATTTCAACAAACATTTATTAAGTATTAAGTACGTCCTGTGCATCTGGGATAGAAAGACAAAAAACAGACAAATCCCAAACCAGAAACCATCCTTTCCCCCGAGGAGAGTCAACATATAAATAATAATAGCTAACCTTTACAGAGGGTTTTAAGGTTTACAAAACTAGGTTATCTCATTCCATCCCATCTAACAACCCTGTGTGGTAGGTCCCCTACCTGTCCCTCTGAGGACAGCTAGGTTGTGCAATGGGTAGAGTGCCAGGCCCAAAGTCAGGAAGACCCGTCCTCCCAAGCTGAAATCTGCCCCCAGACAGCCATTGTGTAACCCTGGGCAAGTCACCAAACTGTTTGCTCCAGTTTCCCCATCTGCAAAATGAGCTAGAGAAGGAAAAGACAAACCCCGCTAGAATCCTTGCCAAGAAAACCACATATAGGGGTCACAAAGAACTGGAGAAAAGCAACAAAAACTCTTTATATGGTACTAGGTTTCTCAGATCCATGTTTCCATTGCCTCAGTACTTCTAATTAACTGTAAAAATCTAAAATTTTACCTCAATGAGTTCACATTCTAATGGAATATATAGTCATTAATTATTATTCTTTGGGTCAAACCACTTAACTGGTTCTATAGGCTAGTTATACTAGTATGAGAGACTTTGCTAAAAATTTGGTAGGTTACATTGCTTTATTAAATCATTACTTTAATCATTCATAGATTTAGAACTGGAAAGGACCAGAGACCATCTAATCCAATTTCCTCATTTTACAGATGAGAAATTGAGGCTCAAACTAAATGACTTGCCCAAGGTCACACAGAAGTAAGCAGGATCTTAACCGAGGTCTTCAGTCCCCTGATTTACAGTTTAGTAAAGCTGTCAAAAAGAAAATAAGATTGATCTGTAAAACTTATTTTTAAAAAAAAAAGTCATTCTGGTGCTTTATGGTGACTGCTTTCCCTTCCAGTTATTCACTGACCAATGAAATCTATTTCTTTCCCACTACCCCCTTTTCTTCAATTAGATTACAGAGCATTAAAAAAAAAAAGTCCAGAATGAATCCTCAGACTCTAATCAGTAAAATGGCCAACAATTTGCTAGGACCTTGCAAAAATACTATGCAAAATGAGACACTTGAGTTTTTGGACATGGTCAATATGCAGAACTTGTTTTTCTTGACCATATAATTGTTACAAGGGTTCTGGTCTTTCTTTTTCTTTTATCCTTCTTTTCAACTTGGGATGAGAAAGAAAAATATTCATGCTTGTTAACGGAAATATGAATTAATAATAAATTTAAATAATTAATATTACTATTATTGATGTGAATTAATATTTATATTAAATTTGATGTTTAACATTTATTAATTTAATATGTGATGTTAATTAAATGTTGAATAATAATAAATTTACATTTAAAAGAAAAAACTAATCCTCCACCATTCCCAGGTTTCCCCAAGCCACAGTGCAAGCCTAGCCAAGAGAGGGTCTCCTGGAATGAGTAGTCCATTGAGTCAAGTGCAAGTTGGGAACTAAAGATATTCCTGGAACGCAAGGCCTGTTGGGAGATGTAGTCAATTCTCAGAAGCAGAGCTCAGAAGTGGGAGAGCTCAGATACGTTCTGCCCGGGCTCCCGAGCTCCTGAAGACTCGCGAGAATCCAAGCACAGGGTCCTGTGCCAAGAGTCTAGCGCTGAGGTGCCGTTGGAAATTGACGTCGTCAGTTGGTCGACCCCGCCCATGTGACGCAGGAAGTAACCAGCCCTCCAGATGGAACCACCCAGAGCTGAGGAAGAGAAGCACTGCCCGAAGGTGGAGGGCCTTTTGGAAATCCCTGATGAGTGATTGGGCCACCTTGGCTAGGATATCCTTGCCGCGGAGGACGGAATTTTCGGATTTGGAAATCATCTTACCACAATGAGTTTGGAGAAGAAAAGAAGCGTCCCCTGTCACCAGATGAGGACTCGTGATGAATCCCCACCCGCAGCCCGTCCAATGAGAAGAGAGCTCCCGCGTGAGAAAGGAAACAGAAGCAAAGAGCGAGCCAGCAGGAGCTCCCAGAGTCGGCTCTTCGGCCCCAGCATCCAGCCCAGGATGCGGCATGAGCTCATCAGGCTTATTGCAGCAAAAAGAGAAAAGGAGTATGTGAACTTTCACAAATTTAGGTTCTTCGTTGGAACGTGGAACGTGAATGGCCAGTCCCCAGACACTGGGTTAGAACTGTGGCTGAATTGTGATAGAGACCCCCCAGACATTTACTGCCTCGGCTTCCAAGAGCTGGATCTGAGCATGGAGGCCTTCTTCTACCTGGAATCCACCAGGGAGCACAAGTGGCTGGCGTCTGTGAAGCAAGCTCTGCACTTCAAGTCCAAATACAAGAAAGTGCAGCTGGTGCGCCTGGTAGGAATGATGCTGATGATATTTGCCAGAAAAGAACACTATATGCACATCCAGGATGTCATAACGGACACTGTGGGCACTGGACTCATGGGGAAGATGGGGAACAAAGGGGCCGTGGCTGTGAGGTTCATGTTCCACAACACTACATTTTGCATTGTCAATTCCCACCTGGCTGCCCGGGTGGAAGATGTACAAGGTAGGAATCAGGATTATAAGGACATCTGTGCTCGAATGAGTTTCCTTGTCCCAAATCAGGGTCACCTGAATATCATGAAACATGATATTGTCATTTGGTTGGGAGATTTGAACTACAGACTTTACAGGTATAATGCCAAAGAAGTGAAAAGGCTCATTAACAGGAATGACCTTCAGAAACTCTTAAAGCTAGACCAGCTGAATGTTCAACGGAGGAACAAGAAAGCTTTTGCTGACTTTACAGAAGGACAAATTAGGTTTATCCCCACATACAAGTTTGACAGTAAAACAGACCTATGGGATTCCAGTGGGAAGTGCCGGATTCCAGCATGGTGTGACCGAATCCTTTGGAGAGGGGCAAACATTAGTCAGCTCCGCTACCAGAGTCACATGGGGCTAAAAACCAGTGACCACAAACCTGTCAGTTCTCTGTTCCTCATTGGAGTGAAGGTTGTAGATGACAGGAAATACCAAGCGGTATTTGAAGACAGTGTTCAGCTCATGGACAGAATGGAAAATTACTTTCTTCCTTCCATAACACTCAGCAGGAGAGAATTTGTGTTTGAAAATGTGAGATGTCGGCGGCTACAAAAGCAGAAATTCCAGATCACCAACAATGGTCAGGTCCCTTGTCATTTTTCTTTCATCTCTAAATTTGGTGACAGGCAGTACTGTAAGCCATGGCTTCAGGCTAAGCCTTGTGAGGGCTATTTGGAGCCAAATAAGACATTAGACATTTCCTTGAGTGTCTATGTTAGCAAAGATTCTGTACCAATCCTAAATTCAGGAGAAGATAATATTAAGGACATTCTTATCCTTCACTTGGATCAAGGCAAAGATTATCCCTTGACCATCAGTGGTACTTACCTTTGCAGTTGTTGTGGCACATCCTTGAAAGCTTTGTGCCAAATGAGAAGACCAATCAGAGAAGTTCCTGTTTCCAAACTAGACTTGGAGGTGACTCCTTTGGAGGAGAGTGTCAGTGAAAAACCCCTTCAAATTCCCAAGGAACTCTGGCTCTTAGTGGGCCACTTATATAAATATGCTTGTGATCAGAAGGATTTATTCCAGACTCCTGGATTACAAAAAGAAGTTCGGCAAATTATTGATTCCTTGGATACTAGCATTCTTAAGACAGTACCTGGCAGTAATCACTCAGTAGCTGAAACACTCCTCATCTTCCTGGAAGCTCTGCCAGAGCCTGTTATCTGTTATGAACTATATCAATGATGCCTTGACTATTCACATGACTTCCAACTCTGCCAGCAGGTAATTTCACACCTTCCACAGTGCCACAGAAATGTTTTCTGTTACCTTATAGCTTTCCTTCAAGAACTCTTAAGACACTCTGAAACTAACAACATTAATGCGAATATGCTTGCCAATCTTTTCTCAAGTATTCTGCTGCGGCCTCCACCCAATTTAAAGGCAAGACAGACTCACAGCAATTACCAGCGTGCTGTCCAGTTTCTCTTGGGCGTCTTGGTTGGAGGTGATATACACTAACTCTTCCTCTCTCATTTTGCCATGCTCACCTCCAAATTCCAGGACAAAGGAATCTTGGGCTGTGAATGTTCAGAACTGATTTGAGAACGTTCCTCTTTGTCTCCAAAGGGATCTACGCTCCAGGTTTTTGGCTGTTAGCTTTTGAAAATCTTTACCTTCAAAGTAATTTAGGGAAAGTGAGTCTTCTCCTAGGAACCCCTTGATCCACAACACACTAACAACATATCCTGTACATCGGAGGACTTAAGACTCATCATGTTGCCAAGCCAAAAATCCCATGTTTTGATGTTTTGTGCTTTATCTTTGTGGGGCAAAGAGATCTGTATTCACAGTCCAAAAAAAAAAAAGTCCAAGATGAATTCCAACCCTGGAGTTAAGGTAGCATACAGAGTCATTCTTGGTGCAGAAGTTCCTCGTTATGGATGCTGTGCTTTTATTAATGCAGCTTAAGGTAGTCTTGATCCTTTTTGGTCACAGTGCCACACTGTTGATTGATACTGAGGTTGCAGTTCACTAAGAGCCCCAGACCTTTTTCACACAAACTGTTGCCTACACCTCTTATCTATTCAGAATCCATACAGCTAGAAAAACCAAACAACTAAAATCACTTTTCACATCCCACTTTCTTGAGGGAGACCGGTCCTTTCTTGAGGGAGTCCAGTGACATGAAATATTTTTTCAAAAATATGATTTCCAGTATATGTCATAAGGTTAGTACAAATTTAGTACAGTTTCTTCAATCATCTACATGACAACAGAAAACTTAAGGGGGACAAAGCCTAGCATATAGTAGACGCATAATAAATGTTTGTTCAATTAAATGATCATTGTCTTCAAAAATGAAGGATTGTCAAGTGTAAAGAGAAGTAGGTTTAGTCTTCTTGGATAGAGAACCCGAATAAATGCATAGAGTGTTATAGGCATATAGATTTCATTTCAGTATAAGACAGAGGTCCTATTAGATCTGTCCAAAAATAAGCTAGATCTTCTTGTAAGATAGCAAACTCTCCATCACTTTAGAGGTGTTCAAGCAAGGGCTAGATAGCCATTTGTCAGAAATGTTATAGAGGGAATTTCTCTTTAGTTATGAGTTGGACTGACTGATCTCTAAAGTCCTTTCCACCTCTAGGCTTCTAAGTTTCTATGATTCTAGGACAATACTGTATGTACCATGAGACCCTGAGGCTCTCAGTGATTCTGTAATGTAAGCACAAGTTGATAAAAATGTTTTCAACCAAAACCCTCTGCTACCTCTTCCCCAGGGTCAAATGAGTAGTAGAATGACAACTAGAGGGTGTATTACTGATTTCTAAGCTCTATTTCATGTTTGTTTGTTCCTACTCATATCACATCACTGCTCCTATAATTCCCCCCACCTTGCCTATCTCCAGGGAGAAGTTTTCTAAGGTATCCCTACTTGGGCCCATGTCAGTAAGTGCTACTGTGGATCCTAGATTGGTCCCTTAGAAGGTTACCAGGTGTTTAAGGAGACTCAGAACTTACATGGAGCAGGTGCACTCATATTCCGTGACATCTATAGCAATCACTGTTACCCCATGTGGCTCCAGAATTATAGAACATTCCATCCTTAACACAGCCTAAGGGCATAAAACACCAAGTTTCCAAGTCATTGTTAGTTTTCTTAAAAGCATCTTGTCCCCTCCTCACCAAGTGTTCTGAAAGATCACCCTGCCATCCATTTGAATGAAATATCACTTCAGATAGAATTCCAACAAGAGCGTGGACAATGCCCCAGGTTGTATGTATTAGTAAATGATTATATCCTTTAGGGTGGGATGGGCAGGGGTGGGGAGGGGTTGGTACCAAGTTTGCTTTGAATATATGTACATTTGGAGATGAGGAAGAATGTTAATTTTCAATTAACTCAGCTGACATCATTTTAAATTCCATCAGTCTCTGAGACTACCCTAACCAGCTGTGTGACTTCAGGTAAATCATCTCACCTGAAGCCTCAGCCAAGGTTTCCTCATCTCTAAAATGAGAAGATTGAGCTAAATGCTTACATTCAGATTAGCAATCCTGTGGTTTCCATGGGTGATGCACAGTAAGATCCAACGTAGAATCATATATTCACAGATCCCATTTAAAAAGCTTCACAAGCATCTTGGGATGGTAAAACAAGGAATGATACCTGGTGGTGGTAGGGAACAGTTGGCATTTGTCTAAAGCTAAGAGACCCACAAAAGTCTTCAGAGGCCTGCCTCATCATGGAAGGAAGTGATTTTCCTGGAAAGTAAAGACTTTGTCTTGATTGCTACCATATCTTGGAGAATTTTAGTTAGTAAAACCAAAATAATACCAGAAACCATCTCAGCCAGCAAGTATTTGAAGTCCTTGCCAAACAGAGAGAAAGGACAGCCAAGAACACCACCAATATAATCACATTTGCAAAACAACACAAAGGAGGAAGATAAAAGCTCGAGCAAGGGGATGAAAATCATCTCAGAAATAAGAAAAAAAATCAGTGGAGGGCAAAAGCAAGCCTGCAGAAAGCTTGGCATGAAACCTACCTATGCCAGCACATCCTGAAGACACTCATGGATAAACTAGGATAAACTAGGAGGCAATAAATATACAAGAAATGAAACATTCGCCAGTTTTTCTATGGAAATGCTTGTGCTTGATGACAATACAAACACTCATTTTGAGCAATAATAATAATAATACCTCTGCAAACTGAGCTACTTAAAAGAGTACAGAAGACCCTTAAGAAAAGGAAGTTGGGAAGAGCAAATGGACATACTAAATACTAACAGGAAAAAATTTGTGCCAGAGGTATGACATTAACAGCACTCAGGGATTGTTTTTCAAGACCACCAAGAGGGGAAGATCTCAAAAGAATAGAAAAGATGACAGGTGCTCTTAGCACCACACCAAAAACAAAAAAAACTCAGAAAACACCAGCAGCTACATACCTATGTGCCCACTTTCTCTTTTTAATGCTTCAGTGAATATTGAATCTCATTAGTATGTATACTGTCTCCATTGGGGAAGATTGCAACCCTTTCATTTCTTTTTCATTCTGTGTGACCCTTGTCTGTCTGTGTTATTCAGCCATTTTTCAGTCACCTCCTACTCTTTGTGATCCCGTTTGGGATTATCTTGGCAAAGATACTGGAGTAGTTTGCCATTTCCTTTTCCAGCTCATTTGACAAATAAGGAAACTGAGGCAAATAGGGTTAAGTGACTTGCCCAGGGTCACACATCTAATAAGTATCTGAGGCCAGATTTGAACTCAGGGAGATGAATTTTCCTGACTCCAAGCCCAACACTCTTATCTACTATGTCACCTAGCTGTCTGACCCTTGTCCATGCCCTCCCACAAATCCTCAGTGGGCTTACCCAAAATGCTAGGGGCTTCCTCTAGTTACTTGACTTTGAGTTGATACAGACTAACTATCAAATGTTAAGATCATAAAATTCCTTGATAGACAAAACCACAGGGATAGTTTAATTTAGTGATCTTTTGGTTATCAGTATCAAGCAGGACATAAAACTTGCCCCAAAAAATTTTACTACTATCACAGAGATTATCCAATCCACTGTCCAAATGGAAGAGGGATTCCTTGTAGGTGGTGATTTTCTCCAAATTCTCTTGATGTGAGAGAAAACTCCTTAATTAATATCGCTATCCAAAGGGGACCAAGAGGTAGTAGGTTCCCCTAAATACATCTCAGTATTAAAGGTCTTCAAGCAAAAGTTGTTTGATCACGTGACAGATATGGACAGGTTAGACTAGGTGGCCTTTTAAGGATCTTCCAAGTATGAGATTCTGTGATTCATTACACTGTAGTTTCTCCTCCTGAATGAAATCCAGTTCAGCCGAGAATAACAGCCCATTTGAGCATACATACACACACATTCACACAGCCTAAGTGAATAAAGAAGGCATATTTTCCAATGGGGGTGATCCTTTGAAATAAGCAGTGTGTATCATGAAAAGTCATTGCAAACAAGCAATGAACTGGGTCCAGAATCGAAAACTAGGAGAGTTAGTTAAATTCCATTCAGGAAGCTGCATAGCATTTTTAATGACTCTAAGCTATGCCCTGACCCCATCTTTTATCATTAATATTACCCCAGTAATGCACTATGGCCATGAATCACAGATCACTATGATCTCAAGAAAATCAGAACTGGAGGTTACCCAAAAGAATACTACTGATGATTTCCATGAAAAAAAAAAAGTGCCTCAAAAGACATCAAAACAAAGGGACGATACTTTAAAAGGTGAAATTCTGAGGTGGGAGAGGATTAGAATGAAAGAAGACAGGGAGAGACAGAATGGGGTTAATCATCTCATATAGAAGAGGCTAGGGATAATTGTTACAGTGGAGGGGAAGAACAGGAAGGCAAAAGGGAAAGGGTCAACCTTACTTTCATTGAATTTGGCTTAGGGAAGGAATGACAAACTCTAAACTGGGTATCTTGCCACACAGGAGATTAGGAGGGATGGGGATGAGAGGTGGGATGACAGAGGGGAGGGCAGGCTGGGGGGAGTGTTGCTGGAAGTACATACTTCTGTAAAGGGACAGGGTAGAGAATAGAACAAGGAGGGGTGGGATAGGAAGGAGGGACATATAATCAGTCTCTCACAATATGCCCATTGTGGAGATGCTCTGCATAACTACACATGTACAGCCTCTATTGAGTTACTTGTCTTTCCAGTGGGGATAGGTGATGAGGGAGGAAGGGAAAGAATCTAGAATTTAAAGTTCTAAAATCAAATGTTAATATACATATGTATATATACATGTATTATTATTATTATTATTATTATTATTATTAACTACATGCAACTGGGAATTAAGATATACAGGCACTGTGGTAGAGAGACTCATCCTGCCCTACCAAAAAGTCAGAGGGGCGATGGGGGAGGACATAGGAGAGAGCAGATTGGGGGAGGGGCTTTATAGTGGGATGGCTGTTTTGAGGTGGTGGATAGGGGAAAGATGGGGAAAAATTTGCAACTCAAAATCTTGTGGAAATGTGATGTAAACCAGAAAATCAATAAATTAATTAAAGAAAAAAAGACATCAAAAATAACTTGTCTGATTATAAACGTGACAGGTTTAGAAAGAACAATGGATGACAGCTCAAATGTCAAATTGGTGTCCCTGAAATATTTTTTTCAATCGAAAGAAAATCAACACTTTGAGTAGTCTTCTCTGGAGGACTAATGGAAGGACAGAGACAAGAGTTGTAGAGCATAAGAAAGAATAGTTATGGAATGAGAGGCTGTTAAAAGTTTGGTATCTTTATCTGTGGAGGGTGTGCTCACATAAGAATACAGATTCACCAAAGTATTATCTAACAACTAAAATTTCATACCCACTTACCCAGGCTTAGATGCCACTACAACACTGTTATTCTTGCCACCTACTCTCCTGGATGGAAGAAAGGAAAGAAGATAGGCAAGTCGTAGTGTATACTGAACATCTTTAGAGATATATGCATTTACTCTATATTCACAAGAGGTTTATTATATTTATATGTGACTTAATGGAAGAATAACAACTCACACAGCAGTCCTATGAAGTGAGTGGTGCAAATGTTAACCCCATTTTACAGATGATGAAACTGAGCTTCAAAGAGCTTAAATGATTTGTCTGTGGTTGCATATCTAGTAAGTGGTCGAACTGGAATATTCATCCAATTCTCCTGACTCCAGATCTGATGTTCTTTCATCTTTCATTATTCGTTGGGTGAAGTCACATGAAAGGTCTCAGAAATATTCCCTGAAATCCTCATGCTTACCTCAGACCAGAGAGGGCAATGCAGTAACAACACCTGCCCTTTTTTACCTCTGATATTTCTCTGAGCAGTTCTTCTATAACATGATAGAATCCTCACATCCACCGGAAAGAGGAAAAGCAACAAGTGGAGCAAATGTTTCTGAAAAAGGAAAAAAAAAAAAAAAAAGGTGCCTCATTCCAGTCATCGGACTCTGGTTATCACAGTCTACATAAAATGGGACAAAAGAGCCAGCCTTCTCTGGGAAACTCACTCCCAAGAAACAGAGAGATTTTCCACTTCAATTCAACAAACGTGCATAAAGCACCCTCTATCTGCAAAGTTATACGCTAGATCCTGTGGGTCAAATGAATATCATCCCTACCTCAACAAGGTACTTAGAATCTTTAAGAGAAGATAAAACAGATATACAAAAAGCCGTAAGGCAAAATAGAGCAGCATAAGTTCTTCACTTTTTTCAAAAGAGATAAAGGCACAGTATCCTTCACACAGTTAGGTACATTTGTCTTCACTTGTATAAGCAAGTTTAGTAGATATTCATATCTCCACCCAATATGCACAGTTTCCACAGGCATTCGTTTTCAGTTGCCCACTATATTTTATTCAAACACCTTAGCTTGGTATCCAAAAGTTCACCATGATAAAGTTTCAATGAATGTGCTAAATTGAAACCTTTTTAAACATTGGTTGATTAGTAGTCTCCTCAATATGGGTACTCTCCCAAGGGATGCTGATTGCTATCCCTCCACTCCTCATTCTGTATGATTCTTGTCCATACCTACACATAAATCCTCCATAAAGGACCTACATAGGCTGGAAACCTTCCTCTGGGTCTCAATATTGGGTACCAATACAGCCCTTGAGCAATTGTTATCCCTTGTTCTTGGTGGATAGCCAGCCCATCTCCTTGCCCAATCATATTTCCTTGAGATACCTTTTCTTTTACTTCTTAAGAATAAGTCATCATGCTGCAGTCATCATACTGTCATCATAAGTCATCATACTGCAGCATACTTAAACCCACCATCACTCTTCACTCAGCATTCTGATTTTTTACAAACTTGTAGTGTGTTGAATGATTTTGAACCATGTAGCTAAAAATAAATATATATTGCAATTAAAAAGATGGCTTTTGTGTTAAGGAGCAACTTGGGATTACAAAGAGTTCTACACAGTTTTCCAAATAGAATTTATCCAAACCTCTTCCTACATTTCAATTCTGGGCCCAGCTGGTTGTTCATCTGCAATCTGTCCAAGACATATGTACTGATACACTGACCCATCCAACTACAGATTATAGTTTCGGTAAATAGACATTCTCCAATTGGTTGCTACTGTGTGAATAACTAGTTCATTCTCATTAAGGAGACCTTATAGCATTCTAGGTCTTGAAATAATAGCCACAAAGTAATCCTCAAGTGAGCATACAGATTTTGCTATCTATTTGGGAGTCCTTCTTGCATTTGGGTCCTCCGTGACTGTAGCAAGCATTTCCAGTAAGCAAACATTTCCTTGTTTTATACATTGTTTGATACTGACTCAAATTATTTTGTGATTATATCTTTCAAGGAATATTGTATAATTCTAATATATTTATGAGAGAACTTAGAAGAGAAGAGTCTTTAAGGTTGGGTTTTGCTCTAGTGAATCAAATGCTTTTTTAAAAATAGCAACAAACACAGCAGGATCTTGTATTTTCTACATATTTCAGCCACTTGTGTGATTGTGAATATGTTGTCTACCATAGAAAATTTATCTGCAAAAGCCAACCGAATCCCTTCCTATATTATCAACAAGGAGAACTTCAGTGTATTAATTCTTTATCTTCCATAAAGATCTTAAATCTTTTCAGAAAAACCTTTGAGGTGTAGTTGCCTTCTTCCTTGGTCATCTGGTTTTTAGTAATAATATGGTCTGTGATTTTTTTTTCTAATCATTTGCTCTCTTTCCCTTGTTAAGAGATCTCACAAATCAAATTCTTGGTATTTTAAAGATTGTTCCACTTCTAGCCCAGTTTTCCTGTGTATGTTTGATCTGTTCTGGCTACTATTTCCTACTTTATTTTCTTCAGTGTCATCTCCATTTTTTCATGTCATGTACTAAAGTGTTAAAAATTCAAATGTGGTACCATTGTCATTGATGATAAGACTAGATCATTCTAGATTCTGGTAAGTCTGTTGCATTTTCCACCATAAAACGTTTTTCTCCAAGTTTCATCTGTAAATACCATTGGAATGCTCTGAATGAGGTCTTTCATTTTCCCCTCCACTGCTTTTCACTGCATTTTAGGTCATTTTATTCATGATTTTCAGTTAGCCTTCATATCTTGCAATGCATTTGTCCTTAGGTTCTTCTGCTGAATTTCTGCTCGTCAGTTATATCAAGTGTGGCTGAGATGGTCTCTGGGTACTTTTATCCTCATTGTGGCAACTGATTTATAACAGATTAAGTTCCTTAAGAAGTCATGGCAACCAGAATCACTTATCCATTTCCCAATTTTCAGAGTCAACATCTTATTTTAAAAGGTCATTATGGAGTTGTGGTAGTTACAGTGTTTTTTATCTTTATCTTTTCTTCCGATTTTGTGCTGACTTTGACCTTTGCTAAATAGCTATGGGATAGCTGCCCCAAAATGGCTGGTTTTGAAATGACTATGTCGTCAGTATCCAATCGTTTCCTATCTTAAGGTATAGTCAATTCATTTTTCATGTTGCTGTTATGTGCTCATTCAGTGTTTTCAGTTCTCTTCTGGAAGAAAATATTCATGATATACAACTCCATTACTTCTATGTGGTCTAGAAGTCTTGTCCTCTCTAATTTCTAAATCCTGGCCCATTTTTTCCATCATAGTTTTTGCCCATTCACCCTGTGTCTACTTTTGAATTGATGTCATTGAGTAGCAAAGTATGTGCTGACTTGTTTTAGATCTTGTCAGGTTCTTCACAGAACTTCCCTCCTTCTTTCTCCTCAACAATAGATAATGGCGAGTACAGTACTACAGTTATCTACATGACGGTCTCTTTGCTTATGCTCACCATGAGGTGTCCTATTAAATTATATTCCAGGGTTGTCTCCATCTCTTTGATTGGCTTCTCCAAAAGGAGTCTATGAGTCATACTTTCATTTGACTACAATTTTTTAGTGTTTTCTACTCTTATCTACAGTGAGAATGTCAATATGTGGTTCAGCTTTTCCAGTATTGCATCAACTCAGTCATTAGAAAGAGATCTCATATTTAGAGTAAGAGCAGTTAAATGCATATTTTATAGGTGGTCTAAAATCTTTTTTCCCATTTTTAACATTTTCTTCCCCATTTTTCACCATTCTATTACCACCTTTTGAGAAGTGGAAGTGGGCTGTTTGAGACTGAGGTCCAATTCTTCTTTTCTTTGGGTTTTTTTTTTTCGGTTTCCAAGTTTCCTAGTCAATACCTGAAGGCCAGCCAACAGGTGATAAATTTCTTTATCCTTAGCTGTCCTCAGATAGCAGATTCAGCCGGTGTCCTCGATGATAACCCGAAGCCTTTCCAGCTTATTAAAACCTGCCAGAACATGTGCTTTGCTAACATAGCCTTTGAGGGCCCTGGATCAGCCCTAGGAAATGATGAAGCATCGGAGTACAGTGTTGTGAAGGAAGCAGCTACTGCTCTCCTCATGGACCCCCTTCTACCCTATCAAGAGTTGGGCTTACCCATGAGGCCCTGTCATGTCACTAGATGAACACATGGTTCTCTCAGGGATACGCTCTTTGGTTATACAGCTCAGCAGTTATTACTCCTTTAAAAAAAACAAAACCCATGGAAGTCCCCATTTCCCTCCAAATCCTTTAGTCACAAGTCTAGTCCTGATCCCAGTGGTTACCCATTCTGCTGTGGCTGATAACATCTTTTCCCTGTTGAGCAGCCTCTGCTTCCAGCTAGACAGAACAACCTTGTCATAGAGGGAAAGGAACCAGAGTAAATGGAGCCCGGCTCTTTTGAGGAAATACTAATAAATCCCTGCAACATTCAAAAAAGCTTGTGTGTGTGATACCAGAACAAGGGCAGGAGCTGACTGAGGCATGGGGATGTGGCTCAGTAGTGCAGCAACCATGGAAAGGAGCCCAATTCTGAGCTTGATTCCCTGGTGTGATTATGAGGCCTACTACTCATCCCTCCCCTTCTCTGATAATGGAGGTGAGGTCCGTTGGCCCCCAACAATAGGATCTGAATGGAACTGGTATTTTCCCTCCCTAGATGATTGTAAAATTTTCTCCCTCTAGGAACATGCTTTCGTCAGTGGTGGAGGACCCTTAACAGTTAAGCCCCAGGGATCATAAGCTTTGGCTAATTAATGATGTGGGGTCCATGCTTACCTTCCTGCATGATTCTATATTTTATTGGATCTATGATAGGGATAGGCCCTCCGCAGATACTACCAAAGCCTATCCAAACCTCATTGTGAAATAGTCTTGCTCCTTCTCCCACAACAATATATGCTGTTCCTTATAACTCGTTTGTCAATGACCATAAGAGCCTCTCTTACCTCCCCCCACCTGTCCAACTGATCCATATCTTCCCTACACTTCCCTTTTTTCCACAAGAATATAGGCTTGAAATCTACACTGACCTTCTAAATTCATAAATGTACCTCAACTCTATTTGTCTTCCTGCCTCCCAGAATCTACAATATAGTATGTGGAGTGACTTGGGGGGTGAGAGAAGCCCAGTTAGTCTCTCCTGCACCAAGGGAGGGGAGCTTACACTAAGAAGATTCTTGTCATCCTCATGATTCTTGCCAGCCTAATCCATCATTCACACTTTCAAGGAAGTATAACTTCACAGCCTACATGGGAAAGGAGGAATTTTGTTCATCACTGACAAATGGATGGGGTAAAAGACTGAAGCCTGGAGATTGCAAGGCATGTATTCCAGCTAGAGGAAGCAAGAGGCTACCCAAAGAGAGAGGCAGTGGGAATGAAGAAGTATGTATACATTAAAACAGTATTTGGGAGGCACAGCTGATGGACATAAATGAGCAAAAGGGAGGTTTTTAAGTTCACCTAAGTAAAGGTGCTCAGTCAATAGCCACACACTCAGCTGGTAACTCTGGAGGTACCCTCTTGTAACAGGGGTGAAGGAAAGGTTTTCTCCACTCTGCTCTCAGGAAGGCAGATCATTAGATCCTTCCCAAAGAAGAAGAAGAACATCAGCCTCAGTTATACCTTAAATTTTAATAGAGTATCTTTGGATATCATCACACCCAAACAACTGAAAGAACAGCCCACCGCTCTCATTTTACAGATGAGAAAAGTGGGGCCAAGATAGGGGAACTGACTTGTCCAAGGACATACCAGAAGTTAAGCCTTCATAAGATCCAGTCTTGGGCTTGTCCCACTATATCAAACTTTAAAGAAGTACAAAGATACTCCAAACTAAAAAGCATCCCAAGCATCATATATACATCATCAGAACAAGCACATTCAAATGTCCATACATACGCATATGTAAACACTTGGTCTGCACCCATTATTTCATCAGCTAGGGGAATTCCCAGTGTGGAAACACTTCATCAATGCAGATTAGCAACTCACCTATGCCTTATTTGTTTCTTAGAGCGTCACATGGGGAAGTAACAATTTACTCAGCTTGTTCATACCCAGCTCGAGCTTGAACGCAGGTGTCCCCAACTCTGCTACGCCTCATGGCTTCTCCTGTATGTCACATAGGCCTCCATCAAAGTCCTAGATGTAGTTCCATGTTCTTAGTGACTATGCCTCTAGAACACCAGCCCTGCCAAGCTGAAGAGACTTAGACAACGGGCCTGACAATGGATTATGTGTCTGTCATTCAAGGATTAACCTAAATAAATGAAGAGAGGATCTTCACTGCAAGGATTCAGTCATTGAAGCTCCTAAAGAGCATCTAACTGGCATGTCCCACACTGACAAAATCATGGACCTTCAAATCTTTGAAGTTACATCAATGCAGATTTAACCTCATCAATCTTATTCCTGTAGCTAGCAAGGAAGGGAATTGGACTTGTTCACCTGGATACACCTGGGAATGCTGAGCATTCACAGAGAGAGTTAAAAGTACTGGGACTGAGAAAGAGAAAAAAGCAAAGAGTCTTGGATGTGGGCGGAGCCCTAAGGGAGATAACTGAAAACCAATCATAGAAGGCAGATTCAATTTTTCTGGGAAGTAGAATTACAAGAAATAGAAACAGTTGTGGTTTATCAAATAGACATGTCTACTAAGAAGACAAGAGAGAGGGAGAAATAGAGGGAAAGAACGAAGAAACAGCGAGGAGAGAAAATCACATGGCACAGAGAAAGAAAACATCTCTGGCCCAATGGAGAAATGTATTTGTCTGAGTTCCACTGATGCTCACTTGACTCTTGTGAATCATTTCTCTTTGTTCACCGACAGTATTCTTACCCTTTGATCTCAACCAATCCAGTTTTCCAGAATGGTCTATAATTTTAAAGGAACTTGTTGTTCGGTCATGTCCAACTCTTTGTCCCCCTTTTGGGGGTTTCTTGGTAAAGATACTGGAGTGGTTTGCCATTTTCTTCTCCAACTCATTTTACAGATAAGGAACTGAGGCAAACAGAGTTAAGTGACTCATCCAGGGACACACAGCTAGTAAGTGTGTGAGGCCAGATTTGAATTTAGGAAGATGAGTCTTCCTGACTTGAGGCCCACTCTATCCACTGCTCTGTCCACTTACTCTCATATAATTGAAGAATACTGGATAAAAGAAAGAAAAGTTTGAGAATATGCTGTTCTATGAACAAAGATTCCTTGGAAGTGGCAGTAGGTATGAAATGGCAAGTTTTAACAGAGTCACCACAGAGTCCAAATAAAAAGTTTTAAAGGAGCTTTTTAATTTACCAGCTGGGGCTATCTCATGAGGAGGGCAGCCCATAGCTCAGGGCTGATGAATCTTTTATACAGTACAGCCTTTGTTTGGCTAACTAACATGATTTGTCACTAAGCTAATTATTATCAACAATCTATTACCAAGGCAAGGGGAGTTTTTGATGATATCTGTGGGTGGAGGGTTGATGGATAAGGGGAGGGGTACGAGGCATAACGACCTGAGAACAGAAGAATATGATGAAAAAGACAAATTACCCAGTTTGGTTCCCAAGCCAGTTCACTGACTTCTATCTCAAGTCCATGAAATTTCTACTTAATTAGTTCCTGGCCACTTCAGGCAGAGCTGTGAGGAAGCAGACACACAAATATATTGTTGGCAGAGTTGTGAACTAATCCAACCACTTTGAAAAAACAGCTTTGATTTTGTAAAAGTCACTAAATTGTTCATACCCATTGGCCCAGCCGTACCCAAGAGGATCAATGACAAAAAGGACCGCTATATGGAAGATATTCATAGTAAGGAAAACCTGAAAATAAAGTGAACACCCACCAAGAAACAGCTGAACAAATTATAGTATACTAATAAAATACGGAGCATTATTGTGCTACAAGGAATGATGAGGGGCAGCTAAGTAGCACAGTGGCCAGAGTGCTGAGCCTAAAATCAGGAAGACCTGATTTCAAATCCAGCCTCAGACACGTAATAGCTGTATGACCCTGAGCAAGTCACTTAACCCTCTTTGCCTCAGTTTCCTTATCTGTAAAATGAGTTGGAAAAGAAAATGACAAACCACGCCAGTATCTTCACCAAGAACACTTCAAAAGGGATCGCAAAGAGTCAGGTATAGCTAAAAAAAAAAAAGGACTAAACAACAAGGAATGATGAAACTGAGATATTGAGAAAAATATATGGACAGTCTGATATAAACTGATGCAGAGAGAAAAGAATAAGGCTAAGAGAACATTATATATAATGGCCATAATAACATTAAAAATAGGGATAGGGACTGGACCTGTGGTTTAACTGACCGGTTGAAGAAACGCCTTTTACCAGTTCAGCTCGGCCCTTTCTCTTTCCCTGATAGTCTTAGTGACCAGAGCACTGTTAAGTGACTAGCCTAGGGTCATACAGTCATTTTGTGTTGGAGGCAAACCCAGCTCTTCCTAGCTCTGAAATCAGCTCTTTACCCATCATGCCACATTGCCTCCTCTCAATAATAAAAATGCAGCATTAAAATCATGCCAAACTCAGATGAACTACAAGGACTAATTTTGGTCCAGAGAAAAGAAAAACATACATAGCTCCCTCATTTGGACTGGAAGGGCGGGGAGAGGGAGGTGAGAGGCAGACTATAGGCACAGAATGAGACATATGCCATCAGGCATGGTTGCTTCCTCAGTTTTGCTTAAATCTGTCTTTGTTACAAGGAATGAGTCGATGAAGGGGGAAATAGATTGGGAAATTATTCTAATGTCAAAAAAAAGTTATTAGAAAAAATGGTACAAGAGAAACAAAACTTTGCCTTATTCTCCCTCATTTTGAAAGGATCTATGTACTAATGTATGTAGACAGACTGTGCTTTAATTTATGCCTGAAATATCAAAAAGAAACCATGAAATTTACTCCCAAGCCTGCAAATCTGTAACAGAAAGATCAGGAGATTTGGTTCAAGTACCAGCTGTGCCCCTTAAAAACCTAGTGATCTTGGCTAGTTACATCTTCTCTTTGGGTCTTGGTTTCCTCATCTGTAAAATGTAGATAATTACACCTCACAGGGTTGTTGAGTAGTAGAGTGTTTTATAAACCTTAAAGTTTCATAGAATTAAGGTTATTATTACTAACCTATATAATGAGAGGGCTGGACTAGATCATTATTCCCCAATATAACCATTCTCTGGTCCAAACTGAGAAAGCTGTAGCAGAGGCAATGGCCCTCCAACAGTCATGCACTACACAGGCTGCTCCATGATAGCTTCAGTAAGATGACTGATGATCACTGGTATTTATCTATGCATTGCCTCATTGGATTCTCATAATAATCCTGGAAAGAGGCAGTGTGACCTAAAGGCTAGCCAGCCAACCTCAAAGTCAGGAAGATCAAGATTCAGTCTTGTCTCTGATGGGCATCATGACCCTGAGCAAATTATTTGATCTCCCTGTGTCCTAGGCAGCTTTCAGGAATGATAAATTACAGAACACTTGTCAATCTGTATTGGTAGAGGGAGCTCTTTATGTAAATGAATTTCATAGGCCTGAATCAGAGCACGAAACAACTTTGTGAGGTAGTAGTGGAAATATTTTTGCCCCCAGTTGGAAGCTGGAGAGCCGAAAGCTCAGGGAGAGAGAGAGAGAATGATTTATCCAGGGTCACACAGTTAAGTGGCAGAATTGGAACTCAACCCAGTGTCATCTGACTCCCAATCTAAGGTCCTTGCCACTGTTCTTCAACCCGTCCTTCCCTCCATTTATGTTTCTTGCCACATATTTCTTGCCAAGAGACAAGAGATATTCCTGCCTCTGTAACTATCATTAGTCTTTTGTTATCCCAGCTTTGAATACCTTCATTTCCCATTTTAACCTATCTGGATCTTGTGCAGCGTTCAGGGCCCAGTTCACATACACCTTCCAACATGAACTCTTCTCCAACCATGTTGACCACACTGGTCTCTCCTTTCTCTAAGTTCTTCCCTACCAACCTCAGGATGGCTGAGAAGGAGGAGATGGGACACTCCCCCCTTGCCAAGGGCATCCTGGGTCTTCTCCAGTTGTCCTGATGACTCTCAGACCACTGGAACCAGTTGGCTCTGGAGGAGAAAGTGAGGCTGGTGACCTTGCACAGCCGTCCCTCACTCAAATCAAAGTCAGCTGCAAGTCATGTCATCCTCTCCCTGGTGTCCTTGAAGAATGAAGGACAAACACACAATCTCTAAGTTCTAATTATGCCAGCAATCAGCACCTCCCATTTGGATGCATTTTTTCCTTATGCTGTTATGTGTGTTTAGTCCTTAGACAGAATGGAAACTCCCTAAAGTAAGGAACCATGGCCCCTAATTGCTCTTGTTGTTCTTCCTGCCCCCGTCCCCATAATGCAGCATTTGCCAAGGGTGAATAACCAGTAAATATGGATTGAACTGAAAGGTCACACAGAAGCTGAGCACTGGTGAATGAATGCATAGCTGAGGTTTTCTGGAAAACTAGTCAGGCTACAGAATGTGGGGCCCTTAACTTGGGAGACAAATTTGGGTAATTGATTAAGGTAGAAGATATCCAACTGTCTCAGGAACCAGGGAGGGAAAGAGAAGATTCCAAAGGAGTTTCTAGGCATGAACATGAGCTTGAAGAGGTTTTCCTTCACTTAAACCTTTATGTGGTGTGTAGGAACACAATTTTGCTGGCAGAGTTTCAAAAAATTGGGAAGAAACACATTGTCTTTATGACCTGTTACCAGGCAATTTGACTAAAGACCAGGTCACTTGCCTGAAGCTGCCTGAGAAATTACCCCATTTAAAAACCAAGTCAAGTCCTTTTCCAAGGTTCCCTAAATGCCAATGATGTTCCTGCTCAGAACTCAGTCCTCAGTCCTCTGGTCTTCCCCTTCCAAATGATCTTGGAGAACTTGCCCATTTTCATGGTTTCAGGGATCCTTGTCGCCCTGCCCCATCTGGTGAGTCTCCAGTTCCTTCCAGTGCAATTCAAGAAGCTCCAGTCCCATGGTCCCATATCTCCTGTGTTTCCACCTTGACACCCCTCTTTCACCTCACACTGGATATTAGGAGGTATCATGGTATGGTAGTAGAGCACTGGATTTGGAAATGAAGAACTTGTATCCAGATCCTAAGTCTGGTGCTTGCTGTATATGTGACCTTAAAGACCTTTCCCTTCTGTGAGCCTCAGTTTCCTCATGTGTAAAACAAAGGAGCTGGAAGACATTATCTCTATTTCCTCTCAACCCTAGATCTATCCTGCATCCCAAACCAAACTCATCATCTTCATCTCACCAAAATCAGCTAATTCCCCTTGAAGTGTCATTATTTCCATCAACGGCTCTCTCAGTCATTCAAACTTGAAGACTTGGTGTCATCTTTAGGGAGAAGGGAATAAGCATTTGCATGGCACCTACTGTGTGCCAGGCCCTGTGCCAAGTGCTTTTTTACAAATATCTCATTTGATCCTTACAACCACCTTGTGAGGCAGGTCATGTTATTATTATCCCCATTTTACAGCTGAAGAGACTGAGGCAGATAGGTTAAGTGACTTACCCAGAATCATACAGTTAGGAAGTATCTGAGGTCAGATTTGAATTCGTCTTTCTAACTGCAATCCCAATGCTCTATCTGCTGCACCACCAGCTGCCTTGTTAACTCATCCCTTCTCCTTCAACCCTCAGTTTCAGGCAAATTGAGAACTGGGGGAAATCCATGGCACCTTCATTGTACAAGGTTCCAGGGTGATCCTCTTCCGGCACCAGAGTGCTTAATATCAGAGGTCTCTTCTATAGTGGCCGCCAGGGCCAGGATCATGCCCATAATGTTCATCTTGTAAATCTCCAAAGCAAACATGATTATGTTCAAAACCCATTCCCAAGAGAAATAAAGATAGATGTTGGGTAGACTGAGTTATGGGAGCCAGTCTTTGGAGCCCCTTCTTTATTTCCCACCTACTGGCCCAACTTTGGACTTCTTCATCATAAAAGAGGAAGCTCATCATCCTGCAGGATCCATCAGCCTCAGTACTCTCTGCCCATGGGACTCCTCTAAATGGAGGCTGGGGCAAAGAGCTCTTCCTAAAACCTCCATTTAAACAGGACACCCAGGTCAGCCATCTTGATATTGCCCATCTGACTGCACTCTGACTTTACTATCTTCCTTCCCTCCACCTCCTTAATAAAAGGATTTGTTCTATGAAGTCTGAATTCAGTCAAAGGGCTGCACTTGAGGACCTGGAGGGCCACATGAGGCCTCCAGGCTACAGGTTCCCCACCTCTGACCTAGCTTTTATGTAAGAATGACTTCCAAATTCAGGAGTATCATGAGCTCTAAATGGATATATAACCTAAATATGAAAAGGCATATCATCATCATAATATAGTATTGAATAGTCATAAGGCCTTTCACATAGGCAGTGAGTTCTGGGTGAGATATTTTCTCCTGCGCCTCCCATTTGAGTAATGGAAAGAATAGAATGTGTGCTATCAAAAATATACAGGGAAATAGATAAGACCAGTAACAGGGAGAGATTGGAGAAGAAAGAACAGTAGCAGTAAGAGAGAGAAAGGAACGTTAGTTATCCCAGAGGTTTTCACCCTCAGTTTGCACAGAAAGACTAGAGAATATTATCAGCTCCTCTTGCCGAAGGACCCAGTATGGATGGCCTATGTTACTGGAAGCACCAGGGAGAAAGGAACAGAGAGAGAGGGAGAAGGAGAGGAAGAGAGAAACAGAGATAAAATGAAAAAAGGTAGGAAGAGGAAAAGAGAGAGGATGGAGAGAGAAGAGAGGAAGACAGAGAGAAGAAGAGAAGAGAAGGGAGGAAGAGACAGAGAGAGAGGGAGAAGGAGAGGAAGAGAGAAACAGAGATAAAATGAAAAAAGGTAGGAAGAGGAAAAGAGAGAGGATGGAGAGAGAAGAGAGGAAGACAGAGAGAAGAAGAGAAGAGAAGGGAGGAAGAGACAGAGAGAGAAAGGAGATCCACTAAACAGACTGAAGTCTTTGGGAACAACTGATCATTATTTCAAGTGTTCAAGATTCTGTTTTGATTCCCTCCTTTAAATAAAACTTTCTTCTGTTAATATCAAAAAACACTATAGCCTTGTATGAAGGGAGTCAGCCTCAGTTCACTGAGAGGTTCATACATGAATTTTCCCAGGTCTCCCGAGTTAGGGACCACACATCAAATGAAAACCCCCCCATTATGTACCCAGGTCCTTTGGATCACAAGAGGCTCTGAGACAACAGGTATGCAGGTATTCTAAAAGTCCTAGTGGGGTGCATCCTGTACCTAGAAGAGTGCTTGGCACTTAATAAATGCTTATTTACTTACTGATTGATCATCTCGTGTGATCTTCCACAAAATCCTATGAGGAAGGTGAAGCAAATATTTTAATCCCTGTTTTTGTTATTTTTCAATATGGCCCCATTTGGAGTTTTCTTGGCAAAGATACTGGAGTGGTTTGTCATTTCCTTCTCCAGCTGAGGCAAAGAGGGTTAAGTGACTTGGCCAGGGTCACACAGCTAGTAAGTGTCTGAGGCCAGATTTCAACTCAGGAAGATGAGTCTCCCTGACTCCAGGCCCGGACTCTATCCAATGCACCAACAGGAAATAGGTTCAAGGATGTCATTATATTTGTGTGAGCTCCCAAAGCAAGTGGCAGAGTCAAGACTGGAGTCAGGTCTTCTGACGACGGTTAAGCAATCTTCCCATGCTGCCTCCTCTTATTTCCCTTAAGAGAAGAATGTCTCCCTCAGGCTTGAAGGGTGCCTGGGTCCCCACAAGTTGGTGAACAAGTCCGCCTTCAGCCCAGCATATGATTCTGTGAATTCTGATCTTATCTCTTCTCCTTACAAACTGAAAAGTAACAATTACAGCCGTAGAATCATTGATGGTTAGAGCTAGTCTGACTCTCTAATTTTGCAGATAAGAAAACTGAGGCCCAGAGAGGTTCCATGACTTGTCCCAAGTCAATCTGTTGGCTAATGACAGAACCGGAATTTGTAGGTACTCCTACCTTTGGTCATCTCATCTGATGATCTCCAGACATTCTTTAACATCTTTATTAGTGGGCAGCGACTAGAACGACAGGCGTGAAGCACAGATATAATATGGATTATATTTACCCATTCCGCCTGTGTAGACAATGTTAATAGGACCAATATCAAATCTGACCAGCAGGTGGTGCCATTATCCCATAGCTCCTTCCCATGCCTGAAGTGATGGCTAGATGACCATCCTTTCTTGAAGAGCTTCTTCTCTTTGTAGTTCCTAGGTGGCTTCATTCCCCAGCCAACTTACTTGCCTTGCCTTTCTACACTAGGCAACCCAGTTTCTCTGCTTGGGAAGCTGATTTGCCTTTTCATTCAAGAATTACTCCAAGCACGTTAATGTTAAGGTTTTGGGGGGTATTTTTTCTTCAACCTTTGAAATGGGCATCTATCCATCAACTGGGACATGGCTGGACAGACTGTGGTGGTGAATGTAATGGAGAATAAGAAGATACCATAGGAAACCATAAACATGAAAAATACAGGAAGTCACGGGAAGACATATGAACAGATACAAAATGAAACCGAAACAGAAAATACAAAAGATTTTAGCAAAAATCAAAACAGAAAGCTGTGCGATTCTAATGCCCCAGTTTGGTGCTGCAGAAGAGGTCTGGGATGGTACCTTTCTCCTTTACAAAGGTGGAGAATTCTGGCAGTGGAACACAGAGCATACTCTGGGACTTGAGTGATCAGTCAGATAATCTTGCGTTCCTTTGTTTGAAGGAATTGCTCCCTGGGTGGGATAGGAACTTAATAAACCCTCAAAACAATCCTATGAGGAAGACGAAGCAAGTGTTTTTACCCTGATTTCTGTTGTTCAATTGTTTCAATCGGGTTCAATTCTTTACGCACCCGTTTAGGGATTTCTTGGCAAGGATACTGGAATGGTTTGCCATTTCCTTCTTCGGCTCATTTTCCAGAGAAGGAACTGAAGCAAGCAGGGTTAAGTAATTTGCCCAGGGTCACACAGCTAGCAAGTGCCTGAGGCCACACTTGAACTTGGGTCCTTCTGAGTCCAGGGCTGGCTCTCTATCCACTGTGCCAACCTTGCTGCCTCTTGGTGGGGACTAAAAGCGGCCAAATGGAGGTAGATTTTTGCTACCATGGTATATATTTCCATCAGTGAACTTTTCTCTGGCTGGACACTCTAGACAAAGCAGAGAGGGTTTTGTGATACCTATTATCACGACGTGCCAGAAGTGAAGGAAAGAATAAGGAAGTTCAAAAGAGGGACCCTAAGCAAGCCTGAGCCAAGAACAGACTAGGAGTGAGAGCTGGGATTTCGTTAGCATAGAGAACTCCCAGAGGAGGAAATTCCCTTTGCTAATGCAGATCAGCTTCCCTCTCTAATTTAGAGTTGCCAAGAGCACAGGGATGGCAGAGGCAGGAACCTTTGGTTTCTTGCCTAGCTTACCTCAAAGTAAGCAGTTTTAAGTGATGGGAGATTTGGTGAATAGCATCAGGTAGGAAGCTCCTCAGAGGCTGTGGCCCTCAGGCAATTTTCCCTCTAGTAAACAGGTTCTTAGCCTTTTTTTCTGGAACGGATCCCTTTAACAGGCTGGTGAACCTTTGGACTTCTTCACAGACCCATGTTTTTAAATGCAAAAAATACATAGAATTAAAGGAACCAATTATATTGAAATAGAGTCCTAGAATTATTTTAAAAAACAAAGTTCATTGACCCTAAGTTAAGAGCTACTGTTCTATTGTCTTCCCACTCCTACCCCCAAGGTTAAAGACCTCCATTTTACACCTCCCCCAAAAGGCAGCCACAAGTCTGCCCGAGACTTAAGTCTCTTTTAAAAAGCCTCTGTGAAAAAATATCCCTCTATCCACAGTACAATAAGGACCAAAGAGCCAGCAGTTACTTGTCTTCAACCAAGCAAGACCTACCTTCCACCAATCTCCACGCATCCAGTATCTCATTTGAGCACAACAGCAGCCCTTCGCTATTGATGCTTCTTTATAGCCATCTCTTCCTTCTCCAGTCTTGGAGTCTATGAATGTAATAATAGCCAGCATTTATAGAGCTCCTACCTACGTGCCAGGTACTGGGCAAAGTGCTTTACAAACACCACAGTCACAGGAGGTAAGTACTGTTATCATCCCCACTTTACAGGTGAGGAAACTGAGGCAAACAAGTAAGTGACTTGCCCACGTCACACAGTTGGTGTCTGAGGCAGAATAAATTCAACTCTTCCTGACTAGAAGGTCTATAGTTGCTGCCTTGCTGCCTCTAATAATAGTATTGATAGAGGTATTTATAGTATAAATATGTGTATGTATATATGTGTGTATACACATATGTGAATGTACATGTGTGTGCGTGCTCTCTAGGCACAAACAAGCTCTTCAGCCACTTTATTACTGCCTGGCTAGTTTCTTAACCCCCAGGGACTGAGCAGCAGCCCTGAAGTCATTTACCTTAAATAGATTTAGGGAAAATCAGACACCTGTTTCCTTTCATCCTGGTTCCTGCCCCTACCCCACAGCCTAGAGCACACAGCTGCTCCCTCTTTCCTGTTAGCCCCAATAGTACTATCATCTCACACCCTTTATTCTAGTTTTTATTCCTCAGTGTCTACCAACCAATTTCTCCCACCTCCTAGAATCTTGGAGGACCTAGGACCTAGATCCTCATCCCCTTTTGTCGTAGAAAGGCAGGTTTTCAAATGGCATCCCATTGAATCCCCAAAGACTTACATAACATTCATTTAAATCTCGGAGGAAACTTTAGGCAAATTCAAAGCCCCAGATCTTCACACTGGAAAATAATTTTTAGTCCTCCCCTGACATTTCCTCCCAACTTCAAAATAAACACAGTGTTTCTGGCTTTATTCTTTAACACTCCAACAAGTGCTTTCCCTACAAGTCAGACAGCAAAGAGAATTTTTCACAATCCTAGGAAGGAGTTGATTCTGTAGGTTGACTTTCCTCAAATTGGGTTCCTGTGCTTCCAAAAAGAAAAGACTTTTAAAACGTAGATGGGCACAAAAGGAAAGATTACAGCTGTGTGGGATGGAGTGTGGTTTCTCAGGTGAACTAACTCAGATGAACTCAGATGAACTAGCTAAAGTTCTGTGTGGAATAAAGAGTATGGTCTCTCAGAAGAGACTGTCACCCTTATTGTTAGAAAAGCTGTTTTGAAAGGTCTACAAAGTTTTCAATTGAAATTATTGCTAGACTGACATAATGAGTTGTAAAGCCAAACATATCTTGCTGTTCCAATATGAATTTGTAGCTATTCTATGAACTAAGCAAAAGTTAGCATTTGTAACTGAGTGTATATGTAAAAGATTCAATTTCTGAAGCATCTCTCTCTTCCAAAGTGAATATAATCAGAGGATTTTTGTGATGTGTGTCGGCTATTCAGTAGTGAGGTTCAAGTCAGAAACCTCTTTTGTTTAAGGTATACAGTTATGTTAGTGAAGACTAATAGCTTGTGAAGAATCTAGTCTATGTAGCATGTAGAAATAGAAAGGACTCTACTTCTGGTCATTTTTCTCCTATTTCTTTTGGGCTCTTGTTTGTTTACTCTCTTTGCCAGATTTGTCTCTTCTAGGCTCAGCACCCTCCACTTGCAGATGATGGCTCAGATTGAATGCCAACCACTGCCTGAAGTCACTACCCAACACCCTTTGGATCTGATGTCTGCCAAATTCCAGACATTGGGCACAGCCACCTCCCCTTGATTGATGGACCCCTGTGAGGCAGGGACAGCTCTATCACCTTTCTTAGCATGAAGCAGCTTGGGAAGTTGAGACTTTTTTCCCTTGTCCCCAAATGAATTTGGTTCCCATCTGTTTGTGGGGGGAAATGATGGGGTCTGGGATGCTTTTGTTTGAAACCTCAGTTTGTAAAATCTCACTTGTGTTTGAGTACCTATGTATGTAACATCAGTTTGTAATAAGCCTGTGCAATTAAGTTGTAAAGTTACATTCCCCCCTCCCACCATAGAGGCATTAACTCTGCCTCTCCCCTGCCCCCAGCCTAAAAGTTTCTTTTTCATGAGTTAACAGCTATCCCATGAGTACATCACACAAGTATTTCATAAACAAACTCTTTAGTCTAAAGAAGTACATAGCTCCTTTGTTCTAAGTGGACAGCTCTAACCAAAAACCTTGAACAACATTATCAGAGAGAAGACTCCCTCCCAATATGGTACCTCCTGAATACCTAATCAGTCTAGCTTCCAGATTTGGCACGTCCTCAAACAACCAAGCCTATCCTCCCATCAGTCATATTGGACTTATCTGAAACCTTAGGTATACTGTGAAAATCTTCTACTTGAGCCCTCCTTTCTATAACCCCACCTGCCAAATAAAGGGAAAAGTAATTGCAAGTGCCAATCAAAGATAAGAGCTTTGCGGGGGGGAGGGGCTTTGTAATATTTCTTTATTTAAACTAGCCTTCTGCTTCTGTACATTGGCATCGTCCTCTGGACATTTCCAGTGGTGAGTACTGCCTGCTTCTTGTGAGATTCTAATAAAAAAAAAAACCTTTCTGCTTTCACCTGGAGAGATCTCTGTGTAGTTATTTTGGGGTAGGGTCTTTGCCCACACACAGCTGCTAGAAATCTCACAGGAGCAACAGCAAGCTCGTGTCAGTCCTGTGGCTGGATCAAAAGCCCACCCTCTCTGACTGCCCATCTCACAAGCTGGGACATTGGCAGAGACAAGGAAATGGGACTGAAGAGGACTCAGCTGTCACTGCCCCTGTGAGATTCATCACCTCACAACCCTTCAGTGCACCTCCAGCTGCAGCGTCCCAACACACCCCTAGGGAAACCCTTCCAGGAGCTCCTCGGTGCTGGCTCTCATGACAACACAACCACCTCTGGAGCATTGAGCTGAGTGCAACCAGCAGGTGTCACTATAGAGGCAAGCTTTGGCTGGTCACTTGCCTTTTGTTTGGGGGTTTTTGTTTGGTTTTTGTTTTTCCTAACTGCCCCCTCCTTTTCACTGTGTCTGTCTATTCTATCTGTCCATCTATCCATCTATCTATCTTAGAAAAAGAGAGGAGAAAAAGACAGGAATGGAGTCTCCCCAGAGCATGCTTTTCTCCTCCCTGGGCAGCCCAGGAGTATGGTTTTACATTGGTTTCTGTTTTATTCTCCCACTTTCTTTTTCCCCTTGGGAGGAAGGTCTGAACAGCTGGCCTCTGGCTAGCGCCCAGAATGGCTCACACTTTAATCTATGGTGCAAATTGGCCCCAGTTCACATGGTTGTCTCTCTGCTATTTGGAACTTACATAACCAAAAAAATTAATAAAATCATAACTATAAAGCTCTTCTTCCCTTCAATTCACACAAAGCCTCAGGTCAAGATTCCATCCTGACCATCAGCAAAGAATTTTAGATCTCTGACCTGTTAAAATTCTATTTATTTCCAACTAGTCAGTGTTGCCCTCTGTTTTGCCTTTGCCCAAGGCTGAATATGCTGCAGGACATGTGCACAAAGAGTTATAACTGAACAAAGACATTTTTATGTGAAACAAATCAGGAAATAAAAACAGCTTAAAGAGCTAGAAGAAATCCTTTAGAAGCAGACACCAGACAAAGAGGGGAGGGCTTTAAGGGCTTTCACCAAAGGAATGGTCACAACTGATGGGCTCAGTCTGAGTTCTCTGTTCCATAAAGCAGCCTTGGCCTGGATACTAGCCTGTTTACTCTCACTGGAACTCACTGCAAGATGCCTGAAGAAACTCCATCACGATGGCACTACAACCCGGCTCAGTCCTCAGCTCTGTCTGTCTCTCCTCTGACTGCTAGAGAATCATTCAAAAGTTCCTGCAATTCACCTTGACTCAAACCTCAAGATAAAAACAGTCTCTTTCAAGGCTTTGAGGACTGCAATTCTCAGCATTCCTAGCTAGGTTTCAGAACTTTTGTACGAACTGCAAAGAAATTAGTCCAAACAAGCCCCACTACTTGGTTTTAGTAGTAGTGAGATTCCAGGCTCCTAACCTGGAATCTATGAATGTGGCAGATGGATGGAAAGAAAGAAAGAAAGAAAGAAAGAAAGAAAGAAAGAAAGAAAGAAAGAAAGAAAGAAAGAAAGAAAGAAAGAAAGAAAGAAAGAAAGAAAGAAAGAAAGAAAGAAAGAAAGAAAGAAAGAAAAAAAGAAAGAAAGAAAGAAAGAAAGAAAGAAAGAAAGAAAGAGAAAAGATAAGTATTTCAATATAATTTATAATCCTGTATATTTAACTTTATTCATTTAAAAACATGATTCTGAGAAGTACTTCACCAAACTGCCCAAGGGGTCTGTGGCACATATAAAGGGTATGAAACCCTGCTCTCATATGTACTTTTCATGATACTGCAGGAAAAAACCGTGTCCTAAGGAGCTAAGACCAAAAGGATGGTTTGAATGGGTCTGGGAGGACCAGAGAATGGAAGCTGTCCAAGCCTGATCCACTCTTGCCAATCCCCGGTTGACCCCAGAAGGGGTCTACTGAACAGAAATGCTCAGTCTGGGCAGAGAAGCTTTTGGCCCAGTGCCTGGATAGGCCCCATTTGAGAGCTGGCAGGCACAACGCTGCATCAGAGCAATAATCCCTAAGTGTGGGGGTGGAGAGAGAACTAGATAAGAATGCCACAGGCAGGAAGAGAGAGGCATCACAATAGGGTCTGGTTCTCCCTCACCTGTGTTTTCACCCCCAGAGCTGCCTGAGGCCTGTCTCTACTCTGGTCACTCCCACCATCAGGCCCGACTACATACCTGTAATTTCTCTACAATTTTACAAAATTCTAGAGGTGTTAACATGGGCCTTGGCCTGAAGCTCAACTAATAGAGCTGAAAAAAATGGGTTATATTTGCAGCGGTTCTCAACCTGTGGGCTATGTTCAGTTTGTAACAATGAAAATACATCCTGCATATCAGATATTTACATTACAATTCATAACAGTAGCAAAAATTAGTTATGAAGTAGCAACAAAAATAATATTATGGTTGGGGGGGTCACCACAACACGAGGAACTGTAGTAAAGGATTGCAGCATTAGGAAGGTTGAGAACCACTAAGGTCTTCAGGCCACATGTGGCCCTCTAGATCCTCAAGTGCAGCCTTTGACTGAATCCAAACTTCACAGAACAAATCCCCTTAATAAAAGGATTTGTTCTGCAAAACTTGGACTCAGTCAAAAGGCTGCACCCAAGGACCTAGAAGGCCACATGTGGCCTTGAGGTCACAGGTTCCCCATCCCTGCTCCAGATGCCTGAAAGGAGAACCTTCCCAGAAGGGCAGGGAGAGGCCAGCCTTAGCCAGTATTTCACTCTTCCACCACACCCCAGAGGCTGCCTCTGCTATGGGCCCTAGAAGAAAAGAGTCAGATTTGGGCCCTTTTTCTTTTGTGTAGTACGATGGCCCAATTTGATAAGGAAGAAAGACCTAGTGAAAGTTCCAGCTAAGTCATTTCTACTATTACAAATACACAAATTGAAAGTAAAAGACATATAAAGACACTATCTGCATCCAGAGAAAGAACTGATAAATAGAAGTATGTGTAGAATAATTTTTACATATATGTATACCTATTTGTGTCAAATGGTAGCCATTTCTAAGGGAGGGCAGGAGGAAAGAAACAAAGCACTGTACATGATAACTTTATTATATATTTAAAAGGAATAGCAGCCTACATAGGAGATTGGCAATTTTACATGCAATCATCCTTTTTTATAACTATACTATGTTATAAAAATGCTTATTCAATTCCATAAAGTTTTTCTTAATGTAGTATTTTGTACCCATCATTTCCTACCTCTGCGAAAAAGGAACACACGCTCTTTAATCTATACATTGGTGCTAAGCTTGATCATTATAATTTCACAGCATTCAGTTTCAAAGGAGAGACAGAGACAGAGACAGAGACAGAGAGAGAGAGATAGAGACAGAGAGAGACAGAAAGAGAGAGACAGTTCCAAGAACCATTTATCCAAACCTTGGGCAGGACTGGAACCTCAGGCCCAAGGAGGGTAGTACATGGAATGGTTGGATGGATGGATGGATTGATGGATGGATGAAAAATTGCTTACTTGGTGACTTTGTGGATATAGCATTTGGTCTGGGGTCAGGAAGACCTGAATTCAAATCTGACTGCAGACAGCCACTAGCTTTGTGACCCTGAACAAGTCATTTAACCTATTTGCCTTAATCCACTGGTCCATGGGGTCATGAAGTCAACTCCCTTATTAGGAATAGATGGAGGTGGGGAAGGAAGAAGGAAGTGGAAGGAGGAGGACTGCCCCTATGCAAGACCTTCTCCACACAGTCCATCCCCCTTCCTCATGGCACTCCCTTAGCGAAGATGCCTAAAGAACCAGGAGTATGCGGGGATTTAGTAGCTGGTGATCCCTAGGGTCTCCATATCCTCAGGCTGATGCTCAGGCTTGGGCTGGAGCCTGAAACAAGCTTTCCTTTCAAGTCCTCTTCTTATTCATGCTCCCGCAGCCTTCCCTGGATAGAAAGTAGAATCCAGTCCTAAATGAAGCGCATCCCCCCTCAGCAATAACACACACACACACACACACACACACACACACACACACACACACACCACTATACTCTCCTCAGCCCCTAGGATCCTGCCCAGTCAGTTCAGCTGTAGATTTAGGAAGGGGGTGGTGTTGTGTGAAAGGAAAAAGAGAAGAAAAATACCCTAGAAATAGGTGGGCTCTTTGGGAGTGTAGAAAATGCTGAGAACATCCCTCGAAGTATCCCTCCTGGCCCCTTCTCTGAAACACAAACAGTACGTTATAGTGTTCTCAGTATGACCCTGCTACACACCCTTATGCAAATTGAATTCTGGGAATCAGGTGGGTCCCAAGCTAGACAGTGTCAGATTCTAGGGTAAAGCTTAACTCCTGGAAGAGCTTTGGAAATTACTTTTCCGTCAGAGCTGAACCTATAGAAGGAAATTTTGGGAGAAGAAAAGTTCATTTGATATGACACTTGTCTCTAAAATAGAGGACATCTAACCTTTTCTATGTCACAGAACCCTTTATGGAAAAAAGCAATAGCAAAGAAATACAGTTTTTAAGATGAAAAAGAAAAATTCATGGACTCCAGGTTAAGAAGCCCTGCTCTAGGAGAAAGGGGCAGTCCATGGGAGTAGAACTGACCACAAGCAGACTCTGTGCCCAGTGTTTTCTTAGACCTGTCTACAGGTTCTCAGGACATTCACCTACTCCTGGCTCTGAGCATTATGTCCATGGTGGGGAGTGAGTCTGTTCCAGTCACCCTAGTCTTCCCTTGCTTTCTCCTCCTGGCCCTGAGGCCCACAGTTATTCCTTTGCCCAGAAGATAGGTAGCCTTCTCTGGAGAGGGACTAAAATTGTGAACAGAGCTGGAATCATAGATTTTAGAACTATATGGGGCCTTGGGGGCATCCAGTCCAAGCCCTCCAATTTACAGATGAGACCAAGATAAAGATCAGCAGTAAAAAAGGAGGTAAGATGACTGGCCCATGGGTCACAAGGGCCATAAATAGTAGAGGTGGGATTCAAAACCAGGTCCACTGACTCCTAATCCCATGCTCTTGTCTTGACCCCCACAACTATAGAGTTATGATAGTGAGACAGGGCTAGTGACCTTTGCATCACGACTTTAGCACTGATGGGAACCATCAGCTCAGGGAATCTGGCACAAAAGAAGCATCACCCCTTGGGACACACCTGCCCAGCTCTATTTCTGACAGCTTAATTAATATTGTGGGTGTACCATCTGCCATCCAAGTTCATCCTCAGTTCTTCATCCACAGTGAGAGTCACCCCAGCAGCAGGGAGCCAGTTGGATGTCTTTGCAGGGCTCCAGGAAATCCTTGACATGGAATCTGAGCTACAATGGGATGAAACTCATCCTTTATGTGTGTGTTTTAGAGATAAGCATGGAGAAAAGAACTATTCTTAAATATGCCAAGTTGTGGTTAAGACCAGGGTCTGAGAAGCACAGTGATCTGAGTCACGTTAGAAACACAAGGGGAGTCTCACATTGCGGGGGGAGGATGAGGGATGGAATCATATGCCCTTTTTTGATATAACCACACCATTCATTCAAGAAGCAGTTATGATGTTCTGACTGTATAATAAGCATCATGCCAGACACAGGGCAGATACAATCAGTCAACACAAATATTCTAAGAGTTTACTATGTGCCAAGAACTATGTTAAACATTGGGAATATGGAAAAACACAAAGGCGTCGTCCCTGCTCCCAAAGAGCTCATGTTCCAACAGCAGGGACAATATACAAATAATGTCTTATATACAATATACGTACAGTATAAATAGACAGTAATCTCAGAGGGTATGATTCCAGCTGAGTCTTGAAGGAAATCAGAGAAATCAAGAGACAGCAGTGGGGGAGCAAAGCACTGCAGGCCTGGATGGCAACCAGTACAAATGCATGGAGGGAGGAAATGGAGCCTTGTATACAAGGAACAGCAAGTAGTTGGATTGTAGAACAGGAGGGTTCTAAATGCCAAAGGAAAAGGTTTTAATTTTATTCCAGAGATAATCAAAAACCGCTGGAGTTAATTTTTTATATATTTTTATTTATGTCACTAAATATTTCCAATGACATGCATAAAGTTTTTTTTAACATTCTTTTTTTTTCATTTAAGTTCCAAATTCCCTCCCTCCTGCCTCTCTTCCACCCCTTGAGAATGTAAATAATGTTATTTTCCCAAAAATTTTTTTATTTCATTAAATATTTCCCAATTACATGTAAATGTTTTTAACATTTTTTTAAATTTTGAGTTCCAGATTCTCTCCCTCCTTCCTGTCTCTCTCCCACCCCTTGAAAAGGAAAATAATATTATATTTTCCCAATATATTTTTATTTATTTTATTAAAATATTACCTAATTACATACAAAACATTTAACATTCATTTTTTAAAACTTTGAGTTCTAAATTCTCTCACTCCCTCTGGCCCTTCCCCTCTCCTTGAGAAGGAAAGTAATTCTATATCAATTATACATGTGGAGCCCAAAACATTTCCATAACAGCCATGTTGCATAAGAAAATACCAACAAAAAAAGCAAAAACAAAAAAAGTGAAAATAATATGCTTCAATCTGCCTTCAGACTTCATATTTCTTTCTCTGGATGTGGATAGAATTTTCCAGTATAAGTTTTTTGGAATTGTCTTAGTTTGTTGTATTGCAAAGAAATGCTTGATTTAGCACATAGCTGATCATCATGTGATGTTGATGATATTGTGTACAATGTTCCCCTGGTTCTGCTCGCTTCCCTCAGCATCAGTTAATATAAGTCTTTCCAAGTTTTTCTGAAGTCTGCCTGCTTATCACTTCTTATAGCACAGTAGTATTCCATTATGTTCATATACCACAATTTGTTCAGCCATTCTCCAATTGGCCGGCATCTTCTCAATTTCCAATTCCTAGCCACCACACAAAGAGCTACTATAAACATTTTTGCACATATAGGTCCCTTTTCTTTTCTTTGATCTCTTTGGGATATAGACTTAGTAGTGGTATTGCTGGATCAAAGGGTATGCAAGGCTTTATAACTCTTTGGATGTAGTTCCAAAGTATTCTTCAGTATTGTTAGACCAGTTTATAACTCCACCAACACTACCTTAGCCACCAGAGTTTATTGAGCAGCAAGGTCAGACCTGAACTTTAGGAGAACCACTTTGGCATCTGATTGGATGATGAATTGGAATGAAGAGACACTTGAAGCAGGGAGACAAATGAGAAAATTGTTTCAGTAACCCATGAGAAAGGTGAGAAGGGATTAGATAAGGTAGTGAGTATGTGAATGGATAAAGGGGGACTTAAGCAAAAGATGATCTGCAGGTAAAAATAATGAGATTTGACAGGTTGGATATGTGGGATGAGTGCAAATGAGAAGCTGAGGACGACATTGAGGTCATAAGCCTGGGTAACCAAGAGGACAGGAGTGTCCTAAAGAATAATAAGAAAGTTTGAAGACAGGGAGAAAGGTTTGAGAAAAAATGATGAGTACTGTTTTAGACTTGTTGAGTTGGAGATATCTATGGACATCCAGTTTCCAAGAGGTAATTGAGATGCAGGAGTCGAACTCAGGAGAGAGGAGATATATACATCTGAGAACCATCTGCATAGAGCTGATCATTGAAGCCTTGTGATCTGATAAGATCAGAGAGGGGGAAAGAGAGAGGGAAGGGAAAGAGAAAGCAGAAGAAAGAGAGAATGAGTGAGAGAGACAGACAGAGTGAGAGAAAGGAGAAAGAGGAGATAGAGAGAGAGGAGAAAAAGGAGAGGGAAGAGAGAAAAAGGAGAGACAGAGAGACAGGAGAAATAGAGACAGAGAAAAGAAGACCCAGGATGGAACTTTGGAAAACACTCATGGTTAGGAGGCAACAAAAATATGAAGATCCAGGAAGGGAGACTAAGAAGAAACTATCAGACAGGCAGAACGAGAAGAAATAGGCGAGAACAGTGTCTGAAAAAACACTTAGAGGGGAGAGTGCCCACAAAAGGGAGATTGGCAGTGTCAAAAGCTGTAGCAGACAAGAATGAGGATTGAGGAGAGGCTGTTAGATTTGGCAATTAAGAAGTCCTTGGTGACAATGACAATATTATATTTACATAGAGATGATTAAGAAATGAGATCATTTGAGAAGGGAAAAATCCCCACCTGCTGGGGAAATGGAAAGGTTTCCCAAAAAACATGGTACCTGCATTGAGCTTTTAAGAAAGCTAAGGCTTCTAAGTGGCAGAAATAAGAACATACATTCCAGACATGAGGTACCAACTGCACAAAGTCAGGGAAGCAAGAGATGGAGTGCCAGATTCACAGAACAGTAAATAGGCCAATTTGGCTGAAATGGAGAGTGTGTGAAGGGGGCATATTTGGAAGGTAATTTGAAGCCAGATTGTAAATGAGCTTTAGATACCAAACTGAGAATTTTGTATTTTATCCTAGAGGCAAAAGGCAGGCACTGAAGATTCATATCCTACTTCACAAAGATTATTTTGGTGGTTCTATAGAGGCTGCCTTAAAGACGTGAAGGTCTGTAAAGGAAAACCTCAGGACTGAGAGACAGTGAGCCCCTGGAGCCTCAGTCCTTCTTAGAACAAGGATGGGGATGAACTGAATCGATGAATTACCCCATCCCACTTAAAAAACACTAACAAGATACTCTAGCCCTCATACCTTTATCAGATAAGAATATCTCTGTTGGATGAATCAAAGACAATAAATAAATAAATGTATGACTGACCATGCCATGTGGGTCTTCTATAAAATAGTAAATCAGTTCAGTTTGGAAGTGGTAAACTAAGAGAGAACATTTCCAACCAAGCTTGGGTGGGAAGGAGAAAAGCTTTGGTCTCCTTCTCTTTCCCTTCCACTAGAGGAAGACTTTGTGAATTTCAGAGGGTTGGAGGATTTGGATTTCTCTTTGGTGTCCTGGCAGTATCCCTGGGGCAGTGTCTGCATAAGGAGCCAAGGACAAACTAGACATGCTGAGGAAAGGCACTGTAGGACTTCACAGGGAATATTGCAGAAAACTTTACTATATTTAGAGAGAACTTCACAAGGGCCCCAAGAAGAGGAGAAAAAGTCTTCCTGTAAAATAAAAACATTCAGGAACTATAAATTACCCCCTTTGTCATATGTGCTCTAAACCTGAACTACCTCCCCTGAACCCTGTATGTACCTACAGGAGAATGTGTCCTTCGTTTGAGTGGATTTTGACCCAATCTTTTGTAACATAATGCTTTATCAAATATCTGTTTCTAAAAGCTAATTGTTTGGCTGACTAATTAATATCAATGGCTAATCAATAGGGGAAGCCCACCTGTGAGGGTTATAATGTGAGTTATAATACTACAAAAGTAACCCCTCAGCACCTCAAAGTCCCCTAAATCCTTGAGGGGGTAAGTATCATTTACCCTCTGGGGACCCAAAGTGCCAATGTGAGTGGGAGTTAGGGTAGTAAACTCAGAGACTATGCCATATTGGCATAGTAGAAAATACCCTAGGATAGAGCCAAGATGGTAGAATAAAGGCAGGGACTCACCTGAGCTCTCCCAAATTCCCCTCCAAACTATTTTAAAATAATGCCTCCGGATACATTCTAGAGTGACAGAACCCACAAAAAGATGAGATAACACAATTTTCCAGCCCAAGACAACTTAAAAGGTTGACAGGAAATGTCTGTCTCACTAGGGTGAGAGTGGATCACAATCCAATGCATACCACTCCAGCCCAGGCCACACGCCAGCAAGCCAGCAGCAGGTCTCAGAGGCATCTCTATCTCTGGAGCTTTCAGTCCATAGACAGTAAGGGGACTGGACAGTTTGTCAGGAAATTACAAGGAACCCTTTGTGGACATGGGGTACAGTACTCTGTTGCCTTGTTCATACATGGATCCAGTAACTGTCCTGGGTCCCACTCCCAGTGTGGGGAGATGCACTAGCCTACTGGTGCTTGTAGCCCCAGGGGATCAGGGATCCTGTTCACAATTCTAGGGAGGAAAAAAGTTCTTGTGGTTGCTTATAGACTGGAGCACAAGAAAGGAGAACAGTGACCACACCTCTTCTTGGATCAGACCAACCTGGAAGAGTTGAAAACTTATAGAGATACCCCCCCTCCCCAGAGATATCTCCACAAACAGCAGTACAAAAAACCTGAAGCTTGAAACAGTACCCTCTCCACTTAGGGAGTAGAGCTAAATTAAAAGTCAAGAAATAGATTGGAGAAAAAGAGAATACAGCAACAACAACAAAAAGAACGTAATCTTAGAAAGATAATATGGTGGCAGGGAAGATCAAGACATAATGAAATCAAAGTAGCTATATTCAAAGCCTCAAAGAAAAATGTGTATTGGCCACAGGCTCAAAAAGAATTCTCAGAAGAACTCAAAAAAGGAGTTTCAAATATCAAATAAGTGAGGTAGAGAAAAAATGGGAAAAGAAATTAGAAAAATGCAAGAAAATCATGAAAAAGGAGGTTGGTAAAAGAGGCACAAAAATCCACTGTAGCGAATTCCTTAATAAGTAGCACTGGCCAGATGGAAAAAAGAGGTATGAAAAAATCACTAAAGAAAAGAACTCCTTAAAAAAGTAGACTTGGCCAAATGCAAAAGGAGGTACAGAAGCTCATTGGAGAAAATAATTCCTTAAAAATTAGAATTGGGCAAGTTGAAGCTAATGACTCCATGATACATCAAGAAACAATAAATCAAAATCAAAAGAAGAAAAAAATAGAAGAAAATGTGAAATATCTTATTGGGAAAAATGACTGACCTGAAAAATAGATCAAAGAGAGATGATTTAAGAATTATTGAATTACCTGAAAGCCATGATTTTTTTTAAAAAGAGCTAGACATCATAATTCAATAAATTATCAAGGAAAACTCTCCTGATATCTTAGAACCAAAGACTAAAATAGAAATTGAAAGAATATACTGATAACCTCTTGAAAGAGATCCTAAAATGAAAATTCCAGAACTCCCAGGTCCAGGAGAAAATATTGCAAGTAGCCAGAAAAAAAAACAATTCAAATGTCATGAAGCCACAATCCCAATAACACAAAATTTAGCAGCTTCTACATTAAAGAATTAGAGGATTTAAAATATGATATTCCAGAGTACAAAGGAGCTAAAATTACAATTATGAATCATCTGTCTAGCAAAACTGAGTGTAATCCTTCAGGGGGAATACACACAGACACACACACACACACACACACACACACATACACACACAAACACACACACATAATGAATAGAGGACTTTCAAGTATTCTTGATGAAAAGACCAGAGCTGAGTAGAAAATTTGACTTTCAAATAGAAGACTCAAGAGAATCAGAAAAAAGTAAACATGAAAGAGAACTCACAAGGGATTCAAAAAGGTCAAACTGTTTACATTCCTACATGGGAAGATGATACTTGTAACTCATAAGAACTTTCTCATTAGAGGGCAGTTAGAGGGAGTATATATAGACAGAGGGCATAGGTGTGAATTGACTATAATGGGATGATTTAAAAATCAAATTAAGTCGTGAGAAAAAGGTTTGCACTGGAAGAAGAGGAAAAAGAAAGAAATAATGGGGTACATTATTATATAAAAAAGTCTTGAAAGGAAGAGCTCTTACAGTGGAAGGGAAGATGGGGGTGGGGCAGGAAATTCTTGAACCTCTGTCTCATCAGAATTGGCTGAAAGAGGGAATAAAGTACACATTCAGTTGGGTGTAGAAATCTATCTTGCCCTACAAGGAAGTAGGAGGGGAGAGAGGATAAAGAAGTGGGGGAGCTGATAGAAAAGGGGGCATATTGGGAAAGGCGGTGGCCAGAAGCAAAACATCTTTGAGGAAGGGCAGGGTAAAAAGAGAGAGAGAGAGAGAATAAACAGAAGGGAAAATAGGATGAAGGGAAATACACAGTTAGTAATCATAACTGCGAATGTGAATGGAATGAACACATGCATGAAGCAGAAGTAGATAGCAGAGAGGATTAAAAACCAGAATTCTACCATATGTTGTTTACAAGAAACACACTTAAAGCAGAGAGACACACATAGAATAAAGGTAAAAGGCTGGAGAAGAATCTATTATGCTTCAACTGACATAAGAAAAGCAAGGGTAGCAATCATAATCTTAGACAAAGCAAAAGTTAAAATAGATCTAATTAAAAGAGATAAGCAGAGAAACTGCATTTTGCTAAAAGGTACCATAGACAGTGAAATAATATCAATACTAAACATATATGCACTAAATGGTATAGCATCCAAATTCTCATTTTTTTGTTTTGGGGGGAGTTTTTTGGAAGCAATTGGGGTTAAGGGACTTTCCCAGGGTAACACAACTAGTAAGTGTCTGAAGTTGAATTTGAATACAGTTCCTCCTAACTCTGGGACCAGTACTCTACCCACTGTACCACCTAGCTACCTCTAGCATCCAAATTCTTAAAAGAATAGTGAAATAGAGGCAGCTAGGTGGTGCAGTGAATAGAGCACCGGCCCTGGAGTCAGGAGGACCTGAGTTCAAATCTGGCCTCAGACACTTAACAGAAAAACTAGCTGTGTGACCTTGGGCAAGTCACTTAACCCCAACTGCCCTCCAAAAAGCAAAAAAAGAAAAAAAGAATGGTGAAATAAGTTACAGGAGGAAACAGACAGTAAAACTATACTAGTGGGGAACCTCAATTTCCCTCTCTCAGAACTGGATAAATCTAACCAAAAAATAAACAATAAAGAAGTTATGTAGACAAATAAGATTTTAGAAAAGTTAGATATGATAGACCTCTGGAGAAAAGTTAATAGGAACAGAAGGGAATATAACTTTTTCTCAGTGGTATATAGCACCTACACAAAAACTGAACACATATTAAGGCATAAAAACTTCAAAACAAATGCATAAAAACTTCTCATTTTGCAGATGAGGAAACTGAGGATTAAGAGACTTGCCCAGGATCATACAGCTGGTATCTGAGACTAGATTTGAACTAATGAATATGAATCTTCTTGATTCCAAGCCCAGTGCTCTATCCACTGTACCACCTAGCTGTGCTGCTTAAAAAATAATTAATTCCAATACTACATAAGCTATTAGGGAAAACAAGCAAAGAGTCCTACCAAATTCCTTTTACAACAAATATGGTACTGCTACCTAAAACAAAAGCAAAAACAACCAAAAAAAGCAAACTGTAGACCAATTTCCCTAATGAACATTGATGCAAAAAAAGTTTAATAAGATACTATATAGTATCTAATAGCAAGGAAATTACAGCATTATATCACAAAGGCAATAAACTAGGACCAGGTGAGATTTATACCAAGATTACAGGGGTGGTTCAATATTAGGAAAACTATTAGCATAATTGACCATATAAATAACAAAACCAACAAAAAAACATATGATTATTTCTATAGATGCAGAAAAAGCTTTTGAAAAAAACAGCATTCATTCTTATCAAAACATTAGAAAGCACAGAAATAAATGGAGCTTTCATTAAAATGATAAGTAATATCTCTATTTAAAGCCATCAACATGCATTATCTATAATAAGAATAAGCTAGAAGCCTTCCCAGTAAAAACAGAGGTGAAACAAGGATGCCCATTATCACCACTATTTTCAATATTGTGCAAGAAATGCTAGCTGTAGCAATAAGAGAAGAAGAAGAACTTGAAGGAATTAAAATAGCCAATGAGTTAACAAAACTACTGTTCTTTGCAGACGGTATGATGGTAAGAAAGAGAATCCAAGAGAATCAACAAAAAACTAGTTGAAATAATTAACAATTTTAACAAAGTTGCAAGATATAAAATAAACCCACATAAATTATCAGCATTTCTATATATTACCAGCAAAATCCAGCAGCAAGAGATAGAAAGAGAAATTCCATTTAAAATAACTGCAAACAAGAGTCTGCCTGCCAAGACAAACCCTAGGAACTATATGAATACAATTACAAAGCACTTCACAGGAATAAAGTCAGATCTAAATAATTTTTTTAATTCCATTGCTCATGAGTAGGCCAAGCCAATTTAATAAAAATGACAACCCTACCTAAATTAATTTACTTATTCAGTGTCATACCAATCAGACAGCTAAAAAATATTTATAGAGCTAGAAAAAGTAGCAACAAAATTTATCTGGGAGAACAAAAGTTAAAGAATATCAAGAAAATCAGTGAAAAAAAATATGAAGGAAGGTGGCCTAGCAGAACCAAATTTCAAACTATCTTACAAAGCAATAATCATCAAAACAATCTGGCATTGGCTAACAAATAAAAAATGGATCAGTGGAACAGATTAGATCTACAATACACGGTAATAAATGACCATTTAGTATTTGATAAATGCAGAAATCCAAGCTTTGAGGACAAAAACCTCACAATTTGACAAAAATTTTCTGAGAAAACTAGAAAGCAGTTTAACAGAAACTAGGTATAGACTAACATCTCACACCACACTGCAAGATAAGGTCAAAATAGGTACTTGAACTTGGACAAAAGGATGATACCATAAGAAAATTAAGGGAACATGCAATAGTTTACCCGTCAGATCTATAGAAAAGGGAATAATTTATGACCAAACAAGAGACAGAAAGGATGTAAAACAATTTTGACCACATTAAATTAAAAGGGTTTTGCACAAACAAAACCAATGTGACCAAGATTAGAAGGTAAGCAGAAAACTGGGGTTAAAGAGGGGGAGGGGATTTAAAGCAAGTTTCTCTGATAAAGGCTTCTTTTCTCAACTATATAGGAAACTGAGCCAAATTTATAAAAATGAGTCATTCCCTCAATTGATAAATGGTCAAAGGATATCAAAGCTATCTTTAGTCATATGAAAAAATGCTCTACATCACTATTGATTAGAGAAATGCAAATTAAAACAACTCTGAGTTCCCACCTCACACCTCTCAGATCGGCTAATATGACAGAAAAGGAAAATGACAAGTGTTGAAGGGGATATGGAAAAAATGGGACAATAATGTACTCTTGGTGGAGTTGTGAATAGATCCAACTATTTTGGAGAGAAATTTGGAACTATACCCAAAGGGCTATAAAACTGGGCATATCCTTTGCCCATTACTAGGTCTGTATTTGTACAAAAATATTTGTAGCAGCCCTTTCTTTGGTGGCAAAAAAATTAGAAATTGAGGGGATGTCCACCAACTGGGGAATAGCTGAACAAGTTGTGTTATGTGATTGTGATGGATTGCTATTTTGCAGTAAGAAATGGTGAGCAGGATGCCCTCAGAAAAACCTGGATTTATTTGAACTGAAGCAAAGTGAAGTGAGCAGAATCAGAATGTTGTACATAGCAACAACAATATTGTAGTGACAATCAACTATGAATGACTTAGCTATTCTCAGTAACACAATTCTGAAGGACTTATGATGAAAAAAGCTATCCATATCCAGAGAAAGAACTGATTGAGTCTGAATGCAGATCAACGCATACTTTTTTTTTACTTTGTTTTTCTTGTTTGTGTCTTTTTGGTCCGTGTTTTCTTTTGCAACATGGTTAATGCGTTGTATGACTGCACGTGTATAATCTATATCAAAGTGCTTGCCTTTGATGGTGGTGGGAGAGGGGGAGAAAGAGAATTCGGAACTTAACATTTTTAAAAATGAAAGTTAAAATTGTTTTCATGTGTAATTTTTTAAAGATAGAATAACCTTTTTAAATGACCTCACCTTGAAGTCGAGGCTTTGTAGTTCATAGCCTACCTCTGATACTTAGTAGTTATCACCACGTAATTTCTCTGAACTTCAGTTTCCCTATCTGTATGATGGGGATAATACTTACCCTATCTGCTTCCTGGAATGAAATGATTTTGTAACCTTAAGTTTCTACTTAAAGCTTGTGAGCAGTGACTAGGTCTAGGACTCCCCAAGAGACAGGACACTGAGCTGGGCAAAAGGGAAGGGAGAACCAAAGAGTGGCCAGAAACTTTCTTTCCATCTGTCCTCTCAGGAACAGACCTGAGGAGAGACTCACCAGCTGGGATACCCCATGAAGCTTTTTCTGGGACTCTGGCTTTGGTAGTTTGGGTCATTAAGAGGAAGGAATTAAAAACTCAAACCCTAGACTCATTCAGTTCAATGTAATATTTACTAAAAGTGTTTACTATGTACAAGACACTGCACTAGACACTGGCATTTCAAAAATAGCTACCACAAACAATCTTATGTGAACTCAATCTTACATGACCCAATTTTATATGAACAAAAGATATTTGAGGCTCAGCTGGGATACATCTCCCATAGCCTTGTCCAAATTGAAGATCACCACCCCACTTTTGGTGGGGCACCAGGTTCATCAAGCAATTTGGATGAACATTTCTTCATGCCTAGAGATATGAGCCCCTGCTATGCCAGACAATTCCCAAAAAAGCTGTTACTAGCACAGAGTTAGCAGGGCTTTGCCCCAGGGTGTGATATAAGTGAAAGAACCTTTAGGTTCTCTCCTTGGAGCAACCATCTCCACTGTGACTATCATTTCCATGCCTTATTTTTTATCCTCCAACAGCCATGTCACTACTTAAGCACTGTTCTTGAGTCACTCTCACCTACCCCTGCCTACTTTCTCTTGTCCTGGTGTCTCACAGGGTCCCCTTCTCCTACAAACCCCAAGAGGGAAAGAACCAAACCATCCCTTCTCTGGGATGGCCGTGTCTTTGGGCTGATTGTCCATACTTCACCCTCTGCTGCAGCTAGCACAGTCTGGGCCTAGTTACCAGCTGAAAGAGACAGAGAGAGACAGAGAGTGAGAGAGAGAGAGAGAGAAAGAGAGAGAGAAAGACAGAGAGAGAGAGACAGAGAGAGAGAGAGAGAGTGAGAGAGAGACAGAGACAGAGACAGAGAGAGACAGAGAGTGAGAGAGAGAGAGAAAGAGAGAGAGAGAGAAACAGAGAGAGACAGAGAGAGACAGAGACAGAGAGACAAAGACAGAGACAGAGACAGAGAGAGAGAGAGAGAGAGAGGGTGCTTCTAGCTGAATAAGAAAGAGGGAGAGAGACAGGGATGTATTCCATAGTCTGTTTATTGCAGAACCATTTCATACAGAGCCAAAGATACATGGAAGATACAAGGTTTATATACCCTTAGCAGAATGCAAGGAACCACCCTTGGTCTCCATCTTTCTCTACCCCAGCCAATCATTCATTAAGCTCTTTATCCTAGGACCATGTCCAGAGGCACAAACAGGGTGTTACAATCAAGACTTGCAAATTAACTCAGTACTTTCTTTAGATATTCATGAAATCAATGAGAGTATCCACCCAACAAGATTATACTCTCCTTGCATTTCAGCCTAATGACCTCTGTAGAACTGGGGAGCTAATGGGGCCAAGGCCCCTGAAAGTCTTGGCCTGCAACAACCCTCAAATCTGCCGATTCCTCTCCTCTGCATCCAGGCTGGGCTTCTTCCTGCTAGGCTCATTCCTCTTATCCACCCCCTTAAATGTCCTTGGTTTTTCCATTAAATTAATGCTTCATCATGGCGTGATGGTCACCACAGAATTTCTGAGTTGGAAGAAAGCTCAGAAGCCATTTAGTCAATGCATGCTTGAGACAAGAATCCCCTCTATAACCTAGAACTCAGTAAGTGGTCATCCAGCCTTTGCCTAAAACCCTTCAGTGAATATCCAGTTTAATATATCCAAGATTCAGGATTTGAACCCACTACAGCCTATATTCTCTTTTAGGATAGTCCAAACTGAGAGGAAATTTTTCCTTATCTAAAACTCAAATTAGCCTCTATGGAACTTACATCAATGCTCTTAACTCTGTCTTCAGGGACCAAGCAGAATAAGTCTATATGACAGCCCTTCAAATATTTGAAAGAGCCAAGATCTTAGATGGGTCATTTCCTAGCTGTAGGATCCTAGGCAAGTCTTCCCCTAACTGGGCCTCTGGCTGTGTGACATCTAGTAGAAAAAGTGTTAGATTTAGAGTCAGAAATTTTGGATTCAAATTCAGCCATGACACTTCCTAACTCACTTGGGCAAGTCTGCTCCCACCCCTTCCACTCAACTGGTTTACCTCCAGAAGAAAATATCACCAGTTACATCTTAATGATACATGAAGTCAAATTACAGGGGATTTAATTAAAACAGAATAAAAAGATAAATAAAAAAGGTAAATCTGAATCAGGTAATAACTGTGGTCCTCAGCCCCAAAATTACTTCTAACCCTAAATATTTCCTAGGAGCATAAAGCAACTTCCCAGTGAGTCCTAGTGTTTTCCAACACCACAAAAGAACAGAACCACATCACTCCTGGCTTTGGTGTTGAAGGTTAGTCTGCAACCACAGTACTTATGCAATCTCAGTCTAACAAGTTTCTTCCTGCATGACAGTAAGGAGCCAACTTCTCAGACACTTGAGTTTCAGGATCCTCAGAACCAGGTCTATGCTGACCATGTTTGTGCCAGGCATCAGTATGGTTTAGATACAGTTGCCCTTCCTTTCCGTCCCTCCTATATTTACTGCTACCCACATTTCCAGCCACCTGGCTGGAACAACCTTTTATGGGATTCTTACAGTGCTTTTTTTAGCCTTCTCATCCAAAGTATGCATTGGGTAATGATGCCACAACAAAGGCCTTCTGGGAAATGCAACCCACATAATATCCCCTCCATGTGTGAGGTTCTCTTGGTCACAAAAGTTGAAGGAACATAAAGCCCATGGACATGCCTTCTACATAAAGAGACAAATGATCTCACCAGAAGGAACTCAGAGGTATTGCTGGTATTATCAAGTCCTGGGCAAGAAACTTAAGACCTTAGGGGAAAGCAGCTGGTATTTTCTTCACTACTGTCAATTAAAGGTAGAGGCTTAAAAATAGAAAAGAAAAGTTGAGAAGTGAACAAATGGTTGAGGATGTTTTCTAAGAACAGGATTTGGATTTCTCAATCCTGGCTTTAAATACAAGAGTGATGATGGGCTCTTGGCCAGGAATGGAATCTATCTAAAGAAGGTTGGTAAAAAATATATTTGCCTAGAGCAGAGGTTCTCAACCTGTGGGTCACGAACCCTTGGAGGGTCGAATGGGTTCGCCTAAGACCATTGGAAAACACATATTTCCAATGGTCTTAGGAACCCACACACTTCTCCTCTATCCATCTCCAGGTGGCTCCACCCACATGCAGATACACCCACATACGAGTATTAAAGCGTTGGCATTAGGAAGGTTAAGAACCACTGGTAGAGATTTGCAAAGCTGATCGAGGGCTTTAAATTTTAAATGGAAGATCTGGGATTATCTAGCATAGTGATTGATTGGTGGAAGGTCAGATCTATAGATATGAGCAATGCTCACCCAAATAGCTCATGAGCCTGAGTGTAGGGAAGAGAGGTGTCCCATTGACATGCAACATATAAACCTCCTGGAGTGGGCGTTGGTCTTCGGTTCTGACAAGTCTCTGGCGGCTCTGGGAGATATGTTCTAGGAGAACCCAAACCATCTTTTGCTCATGTAAAATTGGGTCATGTAAGACTGAGTTCACATAGAGTTGTTCATGCAGATGGATCTGCCGTCTATTTTTGTCATCTCTGTGTCTGGCACAGCATCTTGAACACAGTTTTGTTGAGTCATTTCAGTCGCGTCGAGCTCTTTGTGACCCCATTTGGAGTTTACTCGGCAAAGATACTGGAAATGGTTGGCCATTTCTTTCTCCAGCTCATTTTACAGATGAGGAAACTGAGGCAAACAGTGTTAAGTGACTTGCCTAGGGTCACACAGCTACTAAGTGTCTGAGACCAGATTTGAAATCAGGTCCTCCTGAATCCAGGCCCAGTGCTCTATCCACTGAACCACCTAGCTGTCCTACATTGTACACAGTAGACACATTTAATAGAAGTTACTCTGGATTGAATGGGCTGGGATTTCAGTTTTCAATGGCATCCCATTAATAGAGCAAAAGTCCCAGCTTGAGGTGATGAAGGCCTGCACCAGGCAGCAGCATCAGAGGAAAGAAGGGGGCATATAAGAGATATTTCAAAGGTAAATGCTAGAAGACTCGGCAACCTTTTGGGGTGGGAGTGAGGAATTGAGGATAACAACTAGGTCATGAGCCTGGGTTGCTAGGTGTCAGTACCCTTGACACCACTAGGGAAGTTTCGAAGGGGGTGGGGGGAGAGTTTAGGGAAAATTAACAAATGTGGTTTTGGACTTGTTGAGTTTAAGGTGTCTAAGAGACACCCAGTTTGGGATATCTAATAGCTGGAGACAAATCTGAAGACCAAAAGAAAGGTAAGGGCTGGACAAATAGACCTAAGATCATCAGAACAGGGATGATCATCAGAAGCATGGGGGCTGATGGGATCACCAAATGAAAAAGTATTGGAGAAAACAAGAGAGGCCTGGGAGATGCCGGCCTACACAAAGATGCAACCAAAGAGACTAAGGAGCAACAAGACAGGTAAGAAGAGAATCAGAGCCATGTCAAGGAAACCTAGAGAGAAGAAGGTATCCAGGACAAGAAGGTGGCTGACAGGGTCAAAAGCCATAGGGAAGTCAAAAAGAATTGAGATTGAGAAAAGGTCATCAGATCTGGCAATGATGAGATCATTGGTAGCTTTGGAGAAAGCACGTTCAGTTGAATGATGAGGTTAGAAGCCAGACTGCAGAAAGTTAAGAGAATGAGGAAAGGAAGTCAATTATAGAGTTTAGCCACAGAGGAGAGAGAGTTGGGACCATAGCTGGCAGGGATGGACAGATCAAGTGAGGTAGGATTTTGAGGATGGTAGAGACATAGGCAAGTTTGTACCCAAATCTGAATTACCAGCTTCCATACTCTAGCCCATCATTCCCTTCTCCATACTTTCCTTCTCAGCCGCCTCAGGAATTGTTAGAAGGTGCAGAAATTATGCTCTTAGATATACTTCCATAGGAGACAACTGAGGTTTTGACTGATGTCAGACCCCAGAACCACGCCCATGGGGCTACAATCACCATACCACAAGACTCTATTTACCTATGCAATGAAAGAATTGGGTTAAATACTCTCCAAGATTTCTTCTAACTCTAAATGCTATAATTCTATAGCTCCTCACTCATAATGCACCACTTGGGCTATTCCACTTTCTGATAGCACTAATTATTTGGAAGTCTTTCTTTGTATAGGCTTGAAATGACCCTCTGCAACCACCCATTGTTCCTAGTTCAGAGGCCAAGCAGAATAAAGTTAATCCCTCTTCCTCAGAACAGACTTTCAGATACTTAACAACAAAGATCTTGTTCCCTGTTCCTTCTGCAGGAACTCTTTATTCTCAGCCAGGCATCCTCAGTTCCTTCCAATTTTGCCTAAATGACAGGACCTCTGAGCCACTGGGCACCCTGCTTGCCCTCCTCTGGACATGCTTCCTTTTTATCAGCATCCTTCCCAAAATGCAGTGCCCACATCAAAGACAAAGACAATATTGAGATAACAGCAAAATTTTAGGATGCAGCCAAAGCAGCCTCAGGGAAAATTTTATATTGTTAAATACATTCGTCAACAAAACAAAGAACAAAACAATGAATTGAACATGCAGCTAAAAGCAATGTAAGATCTTGTATAAAAATATCTTTTTTTGTTATAGCAAATAACCAGAAACTAAGCAGGTATCCATCAGTTGTGGAGTGGCTAAACAATTATTATGTATATGAATATGTAACTGAATATTTGATATATTTAAGATGAAAGTAAGCCAATATTGCACAAAATCTAAAGAAATGGATGATTTCAGAGAAATCTGGGATGATTTGTATAAACTGATGAAGGCTAAAGTAAGCACAACCAGGAGAACAATTTATACAAAAACAACCACATTGTAAAGACTTTGTCAACTTTGAGAACTCTGATTCATGCAATGATCAATCACAATTCTAAGGGTCTAATGGATGAAGCATGCTATCCACCCACTGACAAAGATGATGGACTCAAGAGTCCAGAAGGAGATGTTCATTTGAGAACACAGCCAATAAAGGAATTTGCTTGTCTTGCCCATATATATTTACTATGAGGGTTTTTTCTTTTTTTTTCTACGGGGCTGGTTAGGAGGAAGAAAGGGAAAGGAAAAGAGAAGAAAAAGGAAAAGAATTTTTTAAAAGGTCACTGAAGCATGTTTTAAATGTACAGAAAGGGAACAGCTAGGTGGCGCAGGAAATAGAGCACCGGCCCTGGAGTTGGAGGACCTGAGTTCAAATGTGACCGCAGACACTTAACACTAGCTGTGTGACCTTGGGCAAGTCACTTAATCCCAATTACCCCTACAAAAAATTAAAAAAAAATAAACGTACAGAAAGAAGGCCAGAAAGAAACACAAGACAAATAGGACAATTTGGAACAGGTGATGTTGAATTTATTATATATTATATTAATAGTTTTCTTCTTGTCATAGGGGAGGACTCAACCTTGAGATGCTGAAATGACTGTGATCTATAAAATTTATTTTTAAAAAACTTCCATAAAGAAGATAAGTAGTCTGTGTGGATGTCTATTTTATTTTTCAGGCTCAACTTTTTACATTAGTCGGGATGCAGCTGTTTTTGTTGCATACTGGATCTTCTCATTCTTATTCTTCTAATATAATATTGATTTTGACCTTAGCTCAATAGTCTGACTGCACACAGGCAGCTAATTCAGAAATGACTCCCCTATCAGTCTGCTAAGATAGTGTCAATTTCATTTCTTGTGATGATGGATGTTTATCACCTAACATCTCCTGTCTCTCTTCTGAAAGAAAGTGTTCGTGGATAGAGGCATGAGACTTCTGGGTTGTACACAAGTCTTTTCTTATTTCTTGATTCTAAGTTGTATTTTATAAGTGATTTTTCACTGTCTTTTTTCCTGCAAAAAAGATATATTCTTTTGCAATGAAGTCATTGAGTAAGTCATTGAATATGTTGATTTCATTTGGAGAGTCTGATCAAATTCTACCTAGAATGTCTTTACCTCCTCACCTCTGAAAAAAGGTGCTGGTGGATAATTTGCAAGTTTATCCATTTTTTACTTGTTTGTTTGTTTGTTTGTTTGTTTTTTCCTGGGGCACAATTAGCTCTCCCTCCTTCTTCAAATTATTTTGTACATATTGTCTTCCTTTCCCCCTTCCAAGGAATGTTTTATTTCTGTCTTCATATACCCAGCACTCAGCACAATGTCTAGCCTACAGGAGGTACATGATAAATAATAGTCTAGTTTAACTTAATTAAACTTCTCCATGGATGTTTTTCAATACCAGCATTATTTGGATAGTGTTATCATCCTCTGCCCATAAGTTCCACCACTTTCTGGTGACATGAGACTGCGATCTCCTTCCTCCATACCCACAGCGTTGCCTTCACTCTCAGGGCTTAGAACACAGAACTTTCGCCCTTTCTTTAGCCTTGAGCTTGGAGTCAGGAGACCCTGAGCTTCAGATTCCTCATTTGTAAAATGGGAACAATGTTAGCTGCATTACCCTACCTGACAAGGTTGTTATAAACCTTCTAACACTGTAGAAACATGAACTGTTGTTATTTCTCACAATTTTTTGCTGCTTCAGTGATGGTCACAGTGGCAGACACCAGACCCATGGAGACCAGGGTCCAACTTCTCACTGAATACAAACATGAAAACAAGGATGCACCAATAATAATCCCTAAAACTAACAACTAAGAATTATATTTATATAACTAATTTTTATTTAACTAATTAATATTTACATAACACTTTTAAGTTCTACAAAAGGCATTAAATGTATTATCTCATTTGATTCTCCCAACAACTAGATAAGGTAGGTATTGTCCCCACTTTACAGATGGCAAAACTGAGTCTGAGAAAAGTTTGAGGTACTTAGGGTTGCTCAGCTAGTAATGATGTCAGATTTTTAATTCAGATCTTCCTGACTACAGGTCGATTGATATATCCACTATTCCACACATAATTAGTTAGGATGCATAGTTTAGGAAGCCATACCAACTCAGGAGAGAGCTCTCAGTAGCTGTTTCTCAAAAAAAAATGTGAAAAAGGAAGAAAATGACTGTAAGTTGTCCCCATTTTTTATTGAAATGTCTCCTTGGATATAGCATCAGAAAGCAAAATGCTGTTATCTTACATTTGGCAGCCATGGCAAGATTTATTGGAACTTTATGAAGAAGTAGACTAGGTGGGCAAAAAGGAAAACAGGCACATCTTATGTCCCCAGAAGTCACAGAAAGGCAGAATTGCCTTGAGTTAGTCACCAAATTGCATGCTTTAAATCTTTTTTATTTTCCTTAACTGTTCTAATAAAAAAGTGCCCCCAACACATCAGAAAAGGTGGTTATGTGCCAGGGAGGCTTAGCTCACCAGGGGAAGGCTCTCATATTGGGGGTTCCCTTGGTTAGCAACCAAAAACAAAAATAAAAACATCCAAAGCCTTCTGCTTGGAGCTCCAGAGCCTGCAGAGTTTGATAGAGCTGCTTGGTCTGATGGCAGACATCTCTGGGGTAGGTGATGAGGCAGGAATGCCAATGAGAGAGGATGCTATACACATGTAGTAAGGCTTCTCCTGACACCTCAGGTCTGATCAGCTTAGCAGGGTACATCCCCACAGCATCTACTTTGCAAAGCACAAAGTCATTTAAGAAGGCAGGATGTGAAGGAAGAATAATCAGCCAGCATAGCAATTGTTGGAATGTGGCATAATGGGGCAACGCAAAAAACAATTAAATGTACCAATAGATTCCTATTTGTAGAGGGTAGGTATCCATCCTACTCCACTTCATTCACACACACATGTTGACATTGCTGCTAGGGGTACTTGTTCTCTTTACTGATACTTTTGCTTCTTAACTGGGCTCCAGAGGAGAGAGCATCAGTATGTCTCCCAGGTGGGTGTGGTCTAGAGCATCTACTCAAAGTGCAGTCTCAGCCTGAGCAAAGTCCCCAAGGCTCTTTAATATATGCTCAAACCTATGCATCCTGTATCTCTGCACATGCACTGGAAAGTCCTCCAACCTCTTCCCAGGACTTCACTGGGTCCCAGAAGTCCCAATTTAGATTTAAAATATAAAATCATTACCATACGATACTGCATGAATATATCACAATTGGTTAGTACCCCCATTTGCCATGACATTTTTAACTTCAGGAGGTGTGAATTGGTCTAGTCATTTTGGAAAGGGATTTCGAACGGGTGTCTAAAGAGTTGCCAGAGAATGAGGATAAGGACCCAAATGCACAAAAATATTCAGAACAGCTCTTAGTTTGTGGTGGCAAAGAACTAGAAACTAAAGGGGTCTCCAGCGATTGGAAATGGCTTTAAAAATTGTGCGTACTATTGTGTAGTAAGAAATGGTGAAATAAACCTGAGAAGATTTGGCTGAACTGAGCAGCACCAGGAGAACAGTTTATACAATAAAAAAAAACAATGCCATAAGTATACACAACTTTAAAGGATTTAAGAACTCTTATTCGTGCAATGACCAGTCACAATTTCAGAGGACTGATGGTAAAGCATATTATCTACCCCCTGACAGAAAAGTGGGGGGCTCAAGGTGCAGAATATCTGTGTGCACATAAATTATGTATGATTTCTACATTTTATTTATTTTTTATATTTATTTTTAATTTTCAACATTCACTTCCATAAGCTTTTTTCTTTTTTCTTTTTTTAAAATTTTTAAATTTGTTTTCTTGTTTAGATCATTCATTTTCATGAGATTTTTGAATTACAAATTTTCTCCCCGTATTTGCCTTACCCCAACCCCAAAACAGCGATCCCACTGTAAAACCCCTCCCCTGATTTGCTCTCTTACTTTCTGGTAGGTCAGGGAGGGTCTCCCTACCCCAGCCCCTGTATATCTTAATTCCTAGTTGCAGGTATTGCAGAGCTTTAAATTCTAGATTCTTTCTATTCCTCCCTTGTAACCCACCCCCACTGGAAGGACAAGCAATTCAATACAGGCTATGGATGTGTGATTATACAGGACATCTTCATAGTGGACATATTGTGACAGTGATCATATGTCCCTCCTTCCTATCACTCCCTCCCCCTTGTTCTGTTCTCTACCCTGTCACTGTCCCTTTACTGAAATGTGTGCTTCCAGCATCTCTCCCCCAGATCCTGCCCTCCCCTC
>CM053598.1:55858218-55933471 GCA_028646575.1 Pseudocheirus occidentalis | reverse complement strand
CCAGGGGGGAAAGCTCTGTTCCAAACTGCTGGGGTTTTCCCAGCTGCCGGAGCTATTAGGGGGGTGTTGCAGGCCCCCCCCCAGCTTTGGCTTGCTGAAAGCGCACCCCAGGACCACCACCCAAGACCACGATCCAGATCCAGGCTGCTCAACGCAAGAGCACTTGGCCCTGATCAATTGACTCAGCCCCCTGCAGGGTCTGCAGTCCAGGGGCTCTGAAGCAGCCCAGTAGGGGCAGCCACTGGTTACAGCAGTTCCTGCCCTTCCCCCACTGCTTCCTTGCCCTGGGGACAGATTGGCTGAACTGCTTTTCCTCCCCCAAATTAAGTTTCAAAGGTTCACTTTCACTGACCATCTCTAATCCTGGTTTGCTGTATGTGAAGATACCCTCAGGTGCAGTAGATCTTCTCTGAAGTAGACTCAGGCTGCGACTTGGGAGGCTCGGCTCCTCCTGACCGCCCTGGGGCCTGGCCTGGCTGTGTTTTGGTTTTGGGCTGGGCTGGTCTAGGCTCCCAGCCTGCCAGCCTGCTGGATGAGCCCCTCCTGCCAAGCTGCCCTCTCCAATCCCTGTTTTTCACACCTTGGTAGATGTGGAGTTGCTGGAGGTGCGGTAGATCTTCTCTCTTGTAGACCGGCTGCAGCTCAGCTCCTCCTGACCGTCCTGGGGCCTGGCTGCTTTTCTGTTTCAGGCTGGGCTAGCCTTGGCTCCCAGTCTGCCGCAGTGAGCCCCTGCTGCCGAGCTGCCTTCAGCGATAGATGTATTTTCTATATTTTTGTGAGTCTGAGAGTCCTAGACTTTGTCTGGGGTCATATTTTATGGTTGTTTAGGGTGGTTGTGTGGGAGCTGCAGGACCTTGCTGCTTCTATGCTGCCATCTTGGCTCCGCCCCTATCGATTCCTAGATTTTATATATAAATTTGTATGTGTAAATTATTCCTTGTGTATTATATAAATTTGTTTTTGCATATATGTATATACATACAATACATATTTATAAAGGTAAAATGTATATGTATAGAACATGTACATGATTTGTATATTTATATACACATATGTGTGTGCACTGTGTATATACATAAATATGTCCACAAATACATTTTTGTGTGTATATATATGTGGATCAATGTGTATGTATATATGTCATATATAATTTGTAGACATGTGTGTGCATGTGAGAGAGAGAGAAAGAAAGAGAGAGAGAGCGAGAGAGAGAGAGGAAGAGAGAGAGAGAGAAAGTGAGAGAGAGAGAGGAAGACAGAAAGAGAGAGCGAGAGAGAAGAGAGAAAGAGAAAGAAAGAAAGAGAGAGAGAGAGAGAGAGAGAGAGAGAGAGAGAGAGAGAGAGTATCACAGGATCACAGGCCTGGAATCAGGAAGTCCTCAATTCAAATCCAGCCTCAGACACTAACTGTGTGACCCTGGGCAAGTCATTTAACCTCTGTTCATCTCAGTTTCCGTGTCTGTAAAATGGGGATAATAGCACTACCCTCCAGGATTGTTGTGAGGATCCAATGAGATAAGAATTGTAGAGTGCCTAGTCCAGTGCCTGGCACACAGTAAACACTATATAAATGTTAGCTATTTTTATTATTACACATATTTGTTAGACAGATTTTCTTTTTTTTTTTTTAATGGGAGAGGTAGAAAGGAAAGAAAATTTTTTAAGAAAAATAAATAAAATTTAATTTTAAAAAATATTCTTATCTCTTTATTTCATGCAACCCAAAAGAAGAATACTCAGAATACATTTACTATTTGGAATCTGAATTTTAAAATACACATATAAATTTAAATTCCTTGCCACTTCTCCCTCTAGAAAAGATCCAAGAACCTTCCTTAATCTTTCTTCATTCAGGCTTTCCCAGAGCTTTACCCAAAATTGAGCTTTTAGGGCAGCATTCCTATGGGGAAAAGAGAAAAAGGAATTTCCCCAACTTAGAGGAAGCTCCCAGTGGTTTGGGTAGCAGTTCGTCAGGAAGCCAGGCAAAGAGGACTGCTGGTTATTGCAGTCCAGCCATCCCCAATCTCTACACTCATCTGCTCACCTTGCCACCTCCATCACATCTTGCTGGTTTCTCAGTCATCTGAGGAAATCTATGTGATCACAGAATATTCAGATGGAGCTGTGCAATTTGAGACTGCATGTAGGAGAGAGATCAGGACTGAACGCATAGATTGGGAAGATTCAGGTTTAGAAGGTATGAGACTGATGATGAACCAGCAAAGGAGATATGGAAGGAACAATATAACAGGTAGGAGAGTCAGGAGAGAGCAGAGCTATACAAGCCAAAGAAGGAAAGTCTTTTGCAGAAAAGATGGTGATCAACAGTGTTAGAAGTTACTGAAAGGTCAGTCTTTGACACAGAGAGGCATCTGGGGTACTTTCTCTGACGTGGGCTCTCAGGAGAGTTACCCTTAGTTCAGGGTAGTCTATGGATGTCCCACTCCACCCTACCTTCCCCCTCCCCACAAAGAAAACTACAACACATTAATCACCCTGATTGTGTTTATTTTTACCTGCTTACTAGAAGTTGGGTCTAGAGACTTTTAATCCAAAGGAACAATAGATAAGAAGGTATTGGAGGTAACTTGAATAAGAAAGACGATATTGTGAAGGTGATTTGAAGGGCTTTGAACTCCTAAGAAGTCCAGAGACTGAATTGGGGGAGGGGAAGAGAAATTTTGGAGAACTTGAAGAAAAGGAGAACAATATGAGCCGTAGGAAGAAAATTATGAAGATGGAAGGAGAAGGTAGCTGATAAAGTAAGGAAGGAAAGGTCAGTAAAATGCTGTAACTCAAAGTTCAAAGGTCTGGAAGAGTAGGGAAAGGAGACTGGGCATGGGTCTGAAGTCCTTGAGAGGTGATGAAAGGGATGAATGTTAAGGAGGTTCTAATGAACTTTCCTGGAAATAACCTGGGGCACTTTAAAAAAATTAGGACAGAAAACTTTAATCAATATGGAGAGTCAGGGAAATTTTTCAGTGACTTACTTCATGAAGGATAGTTAAACATCTATGCCATATCTAAGTGATCACTACCTTTGTTCAAAGTGTACACTTGGTCTCCCTTCTGAAATAAATGAAGGGGCCCAAGGAATGCTTCAATGCACTCCAGGTCGTCAGGTACAAAATAAAATCTCTTAAAACACTAGAAAGAGGGATTAAATGAGGGGGGCAGGAAGGGTATTTAAAGATCCCAAAGGAAAACAAATCTGTTTCCGAAGGTTAGAATACGGGGGAAATGTCAGGCAAGGCCAGTAAGGAAAAAAAGACCACAGATACTTGGAGATGAAAAATAAATTTGAGGTTCTTCCTAAAAAAAGGACACCATGTGTTATGAATAGGAAGTAGGAGCTCATTCTCCAAAGAATAAAATGTATATAGAATAAGATCTAAATAGACCTGTAGACGTTATCTGGTGAGAGATAATCTAGTAAAGGTCAGAAGAACACTCAAAAAAAGTGGTGGCTGTTGTGATTTACTGTTGAAAATGTTTTTTTAAATCTTATAAATAACAATAGGAAGTTGTATTGTCGTCCTGAGATTGGTGTCTGTAATGCCATGCACCAGCAGATTCCCAAAAGAATGCTATTGTGTACAGCTTTTAAGGTTTGTATTACACAGTATAGTGGACACTGTTTATTCAATTACAAATCAAGGTAAACATTCACAATATATCACAATATAATATTCACAACATTACATCTTATCACAGAAAAATCACAATACAGTGTTCATAACAACTTAACATTAGAATGGTCACACAGTTTTCACTACAGTGGCCACAATATTTAGAACAAAGAACAAAAGAATAATCATCTGGCTTCTCTAAGTGGGAAACCCTCTTAACTTAATCATTCAATCAATTCACAATATGATAATCGATACTCAATCATTCAATCAATTCACAATACAATAATCAAACTTCTACTCATGGGGCAACCATTAATCAATCACTCATCTAGACTGACAGTTACTAAATATCATTAATCATAAGTACAGTCATTAGAAAACCACACAAACCTTCCACCCCTTGGTGTCCAGCAAACCTCAATTTCATCCAAGGGGAGGCCTTGACTGGGTGGTCTCTCTGATTCCCTGGATCCCCTTCCATGGTCCCAGCTCCTTCCTAAATCCATCCAGAAGCAGACAGCTCCCAGGTTCTCATCCAGTCCTCAGAGGTAGACAGCTCCCAGGTCCTTGTCCAGTCCTCCAGACAGTCCCTGGTACACACTGAAGTTCATAGGGTCTGGCACATCTCACACCCTTCACCACTTTTGTTGCCAGGAACTCATAGATCAACCAAGCCAGGAACCAACAAAGGCTTATCCCCATCATGCTTCTTCAGTCCTCCAGCAGTTCAGCTGGCACTAGGACCCAGGAGAATCTCAGCCTTCCAGGAGGTCTTCCAGGCAAGCTCTCTAGCCTTCCAAGCACCTTCACCAGGTTCTGGTCTCAGGAAAACTCCATCTCAGTTCTCAGTCAGCTTCCAGATGCTGGGAGAGAAACTCTCTCTCTCTCAAGAAAACTCCAACTCACTTCTTCAGTCCAGCAGCCCAGCTCCCAGATGCTGAGATAATACTGCTTCCTCCAATGGGAGTCACCAGGAGGAAGATACCCAATTCCGTTTCTCTGTCTCCAGAATTCTTATATACACACACTGGCCTCCTGTCTCAGCCAATCCACTTCTGCCATATCAAGAGGGAAGCTCATGCCCTCTCACCAGAGGACAGAGTTCACACCTTCCATACTTAGCCCTAAGTTACTAAGGGCGAAGTATCTGCTAAATTGATTGCTTTTACAGTGCCCAATACATGACAGGGACTTGTCCAAATAGGTGAATACTACTCAGTTGTTATTCACAAAAATGGCCAGAAGCAACCTAGAAAATACTACCAATGATGACAAAGTCTCATGTGAAGCCAAAGATAGTGTTTCCAACTTTGCTTTCCTTTGAAGGAAAGGGATAAAGGAAAGAGAAAAGCTGTGTCAGTAAATGAGCAGCTGGCCAAGAAGATACCTGAGAAAGAACTGGATTTTTTGGACCAGGATCCAATCTAGGAGTAGAGTACACTTAACAAAGCTGATAGAACATATTTGCCTGGTGGTATTTAACCAATATCTAATCAAGATCTTTAAAAAAAAAAAAAGAATGGGAGAGAAAAGTGTCTATATGTATCCACCAAGCTAGATTCTACAGAGAGCAGCTACAGAGTAGGAAGAAGAATATCAGAGGTTCACAGGAGGCAAAATCCAAGAAAGGAGGCACAAATAGACACAGTCTCCAATGTCCACACTCAAATGCTTTAAGTTTAGACAGCAAGCAAGAGATGCTAGAGGTCCTAAGGTAAGAAGCCAAATTTGTCTTCGTGGGTATTATAGACACTTATTGGGATTAGAGCCACAACTAGAATGTGGCTCTAGATCAGTACATCTTATTCAAAGTAATAGGATAGGTTTTAAGAAGAAGAGGGGGTAGCAATATATATTTTTAAAATATGCTTGTGCTTAAATTAAGAAACTAGAAAGAGAAATTGTGTTGGAGAAAAACTGGATGAAGATCAGTGGTGGCAGAAGCAATGTGACCAGAGTATACTATAGACCACCTAGTCAGAAAGAAAAAATAGATGAGGAGTTTGGAAATACTGATCAATAGCTTAGCACAAACAAATGCCTCTGTAAGGGATAGGAAACTGTGTAGGTGACTGAGGCAATGAGCTTCCTCTCATTATGAAAATCTACTTTGGTATTCAAATGAAGCTAGGAATTGTGGGTTGGGGGGAACTAGGTGAGGAAGGCAAGGTTTTCTTCCTCCAGCTTCTGAAGGTCCATGATTTTGTCTTTATTAAGCTTATCTGTGAGAAACAAAACTTTAGGGATCTCCTAACGAATGGTAAGAAAGAATTAAATCTGTCCCAGATTGTACTGAAGTAATTGGTGTTCCTTTTTAAATTTTTTTTTAATTTTATTTTAAACTCAAGTGCCAGAACACAAATACAGAATAGAGAAAAGAAACAAAAACATATCATAAACTTAAACACTGAAATTTAAATACAAAGAAAGGGGGGGGATCATATAGTGTGTATAGCAGAACATGAGAGGATTCAAAATATGTAACAATAAATTTTCATTTCAATAAAGTCTATATGATAAATAACACATGTTGTGTTGAGAATTGTCCATCGTTTCTTTGCTTCCTTGTAAGTTTTCTTCTGTTCTTTGCTGTGCACTTTTTTACTTTCTTTTTTTCTTCCCCCCAACACCACCAGAAGTATAGAATAAAGTTTAGATATGTTTCTCTATAGCTATAGATATGTACATACACATAAACATACATATATACATATATACATAGACATATACTTTCTGAAACATGCTCTACTCCTGATCTTTGTTTTTATGTTTGTGCCTAGCTCTTGTTTCCTATTCCTCCTGCCTCCTCTACTTTACTTCTACCCACTACCTTGCCCTCCCTCTAACTTGCCTAGCCCCCCTCCAAAGAATGTTCCCCATCCTCCCATTCTCATAAATCTGACAACCCTTCTATACCCCCCTTTTACCTATTCCCTCACCCTCCCCTCTAAAGATCCCTCCCTTGTCCACTACCTCCTCCCTATTCCCCTAACATTTCATTGCTTCTGAATTTAGAAGACTTTTATACTTTTCTAAATATATATGTATTGTTCCCTCTTAAATCCATTCCCAATGAAAGTAGGTTAGCAGAACTACCAGCCTTCCTCCCTATCTAATTCCTCTGTATTGATTCTTCCTCTTGCACATTATGTGTATAAAAAGATTATTCTTTTTAGCTGTTCCTAAATGGTTTTAGTTTTAAAATTCATATCATATTCAAGTTTACCCCAATATTTCTTATGAACATTTAAAAAAATTTTTAAATACCCAATTATTAATAAGAATAATTATTAAATTATTAAATACATTATTGATTGTTTTATTAATAATAATTAATTAATAATAATCTCAAACATACATTTTGCATTTTACATATATAAAAAGTAAACAGTCTGTCCTTATGAATCCCTTATAATCAGTTTTTGGTATGTGCCTTTTATTTCTCTTGGTTCTAATAAGTCAAATCTTCTATTAGGTCGAGGGGTTTTTTTAAACAAAGACTTGAAAGTCTGAGAGTTATCAAATGTTTTTTTCATTCAGAATAATACTTAATTTTTCAGAGTATATTTTAAGTCAGAGCTCCAGTTCTTTTGCTCTTCTGTATGTTGTGTTCTAAAACCTGCAGTCCTTCAATGTCTCCACTGCTAGGTATTATGTACTAATTATGGCACCATCATATTTAAATTGTTTTAATCTTGATGCTTTTAATATTTTATCCTTGAACTGGAGGTTTTGGAATTTAACTATAATATTCCCATGAGTTTTTCTCACAGGATCTCTTTTAAGTCGTGATGGATGAATTTTTTTCTATTTCTACTTTCTCCTCTTGTTCTAATGCTTCAGGAGAATTTTCTTTAATTATTTCTTGTATTATTGTATCAAGATTCTTTTTTTATCATAACTTTCAGTTATTCCAATTATTTTTATATTTTCTCTTCTTAGTCTATTCTATGAATCTGTTGTTTTTCTTATAAAATGTTTCACTTTCTCTCCCCTTTTTTCATTATTCATATTTTTAAAAATTATTTCTTGATCTCTTATAATTTCACTGGCTTTGCCTTCCCCAATTCTAATTTTCAAGGTATCATTTTCTTCCTTAAGATTCTGGATTTCCTTTTCTAATTGGCTGACTTTCCTTTTTGTTTTTCTTCTTGTTTTTCTTCAATTTATTATTATTATTTTTTAAGTTGTTGTTTTTCTTGTTTTTCTTCAATTTATTATTTTTTTTAAGTTTTTCTTCTCTCTCTGTCACTTGATTTTTAAAGTCTTTCTTAAGATCTTCTATGAATTCTTTTGCAGCAGGTGACCATTTGATATTATTCTTTGGGGGTTTCTTCAATATCTTCCTCAGAAGATGAACCCGTCATCTCTATTCCCATAAAAGGTTTGTATGGTTGAATTCTTTTTCCTTCACCTGTCTGCGTTTTGTGGTAATAGCTTAACTTTTGTAATCAATCACCTCTACCCCTGGAGTATGGGAAATGGTACCTCTTGCCCCAGATCTTGAGTTCTCCCCTCTAGCCTGAAACCAAAGTCAAACCTCCAACCTCCTATAAGTGCCCACAGCCAGGGGCTTTCTGCCACAGTGCTTCTGGGCTCACTGGGCATGTGCTAGTTCCTTCTTGCTCCCACTGCTCTTTGCAACACAGCTGGCTCTGGCATTCCTGGTCAGCAGAGATTCCCTTAATTTTCTCAGGCTCAAATGCCCAACTCCCCTCACTATCCTGGGGTTAAAATTTCCTGTGACTGGGGCTAAGGCAGCTGGCGTTCTTTTCAAAATAATTTTTACTACCTTTTGTTTTCAGGTCACCTGAATTTTCCAATATAGCCCTCACTCTGTGTAGCCCCTTCCTAGAAAGACTTTATAACTTTTATTTACATAAATCCTTTATTACTTCTATTTGGTGTTCAAAGTCCTTCACAACCTACCCCTCTCCTGCCTTTCCAATCTTCTTTACAGCCTGACATGCTCTCAGACACTCCATCTCTCTGCTCTGGGCAACCAAATACTGACCTACCTGGAGGTTCTGAGGGCTACTGTTTGGTGGAGGGATCTCCAGCCCTCTCTCACCAAGAACCAACACAAAGCCAAGAGTGCATAGCCCTTACTGTCTCTATTGTGTCCATTTCCCCCTATATCTAGGTAAAATAGATTGTAATGGCTATGACCAGCTTTTCTTAAAGATCAGCAGTTTCACCCATTTAGCAAGTATGGCATAAAAGAGGGACAATGTTCAGGATTCAGCCAATTGGTAGCTGAGATACAGAATCATCCTGCAGCTATGTTATATTTGAACACGAAGTTGGTAGAATTATGTTAAAGTCTGAATCCATTATCCCCACAAACCAAGGTGGTTCAGAGAGAAGCATCACACACAAGTGTTGGGGGAGAAATATTTGCATTTCTGTTCTTGTTATATCTTCACAGTAAATATCTCTTTGTGAAAGGTTTTGATATTAATTGATTCAATGGAACTGGGATGTTAATTACTGGTAGTTATCAGTGAGGAGGGCATATCAGAATGTGCAGCTTAAGTCAAACCCCAAATGTTCAAAGTTTAAACACACTGAATGGATTATTAGTCCTAACCTAGGAAGCCAAATTTTACCTTATAATCTAATGTAGTCAAGCCCCCTTCCTGACTGTCTCCTCTCTTGTTAGTTGAAAGGCAGACTTCACCAAATTCTTCCCCAAATGGGAAAGCAAGAAAAGGGGGAGTAGGGTCCCACCAAGGTGGGAAAGCAGACAAAGAAAATGAAAGTGATTGACAGCAGCAATGGAGGAGGGGAAAAGGAGGTTAACAATCCCAAATTGAGAAGTTTTCACTCATCCCATACAGGCTTAATTTCCAATTCTTTGTCACCACAAACAGAACTGCAATAAATATTTGAGTACAAATTGGTCCCTTTATTTTTTAAAAATCTTTTGGAATATTGTACATTGTTTTTATAGTTCCACTTAATTTGCTTCATATCAGTACTCACAGCTTCCCATACTTCTCTGTATCTAACATATTCATTTATTTGTCTACACAGCTGGGTAATATTCCATACTACTGCGATACCACAACTTGTTAAGCATTACCCAACTGATTTGTACCTACTGTGTTCCCAGTTTTTGCTACCACAAAAAGTTTTGCCATAACTATTTTAGTTATGTGTGTCCTTTCATTTTATCACTGACCTCCTTTAGGTTTCTGCCTAACAGAGGAATCTCTGGGTCACAAGGTATAGAAATTTTAGTAACTTTCTTTTAATATTTCCAAATAGCATTCTAGAATGGTTGGACCAATTCATAGCTCCACCAATTAACACATTAATGTATTCATCTTTCTATAACCCTTTCAACATTGACCATTTTTCTCTTTGTCTTCTTTGATAATATGATGGATGGGGTAAAACATCAGAGTTATTTCAATTTGTCTTTTTTTTTCTTTTTGGAGGGAGGATGGGAGGGCAATTGGGGTTAAGTAACTTGCTCAAGGTCACATAGCTAGTAAGTGTTAAGTGTATGAGGCCAGATTTGAACTCAGGTCCTCCTGACTCCAGGGTCAGTGCTCTATTCACTGTTCCACCTAGCCTCCACGATTTGCCTTTTTTCTTATCTGTTATCTGTAGCATTTATTCATATGGTTTGTGGCCTGAAATTCTTATTTTGACAACTGTTTGATGATATTCTTTCAGCAGCATGGTGCTCTTTTGCCAAAAGCTGGTTATTAACATAGTAGGCACATTGAACTTTATTGAATAAGAAACAGCTGGGATGCTGTAATGGTAATGGAATTTAAAGATCCCCTTGTATTGGCTTGGTTTTGGAGTTGTGTCAGAACTTAGAGCTTGTGAATCCCACTTTTGGAATGAACTTGTTGAAGTGAAGAAAGAGGGCTGAACTGGGAGGAGCTGGTGCAGTGGATTTAGAGATAGGTCCAAGCAGGGGAGGCCAGAAGATCTTTGGGGAGCAGCATCATGGAGGTAGAGAGAGAGAGAGAGAGAGAGAGAGAGAGAGAGAATGAGGGGTAGGGGGAGAGAGAGAGGGAGAAAGAGAGAGAAAGAGAGAGAAAGAGAGAGAAAGAGAGAGAGAGAGAGAGAGAGAGAGAGAGAGAGAGAGAGAGAGAGAGAGAGAGGAGAATTGCCAGGGGCCAGAGTTGCTGAGAGACTCCTGAGGGCCACTTGGAGCTGCCCAGGACTTTTGAGAGCTGCCATCCAGAGCTGCTGAGAACTGAGGAGGCAGGACCGTAGTGCTGGTATTTTTTCTGTCTGTTTTGATGTTGTTTTGCCAGATTTGTCTGCTGAAGGACAATGCTGTTGTTGCAGAGATCCTGGGACCTTACTGTTGGTTCAGAAGGATTTTCTTGTTGTATGTTTACAGAAATCCTGGAAGAAGGCCTTGCTGATATTTTCAGGGGTTCTGAGACTATTCTGCAGGCAGAGAGTGAATTCATGAGGACGCTGACAATGTATCTTGTGGCTTTGTTAAGCTTTGTCTCCCCAGGAACAGAGAAGAAATGCCTCCATTCAAGATGAAGAAAAGACCTCTCTTTGGGTGTTAAATGCTATGATGATATCTTAAGCTTGTTGTAGCTTAGACACAGATGGCCTTTGTGCTCTCCACTGCCTCTTTTGAGAAGGTGCTTAGTGTTAACTGATAATTGTAATTCAGTCATGATTCAGGAGTGGAAAACTTTTGCCTTTTTGTGCTCTGTGACTGACCAAATGAATGTACTTTAACTTATGATTGGAAACTAATCTCCATTTGAGAAGAGAGACTTTGTGACCGACTAAATGAATGTACTAGCCAGGGGTGGGGTATTTTGACTCTATACTTTGCGACTGAATTGAGATACTTTGTGATTGAATTGAGAACTTGCTAAATGACTGAGCTACACTGCATTTTGATTTTCTCTGTTCTGTGAATGTTTTGCCTTAATTTGTCACTGAATACTTACTATGCTGATATTCTGAATCTTGGAAGTTGCCTTTGCTTGGCATTACATATGTCTCCCATTAATAGAACCATAATTCACATTTTCAGGTCTTCAGTGGTCCCAAAGCAGAAGTGATTGTCCAATTGTGATTACATCAAATTGATGTAACCTACTCTGTAAAATCATTAATTCCTCAGGAACACCTAGTTTCTAGGTGCTTCAAGAGGAAATATAATTTATTATTGATCTATGAAATCATAAATAATACAAAAGCATAATCTATAATACCAAATTATAATATATTAGCTCTAAAAATTTAACAAAGTGGTAATTATGCTAATTTTTTGCTCATCCTAAATCCAATAGACCCCTCTTGAGGGTGGTCTGCCATTTGTACATTTTTCATTCACTGTACTTCAGTTCCAACATGTCCATTAATCTCTGGTCACAGATGACTCAGAGGTAAATGGACCAAAATGTTGCCAGGGTGGATAGTATTCATTAGTTCTTAAACAAACACTGGCCCTGATGTATGTAAAGAGACCTTGACTTAGGAATACTTTGAATTTGAAAGTATATAGGAACATGTGACCTTTGGAAAGCATTAAAAAATGGAAAAAAAGCTTGGAAGAGTTTAATTTAGGATAATGGAATCTTAAAGTAGGAAGGGGCCTTAAAGAGCATCTTGTCAGACCTCACCCTCAATTCAGGAATCCCCTCTTCAGCCTCTTTGGCAGGTGGTCAGTTAATTCAGTCTTTGCCTAAATACTGTGAAATAAGAAACTTAGCATTTCATGAGACAACCTGTTTTATTGCTGGGCGAATCAATTCAAACTTTTGCACTGACCTAAATACTGGATGGGGGCAGCTAGGTGGCACAATAGTGCATAGAACAATCAGATCTAGAGTCAGGAAAATTCATCTCCCCGAGTTCAAATCTTGCCTCACACACTTACTAGCTGTGTGACCCTGAGCAAGTCACTTAATCCTGTTTGCTTCAGTTTCCTCATCTGTAAAATGAGCTGGAGAAGGAAACAGCAAACTACTCCAGTATCTTTGCCAAGAAAACCTCAAACAGGGTCATGAAGAGTTTTACATGACTGAAAAGGACTGAATAAAAAATATTGGATAGTTTAGCTTCCTAGAAAATTCTTCTCACATTGAGCTCTAATCTGTCTTCTTCTATTTTCAAATGGTTGTTTTTAGTATTACTCTCTGGAGTTACCAGGAACAAATCTAAATCTTCTTTAATAAAATAGCCCTTCAAATCATTGGAAGACAGTTATCATGCCATGAAAAGCAGCTGAGTGAAAGGTTGACCTTAAGAGTCAGGAGAACTTACAGTGTGACTACGGAAAAATATCTAACCCTGCAGTGACTCTGCAAATCTAAGACTATCAGCTATGTTGGAATTACCAATCTGAGGTGGTAGAGGATTTCCATATCAATAGTCTCTATTTCTGGTTAAACCATCTCATTACTACTCATGTTTAAGATACTTCACCATCCTGATCACCCTCCAATTTGCCCATATCTCTCTTCAAATGTGCAGCCCAAGTCAGGACACAGTATTGTATCTGCAATCTAAACAGTTCCCAGCATAAAAGGAGTATGACCTTCATTCTGGACACTGTTCTTCCATTAATTCAGCTTAGACCAGAAGATAACACTACCTGTTTTGGTAACCATGTTAAGCTGTTGATTTGTAGTAAGCTTGTAGGTCACTAAAACCTCAGTAGCTTTTCCTTACAAACTAGTGCTATGACAGCAGCAAGCCCATCCTCCCCCCAAACCACCAGCCCTGCTTCTAGACAAGCCCCAGTGTCCAGCATCCAGGAAGTCAATCCTTGTAGTCTGCAGGTTCTGTAGCCCTTGACTGTAGCTACAGCTGCTCCTGGGAAAAGAGGTTTTGCCACCAAGGTTCTTTCAAATGACAGAACATTAGAAATTCAACATTAGAAATGGGTATGTTTTTAGCAGCAGCAGTAATATGAAATAAAATGCATTTACATCTGCTTTGTCACACCTAAAGGACCCAGGGACCTTCCCATTTGATTTGCAACTGATGTGTTATTTGCCCTATTAGAATGTGTGAGCTCCTTTAGAGAAGGGACTGTACAAGGCACTGGCACACCCAGGATGGCTGCTAGCACAGGTTCTTAAATGTGCTTTACTAGGAAAGATTACTGTTCAAGGGGTCAACAACCTTTTTATAAAATTACATTCATTAGTTCAGGGGAAAAATTAGCAACCTGAACTTCAGAGAAAATCCAAACAAAAATAGAGAAAATACAAGCAGAGAAATAAAAGACCAAGAGACAGGGCTTCTAACAATCTGAGAAATTAGCACAGACCTACAGACAGATCCAACTATATGACCAAGGCAATACATACATGGTTATGAGAGAGAAGCACCAACATCTGGGTTTTTCAAAGCCTGAGGACTCCTTAATGGCTACCCAGAGGCTCATTTCATCAATCACTATAATACTCTTACAATAAGTGAGCCCCAAAGTAGAATGCTAACCTTAAGAGTATATATACTCTTTTTGGAGCCAGAGGGCATCACAACCCTCAGAGACCTAGTGTCTAATTAGAAATTAACAAAAGGTGTGAAAACCATCCTACAAACAAGCCTCCCCTAATCAAGCTTCCCTTAAAGGGCTCCATATGAGGCCTATTAAATAATGGGAAGGGAAGAGCTCTCCTATTAACATTATAGGTACTGTCTAGCTTTCCTATGCACTTTTTTTTTCTTGGAGGGCAATTGGGCTTAAGTGACTTGCCCGAAGTCCCATGGCTAGGTTTTATGTTAAGTGTCTGAGGCTGCATTTGAACTAAAGTCCTCCTGACTCCAGGGCTGGCGCTCTATTCACTATGCCACCTAGCCGCCCCTTTCCTATGCATTTCAACATTTAGTATAATGCTTTACATGTAGTAAGGGCTAATAAATGCTTTTTCATTCATTCAATTATTCAATATATCAGGTATCCCTGTTTTTTTTTAATATTAAAACGTTTGATTGCTAAAGCATGCCTTCAATGTCTTCTTTTGAGTTAGTGATAGGGCCAAGGACTCATATGCCATTAGAGATATCTTTAGGTTGATGATAACTAATAAATGTTAAAATTTAAGTAGTTACTCAGTCAGTTATAAATTTATGTTACATGAGATTGCTTCGATATATGGGTTAGACTAGGTGAGCGCTAAGGTCTGTTCAAACTCTCAAATTTTGTGTTCCAAGTCGTAGCAGAAGTTATAGGATCATATACATAGAGCTGGAATGGTCTTTTAGTCCAAAAGAAAATGGGAAAAAAGGTCCACAAGTATGTAGCTTTTTGATTTTTAATTGTCAAGACAGATCACTCAAATCAGGTGGTCTTGGCCATCCTTGAATCAGAGCTCTTCAGGTAGAGAGAAGCCCCTGCTCAGGCTGGGTGTTATAGAAGATATTGAGGGCTGACCCTTGAGTCAGAAAGGCCTGAGTTCAAATCCAGCTCATTCACTTCCCATGTGACCCTGAGCAAGTCACTTAATGTTTGCCTCAGGTTCAACTGTATAACAGGGATATTAATAACAACTCAAACAGCTGTTGTGAAGATCTATTTCCTAAGCTTGGCATGGTGCCTGGCACAGTCAGTACTATATGGGTTTTTTCCTTATTCCATCTCAGTATGCAGCTCCTGAAGTCAGGAGCAAAGAGGTAAATGAAGTAGAGGTCCCCTGAAAGAGGAATACAGCCAGACCTGAATACAGACCATTACTGAAACCACACCACCAAACCCCAACAGATTCTAAGAAGCTATCTCCCAAATCCCTAGAAAAACAAAACTTCTCTGACCCTTCTACAATTGTCTTCAGGTAATTAAAATCAACACCTGGAGTATACAAAACAAATCGAATCCAATGGTCAAAGGTGACACCATATTTAAGATTGTTTCCTATACACATTCCTTGTTCTTACACCTTTTAAACTTTCACTGTCTCAACCAAAAGGAAGTCTTACATTGTCTTTAGGGTACAGTACAAATTATTCTCTTCTCTGCAGTTCACACAGGTCTTACCAGGTTTACTGGAAACCATGGAAACTTTCCTTTGCTATTACAAAAAGAGCCACAGTATTTTTGTGCCCTTCTGCTTTTTGTCTCTTTGGGGGTAGTAAATCTCGTGGTACAGCTGGGCCAATGAGCAGTCAATTTAGTGACTTAGTGTGGCTATGCCGGTTCTCACCTGTCAAAAGATCAGTGGGTTTTCTGCACTCCCTCCAACAATCATAATTTTTTTGAGGTTGTTGCCCAGACTGACGTGAGCCATATTCTAAATGAACAAAACACTAATCTGAAACAGATCTGATCAGATTCCCCTCCCCCGCTCAAGGTCCTCTGGTCTAGACCTTCCATGCTTCCTATACATTATTCTCCTTTACCCAACTCCCAACAGACCAATTCAATCTTCCTTGGAATGCAGTACCTTCACTTTGACCATTTAAAATTCCTTTTGTCCCTTGACTCCAAGGCCACTCTTTATATTCACTGAGCCACCACTAAAATTTTCTTTATAGCCTTGGATCATTCCATCTTCTGTATCCAATTTTTCCTAACTTTCCCATTTCTTTGGAGACGATATTTAGGAATCTGTGTACATGTTCTTCACTCCTAATGATTACAGACTCTTTGAGGGCAAGGACTGCGCAACACTGGTAAGAAGGTCCAACACCTAAACATCTTATGAACAGACTATTTTTAGGAAAAGCGTCCAGAATAGGCTTGTCAAGAATCCCAGAACCAATATTCTGCATCAACTTCCATGAAAATGAGCAACATTCTGCCAAATGGGTTGATTTGCATTAAATTTAATTTCTTTTCAAGAAATTCAAGAGAAGTGGAATAGCCCCCCCTCCAAATTGATAAAGTACTACACTCAGATTTATCTGGCCATAGTCTTTTGCTGGGCCGTGAGCAGAAGGTATGCAGAGAAAGAAAAAAGCAACGGGAGCATGAGGCTAGAGGTGTCAAAACTTCATTGCTCTTGGGCTGAAGGCAGTCACCCAACAGTGCCCAGAACTGAACCAAATTAAAATCTAATTGGGAAATGTTTACTAAAATAAAAATACAATAAAACATAAATGTCAATGAGGCCAAATTGAGTTTGATACCACTGGGCTAGCAGACCTTACCTTCTATATGCACCATCCTGGGTATGCATGTCAATAAAGAGATTCTGAGCAAAGTCACAACTGGACAGCTTAGATGCTCATTCGGTGGCCATAAATTGCATACTGAAACCTATCTTGAAAACCCAAACTCTCTCCACATGTAGACTTGCTAGCACACGATGATGTAGCATTTAAAAACAAGACAACACAATGGGGAGTTCCCAAGTTTATTGGAAAGAAGGCAAAAGTAAATATTAAACAGCTCCTCTTGGTGTTTTGAAGTTCATTCCAACTGTGGGCTGGGTAACTTGCAGGTTGGACAAACTGCCAAAGTCCTGGAATGATGAGAAAAAAGATTTCTAAATGTGATGCAATCTTTGACAAACGCAGAGAAATCTCAGGAGGTTCAGGACCAACCAGTGACCTGTGACTCCCTAGTCCAGACCGCCACATTTTCCTGTCCTCCATGTCTATTACAGGCATAGTACAAACCTTTTAGAAACTTCTCAGCTAAGTAAGTGGTACTCTGTGGTGAGGGCAGAGTTCTGACAGGGTTTCAATGAATTCTTTCTCACACCTATTACAGGGTTAACAGAACCTAAGGATTGGATGACCCATAGATCGGCTGTTTCAAAAAGTTTGCTTCTTTTACCCACTGGCCCCTGCAGAAATCCCATAAAAGCTTCAACCTTGGACCTCTATTTGGTTACTGGTTCCTAGTCTCCAGTGTAACTAGGAGTTATACTACTCACCAGAAGTTTCAACATTTCTTTAGTATCAGGGTCTACTTCAATAATTTCTTGATCCAAAGCAGAGACCTAGAAAAAAACGGATGAGATGAGTCACTCACTACTAACAAGGAGACACAACTAGATTTTTCCAACACATTTCCCACACTCGTCTTTTCCTTATATCCAAATAAAATGTCCTTTCAACTCACCAATCATCAATTAAATACCTCCACGGTATGTGTCACTAAGTTACCCATGAAATGGTGAGAGAAAGCAGGACTCAAGAAGACCCAGGTCCAAATTCCTGCTTCTTTCTCATACTGATTGGGTGAACCTTAGCCAAGATATTGAACACTTGGAGCCCCAGAAACTCTCAAAGGATATTAGCTGCATATAGTCAACTTCTCTGCATCAGGACAGGTGTTTCCAGATAGTACAGGTTTGCCCCTACAATATGCCAAGTACCTTGCTTCTCAATCAAGTCTACACTGCAGCCTGGTCTATCCCAAATCACATTTTCCCTAATGCCAAAAATCTCAAAATGATGGTGTCACTCAGAAAAGTTGCCTGCTCATCCTGTATGACTCTTGTCCATGTCCTTCCATCAAACAAGGAGGGATAATCAGGCTTTGCAGTTACTGAAGAGGAAAATGGGACTTCAGGGGAAGGGAGGTTGTTGATGGAGGTGATCCAGAAGGCTGGGGTATTTAAGGTCCTTCCCATCTCTAAGACTCTCTGAGTTAACCTAGTCTAGATATTCTATACAAGAATCTAGACAATTAGTACATGTGTCCAAAAAGCCAGAGAGGTATTTTTCACCTTTGTACCCCTCAGCATGAGGTCTCATACACTATGGGGTTGGACTCAAAAGCTAAGTATCAGCATGCCCCCAAGCAAAGGTTGACTAAGCATCTGCAAGATAAAACAATGCCTTGACTAGCTGAAAAGCTAAAGTCTTTTTTAGATCTTAATAGTGATCTGAAGTGGCTCAAGAAAGTGCTTAGATTTGCAGTGGAGAAACCTAGGAAGAAAAAAATGGACAAGTGCCCGGCAATGATAGCAAAGAGTCAAGCATGCTCAATGCTGAGGGCTTTCTTACAAGCAGGATTAGGGCCTGAAAAGGTCAGAAGAACAAAGAAAATCTCTTGAGAAAAGTCACAGAATGAGTTTCTGCTCATTTAATTTCAGAAGTTATTTAACAAGGCTTACTCTCATTGCTCTGGGTTCCAGAACCCACACCTAGTGCCCAACAGGTAGGAAGAAAATAATCAAGAGAGTGAGGGGTGACCAGGAAGCTCACCTCAGGGACATAGTTATCCCTCCTTTCTCTTTCTTCTTCCTGCAGTTTGATGGAGATACCTCTCACAGGGCCTCTCTGGATCCGCTTCATCAGATGAGTGACATATCTACAAACCAACAGGACCAAAAGTACACGAGAAAGTCACTCACACACCCAATTTCTAACACCACTTGTCATCAGCTGTAGCCTATCTGAACAAAAATGAGCAAAGCTGAAGGCACATTAACACTAAAAGAAGTGGTCAGACACCTGCTAATATGGAGTTGCAATGAACAGGAAATCCAATTCACTTGGCTCAGCAGGCAATACCAACCCAGTCAGCCTTCAAGTAAATCTCAACTGTAGGTCATCATTTTTGTAGCAATTTCTCACTAAGTACTTAAGGAATTTGGAAATTAACAGAGAATAATGCTCTATCCACAGCACTCAATCCCCAACTTCCTCAAAAGAACTTTTTACTTTTCTGTTTGTATCCCTAGAGAGTTGCGCAGTGTCTAGAACACGTGAACACTTATCAAATGCTTGCTAAACAAATAAGTAAACAGATACAAGAAAGGGCAAAGCGTCCCTTAATACAGCTGGAAAACTCTCCAAACAGGTGAAAGTACCAGATATATTGTCCGATCAGTCAAGGAGTTCAAGGACATAAGATGTTCTTTAATGAAAAAACATCTTCATGCCCACAATCTCAAAAGCCAACAGAGCAACAAAAACTATGTGAATACTCTAACCCTGGCAAAAAACTAGACTAAATCTTAAAACTATCTAATATTGTGCTAGCACACGCTACTCTTGAAATGTCTTATCAGTTTCTAGATAAACTTTTACCTTTGAAATCAGGGTATGGCAGGGCTTCAGACACCACACAATGCGATACCTTCAAATGTATTTTAATTTTGTCTACTTCAACTTTTCACTGAATTTGTACATATAGTTGACTTAATTCTCTCTTAAAATGTAATATATTAAATCAATAAGATCCAAGCCTACATTCTAGGGATGGTTCATATATAACCCAACCTCAATTTTTAAATCTGTAAAATGGGGACAATAATTGCCTTGCCTACTTCCAAAAGCTGTTGAAAGAATTTAAAAAAAAAAACAAAAACACAAGAGTATCACTGGAAATCACAAAGAGCTATAAAACTGCATTACTATTTTGCTCCAGTAAATGTTCACTAAATGAGGAAAATGATTTCCCTTCTGCCTACAAACTGCCATCCTCAAAAAACCTTCACCTGATTTTGCCATCTCTCTTCTTGTAGCTAACCTCCTTAAAGTGGTTGTCTATAATGGGTGCTGCCTCCAATTCCTTTCCTCTCACTCTCTTAATACTGCAGCTTGGATTCCAGGCTCACCATTCAACTAAACTGGCCTCTCCAAAATCACCAAAGATTCATGTAATTGTCAAATCCAATGTCCTTTTCTCAATCCTCATCCTTCTCTGCAGTCTTTGACACTGTCAATCACCCTTTTCTCCTTGATTCCTTCTTCTCTTTTAGGTTTAACCTACTCCTTTCTACTGTCTCCTTTGCTAGATCTTCAACCCACCACTAACTATGGGGATGCTCCAAGGCTCTGTTGTAGGTCCTCTATCCTGTTTTATTTGATGATCTCATAAACCCTCACCGTTTCAATCATCATCCTATTTATCCAGCCCTAACCTCTCTCCTAAGCCCCAGGCTCACATTTCCATCTGCCTATTAGATAACTCAAAATGGAAATCTGTAGATACCCTTCCCCCTTCTCTTTTTAGGGATCTCACCATCCTGGTGCAGACACTCATCACTTCACACTTGGGCTATTGCAACAGCCCACTGGCTGACCTCCTTGCCAACTCTCTCCCCACTTCAGACCATCTTCAGTTCAGCTGTCAAAGTGATCCTAAAACACTGATGTAATCATCACCAAATTCGATAGAATGCCAGTGGCTTCCTACTATCTCCAGAATCAACTACAAAATCTTATGGTTGGCTTTTACAGTTCTTCATAACTCAGCACCTTTCTATCTTTCCAGTTTTCTTACACCTACTTTCACATACTGTGTGATTCAGTGACCCTGGCTTCCATGCTATTTTTTGCACATGACACTTGTCTCCCACCTCCTCACACTCCAGCAATCCCATATACAATCGGTTGTTAAGTCCTGTTTCTACTTGTCTTCCCCTTACAATGCCTAACCTCTCTAATGCAAGTCCCCATCATCTTATTCCTGGTCTACAGCACTGATAGCCTGCCAGTCTGTCTCCCTTGTCCCTTCTCCAGCTATTAAACTGCTCTCTCTTAATAAACTTCCAGTAGTTCATTATTAACTACAAGATCAAACATAGAACCCCATTTCCCATCTTGCCAGAATCCTTGCATTCTACTGCTCAGTCTACTGCCTAGGTCACTCCCCAGGTACTCTACGATTCAATGACAGTGGCATTCTTGCAATTCTTCAAACATGAAATTCCATGCATGGCCACTGGCTATCCCCCATGCTTGTAACTCTCCTTCTTAACTCTACTTTCTGGCTTCCTTCAAGTCTCAGCTGAAGTGCCACATTCTACAAATAGCCCTTCCAGTCCCCTCCTTACTCAGAATGCCTCTCCTCTGAGATTACCCCCGATTTATCCAGTCTATATAACTTGTGCGCACATTGCTACCTGCATGTTTTCTCTTCATTAGGCTGAGCTCCTCAGCTTGACTTTTTCTTTCTTTGTATTCCCAATGCTTAGCACTGCTGATTAATGGATTAGCTAAGGTCCTTTCTAGAAAAACCCATTGGAAATCTAAAAACTTCAAAAGCCAGACAATCCAGACTGTAAAGCCCTTTCCTAGATGACTAGCAATTCTAGCTTCTACCCAGCAACAGAATATACCACCAATGGTCAAAAGTATCACCCTCCTGGGAAATCAATTCATACCACTAGAAAAAGTGCCTGACACGGGAGCAACCTTCCTAACCCACAGGTTCCTCCCTCAAAAATCCCCGGCAGCTTCTCATTATTTACCATAAGGCTTCCACAGTCCCCAGCCAAGTTACCATGGAAAAGTGACTTTATATCCTTGCCCCTATTTTCCTAGCCCATCAAGGCAGGAATTTTATGTACCCCAATCACTTAACAGACCTATGAATTCAATAATCATTTGTTTAGGAATCAGCTCCTCCATCCCAGGAATGCCCAACAAAGGCAAAAACAGGCCCAGCTCTGAGTGATCTCAGTCTACAGAGGCAGACATAGGGTGAATGGAAGGTCTGAGGGCAGGCACTGGGAGTGAAAAGGCTGGGAAAGGGTCTTGGCTGAGAGGGAGACTCTATCTGAGACTTGAAGGAGGTCAGGAGGGAGAGATGACCAGTTTCAGGCATAGGGATCAGCCAGCGGGTATGCCTGGAATCAAAAGATGCTGTGCTTAAGAGCCAGGATGCCGGCGTCGGGGGATCAGAGTATGAGAAGGGGAAGCCCCTAAAGGGAGGCATGAGACCAGGTTAAGAAGGGTTTCCAAAGCCAAATACAAGACCTGATGGTCGATCCTGGAGGTTACAGGGCGTGGTTGAAGAGGGTTTTAGGAGAGAAACAGATTTTAACTCTCAAACCACGAGCTACGCTGACATTCCTTATTCTGCTCCTGGGCTCCTACATTCCAAACAATACCCAGAATGCCACCCCATCAAAATAGCCTGTTAAAATATTTTACTCTTCAAGATGCCACTCTCCCAGGCTTGTGCCCACAGTCTAGGCTCCAGCTGCCCTCTCCTCCTTTCCCGTCCTCCTCGCCTGGAAGGCTCCCCCCCCTTCCAAGCCTGCCTCCTGTTCCCCTTCAGGACTGCACTCAAACCCACGAGTGCTGCAGGGAGTTCTCCCGGTCCTTTCTCCGCAGTGCCCCCTTCCCTTCACGCGGGATGCACCCAGTGACTTTAACTACAGGTCTCTCCGCCTAGAGTATAAGCTCCTGGAGGGCAGGGGCCCCGAGGCTGCCTCCTTGGCCTCCGCGGCACTCACTCGGCACGCAGCTGCCGCTTCCTAACTCCTGTTACCCCCGGCCTGGCCCCGCACCGGTCACTTCCCCTTCCGGCGCCTCAGTTTTCGCCTCCGGTAAACCGGAGAGGCGGGCTAGCTCATGCCCGAGGCCCCTCCTAGCTCTACAGGCCTTCCCAGCCCCGAGGGGTATGGGGGGGGGGGCGCCATGGGGCAAGGGAGAGGGGCCGGCGCGGGCTCACCCTGCGATCTTGTTGCGGAGCTTCTTGCTAGGGATGATGGCGATCTCCTCGCACACGCGCTTGTTCGTGTGGAAGTCGTTGCCCAGGCGGGTGTAGTACTTTTCAATGATGACTCGCGCCGCCTTCTTCACTGTCTTTGTCCGAACGCGACCCTGGGAGCGGAGGACAGTGAGTGGCCGGACCCCCTTCCCCCGCCCGCCCCCGCCCGCCAGGCCCCAGCTCGGCTCCGGCCCGCCGCGTCCACACCCCGGTCCCTTCGGAGCCCTAGCGGGCCCCCCCGCAGACGGGACGCCCCCCTAGCCACGCGGCCCCAAGGGAGAGACGGCTCCCGGGTTCGCCGCGGGCCGCGCGGGGCCCTAGGGGACCGCGGATGGCGACGGATGGAAGGCGACTCCGGTGCCCAGCAGCACCTACCATGTTGGCTCCGGAGGGTGAAGGGAGCAGAGGCTGCTGGGAAAAGGTCTATAAGGAGGCGGCCGCGGCAGGACTTCCGCCTGAGCCGGAGGCGAGAGCTGAGCGCCACAGCGGCCTCCGGAGGGCGGGAGGCCAAGTGCAGCGTCCTGCAGTCCAACTCGAGCTCTCTCCAGCCTCCCGTGCGCGGAAGAGCGGGCGGAGACTGGTGATAGGGAAGGGCGGGGCGAGGGAGTGAGATGGACCACTCTGGGGAGCCCAGGCGGTAGGGGTTGTGCGCACACGGGCGTGGACCCGCTCGCGCCTTGGTTTGTATACAGGTGCGCGCGCTGTCTCTGAGCACCCAGGAGAGGCTCCGTACCTGGCCTCTAGCAGGTGCTTAATAAATGCTTCTTGACCTGTCAGGGGCGCGTCCCCGCCTTGGTGCAAGTGTTCCTTGTTGTTGGGCCACTCTCCCGGACCACTCCTCCACGCCCCCACACCGTAGAGGGGCGAACACGGGGTGGTCACTCACTCCACCCCCACCCGCAGGTGGCTGTACCTAGAGTGGTATAGTCCCCGTAGAGGAGCCCTCAAGGACCAGGGAGGTACGGGCCAGGGGCAGAGACGGACAGGCACAGGAGCCTGTCATTTTTAGGTTGTTCTGGAGCCATAGCTGGGAGGATCATGATACCTGAGCACCTGTGCATTTCCCTCCCCCCGCCTTTGATCCTCATTGCTATCTCACGGATTGTGGAAAGGAAGCGAGTATTTCAGCGCCTGCCCCTCCAGTCCCAGAACCACTTCTTTTGTGGGAGCCCTCTAATCCAGCAACCCTCACAACTGAAACATTCTCTTGACGTTCTGGGTAGGGCAGAACTGACGAGCTTCCTGCTTTGGTCTTCGCCTCTCCTCAGCATCGGACCCATCTAATTCGTGCTTCCTTGAAGACTGATGTAGGATAGTCAAGACACCCAGCTACTAATCCCGCATCAACCAAGAATGTCAAAGTGTTTTTCTCCTTCCATATGTTTTCCTGGGTGACACAGCTTTGTGTTCTACATCATTTTAGTCCAATTTTAAAGAGCCTTCTCTCTCAGCTGGCCATTCTGGAGCTTGGGACCTCAAGTTAGGCTTTGCTGCGTAAGTATTTCCTGAGCCTGGACTCAATTCTTCGGTCCTCAGGCAAAGTCAAGTCCCTACAATGCTGCCAGATATGAATTATGCCTGAAACCCAGATCCACATAAAGAAGCCTGGGGGGAGGGGGGGAGTACTGTTAATTCCTAAGCCAAACTTGATCTGGCACCAGACAGCTCTCTCCTAACACTGGAGGATGATAATGCCTCATCTTTAAGGGGATTCAGAGTCTATCCCAGTTCCTCATCCCATCCCTTATCTTTCCTTTTTACTGTAGATCTTTATCAAGCCCCAGGGTCTTTGGATGAACTCTGAAAGAGGAATGGCACAAGCCATCTTTTCTTGGGGCCAATTCTAACAAGCAGATGTATTTTTTCCCCCCTCTATCTTCTCCAACAGATTGCTCCTAGGAAAAGCTGCCTATAAGAATTACCAGAGCTTCCTTTCTTCACTTGCTTTACAATCCCTCACACTCCAGTATTTAAGACCACTTCCTAAATTCACCAGGGATCTCTATTTTCAGTGAATGGTCTTAGCTCCCTTTTGGACACAGCCCACAAGTTCCCTGATATTACTCAACACCTCTTCTCCATTTTCCTTCTGTCTAATCACTCATTCTGGATTATCTGTGTGCTACTTCCCAAGCATAGTTCCGTGAAAACCAAGCCTCTACACCTTGGTTCCCCTTCTGTCTCGCTATCTAAAAGACCTCCCATGCCCCTCTTCTAAATTTACCTATTTCAAATGAGAACCCATCCTTCCAGCCAACCAGGTTAACATCATACCCTCCTATCTCTATCACCTCCCTACCAGCATCTCCTATCTCCACAGAACCATTGCCCTGATTCAGACTCTTAGCACAAATCCCTAGCTTGGACCACTGCTATAACCTCTTCATTTCTCTCCCAGCCCCATCTCTCCCCTTTGCCATGTCCTCCACACATCTGCCAGAATGATTTTCCTGAAGTACAGGTCTGACCACGACTCTCTCCTGTGAATCCAATGGTTTCCTTTTACTTCTAGGAAGAAACTATTTGCGATTCAGTTTTCACACAATCTGAACCTAACCTACTTTTCCGGACTTACAGTACACCTTACTCCCTTCCATGTATTCTGTCCAGCCAAACTGGTTTTCTTCCTGTTCTTCATTAATGTGATGTCCCTTGGTATCTCTGAATATCTTTTGACTGGTCCCTGGTTCATCTCTCTAATCCCTAGCTTCCAGCAACACTCAGATCAAGGCCCACCTTCTACAGGAAAATCTTTCCTGATCTCCCTCACTCAGATATTAGTGTTTCGTCCCTTCCCGAAATTACCTGTATTTAGTATATACTCTCATTAGGGCACATTTGTCTCTTCCATTAATATGCAAGTTCCATGAGTGCTAAGACCATTTCCCTTTGGTTTATGCACCTCTTAATACTTGGCAGATTGTCTAAGCCATATAGGCTCTAAGATGTCCAGTGACCCGAGATCCCAGTAAAAAAAAAAAAAGTCAATTCAAACATTTATTGAGCACCTATCATGTACACAGATATAGGAGTGAGATTTTTGTTAAGATTTTGTGAGATGCCAGTAAGGTTATAACACACATAGTTTTCTACAGTATAAAAGAAATTTGTCAGGGAAGGGCAAAGTGTTATATGAGATTTAAGAGCCTCCCCAAGGAGGTGGCCTTTGAGTTGGGTTTTAAAGGATGGACGAAATTCAAACGATGATTGTGGAATAATAAGGAGGAGGAAAAAGGGACAATCCATGCTAAGGAAAAAGTGGGAGAACAGGCAGTTTCTTCTCCCCTCTATAAATTCTATTCCTCCTTAGATTTCAGTATTTCTTTTGTAACTTTTAAACATACAACTAATGCAAAATAGGTGTCAGGTCTCCATTTTTAAGTTCAATGTTTGGTAAGATCTTCAAGTCTCACCACCCCCACCCGAGAGAGAGAGACACACACAGAGACAGAAAGAGACTGACTTATCATATTTGATCTGTATTTAATAGCAATATTTGAAATGGACCAGTTGGAAGTGATAATGCAAGAAGATAAACTGTACAGAATTTTTTTTTCCTTTGGCTGTTTTTTAACCTGCATACACGCCTCCAAATTATTTGTTTGTTTCCACTGACCGAAACTGTATTTGCCTTTCATGGTAACCAGATAGCTCCATGATTTTATCTTAAGGTTCACTTCCATAAGACAGTCCTAACATCCTTTTGGGTATCACCAAAGTTAGGAATAAACGTATCTGAGCTAGAGTGTCTCAGTTACCTTAGTGCAAAACAGCCTACAAATGTCTGGGGAAGAGAAGGAATTACAGTAACTGTATATCCCAAGAAAGGCATCTCACCTTCCTCCCCCACAATCCAGAGTTGGAAAGGTCAGGCCACAAAGAGCTGGATGTTCCTAGGAAATACTTCAAGTAAGAGCCCTAGAGTTCTCCACATTTCACGCAGGTACTCTCAACAGGAGATGCAGAGTGAGCTACTTCAGGTGTTGACCTGAAGATAAGTCAGGTAAGTCAGAACTTCAGCCCAAGGTCTAGACCAGGGGTGGAGAACCTATGGGCTCGAGGTCACATGTGGCCCTCTAGATCCTCAAGTGCGGCCCTTTGACTGAATCCAATCTTTACAGAACAAATCCCCTTAATAAAAGGATTTGTCCTGTAGAACTTGGACAGTCACAAGGCCACACCCTTGGCAAGGGGCTCACTGGGCACAAGAAGAAATGACTACTAGGAAGAAGCAGACTTACCAAGGTGATAACAGGGCCTAATATGTGGATGGTGGGGAATTGGAAATTAGGTGTGGATTAAAACGTGCCCAACTATTTTCTTCCCATTCTCTACATACCTGACCCAACCTCCTTCCCCCACCATGCCTCTGGTGGGAAAAGGGGATACAACCAGTAGAGCCCAACTTGTTCATGTTCCTGAACCTCATGGGTTCATTCTCTACTCCTTTAATGGGACCATCACAATTCTACTAGGGACAAACTCATAACTTGACTCCCAACACGAAAATAAAGTATTTCAATATTATCACTTAGAGAAGAAACTGAGGTGACTAGTTAATGGCAGTTGACTTTAAGGCCTGAAACTTTTGTAAAAATCTTACACCAACAGACCTGTTTCTTCTGACTTTATTATTAGGACAGTTACACATCCAGATCCAGTGACCTGATTCCGGGACACTTATTTTCCATTTCTACTTTAGGTTTTAAAAGGTTTTAAGGATTAATGCACCAGATATTACCTTTATAGGGTTATCCTAACTAGAAAAAAAGTTAAAGGATTTGTAGAATTAAAGCCTCTGCCTTTAAATATTTTTCTATATGGGAAATTAAGGTAACTTGGGTCTCCTGGATACCTCTAAATACTTTTCAAAAATAAGTCTCCCTGTTATGGACATGTAATGGCAGTCTTTGGGGTCCTGGAATGAAGAAAAAATGGGGAAGTGGAAAAAGAATGGACACAGTCTGAGACTGAAAAAAGATCATACTAGAAGAAATCAGAAAGTTTATGCCTAGACTTGGACTTGAAGTCTTGTTAGCACCACACTAACCAGGAAAACCAGTCCAATTCCCCAAAATTACTCAGATATTTCACATTACTGATGAGAGATCATCCTTCAACAGGAGTCTGAAGAGCTTTGAACACTTCAATTTTCAAAGTCTTCAAAGCTCAAGGCTAGGGCCCAAAGCCTAAGGAGTTGCATGGGTAGGGTGTACGCATGTAAATGTACCTTGTGGGACCAGGCCTTAGACCAAAGTGCCAAGGCCTAATGACTGGAAATCCCCACTTGACTTTCTCACCACCTAGGCACCAACCAACCAAGGTGCTCCCACCATTATCAATATTAATGACAGAGACAAGCCCAACACTGCTGCAACGTGTTTATTATGTGCCAAAAAAACTACACCACAGCTTACTCCACACATCTGCAGGAGAGTGCAGTCTTGCCTGCATACACTACAATGAGGTAGGGACTTCACACACAGATTCACAAAAACCCACACAGAGCAGCTGGGATATGCAACAATGCAACATCGGCTCAGCGGGAGGGGGAGGAAAAGGAGGGAGGATTATGACACTGATTCTTTGGCACACAGCTTCCCAAAGAGGGGCAAGTTCTATTTTCTTCTTTAAAAAAAAAAAAAGTCAAGTTTTCAAATCCCAGCAGCATCAGCCAACTGCCCTGTTGCTTCATACATTTTTTTTAAACGGAAAAAAAAAGAAAAGGGAAAGGTACTTGTCCCCTCTAAGTAAAAGGGCTCCTGTGAACCTTCATCTGCCCCCATCAAAAAGCAGCCCTTTTTAGCTCAGTTACAAAAAAGAAAAAATTAAGTCCTGTGACTTTGTGATTAAAAACCTCTATCAACCCCCCACTTAAGTGCAACTTAAGAAAGTGCAAGAAACGGTTTAAAACTATGTACAGCAGCTCCACCATTGTTTATCCAGTCCAGTTTTAAATTTGAAAATCTCGTCTTTTTCCTGGTTGCAAACGCCTCTCTCCACAACTGTGAGAAACCCTAAGCCGCAGTCCCCAGACACAAATTTGCATTAATGTTAAAAGCTGCCAGGAAAGAAAAAAATCTCGTTTCAAACTACTTAAAAACTGTTTTAAGGAGTGTAAAAAGGAACCGGTAAAAACCCTCGAGCGTAAAATATGAAATATGATTTTGGTTTAAATGAAGAGCAAAGTCTCCTTGTTGTTACAGTAAAAAACACCAGCTGAACACTCAGTTTATGCCGTTCAGGTGGGGGTTAAATAAATGGAAAGGCACTGTATGGCAACTGCAAACATGGAGCCACTGAGACCTGCGTCATTACCATCAGTATTGCGAGGAATGTAAAAAAGCGCTTTTAATAAATAAAAAACCTAGACGAAGGCATCTGCATAAACACCTTCTCAACACGTGGTCCTTTTTTGCTTGTTATCAGCAAACTGAGGAACTAAAGTCTGGGAAAACTGCAGAGTCACTTGGGGGGGTGACTGGGGGGCCCTTCCCCTTATAACACCCCCTGAAAACAAAACCCGACAAAACTCACTGTGCATTAGTGCAGAAACAAAGACAGATCAGCAAGTGCAAAGGTGAATGTAAGATTTTCCTCATGTCCTTTGGAAGTGTGCTCCCAGCCTGGACCTGAGGCTGACAGCAACACTCCAGCTCTCACCACTCAGGTTAAACCAGCTTCACCAGGGGCAGACGGACACCCACCACCCCTCTAGCTGGACTCTCGACTCTTCTGGTTACGCATCAGAGGACGATGATGACGAAGGCCTTCCGTGCTATGTCGCCAGTGCCAGCAGCTTCGGCAAAAGTACTTGAAGCAGACCTGTGGGGCAAGGTTATGAAAATAAGAAGGGCAACGTCAGCTCTAGCATGATCCATCAGCCAGGAGCAACCAATTTCTGAGACAGAAATCAGTTTTTAACAACTCTAAGCAGGGAAAGGGGAGAAAACAGTATAAGTCATGGACAATGTCAGGTTTAGTGGATCAACAATGCATCACAGTCAAAGTCTTGTCCCAAAAGATCACTTCTAGGGATCCATCTACTCTGTACAAAGAACCTGCTAAAACTCTTTGTCCAAGGCATGTTTGTTAACTCATAGAAAATTTTTCAGCATTTTCAATAATCCCTATTGAAATGTATGTAGGAAGCACTGATAAGACTCACTCTCCACCCCACTCCCAAGCTCTCCACGAGCCTGTCCAATCGTTCTCATCTGAGCATCTCATCCTCTTACAAATAGCCCTTGTATCTTGGGCACTGCTCTGCCTAACTTGCTGACAGAATCCTATGCAAGCTAGCGTCTTTCTTCCCCACTGTGGTCTAGATCTTGTCCTCATCTCATGGATCCGGCAGCACACTGCCCTGTGCGTCGTGTAGTCTGTGGTACAGTCATACTTCCATAAAGTTAAGGTTTTGAACTTGAGAGTCTACCATAGAGCCAGGCATCAACAATCAAGAGCAGTAGTATAGACTTTTGTTTTGTTTTTTTGCTTTTTGGAGGGCAGTTGGAGTTAAGTGACTTGCCCAAGGTCACACGACTAGTTTTTCGTGTTAAGTGTCTGAGGCCGGATTTGAACTCAGGTCCTCCTGACTCCAGGGCCGGTGCTCTATTCACTGCGCCACCTAGCCGCCCCTAGTAGTATAGACTTTTAAGCATCCTTCTGGCGCATGAGACTTGTGACAGTCATGACTGCTACCACCTATCTCGATGCCTAACAACAGAGATGCTTTAAGCATTTCAATACCCTTCAGATCTAAAAAAGGAAGACGTTTCTTCAATCTGTCAATTAGTAGCCATTTTATTTAGAAGTCTATCTTAGCAATATTTGGATATCCTGTCCCTGTTGAATGGATCTGGATCAGCACAAAGGGGCTCTAGAGCCTGACAAAGAACTAAAGGGTGAATGATGGGATCTGCCTGGCTCCTTCCTGTAAGGACTCCACAGGTTCCAAGCAAGAAAACAAGGAAAGGAAGGGGAACAGAAGAGAGAAGCAGCCAGAAAACATTTTTGAGAGCGTCCAAGTCTCCTGAATAACCATTTGTCTCAAATCTCACTTCAATTTAAAATAATAGTACTACTTGACCAAAGATTTAGGCATCTGGCATCTCTTCTTCCACTCTAGTCTCAGATGAAGGTTTCCCGTCTTGTCAGGGTCAATTTCTCTGCAAGCACCACCCACCTTACTTGCAGCCTAGCCCTGCCTCTAGCTATCCAGAGTGTTATCCGGCAGCAATTTTCTGGCCCCTTTCCTCTGCCCGCAACCTACCACCTCACCCAGGTCTCCTCCACCCTTAAACTCTCCACCGAGATCTTACTAATGGTAAGTACCTCATTCTACACTTTCCTGTCTCCTCCATTCCTCAGCTAAACTCCCAGAAAAAGCTGACTATTCTTTAGGGCCTGGCCTCCTCTCCTTTCTGAAATGTGACTCCCCCATTCACTCAATTCAAACAGCTCTTTCCCAAGTTACCAATGATTTTTCAATCATCAACTCTTAACTACCTTTTCTCAGCGTTCATCCTTCCTGACTTCTGCACTGCTCAACACCACCGACCACCCCGCCTCCCTCCTGGATCTACTCTACTCTTTGGGTTTGATTTTGTTTTTTTTTAACTACTATGTATGAATGCTTAGTTTCAGTCTTCTGTGTTGGACCTTCATCAAGGACACACTCACTACTGTAGGCATGCTTCCCAAGTGTTCAATTTTCTCTATGCAAATGATTCCTAGATCTTTATACTCAGCTCTACCTCTCTCCTCCAAACCTCCGATCCTGAATTCATTAACTTCCTAATGGTCATTTAAAAAATGAATTCCTGCAGGTTGTCTCAAACTGAACATGTCTGAACAAAACGGTCTTTTCTTCCAAAGCCTCCCCGCCTCCCCTCTCTTTTGAACTCCCTTATTACTGTTGAGAAACTTTCAAGTAATTCACATTTACAACCTGACCTCTCAACTCTTACTCTGCCTTATTCAAACGGACAAACCTTGTCATTTCTACTTTCACAGCATCTCTCACATATGGCTTTTTTTCTCCACCCACATTGACCATTCTTTCTCCCTCAGATTTTTGCACTAGCCTCCTCACTAGTCTCCCTTCCTCGAGTCTCTTTTCTCTCCAACCTGTCCATTTAAGTGCCGAAGTGATTTTCCTAAAGTAGTATGTGTAATCATCTTAACTTCTACTCCAAGTCCAGTGGAACATCTAGGATCAATTATAAGCCTCTGTTTGCCATTTATATCTCAGTCTGGTCCCTTCCTATCTTCCAGTCATCTTCTATATCACTCCTCCTATGCTCCACACCAGGTAGAGTGGCCTACTTATTCCTTGCACACAACACTCTTCTCTCCAATCTCTGTGCTTGGCGGTGGCTACTGTGTGCCTGAAAATCTCTCAGTTTCCATAACCTCTGCCTCTCGGATGCTCTGGATTCCTGCAAAATTCATCCCCAAAATCACATTCTGCAAGAGGCCTTCCCAGGTCTCTCCAGCTGCTAGTGTCTTCCCTGTTAGGTTAGCTTCCATCTATGTTATATGTAGCTTGTACATTTAACCTGTTTCAACCACACTAGGAGTCCTGTGGACAATCTAAGCATCTGACTCCTTTGCTCTACAGGATTTAATCCAGATTTAAGATTTAAACTGAGTGGGACAAGAAGGCTCACCTGATCTCGACAGAAGAATGGACCTGGCTGAGCACTGCAGATGTGACACATAGAGTCTTCTAGGTAGGGATCAATCTGAACCTGTACAAAAGTAAGTTACAGATGAGCTGTGTCCCAAGCATCCATGGTCAAGAATGGAAGGGATGGTAGATTATTCTTCACTGAAGGATTAAGAGGACACGAGTCCTTGAGGAATGAGGTAAATGATCACAGCCACAAATGGTTTCCTACTGTCCCCCCAAAAAGCTATGTGGACTATGCTCAGGGAGTAGGTGGATAAAGCTTCACACCCTTCAAGCACTGTTTTAGAGTTTCGCACATATTGCCAAATGGCAACAGCTAAGTGCTTTGGACAAAATTTGTAATGAGTAAATCCTATTTGCTAAATAGGAAGAAACAGAGGATCAAAACTTGGATGTTATGTTGAAATCACCAAGCCTACTCTACTCAATTTTATAATGTGTTGGATTTTATTTAAGTTAATCTTTTCTAGACTCTGGTCAAATCACGGTGTCTATATTAAACAAACACAACATGCCTCCAGAAATCATGTCTTTAGTCTTTATCTCCCATAGCTACCTAACCCACTGGTGTACCTCACACCCATGGCACTGCGGCAAACTACAGCTGTGAAGCAAACTGATTCAGGACTCTTTGGTTCAATTAGTTGCTATACCATAGGTAACTCATCACAGGGTGATTTCAAGATGCCACAAGAGGGACACAAGTACTACCTGCTCTACTCACCTTCTTGGTGAACTTGGTAGTTTTGATCTCCACAAAAGCAGCACTGACAGCCTTCAGATAACTTCGTTGATTGTTAAAAGTCACTCGGCCTGATCCTGAGAATCACATGAACATGGTTCATATCAGGGGTGAATAATATACTCTACATGAATGCAAATTCTAGTCCAGGACAAGAGAAAAGATAGTATGCTAGGATGGAGAAAGGGAAGAGGAATTTTCCTAGATCCAATTTGATGCTATAAACGGCCCATACAAAAGAGCAAAAGAACAAATGAGAGAACGGACTAAGGAAGACTTCAACTGACATCAACAGAATTGCTCTATCAGTAGAGGACAAAGCAGAAAACCTCCAGAGCTCCACTCAACCAGACCCACCAGGCCCAACTCCTGTCACTTCCTACTTAAGTCTCTGAAGTCTCAGATTCAGAATCCACATTGTTACCCATCAGCACAAAGTGTTTCTAGCCTCATAATGACTCCAGGGACATGGAAAAGACAAAGCCATGTTCTAATTTATCTGTCAAAGTATGTATATTGTTTAAGGCAGTGGTTCTCAACCTTCCTAATGCCACGACCCTTTAATATGTGGATGTATCTGCATGTGGGCAGACCCGCCTGGAGACAAGAGTGGTGCCTTGCTTCTTAAGACCATCGGAAATACGCGTTTTCCAGTGGTCTTAGGCAACCCCTGTGAAAGGGTCGTTCAACCCCCAAAGGGGTCACAGGTTCAGAACCGCTGGCTTAAGGGAAAGGAGCCAGTACATATCCTAAGGGCAACAACCCAACCTCCCCACACTCAGCACCCCAATCACCAATCACTGCTCAGTCTGACTGCTGGAGAAATGGGGAAGAACAAATTTTTATTAAGAACTCTGGGTTGGGAAGGACAGCAAAGAAGGTTATAGCCTTCTCAGCTGGCTCCCAAATCTTCCCTACTTCTGATTTAGTTTAACTCCAGTTGGCCCCAGGCTCACCCACTACAGCTGGCAAGTAGGTGAAAATGCTTGTCTCTCCAGGCTAGTGAGTGTGTGTGTGTGTGTGTTGCATGCACACACGTATGAGAGACAGTGAGAAACAGAGAATGTGCGCGTACAAGCATGAGAGGTTGGGGTTGGTGGAGAATGTCAGGCTAGAGTTCTGTGTATAGTACATAGTCCATCAACTGCCCTGTCTTAATCCAGTAAAGGAAGGAAATAAAATGACTTCTCTTAGTAGAGCCACCAAACTGGCATTCATAAAAGCTACTTTTCCTTCCTTGTTGGAAAGGTCATGCCCTCCCACCCCCACAGGAGGAATCACATACACAGTTTAGAGTCTGCTGACCAAAAGTTTTCTCCTTATGAGCCAAAGGTTCCTAAGGGAAAACAGCCCCATTTCTAACCTCAATTATCATGTATCCCTGTTAAGAAGATGACACTCACCAATAGGATACTTGTGCTTATCCGTGTCAATACCAGCATACACTACTCCTCCAAACAGATCATTTACAATTGCAGCCAAGGCCTCTGCGTTGAGCATCCCATGCAGCGCCCCAACAAAGACAGTTCTGCTGGGATCCAGTCTTTGTGATGGGCTACGAACAAAGTTGCTATCAGCTAAGACCCACGGGATAACCTGCACCTGAAACCATATAGACATCAGCTCATGAGGGAGCTAGCAATATGTTCAAATGACTGAAGAGCTTGTTTCCTTACAATGTTCACCACTGCCAAAGGTTGTAGCTACATTACGTGGACCAGTATCACAGTGAAGAAGATAAGGCCTTCTCATGCCGCTCAGAACACAGAACAGTTGATTACTTCCCATCTGTCCTGTTTGTACAATTGTTTGCTGCTGTCTTCTCCATTAGACTGTGGATTCCTCAAGAGCTCAGAGAATGCCTTACCTTTCTTTGTGTCCCCAGAACCAACACAGTGCCTAGCACATAGGGACCCAAACACCTGATAAGTGTTTGCTTGACTGAGTTTCACATAATGTGACAAGTATAAGGAGATCTGGGGCATCTAGCCATAAAGCAACAAAGACTTAAGCAATATGAGGATTACATTGAAGGCTTCCAAGTATGATTCACAAATGCCTCTATCAGATACCTTCTCATGACTTGGCAGACAGGTTCCCTGAACAGACCTAGGTTGCAAATTATTAAGCCAACAGGAAGCTGTGGGGAAAAAGGAGCAGTCTTGGACAACCTTCCTCTGCTTCCCAGGTCATCTAACATCTTTCACACCACTCAGAACCTGAACATGGCCAAGTGACACCTCATATTGCACCTCCACCCATTGCCACAAAGCTTCACTGGGAGGATAGTTTAGCAACCATGCCACACCATGATCCTGGAGAACTGAATGTGAGTAAATTCAACTTTGTGAATTGAGATTCTGATAGAAGTTTTATTCAGTTTCTCTAAAGACTGAAGGATAATAGTACGCCCCAGGCACTTAAGGTTTTTAAAACAGACCATGTGCCAGGCATTATTTTCAATGCTGGAAGATGTGAACACTTGAAGGGTAATCCAAGCAAGGTCTGCAATTTCTTCAGTGAGGGAGCTCTCAGGGTGAGAATTCCCTCCATTAATGGAGATGGCAACCCATCTCTTATAACCTAAGTTCCAGAGGCACATAAATCACTCAGTCATACTTGAGAGATGAATCTTATCTTAGACGGAATCTAGCACTATCAATTATGTCATACTGCTTCCTATAATGTTAGGAATACAAAGACAAAAACAAAATGACCTCTGCCTTTAGCCTTTAAAAGGCATCTAGTCAACAGATATAAATTTCATCTTACTGCAAATTTAGCACTGGGTATAAAAGGTTATTGAGTCTAAGCCTTCAGCAAGATTTAATCCAACAAGGAATAAAACAGTATTTGTTGGCAACGAAAGCATTATATGATGGCAAGATAAAACAGTGAATTGTGAGGGATGGGCAAAGTATTTTTCTTAGTAAGCTGACATAAACCTTGGGAAATGTAAAAATCAGTCTGAGAATCATAAGCAACAGTCTCAAGGTGGTCAAACCAGGTCTCAAAAGACTAATAGGATCCAAATATGTGGAAAAAGAAGCAGCACATAAAGTTTAATATTGAGGACTGATAAAAAAAAACCACACGCACAAGGTATAGAAAGACAGAAAATGCTTGGAAATAAACCAAGATAAGCCCGACAACTACACACACACACACACACACACACAATGAAAAGTTGGGAAACAAGATGTGAAGAAAACACAGTTTCTATTTGGGAATGAAGTCAAGTTAAGGTGTCAGAATGAGACTATCATGGAAGGAGCAGATATAAGACAACAGGATGCAACAATCGAGATTTGGGTGACTGAGTCCAGGGATTGAAGGAGGGACCATAAAGGTTTGTTAAGAAATGTTAAGCCCTGAAGAGTCTGACAGAAATGGCAAAGCATGAAAAGTGAGCTATGGCTTTGTTATGAGAGAAATGAGAGTTGTAGGGTTGAACAGCTAAGGATAAATTTATAGTTTTGTATGAAGTGAGTTTGAGACCAGTAGCACAAAATAATGATGTTCTAAAAGGCCAACTAAAAGTATTTTTCAAATGATGACTTAACCAACGGTGCAGATTTAGATGTTATCAAACACAGGAGATTAAAAATAAGACAAGTGGGCAGGTAGGTGGCGCAGTGAATAGAGTGCTGGCTTTGGAGTCAGGAGGGCCTGAGTTCAAATTGACCTCAGACACTTAATACTTACTAGCTGTGTCACTTAAAACCCCAGTTGCCCTGCATTCCCCCCCTCCAAAAGCAAATAAAATGAAATTAAATAAGACAAGTTTAAGAGTCAAGGAATGCCAGTCCTGTTTTGTCTCATTCCATCAAGCAGCCAATAAAGTTTGTCTGTGAGTTTAAAAAAAAAAAAAGTCAAGGAATACACCTAAGAAAAAACATCCAATGAAGACAATTAAGAAGGAATGGTCAAAAGAGAACCACGAGAGTATACCACATAAATCAAGAGAGGACAAAGTCTCAAAAAGTGAATAGGTCACTGTCAAATGCTATGGAGAAGCCAAAGATAAAGCATAAAAAAATGGTTAATCAGGTGTCACTGTCAGGTGATCACCAATTATCTTTGAGAGCACAGTTTCAGTACATCAAAGCTAAGTCAGATACCATAATGTTAAAGATGGAATTTGTTCAGTAAAAACAAGTCTCAGAATTAGTAAAAACAAAACAAAACAAAAAAACCCAACAACAACAACTGCAAAAGGTCATCTAGATCCAAGGGGGAAAGCACCTGATAAAAAGAACCATCAAGAGGGCAATATGGAACAAGTAGTGGGTCTTCTATATCAGCAGTTCTCAACCTGTGGGTTACATTCAATCTGTAACAATGAAAATACATCCTACATATCAGATAAGATTCATAACAGTAGCAAAATTATAGTTATGAAGTAGCAATGAAAATAATTTTATGGTTGGGGGGGGGGTCGCCATAACATGAGGAACTGTATTAAAGGGTCACAGCATTAGGAAGGTTGAGAACCACTGTTCTATACCATGGACTTCTGTGAAGATTAAGAAAGCTAACCATTTTAACCACTGCTATCTAGAGAATAGATAAGAAGCCTCACCTTCATGCCTTTTCAGGCACTGAAGACTGACTAACAACATGGTAAGGGCCAGACTGCTACCAAGGAAAAGCAGTTACAAAAATGTCAGTAACAAAGTACAAGGTATCCTAAATCTTCTGGTGCAATCCCTTCATTTTGTAGGTTAGGAAAATGAGGTTCAGAGAGGCAGAGCCTAAGTCTAACGCAAGATGAAAATGAAACCTAAAATCAACACTCTTTCTGTTACACATAATAGAAAGTTCAAAAGAAAGTTATCAAAGTTATCACAGAAAGCCAAAGTAGGGAGGACTAAATTTCTTAAGTATGAGTTTGTGAAGAAACACTGAATTAACTCTTTGTTTGAAGGATAAAAAGCCTAGGTCAGAAATATTGACTATGAGTAACATGGACAAAAAGAAGCACTGGATGTGGTGAAGTAAAGTACACAAAACAGCAGAATTCCTAGTCATGATTATTTTAGAATATTAGAGCTGGAAGTAGACTGTAATAGCCACACTACAACCTCCTCATTTTATAAAAAGATGGTCACTGATGCCAAGGGCCTTGTCCCAGTTCCTAGAACATGGCTAAGTGGAAGAGCTGGGACTCAAATGCAAATTATCTTGATGTGAGGTCAGGATTCTCTGCACTGCCTTCAGTAAAATGAGGCAAATGCACAAGACTTCAGAATTTTCACATTCAGTAACCAAAGGTTACCAAACCAAAAGGTTCCCTTCCCAACACCGAGGCAAATGCTTAAGAGTGCATATGTGTATGTACATGTGAGAGACAGGGAATAAAGTTCCACTCACCCCCTCACTTCAGCAAGCTCCAAAGCAAACTGAATCAGTCTCATTTAGATCATGGCTTTTATGCATAGAAAGCATACTGCCAGAACTTTCAGCCTTAGAAGTGAGAAGGGAATTAAGCTAGAAAGAATCAACTAACCTCCTTACAACGCATCCTGCGACTGGACATCTTGAAGTAGTACTCGCTTAGGCCATCTGGACTTAGTGGATCTTGGGAACAAGCTTGGAGCAGGGCCCGCACAGATTTCTCCAGTTCAAACACCAGGTACACATACCCTGTTTGATGAGGGGAGGGGCAAGGAGGAGACCAAGTTAGCACATCCTTATATGAGCGTGTCCTTGACCACATGACCTGAAACACAGGCTGGATTTTTTTTTTTTTTTTACACAGGCCCACTTGGAAGGGAATTATTTCTGTTTAAGACACAGCTACGGCTATAGCTAAAAGATCTTTTCTTGAACATAAACTACTTCTATGCCAAATGCTGACAAATGCCAGGAAAAGAGATGCAGCAATTATGCTACCAATATATTTACAAATGAAAGAACTGGCAACTTAGAAAAGTGGCCATTAGAAAATGGAGAGCTGTAACCAGTCAGAAAAGATGGCCGTTAGAAAATGGAGAGCTGTAACCAGTCAGAAAAGATGGCCATGTCTAAATCAAAGCAGTCAAAGCCAGCAATATGGGGGTAAGACTAAGGTAAATTTAACTAGGTTCCAAAGATACTCATTAAAATCATAATAAAGTCACTAAAATGCTCCTTCATTTGCTTTCTTTAGTGAAGGTGAATGAGGTAGAAGTGACACTTGATTTCTATAGGGATGGGACTTCAGAATCCCAGGGCTCCTTAACCCTGACAACTCCCTTGGGAGCTCAGAATCAGGCCAGCCTCTGAAGAGAGCTAACTCAAAATGGAGTAAAACAGCCAAAGAAGCACATCTATGACAGCTCATTTCAAAGTAGGAAAAGCTCCAATGGGCTGAGCTTCACTTTTAAGTTCACACAAATAAGGGATCATTACAATCACTATGTTTTAAAGCTAGCATAAGGCACAGCAATTCAGAGTCCAAATGAAAACGGAGAGTAAAGCATGTGCTGGATCCAGAGAAGGTGACAGCAAGAGGTAGTCAGTCGCACCCTGGAGTGCTCTCACCAAGTTACCAACATGCAGCTCTGACATCCCAGCAGCCCTCAGTGTGGTCACATATCAGGGAGGAAAAAAAAGTGGTCCTACCATGTCTTTATTACCTTTAGGCATATTACCTTTGGGAGGGCAGCGGGGGTGTTTGCCATCCTTACCAGGCCATTCCACACTCAAAGAGCCAAAAACACGGAAGGTGTTAATCAAGCCAGCTGCAGATAAAGAGGAAAGAATTGTATGGAGGCAGAGAGAAGCAAATGTTTAGAGAAAAAAATTCTCTCTTTCTGAGCCTGAGAGATCTATCACAGTTTATACCTCCACCCCACAAAGAATTCTCTTAGAAACTACATACCAGACTGGATAGTTAGTGTTCCTGCTCTCACCAAGCACAGAGCTGGGAATTGAACTTTCCCCCTTATTTTCAAGCCCACTTGAAAAGTCCACAGTAAAAATGCTGAAGCTAACTTATCCCATCATCAAACATCCCAAACAAGGAGCAAAGTGCTGGGACTAACTCACCTTCCGTGATGTCCCAAGGAACTCCTCCTAGAAACACCTTACAGGAATAGATAGGGTTCTTGTAGTTTCGAGGAGGAAGCTGACCACGCCAGGTGCAAGTGGCTTCATTCACAGCTTCAAAAGATGAAAAGTGAGATGTCACAGAGTCAACTAAGAGATCTTGCAATAGTGCTTCCTAAGTAAATGACCACGAACATGACTAACTGTGCTGCTTTGGGGGATTGTAGAGGATTTTTTCCCCATTGAGATTTTATAGTTAAGGATTTATTTATTCTACCTAATGCATATAATATTAGATTTGACAGATGTTTTTGATAAAGACTACAAGAGATACAAATCAACATAAATAAGAATGTGGGAAGAGAAATGTGGGACAAAAATTCTCTTCAATCACCTTCAAACAGTTGATATGCTCTTATATAATGTCTCATTCTTTTGTTTATAATACCATTAGCTAAAAAAAATTGTAAATTGAGGGGATGTTCATAAACTGGGGAATGTCTGAACAAGCTGTCATATATAATTATAGTGGAATATTATGCTATAAGAAATGACAAGCATGATGATTTCAGAAAAAAAAACTGTAAAGACTTACACAAACTGACACAAAGTGAAGTGAGCAGAACCAGGAGAACACTGTGCACAGTTAATAGCAAAATATGGTACGATAAGCAACTCTGAGAGACTTACCTATTCTCAGTAATACAATGTTCTGAGACAATCCCAAAGGACTCATGATAAAAAATGCTATTCACCTCCAGAGAAAGAATTGACATCTGAATACCTACTGTAACATACTATTTTTCACTTTGTTTAGTTTTCTTGCACAAAATAACTTATATGGAAACATTTTTACATGATTGCACATGTCTAACCTATATCAGACTGCTTACTGTCTTACGGAAAGCATGGGAGGTGAATGCAGGGAGGGAAAAAATTTGGAACTCAAAACTAAAAAAAAAAATTTTTTTTTCATGTAACTGAGAAAAACTGAATATTTTAGAAATTAAATTTTTAAAAACCAAAAAATTAATACCATTAGCTAATATTCTTACTGAAAAAGGCCTTGCTGGCTTGAATAGTCAGGCCTACCCACCTCACCCTCAATCTAGCTTACAGAAAAACTTGAAGAGGGAACAAAGAAGACAGGGCTACATAATGCTCTTAGTAATTTGAAAAGCAGAAGACAACATCATACTAAGAAAAACAGCAATATGAATCAAGATTTTTTTTTAACTTTAAGAAAATATATTTTACATTCTAACATATAATCTTTTCCCATATCTACTCTGTATTTTTCCTTTCCTTTTCAATCTCATTTTAGAAAGGCAGGTTGGACTCAAATAATAAAATACCTATTTATAGCACTTCTATAACTTAAGCTTCCTTCATCTATATGGCCTTTTCCCAATTAGCCAAAATTTGTGAGTTTTTAATACTCCTTTCTGCCCCTGGACTAAAGTTACCAATCTAATACACAATTATGAATAAAGATGCTGCCAAAAATACATATTCATCAACTTCGTCAACATACAAATTACTTAACTATTGCAGATCTATAAACTACCTAACCTAGCAACCTGATATCAACACCAAGAGACATTCATTACTCCTTGAGGTCAATGTCAAAGTGAGACAAATAGGTCTAAACTTTCTCTTAAGTCATAACCATCAGTTTTATTAAACTTTGACAGAAATTAAGTTCAATCTTTATCATTTCTTCAAATAATGCATTTTAAAATTTCTCCTGTATTTTTCTACCAAAAGCCTCAACTCCCAACCCTATATCTCCACCCAATCACCTATTTATAAAATGTTGAGATGTAGTGCTCAAATATTAAGAACGCAGTTTCTTTATTCCCATATTGTCTGTTTAGACATTAGTCATAGCCTTTTAGTTTCTACCCTCGGTGTTCTTTTTTAGCTTTCCTTCTTTGGCTAGCATAGTTATGTCTCTTTTAAGATCACACATACCTTTTACAGATGATTTGCACCATCTAAACCCAGTTTAAATAACTCTTCTCCAAAGACCATGAACCAAATGTGCTGCTACCACCATAAAACTTTGATATCCAAAAAATGAGCAGTATTTTGCCTGTTTTTGAAAGCAAGAATTGGTGTGGTGTACAGATGAAGACTCAGAGAAAGGTTGCTAAAATGATAAAGGAATAGGGCAGCTCCTATTTATTTTAGAATAGATTTTCAAAGATGAAAATATTTCAAATCAGAAAAATGGAAGACCAGAAAGGAGACCACACCTCAGAGGCAGCAGCATAGGGTGGTGGGGAAAAGTCTTAGACCTGGAGGATCAATTCCTGTCTCTTCCTGGGCAAACTGTCCTATTTCTTTGGGCCTCAGTTTCTTGAACCATAAAATGAAGGAACTAGAAGAGATGCAAAGATCCTTTCTAGCTCTAAGTCTTTCATAATAAGAGAATAGTGCATACGAACTTGTTAAAGCCTGGATGACAAGAATTAAAATATATCATTGGATCATGTATTTAGAGTTAGGAGGAGCCTTTGTGAAGAACCTGAGTCCCAGAAACGTCAAGGCAGTCAACCCAAGGTGACAAAGGCATCAAAGGGCAAGGCTGAGATGTAAATTCAGACAGGCCAATTCCAAAGTCAGCTCTCTTTCCAAGGCATCACATTGCCTCAATCCCAAGAAGCAATCTGAGGGAAAATACAAGTAAGCTTGATTTTATACAACAGGTTTAGCTTAGAAACTCATCCCCCAAAGACAAGACACAGACCAAAAGTACTCAAGAATGATTTTGATAAACTAAAAGACGGCAGAAGGCTAAAACGGATTAAGAAACAAAAGGACTGTTTGACATCAAATTTGACTCTAGGGCACTCATATTATGTACACCTTGGTATTTTCTCTCAGAGACAAAAGCCTAGGTCATAAGGACCAAAGGGCTCCCATGTTCTTCAAGTATAGAATTAGACTCCACTAACTGTATAATTCTGTTTTAAGCATGGAGGATAACAAAGCCAAAGAAACAGTCCCTGCCCTCAACCAGCTTATACTCTAATTCATTATGACTTGGCCTAAAAGGAGTAGAATGTTTTGTTTTGTTTCATTTCCAATAATCTTCCTGATGAACAGCAATGATCGCTTTGACAGCTATAGCAGCACAAAGGGCAACAGTAACCTCAGGTAACAGCACCTCTTACTTAGCCACAACCTAGCTCAAACTCCATCATCCATAAATATCGTCTTCAAACATGTATTGATAGGATGCTAGCACTGGAAAAGCCTCAGAAGTCCTCATCCCTGTCTTGTCTGAGACTATACAGAGTCTCATCTATTACTATCCTCCCCACACAGCCCTGAGACCTCAATCCTGTAGTTCATCCACACCTGCATGGCACTCTGCTGTCCTGAAAAAGAAAAGAGTTAGCCAGCAAATTTTGTGATTTCCCTGTGTAACATTTTTCCCAGATGCTTTGTAAGCATGTTCAATAGGTCTATCTCCTGGAATAAGACAGCTTGTACTCTATATAATAGTACCGTTTACCAGCACAGCTCAGGTATAATCCCATTCAATTAAACAATCATTCATTACACACTGTACCACACCTGAGGAGAAATAAAAAGAAAATTAAACATGCCCAGCCCTTACCTGCAGCTTGTCTATGGAGTCTGGCCTCCCTCTCAATACTAAAAGGATCCTCTGGAGCTTCTAACAAGTCCCAAGAAGGCCACACAGATGCTCCAGGCCATCTCTTTGATGCACTAGTAGGAGAGGGAGTTACTGCAGCTAGAGCAGCCTGGTCTTGGTCCAGCCAGGACCCAACTCCCATCTTTAAAGGGTCTCTGGGACCAGCCCCAAGGGGCAGAAAGGGCAGAGGAGGGGAAATGCGAAGGCTGGACTGCAAAAAAGAAAAAAGAGATATGAAAATAAGGTTTTAAGGAGGCAAAGAATAATTTTTTTTCATATTTGGAAAGTTAATTCCCTAGCCCATACTTCTACTTCACTAAAGACTGCATTTTGTTGTATTTCAATAATTTCAGTCATATCCAACTCTTTGTGACCCCATTTGGGGTTCTTGGCAAAAATACTGAGGTGGTTTATCATTTCCTTCTCCAGCTCATTTTCCAGAGGAAAAACCCGAGGCAGTCATGGTTAAATGAATTGCCCAGTATCGTACAACTAGTTAAGTGACTGAGGGCAGATTTGAATTCAAAAAGATGAGTCTTCCTGACTCCAGGACTGGCACTATGTCCACTGCATCACCTTAGCTGCCCTAAAAACCAGATTAGGCCCATATTAACCAACTCTCATTAGTATTGGCTTAAATAACAGGTGACGGACCATAGAAATAAGTCTGTCACCTTGAGCTTTAAATAAAGAGCCATGACAAAGTTTAGATAAACTCAAGTTACTTCTCTGAGCAAAAGCTAATTGGTCTTAACCATCCCAGCAAGACAAATCTGAGTCTCTACCTGTATATTCCAATGAAAGGTGATACTGAAAACTGTCTACACAAACCAAGTTGATTTTTAAAATAGACAACCTCCAAAGTATTCAGATCTCATGCTCTGGAAATTAGTGTTTAAAGCAAGAAAATTAGCAGGCCATCCTAACAAAAACTACTAATTAGAAACCAGTAAGTTCTGACCAAGCATTTTTCTGAGGATAGTATCATGGACAGGACAAGTTCATAAGGTAGAGGCAAACCACAGGAAAAGACTCATCATTAACCACCCTGTCATGGTAACAGAAATGTAAAGATTCCCCTGCCCTATAATAAGTCTAAAACTTGAGGACCTTTCCTGATTTGAAAACATATTCTGCCCCCTAATAGGCTACATGTACTCACCGGGAGCCGGTGGTGGGAGGCATGTTATTCAGGAAGGCACAACTTTTGTTACTTTGTAGTCAAGCGGGTCAGCAGGGTTGTGATGTTCTGACCCTGGAGAAGGCTATAAATACCTCTGGGGTGAGGTTTTGGTTTGGGGGTCATTGTGGGAAGAGTTGTGTGATTTGACCAGATAAAACCCTAGGCAGCCACTGAGCCCCCCCAGCTTTACAAACCCAGATGTTGGTGCTTCTCTCTCCGCTGGATAACTAAGAATAGATGTAATGGTCAGACAACTAGAAGCCCTGTCTGCTAAATTGTGTTATTTTCTCTTGTAACTTCTGTTTGTATTCTCTGAAGTTCAGGGTGCTGACTTTTCCCCTGAACTAGGTAAGTAAATGATATATGTAAGATTGTCAACCTTTTGAGTTGCTTTCCTTTAGAAATGGAGATCAAAGAAGCTCTACTAGCAACCATCCTGGGTATGCTAGGGTGCTTGCTGCTACCCCTATTCTTACCCCGCTTCAAATTTTCCTAGGGCATTTGAGATGAACTACAGTACATTTTCTTGATCATTCTCTACCTCGAGAAGGATGAGGTGTTTCTGGACTATGGGTGGTAATCACTTATTTGGACCCTTCAGTCTAAAATATGTGTGTGTGTATGTATGTATATTTATCACACACACACACACACACACACACACACACACACACATTTCTCAACTGCTGTGTAAATATCCCCTACCTCCCTGATATATAAAGCCAAATTCCAAGTTTTCCAAAGATGAGGCATGGCTCCTTGTACATTCACTCAGGATACTTCAGGGGTCCCAACCACTTCCCCTGAAAGCAAATTACGTACAATTAAATCCGAGAGATGGTCTGATCCAGAGCTGAATCCACTTGTATCTGAATCAGAGGGGCTGCTGGAACGAGAATCCAGGACAGGACGGGCATCCAGGCGAGATCCTCTCAGAGATGGTGTTGGAAACTTTTCCACCAAGTCAGAGTTAGTAGGGTCCAGGGGCAAGAAGCCCAGAGAAGGTTTTCCCAGTACATTTCCCAGTGGGTTATTGAGCATGCCCAGTACTAAGAAGGAAACAAAAGGTAACCCAATTTAAAATCATAAAGTTTTTCTTCTGCCCTAGCTATCTCCCTTCCTTCAAGAGATCCAGAATCAGGGTCACTGTCAGTTTAAGACAACACAGAAAAGCTTTTGTCCAAGTCTTGGTGGGTTTTTTTTTAAAGGCATCCAAAGCAAAAACAAAACAAAAAACCACTTGCCCAATGATATGTCTGTTCAGCAAAGGCTTTATCAATAAGCTAATAGCCTATCAGAAAACAAACTCTACAACTAAAGCAGCTGTAGAAATTCCCTAGTCACAGCAGACACCCTAGCTGACTTACATTACAATTCTCTCGTGACTTGGGCTACTCTGATTTTTGTTAAGGCCAACTCTTGCAGCTATTTAAACTGAAACTTGGAACTTGGTTAAATGACTGGCCCATGCTATTAATCAGTAAAGATGGTATTAAAATCCAGGGCCTCTCAACTCTAACCCAAGTATGTATCACTGCATTCGCTGCTAAGGAATACATCAGAGATTGAATTTACCAGACTTCCTCTTTTGCATTACACCCTGTGATGCAAAACAACAAAAACATAACAAAAACCAAAAAACCCACCCATAAAACTATTTAGATCCTAAACCCATAATCTCCTTTCATCTCTACCAATCCAATAATGGCTAACCAGGATACAGTACTTTAAAGGCTTTCTAAAAGGGCTCTCCAATCACCTCTCATTCGGTTGCTAACTGATAAATACAATAAGTGATTACCAAACTTTTGGGAGGCCAGTGAATTGAGCACTGGCCCTAGAATCAGGAAGAACCCGATTCAAATCCACCTCCACCCTGCACCAATCACTTAACCCTCTGTCTGTTTCAATTTCCTCATTTATAAAACCCAGATAACTCTAGTATTAGCTCCCATGGTTGTGAGGATCAAATGGGATATTTGTAAAAATGCTCTACAAACTTTAAAGTGCTATGTAGATACTAGCTATTAGTTATTACTGTTCTTTCATCTGCCCACAATTCTGCATAGCTCAAAATTATATCTGGCACACATTAAGATTTGGACAAATTCCGGGTGGCTAGATAGACCAGTGAATAGAGCATGGGCCCCGGAGTCAAAAGGAGCTGAGCTCAAATCTGGCCTAAGACACAAATATTTTCTAGCTGTGTTACCCTGGGCAAGTCACTTAACCCCAATTGCCCTGCTCTTCCCCCTCCTCCAAAATATTTGGACAAATTAATATTTTGAAATTTTCAGGATTAACTAGACCAATCTTCAAAGAATCTTCTAAATTAGAGTTGAGAATATCAGCTGCATAAAATGTGGTCCCATTTCAAAGCACTCTTCCATGCAATCAAGGGCCTGAGCATCCACAGTTAGGCCCAAAAGGCATTGCCATAATAATCTTTAATGCAGAAATACTCTTAAGTTTGAACTTTTCTATTGCTTTTGATAAAAACAAATGCCATTTTTATTTATTGCAATTAATATGGAAAAATTATGTCCATGACGCTTTTGCCCTCTCCCAAAGGTATACATGGGCTCCAAATTCTTGGCCACAAAGATTCACATGGAATACTTCTGAAGAACTGAGCTGCCCAAGTTTTCACTATATGAAAACCTATACTGTATTATTTATTCAGTATTTATGTGCTGGGCAGCAAGATGGGCTAAAAAAAAAAATAAATGTGCTAAATCATGTTTTCAAAGAGCTTACAATCTAGTTGTTAAGATATAACTAGAACTAATGAAAGAAGTAGTATATAATCAAAGGTTAGGTCAGGCACTCCCTCATGTTTAGTATTATAGAGGAGAAGTGAAGGAGGGCTCAAAGTAACAAATAAGACTGCCATGTCCCAATGAAATCTCATGATCCCCACCAAGGCCAAGTATTCACTTAAGTAAAGTACATACCCATGATGAGCACACCCACAACACAGTAGTTAAGGGCATGGGATGAAAAGATTGGCCTAGATGGACTCCTGTAAGAATATTCAGAGATTTGTTGAAGTTAGGTCATAAAAGACCCTCAATGACGGAAAGGAAGTTAGACTTGATATAAGAAGAGATCAATTAGTGATTCTTAAGTGGGGAATGACTGGCCTGGCAACCAAAAGAGGATTAGGGCACAAAGACTAAAATACCAGCTAGAAGGCTGTTAGAACAACCCAGGCAGGAGGTTAAAAGGTCTTAACTAGTTTGTCTATAGCAGAAACTGTCCAGGCAGGACGACTGTCAGCACCATTCATACATGGCACTCACCTGTGTCCATGTCTTACACCTCTTCTACTAAACTTCTTGGAACAGGTCATACACTTCACAGTATTTCCCACAAAGCAAGCCTCACAAAGACAACTCTCGGTCAACATTTATCAAATCAACAAGAATTGTTAAGTTCTTTCCTACTTCAGAGATGTAAATGAAATATCATTAGGGAAATCTGCCAACTACATTAGAATGTGACCTTCTTGCAAAATGTTTATGAACGTGGATTGTGTGTTCCCACATCTATCAGTGCTAAGACTCCCTTCCTTGAGTGACATCAGAGCAATTCAAAGCTACCACTTCCAAGCAACATCTGATAAGGCTCCCTTATCAAATATATTATAATCAAATATATCAAAATAAGCATATACTTATTATTCAACTGTCAAGAGCTGGCAAATGGAACAGTGACACTAACAGCTGAGTGGACCCTCCAAACAAAGCCTTTGCACCCTGAAGTCTGCTGGGCTAAACCACTTCCTCCCAAACCACAGTTCAAGAAGTAAATTGAGTATACCATCACAGTCACTGCTTGTGCCCCTTAAAGGGAATTAAGTTGACTTCTCATTGAACCACTTTGGAAAGAAGGGTGATACTACTCAGGGTCACCATGAAGTTGCATTGTATTAGCACTGTTTCCAAGCTCTTTTTTCAAGGGCTTCAGGGAGTCTACTGTGGTGCCCAAAAGACACCAAATGGGTAGAAATGATAAAACAGCCTCAGGCCTAGATCAGCTTATAAAGAAATTTCTCACCAGTTCTGAAGTCTCTCGCAATTTTGGCAAGATATTAAAAGCCAGTTACACTTCTTTTATGGTAAGCTCCCCTAGATTTAGGATAAAAAGGCCTAGATTCACTCAATTTTCCTTGCCCCAAAGGATGCTACACTCACAAAGTAGGCACTTTCTAAAACCAGGACGTCTTAAACTTTTTCCCATATGGGGTCTTGACGCACAGTTTAAGAAGCACTGCATCCTTAAAGCCTTTGGCTATATATTAAGGACAGATGAGGAACGAATACATGATGTTCTGTTTGGCTCTACCCTCCTACATTTGTCACAGTGGACAGCCTCAGATATTTAGCAAATCCAGGTACCTTTTAGTTGTTCAAATTCCACCTTTTCAGAAGTGGGTGAACAAAGATGAAACTGTACTCAGCTGACATTCGTTCCCTCATTCCCTACTATCTTTGTCGTGACAAAGACCAAAAGCAACGCTCTCACTGAACCATAAAGGGTATGGCTACAGTTGGATATAGATAAATTCCCTCTTAAAGAAAACCAATTAGCACATTTGTGTCATTTAGATTAAATGCATTTTTTAGGACACCTGTTTCTATCTGGAGCTTGAAAAGCAAGGAGGACTGTTGGGGTCTGGCACAGTTTTAGATCTTAAAATATTCAGTCCACCAGGACTAAATCTTCATTCTCATTGATAAATTCATTCTGCAGTCCCACAGGCCTAAACACTCCACTCCCTGCAGTGTTCATTCCTTCCCGAAGAACACTAGTATATGCAGACATTGGTCTAATCTAAACTCTTACTGAGCTCCACTGAAAACCAGGATGAAATATCGCCTGAGCTTCATGTAAGTGCCTTAGAGTAGACAAAATCCCAACAGCTATTCCATGCCTTTCATCACCACTCTCTCCTTGCAAAGACTAACAGATGATAGTCCCCTTTTACTCACTATTGGTAATGGTATAATGGAGGCACAAGCATGTAAAAATCTTCATGTTCAACTCTAAGAAACCAGTCACTACTAGAACTCAGCTGAGACCAAAAACCCTCCAGGAACCTCACTGTTTAGAAAAAAATTCTTACTTTAATCCCAGACCACAATGTACCTTTAAAAGTACCTCAAAATGAATGCTAAACAATTTAAAAGGAAGCCAAATAAGCAGTTATATAACACTGCTTGTTAAGAGCTGAAAATATTTCTTGGTCAAATAAAAATAATTGAAGGCTAAGAAACAATAGCCTCCTATAATAAAAAAGTCAACCTACAAATCTAACCAGATTTCCTCAAAATTATATGTCTGCTGGTATGACTTGTTGACATTTTGGGTCAGCCCAAATGGGGAGAGAAAGGGAGGTAAGAGATTTCATTTGAGATGTGAGCATCTCTCCTGCCCCCCTACCAAAAGGGCAAATTCCAAAACCATTCTGACTGTACCTTCTCCCCCTGTAAAGTATCATTTCAAGTGAAAAAAACTCCAATTATCAATGTCAATACAGACAATAACATGAAAACAGTCTCAGGAAAGAACAATGTTAATATTTAAAGAACTTCCTTCCCATAAGGAAAAAGAGAATCTTTTTCCTGGAGGAATTCAACATGTCCAATCCCATCTCATTTTCCCCCAAAACCTAATCTTCCTAGAACCGTGTCCATAAGCTTGAGGTTCTATTTGATTCTTGCCTCCCTTGCATCTCATGTACCATCACCATGTCCTACAGATCCCACCTCAGCCATAACTCTGTTTCCACTTTCATTACTCCAGCACAGTGACACTCAATGTGGTCTGGGGACCTCTGGGAATTCCTGAGACCCTTTGATGGTATCTACAAGGTCAAAATTATTTTCCTAATACAAAGTCTATTTAATGTGTAACAGACTAAGTATCTATCTACATATGTGTATATCAATGTGTTTATATATAAACACACATGAACATGTGCACACATACATCTGCATATAAAATACAAACAAAAGCTCTTTGGGGAGTCCTCAATCTTTAAGAAAGTAAAAAGGTCTTGAGAATTCCTTTAAATAGCTTTTGAAAGGCTGCTCTAGTACATTCCCTAATTACCACCTGCCTGGACCTCCCTCATAAATCACTGCATCTATACTTTCCCAAGATAGTCTCAATATGATCCTGTAATTCCTCCACCTCGCTATCTTCCTGACTCCCTGCTGACTCGAGGTAGAGTCTCTGCAGACAATAAGAGTCCCACACAACACCTCCCAGGACCAGCCTTTCTCAAGGCTCCTTTCCACTCTAGACCCTAGACACCTCTCACTCCCACTGCTATGCTTTGGCTCTCTCTTCCCTATGACCAGGACCTTCACTTCATTCTTGGTCTATTCAAAAGCTTACTTACCAACTCACACACAGGGATTGAAGCAAGGATCATATTTTTGTCTTTCTTCTTTGAAGTCATCAGTACCTAACGTGGTCCCTAATACTTAGCAAGTGCTTGGTGACTGACTGAACCCAGCCTCAACCATTTACTGGCTGAATGATATTAGATAAGTCAAAATTTCTGAGCCTGTCCCCTATCTGTAAAATGGGGATAAGCACTACATTTACTATATACTCCAAAGCAAGAGATGGCAGGTAAAAACAAGTAAAGCTTGTGTGTTCTGGAATTAACTGTTACCAGGACATTTTTTTCTGCAGTATCCAATTGCTTTTAGCCACATGAGAAAAACAACTGGGCTCCCTCAAGGACTGAGGCTCGCACAGAACTTTCAGTGCCCTCCCCTCCTCTCTTCCATCTTTGTCCAGAAAAGCTGCTGCTCTGCCCTCAGTTCTTAGGAGAGACCCACAGTCAGAATCTAACACTAGTCTATAACTTACCAAATGACCAAAGGATCACATTGACAATGGATCCAGTCATGGCAGAGCTAATCTACTCAACAATATTAAGCAGTACTATTGCATGGGTAAGAATCTACCAGGATAAAAGTGCCAACTGCTAAGGATCAGAACAAGGACAAGTTAAGGCAAAGAACAAGAATGACTTGGCAAAAAGTACTCGATTTCTTAGCTCCAAAACACCCCAGGAATCCGACTTCTCAGGATCAGAGGCAGAGAGAAAGAATGACGGGCAGTTACAATACAAAATATAGACACTGCCATGGTGAAAGACCCCAAATGCTCAAAGCTAAATACTACCAAGAGCTAAGAAAAAGGTTCTGCTTGGTACATCAGAAAAGAGGCCATTTCTTAAAGATTAGAATGTGGCAAGCAAAGTAAGATAATGAGAATTCTACATCCGAAGGAAATCTCTCCGTGACCTATTTTCAATAGTACACTATTATGTTTTAGTAGAGATGTTCAAAGTTCCACAGCCAGAATACCCTAGCTCTCATGTGTCAAAACAAAAGGGAAAGGATAAAAATCTCAGCACCAAATCCCCATGTCTTTGGATCTGCACACCATCCTGCCTGAGCTTATCCTCTACTGAGCCAACACCCAGAGAAGTAACACATTTAGGTAGTATAATGCTATTCAAATCTAAAAACTAACACGTTCACTAACTTCCTATAGAGCAGAGATTCTTAACCAGGGTTCATGAATTTATTTCAAATATATATGTATATACATATTTCTTATAACTATTTCAATGTAATTTGCTTTCTTTGCAATCCTATGTATTTTACTTTTTTTGCAATTAAAAACATTCTGAGAAACAGTTCACAGGCTTCAAACTGCCAAAGGGGATCCATGATGCACAGGAAAAAGGTTAAAAACTCTGAATACTGAGAGACTGCAGCAGCAATAAGGAAGTTTTGGTAGGAAAAAATGGTCCAGTAGAAAAAATAGAAGCTTGTTTCTGAGGTTTGTGGATAGTTTTAAGGAAAGTGAAAGGAGTCTTGAGACAGAACACATGGAGAAAAAGAAAAGGTATTTCACAATTTTGCCAATGGCAGCCCTTGCCCATACCATCTTTTTTAGGTCCACAGGAAATTTAATTTGAGCCCTTTCAGGATTCTTCTTCTCTCTATCCTCCCCCTCCATCCTGAGCTACTGCTATAGAGTGAGGGCAGATAATCCTCCTCATCTATATCACAGTAACACAGCTGGTGTGATGTTCTGCAGCATCTCAGTCCTTTGCAGAGCCTTCATCTTAAGCAGTTCTCAGTAAGCATGCTTGTTTATAACGTTCTGGTAACCATTTCTAACATAAAATTTAAAAATTTATTTTGAGAAGAGAGCAATAGGTTTCAGACTGCCAAAGGTATCCAGGATACTAAAAAAAAATGTTAAGAGCCCTTGGGCTAAAGAATAACTGTTCCTACTTCCCTGTGAACCCTCCTGGATCAACTTCCTCTTTCCATCAAGAATGCCACCCTCTGCATAATCTAGGTATAAAGGCTGATACTGCAAGCAATCTGGGACAGCAAAGAATAGTCTCCCTGTCAAAATTTATGGAGAAGGGAAGATTTTATGACCAAGCAAGAGTTAAGAGAGCATTATGAAATGCAAAATGGGTAATTTTGATGACATTAAATTGAAAAGGTTTTGTACAAATAAAGTCAATGTAACCAAGATTAAGAGGAAAGTGGAAAACTGGGAAAAAATTTTTACAACCAGCATCTGATAAAAGGCTTCATTTCTAAAATATACAGAGAACTGAGTCAAATCTATAAGAATACAAGTCATTCTCCAATTGATAAATGGTTAAAGGACATGAACAGATAGTCAAAACAACTCTGAGGTACCACATCTCGCTGGTCAGAATGGCTAAGATAACAAAACAGGAAAATGATAAATGCTAGAGAGGATGTGGAAAATTAGAACACTAATGTATTTATTGGAGTTGTGAATTGATCCAATCATTCTGTAGAACAATTTGGAACTACTCCCAAAGAGCTTAAAAAAGTGGCTACCCTTTGATCCAGCAATACCACTTCTAGGGCTGTATACCAAGGAAATCACAGAAGTGGGAAAAGGGCCCGTATGTACAAAAATATTTATAGCAACTTTTTGTGGTGGCAAAGAATTAGAAATCAACCACTAACTGGGGAATGGCTCAACAAGTTGTGGTATATGAATGTAATGGAATATTACTGTGCTATAAGAAATGAGGAGTAGACAGACTTCATAATGACCTGGAGAGACTTATAAACTGATGCTGAGTGAGGGGAGTAGAACCAGGAGAACTTTGTACACAGACACATCATATGTGCAACTAACTTTGATAGACTAGGCTCCTCTCAGCAATATAAGGTTAGAAGACAACTACAAAAGACTCATGATGGAAAGGGATATCCACATGCAGAGAAAGAACTACAGAGTCTGTCCCTTCTCTCTCACCAAAGTTTACTTCACCTGTTGTAATCTTGTACAACATGACAAGCGTTCAATGTGAAGGTACTGACAGAACCTATATTTTGATTTTATGCCACCAGTGGGGGGGGGGAGGAGAAAATTTGAAACTCAAGGGACTGTGGAACTGAATGTTGTAAACTGAAAGTAAAGCAAATAAATTTAAATTTTTTTAAAAATGCCACCCTCCTTGAAATCCCTAGTTCTTCCCTTTGCCTTGCTCCACACATGCAGTCGGTTTGTCAGGTCTTACTTAACTGATTTCTCCCTCATGTAGGTTGGGCCTCAGTACTCTTTTCTCCACGGTAAGTCATCACCTTAGCTCTGGACCTCAAACACCACTTACCCATACTATGGCAACTGTCTTAACTGGTCTTCCTGTGTCAAAAATCTCTCCAAAAGTGATAAAGTCTGGACTGACCACGTTACTTAATGGTATGATATCAACTTAAATGGCCAATATCAACCTATTTGCCATTTAAATACCTTCAACCTGATTCTATAACTATTCTATCTTCTTTATGCATTATTTTCTTTCAGGCGCTCTAAAGTTCAAAGGCCTTCTTGTTATTCTTCATTAACTACATTCCATTTCGCATCTCTATGCTTTTGCAGAATTATCATAGTATAAGAGCAACAGACATGGTTTAATAGCAACGGCCTCAGAGTCAAGAGGACCTGGGCACAAAACAGCCGGCAAGCATTTTTGGCAAACTTTATAGAACACTTCAGAGTTTGCACATCACTTTCCAAATATCTTTCTTTGGTCTTCACAACAACCCAAAGAAACAGGAGCTATTACCTGCATTTTACAAAGAAGAAAACTGAGGCTGAGAGAGGTTCAGTGACTTATTCCTGAATCAAATACAGCTAATATCTGAGGCAGGATTTTAACCCAGGTCTTCCTGATCCACGTCCCATACTCAATGCACTATTCTAGCTAGTTCTAAAACTCCTACATCTGACATATCTCGATTTTGTAATCTTTGAAAATTAGATCATTTAACATTTTGGTGCTCTAGGCAACTCATAAAGACTAGTTGCAGAGACAGTAAGATGAAATAATTTGTAAGTAATTTGTAATTTGTAAGTCAGTAAAATCACAGGTCCAATCTCAGTCTCATTCCTTTGCACAGCATGTCCCCCATGCCTTAGAACATCCCTCTTTTCTTCTTCCTTTAAGAATCAATCCCTAATTTCCTTCAAAACTCAGTTTATATGCTACCCACCCACACGATCTGAGGCTAATAGTTCCTCCCTGCTGAAACTACTATGTATATGTTTTGCATATTGTTATATATGTACGTCTTCCTCCCTATAATCAATCTAAGCTTTCTGAGTCCATTATTACTAGATGATGACTGCTTCCTGCACAAGCACTTAGCTTTGCCAAATTCTGAGGCCACAAGGCTATTCCTCTTTCAGGAATACGAGGTAGGGGAATTAAAGTTCTTCCCAATTTAATCCCCAAGCATTTATTAAGAATTGTGTGGCCAGATACTATCTTAGGGATACAAAGGCAGCAATGACAGCAACCCTGCCTCCAAGAAACTTACACTTCACTAGCCTAAGTTCTACATTCTATTACTCCATCCTAGTGTCATAAAACGCTAATCCCATCTCAGCTGCACTCTAACTGCATAGGATTCTCTGCTCTATGGCATGGCTTTCCTAGTAATTACTTAAACATTACACCCAGTTGCCCACACACACACACCCTCAAATGTTTAAGACCTGCACCATCAGGACACATCACAGAAGTTAGAGCTCTAGGACCCTGCCTGACAATGCCAATTCTCTCATTTATCAGAACCTTGTAAAAATGCCATCAATACTTCACACTTACCAAGAATTTCAGTGATGTTCTTGCTGACACCCAAGAAAACCACTGCCATGTTATCTTGCTTATCAGCCACTCATTCTGTACTTGGTCCAATCCCAGGCTACTTAAAGCTTCCAAAGTCATAAAAATGATGATATGGAATGAGTCCTTGACCTTCATGGAAGCCATCTTTTTATTCTTCACTTGACTATACCCTACTTCCCACAGCAACTGTTTAAAACCTCTTACCTATACCTCATTTGTACAACATTGTAAAGTCTGAAAAGTACTTTACAATCACAACAGTTCTGTATGGTATGTAGTACAAGCATCACCCCAATTTTTCAGCTACAGAAATTTAGGCCCTCAGGAGAGTAATACATTCATGGTCACACAAGTAACATCAAGACTCTACAGAACAAAGGTCTCCTACATCTCTATCCATTTTTATATGTTCAATATGCCACAAATATTGTAAAGCCCTGAGACCAGCCAAATAACAACCCTCCCTTCCCAAAAATCCCTTCCTCCTAACTCTAAAGATCATCTAATATAAATTCCCTTTAATTTCCCTCCTCCAATTTTCCCTGCATCTTTCTCCATTCTTCCTCCCTTGTCTCAGTGGACAAATTATCACATATTTGCAAAGCATCTCCCCCATCCCCAATCTCTTTCAGGACTCCACTCTACAATTATCTGCTTTTATACCCTCTAAGTAACCTGAAACTGATGAGTCAGCTCCCATGAGTTTAACGATCATCTCTATGTAAATAACTCCCAAATCTACATATCCAGGTCCAGCCACACTCTTGACCTCCAGTCCCAGATTTTCAATTGCCTATTGGACATTTCAAACTAAACACTGCAGAGCTATCTTCAACTCAACATGTATAAGGGACTGAACTTTTCCCCCAAACCTCTCATTTCCCCAAACTTCATTATTTCCAAAGGTACCATAATCCTTCCAGCGCCTCAAATTCCCGTTTTCAGCACTATTCTCAACTGTTCCTCATCCCTCACCTCACATGTCCAAACAGCTGCAAAAGTCTTGCCCTTTCTCCCATCTAACCCATTCTCTCTACTCACACAGGAATCACTTTAGGTCAAGCCTTCAGCCATTACCGCTTACCTAGACTGTTGGAACAGCATTCCCAATTGGTGTCCTACTTCACACCTCTCACCATTCCAGTCTACCCTGCATGTTGCTGCCAGATATAATGTAAACTCATTGAGAGTGGGGATTGTTCTTTGAATTTGAATCCCCAATATCTAGGACAACACAGAGCACACAGTAAACACTTACAATACTTACTGATTGATTATACCTTTATTCCTTTCATTTCCAAGGTCACCTTATATACCCTCAACAACAGGGCCTCCTTTCATGATTAAATTCTTGAGCTCAATGTTCTCTACTTCAAGATCAACTCATCCTTAAAAATTTGGTTTCTATGCTGTCATACCACAAAAACTTTTTTCCAAGATTAATGGAGTGTTAAGCATGTTTTCAGACATCAGAGATGGAAGGAATAAAGCTATATTAGATATCAAAGGATAATTATGTAAAAACACTATACAAAAATCAGCTAACTATCAACTTATGATATTTCTCACTTTTTTGCTTTGTACTATTGTGTACTAAAAAACAACTTGAAACTAATATACTATACTGTCTAACCAGATTTTGGTTATCTTTGTAGGATGCTAAGCATGGAGTCCAATGTGTAAGAGATACTGATGTATAAACTGAATGATTGTCAGGTAGCATTAAAATGCTTCAGGCAGGTAGGCAAAAGAAGCCTAAGGACTCTACCCTTTTCTATTATAAATTACCTAGTTACTGTAGATCAACAATTGTATGATTTAGATAAAACTGATGCCCAAAACAGAGCTTTGAACTACTCCTTCTGGAAATGTTGGCTTATCTGATGTGGTATACATATACAAAGCACTGTGACATAGATCACCACGGTAGGCAATGGAAAGAACCGAGTAGAACCAACTGGAATCTAGCGATGTTCAAGTGAACTAGCATTCGTAATTCCCAATTACTCAGGACTTCAATCTAAGCACATAGGAAAGACCAGATAGATGAAAAATGGAAAGACCAGATAGATGAAAAATGACTTCTCTTTGGACAAGGATATGACATTGGAGGCATGACCTGTAGAGCTTATCACTAAGTATACTGGCCTAGGGAAGAATAAATAACCAGATTTCCCAAAGGCAATCTTGTGTGATATGAATCAAAATTCTTAGTATTCGAACAATTGAAGCTGAGGATCACCAACTGGCAAAGAAAAGTACTCAGTAGTTGCAAGCAGGCTGTACACATTACAAAGATCTACTCAGTAAAAACACTGAAGTCAATGTCCAAAGTGTGTGACAAGAAAAAAAGCTAAATGGGTCATGTAATAGAAGCAATAATCAACGGGTACCCTGATATTTCATTAGTATCCACAGGTTACAAGAATCTGAGCAAGGACCCAACAGCAAATTTATGGAGAGACATGGACAAAAGTGAATACAATGAAGAATCGTAAATGGCTTTTGATTCATACTACTCTGGGGTATGCACACCATTAGTGACATTAGAGATCCATGTGAGCACTGCAATAGTCACCAAGATGTCTAGGTAGTAATTCTAGTTCTGCACTGGAACAAAACTTCTAGAACAAGTCCTCCCCTCTATGTTTCAGTCGCCCACAACAATGGAAACAACTGCTAACAGAACAGAACTGGCCAAGTTATAAGGAAAACAGGAAAATATAAGTAAGGTTAGATTTTTCTAACCAAAAGTAAAAGCAACCTAGCATTTTAAAAAAAGTGGTTATCCTACTTTGGCCCCATTCATCCAAGATCTTAATGCCCATGGAAGCCAAAACTCTGGGCACCAGCTTAATGAAGCATAAGGTTTCATAATATGATTAATGTTATTAACTCCTGCAAAGTAACTGGCATCTACATTCAAACAAGTGGCAACAAGGATTCTACTCCTGTACCAAGATTTTTTGTTAGGATTAAGTATTAGGCAAATTATAATTCATATTAGGTTTAGCATTCTATAGGAGTAAAAGAAAAAGGATTCTGGATTTCTTTCCTCTGTGGGTGAAGCCCTTCATGATCCTGGTTTATAGAGATCACTGCATGGAGTCAGGGCCATGCTAGATGATGTAGTGCTGTGATGAACACTGACAACAAAACCTTCATCCCTCTGACCTTGTCCTCTTTATCACTTACAGGAAGAGTTAGGGAATGCCTAACTTCTGGGGGAAAGAGCCATACTTCCAAGGTCTCCCTGACCCAGTTTCTGGATATGGAATAAATTACAGCCACTGAAATTAGCAGGTCTCTCTTACCACAGCAGGCAGGGAAATTCTACCACTGATAGATGTCACAGCTGCTACTCTTATGTTCCCTCTTAAGCAACCTGCCAAGATCCTAAGGAAGCAGTGTAAGTTGGTGGAGTTGGTGAATAATACAACTGACATGTGCCCAAAGGTCTCACTGCCACTTGTTACCATTACAATTTTAAAGCACAGTAGCAAAGTCACTATATTCTAGAATCCACATTAATTGCAAAAGCTATTCTCTTATGTTCCAGATTCTCAAGTCCTACAATTCTATCTCAACTAAAAGAAACTTGTGCTAGAAAAGTTTGCTTTAAATTCACAACTTAAATCTAATTTTAATAACTAAAAATCAGCTTTATGTCTGCCTGATTTGACCAATGGAAAAGGAGACACTGCACTATTGCAGAGGAACTACTGTCCCTGTTTGTATCTAGCCTGTGCCTGGCAGGGGCTGCAGATACATCTCAGGCAAGTCATGGTGAGCTAAGTGCCTACAACAGGATTGCAGCTCATTAATACGATAGCACGGAGGCTGTGGGAGACCAAATCAGCAATAATATTTTTAGACTAATTGTTAACTTTCTCTACTTTCATCCTCCTTTGCCAGCTCCTGTGGATTTTACAGCTGAGTCACCACCGGAACTTTCTAATGCATTCCCCAGCAGCACAAAGCCACTAGTGTAGGGAGTGGCAGGATCAGGGTCACAGAAATAACAAATGCTCAAGCTTTTTAAAAGGCCATACTTACCCAGTCATCCAACATAACCCAATACCATGCCAGCCCAAAGCTCATGTAGATAGATGGGAATCTCATCTAAAATGAACAGCACTGAACAGACTCTCTTACCACTAATCTAATCCATTCCCTTCCCCCAACATTTCTGCTAAGCAACATTCTTCGTAACACCAATTCCTCAGGTCAGAATGCTCATTCTAAATCTAGGCGAGTGTCCTAGAAGGGGAATATTCTGGTACAGAATTAAGGGTTTAAATCATTAATAGTGATTCCAGGCCTCAAGTGGGCATACTACCAGGAAGTTATTTATGTTGTAATATAGGTAAAGGAACAAGAACACACAGTTTCCCTTTCTAGTAAGGTCTAACAAAGTAACGAGACAGTATAATCTCAATTTTATCCCAATATCTAAAAAAGACAATGTTCAATACATGTCAGGGGCAGGTTTTTTTCATTAGATGAATATAGGTGCCACATAGCTAACTCCACCACACAGTATTAAAACTGACCTAAAAATTCATAAACCGATCTCCAAATGCTGAGCTTCATCATTCTTCTGGCAGTAACTAATTTCCTCCAAGATTTCCCTGAATGTGTAACCCACTCCTGCCCTATTCTTCCCCAGTCTAGCTTGGTTTCTTGTTTTTGTTACTTTCTGGTCCCACCTAGCTAATTTCAAAAGTAATGCTTGTAAATCCCAGATATGTTATAAATCTGTACTTCCTATCTCCTACCCCAATAACCTACCTCATACCTACTCAATCATCTCCCAGAGTCTCTGAATTATCTTCTTAAAACAATGGCTCATTTTTTCTTCTAAACATAACCAAAGTTTGAAGCACAAAGGTCATTATAACAATGTCCCTTTTTAAGAACAGTGTCCTAATCCCAAATACCCGAAAGAATTGTTATATTATTAGAATGACAGAAGTATAAGCAACCTTAGCCATCATAGAGACATAGATGACTAAAGTGTGAATTCCATCCCGCCTATAAACCATCCCCAACAACAACTACCCTAAGTTTTTCTTGAAGATAGCCCAGGGGTAGGAAATTCACTCCCACTACACCAAGGCAGCACACATTGCATTTCTGGATTCTAACTGCTACAATAGGCCTATAAATTCCGCCAATTCATGCTATTTGCAGCCCTCTGAAGGCTAAAACAGAACATTATCCTTTTACATCAGGGACTTTTAACCTTAAGAGTCACAACCCACTTTGGCAGTCTAGTGAGGCCTACAAACCCCTCCTAACAATAATGTTTTTAAATGAGTAACAAATAAAATATATTGGGTTACAAAAGAAAATTATATTTAAAGAGTTATCAAAAAAATTTTTTTTAAGCATGGACCCCACATTACGGGGTGACCTAATTCAAACTCTTAAACCAGGAACATGAGGCACATACTTTGTTCAAGGTCACAGACAATGGAGGAATCCTAACTGGAACTCAGATCTCCCCACTTCTAGGCCAATGATCTTTCCAACACATGATGCTTGTAGACAAAAGATAAGCAAAGAATGGGTTTTTTTTTTTACATTTTTAAAGTTTTAATTGTGTTTAAAAAAATGTAAAAATCATTGTTAGACCCTGGCTGTACCAAGTATAAATTAGGCCACATTTGCCAAACCCTGCTTTAGGTCCTCCCACAATGGCCACTGTTTTAGTCACAGGGACTGGATATGCTCCTGCCAATTGATTTAAGAGCATTATTGGTGTTACTAGTCACATTTAACATTTATACCCACAGAAAAATACTTCCCCACCATAAGCTATGCTGACCCAGTGATATACAAAGGGAATTTTCCATCCAATTGACTTGACTTGATTTTAAATCAATCTGGCTTTGGAAAACAGAATACAGGGATCAAATAGGCAGCAGTGATCATGATAGTCCAGATAAGTTAGTTAAACAACATATACACATTATTTCTCCTCAGACCTTGAAATAAATAATATACACCTCAGAGGTATTTCACCTACAAGAAGAGTGACATTATCTAGAGTCCTGGAATCTAAGATGCTACAGCAAATATTGATATGGGTGTTATTCTAATAGGTTTCATGTGAGACGCTACTTGGAAGAAACTAGAGCTGCAGCCCCAACCAAGAGTGCTGACAATTCAGCTCCTTCTCTAGCCAGCTCCAGATGGCAGACACCAGGCAAGCCTGATGACAGAAGCACCAGTGGATTGACTGATCAGAAGTTGAGGCAGGTAGCAGAACCAAGAAGGTTCATTTTTAGGATCTTACAAGACAATCTTTGAAGAGAAATGCTGTGTCCTTTAAAATCAAAGGCTCCTTTAACCTCAGAATTTCAAATCATCTTTACTAGCTATTTCTATACCAGGAGGTAGGGATTACCAATGCAGCCAAATGCCAATTCCCCAGATACGACGGTTCTGTTGGTGAATGCTCCTTTCAAAAGATAATCCTACTGCAAGAGAAAACACCAGGTTGAATCCTAAGTTTCTGTACTTACTGACTGAGCAAGGATGAACAGAATAGCCCTAACATTAGAAGCAATGTCCTAGACCTCCAAGAGGCGTCACTTCCCTAGGAGAGTTCTTATTCCAACTTCGAAAAATAACAAACCAAAAGAAGGTGCTTGCCAAAAGGCTAACGCTCTCTGGAGAATTTTGCTCCTAATTAGAGCCTTTGAAATGACTTTTATATGAAACCAGACAAATTCTACTTAGGTGGGCAGAAACAGTATACTATATACTCAATGAGTGTGACCAGCTTCTTAAACATTAATGCCCTGAGAAAAGCTATAGACAACACATATAACATTTACACATAAGGTCACTGAGTATATTCAAATAGGTTCTCCATCAATCCTAATCACCCCCCCCCAAAAAAACTGGTCACAGATTACAATCATCTTAGATCTTATTCAGAGCCTTAAGATCTACCCAAAATAAGCCAGTTTCCACAAGGATGCAAAGAACAAGAAACTCTACTCAATCAATCCACCCACAGATTTAGATGGCAGAGCACTTAGTATACAGATACAGATATACAAGATAAACATAGGTCAATGGAAGTCCACATGGACAAACCCAAGTCAATGCTGACTTGGTAGAGATGACCAGAAATCCAGGACTAACAGGGAGTTATTTCTTAACACAGATTTGAGATATCAAAAACCGACCGCTAGAAGAGTCTTGTTTTTGATGTAGGAATGCTTGAAAGGGCAATTTTTTAATTCTCCTAAGTTTCAATATATCAGATTGTCTTGCAAATTAAAAAGATCCTTGGAAGTTTTGAGGGAATGTGAGGGAAGACAGGAGATTGGATAAAATATCTAAAATCCCTTCTACAGCTAAGAATCTAATACTATGTACTTTTATTTTAAAATCCTGCTAAATTCTAACCCCTTTCCCAAAAACGTCTGAATACTTTGGAGTTTCAGAAGATGATTAAACTTAGCACAACACAAGTTTCTCTTGGAGGACAAACCCTCACATCACTGAGTACAGACTAAGTAAACAATCATGGGATTTGGGGATTTGTATAGGCACAACTAAGATACTCACCTTGCTTAGAGAGTGTACTTAGATTCTAAATGCACTCTCAGATCATGTCCAGAAACAACATGTCCCATACACTTTTTTCTCCAACCTTATCTTTATGAAGGAAGATGGTTACTGACCTATCAGAACTCCTACTCTCTCTAAAGGAGTCCATCTAGTCCTAGGGCTAGGGAAGCAGTGTGGGCAAAACACGTGGGCTGAATGTTCTTGCTTTGTTGGTGAGAAAAAGATCTGGTAACACAGCTGTGTGGTAGGAGTTTTACATCCTAATCCAAGGAGGCAGTAAACTCACTGGAGGGCTACAAAGAAGGTACATAGTACAGAGATGGAAAAGAAGGAGCTGCCACCAATTCCCAAGCTCTAAGAATAAGGAACAATGGTTTCAACAACAAATGCTATCTTGTCTACGACAAACTGAAATGTCTCACTATTAAGTGCAAGGTCTCACTATTAATTGCAATGTCCATGTGGGGTTGCTCACTGTTCTACAGCCCCCTTACTAGTATAGTCATGTGCTACTGATCACAAGACTGGGTAGGAAGCATAGATGGTTTAACATAAATTAGACTCTGCTACTGTTAAAATAGTTCAAACTGCCACTGAGGCAGGAAAGAGAAGACAGAGCATATTCTACTGCTAAATACCCAAGTCAAGAGCAGGAAAGCCTTCACCCTCTGGCAAGTAAGCTTAAAGCTAGAACATTCTGTAACACTTAAGTGAAAACAGAACAAACAAAAAACATGGATTCACAATGTCATCTTTCACATCTAAACACTAAGCAAGGGTCATAAGAACCTTAGGCCTTAACGAGATTGCCCATCACCAATACCAATGATACCAAATGAAGTATGATAAAGTTGCTAGTCCTCCTGAAAAGGCTGGGTACTGCACCGATTGGCTACTCAGTGCTACCTAGGAGGGAACAGAGGGAAGACATCAAATAATCACAGTATATCCTGTTCTTTACCCACCCAAATTTTAAAACCTCTTTTTAAAAACCCTACTCCAATCTCCATTTTATAATCAAAACTTTTACAAATCTACCAAGCTTTGCAAATCATTTGAAGACATGCAATTAATAGCTACAGCTAGGCCTGTCTCTTTCCCCTCCCTCCAGAGAAAGAAGCTAAAACAACACTGCCATATTTTTGGGGGGGAGGGAGGTACTAATGGATATAATAAGAACATTCTCCTCCACTAAAGCCACAAAGGCTTAAAGGTTGTTTTCCTCCCACCTTTCCAAGTCATTTTCAAAGTTCTTAAGTTTCCTGCTACTTAGCCTAAACTGGGTTTAGTCAATGATCTTCATTGAAAGTAACATCAGAAAAGAGAAGAAGGGTAAGGAAGGTATGCTTACCCATCAATTGTACAAAACTGGGACTTTTGGGAGGAGGGGTGGAGCCCCATGTTAGGAATTTCCTTCCATACCTTATCCCCAAATCACCAACTCTGATGGCCAAGTAGTCCCCATCGCCCACTCTCTCTCTCTAGCTTAAAGACAAAAACATTCTAAATGCAGCATGGCTGCTAGATCAGCAAGTTAAAATTCATCCCATGATGATATTCTGAGACCATTCTTCTCTCTCTCCCCCCTCTCAATCTCTCTCTCGCGCACGCACACACACACACACACCCCTTTACATATTAACAAACAAGAAATCTGGGAGTCCAACATAAATATTCAACCCCTCCCTTCTTCCCCTCCTCCCCCCACCTAAAAGTGTTTTGCTACATCATCTTCAAGATGGAACTAGGCACTTTTGGGTTACTGTAATAATTTCTAGAAAAAGGACAAACATTAGTTACTTTCCTATCACTTGCCCACAGACCCCAAGAAGTATAACAACTTTGGGCATTTATAATACTGAAAGGGAAAAAAAGGATCCCTCTATAAACACAAGCTGTTTTTCTCACATTCCCATCTCTGCAAACCAACTCCATGATAACAGAGGATAAAGACAGGGAAACAGAAAATCCAACAACTGTTGCTGCGGATGTCAGCTACCTATCCCCCCCCCCCCTTCCAGGCCCCAATTCACTCACCCGATTGTGGGCTGCTCTGTGCTGCAGCATCAGAGTCCTGGGTACTCCATGGTCTGTCCCACCCTGTCAAGCTGAGGGACTGCAGGCCAAGGCACAGGTCATTTGCATCCGGGAGGCCCCGGGAAGATTCTTGCGCAGAGGTGGGGAAAAGCATCCTGCTTGTAACTGTTCCTTCAGAGTCTGGGAAGTCTGTTTTGGATAGAACAGACAGGAGCCCAAGAGTTAAGGGTGTTTAAAAAATATATATATATATATATATATATATATATATATGTATGTATATATATTTCCCCTAACATATACATATATAGTGTGTATATAGATATATATGTCTATATTTTATATAGATATATACATATATAGATATAGATATAGATATAGATATATAGATATATAAAAGTTTCCTGAAGGCGCAGGCTGCTTCCAATCCAGACTGCTAGGGTACTGCAGCCACTGTCCCAGCACTTTTAGGGCATCAGGTCTAGAGCGGTTGCCATACAACCTCCCACCCCCCACCCCACATACACCTATCCCGTCTGCATTACTGACTGGGCCAGCATGTGATCAGGCTGCTGATGCGTACCCCGCTGCCAGTGACATCAGCAAGGCATGCAATAGAGCGGCATCATCTCCTAGAACTAGAGGGGTGGGGAGGGGAGGAGAAGCAGCGAGGAGACTTCCCTTCCAGAGACAAGACAGCACAGCAGGCAGGAAGAAAAAAGGTGCAGTCTGGCTCAGCCAAGTCAGAAAGGCAGCACAAACAGGCCTGTGAGCTATAGCAGAGCTGCTGTTGGCAGCCACTGGCTTGAAATCCTTTGACCACGGTAACGAGAAAACCCCCTGACAAAGACTGAACCCAATGCTTGTTTGCTGCTGCTCCACTCTAGTCCCCTCCCCTCCCTGAAAACCAAAAACACTTTAGTCCTGGACACTCTCCAGCTGCCGGCTTGAGCCCTGATTTAGCAGCCCAATGCAAAGCTTCACAATTCTGCTAGCATAATCTATTTGCTTCAGCTTGGCCCCAGCACCTCCCTGACTGCACTGCCTACCACTGAATAATGTGGATAACCTTCAGAAAACAGAAACGCAAACCCCAGGTCTTAAGTACCTAATGCGGTAGGGATAGTCAAACCAAATTAACAGGGAGAAATGTGTTTAGGGGGTCAGCAATTGATACCCCTTCTCAAGAAGGGTGCATGCTTGTTGTATGATACTCATATTTCACAGGACACTTTCCTATAACTTATGTGACAATAGAAACCCTGCCTAGAAGAGGACGACCCCTGCCCTTGCTACTAATCAATCTCCTTCTTGCCCCAAATAGGGTATACATCCCATCAATGAATATGCATATATCCACAAGACAGGTTTCCCTTCTTTTGTGACTCTCCTAGGGAGGATATACACGCATCAAGACTTAAGAAAATATTATGTGTTTTGCATCTGAAAAGACAAAAACAAGGGACAGATACTACAGGTTGTTAACGCCCACAACAAACAACATTCCATGTACAAGTCTCAATCACTAAAAAGATACTTGCTTATAAACTAAGCAGTCTAGAAAGCAGGAAAAAAAAACTTCTCATGTCTTCTCTTCTTAATCCAAAGGAGAGCCTTCAGTACTCTATGGCTACTCCTAACTTAATCCAACAGCAATCACTTCTTCCTTTGAGGGTCAGGAAACATAACAGTGGCAGCTATCACTACTTTTAAGTGGAACAAAAGGCCCCTGTTCTCCCTCAATGCCCCTTCATCTGTCTTTCTACTTAACCTTTGCTGCCCCACCCTGCTCCCAACACTCTTTATGGCACACAGTCTATTTCCAATCTAGTAAGGGTTGCCAGCCAAGAAGTAAAGTCAGTCATTATGTATATGCTGACAGGCACAGTCAGTCCCCTATCCAATTAGGTGCCACCCTGAACCATATATTTTATCTCTCATGATTAACAACTGCCTAATCACTATCTCCCTTTCTGTCTGAAGATACTGGCCTGGGACACTGATCCTCCACTAACTATTCTTCTAACATGTAGTCTTTCCTATAGAAAAGAGATCTGATGATAGAACACAATCCCACCCAAGACCCCTAGCCACATAAAGCTTAGGTTGAATCCTAGGTCCAGGACAGATGGTTCTGAGGTAGCCAGATGGAACAAATGTCGCAGTAGACCTCCCTATGTAACCTACATTGGGGAGAAGCAGCTAGCATATAAGAGAGCAACATTGTGAATTCTCTCAGGCTGGCAGGGAAGGGAGAGGGAGGAAAAGAGCATGAACAGTCCATCTTCTGCAGAAGTATCTGGCACCAAGCCTCCTGCTACACTCCCTGTATAGGTACCAAAGCTTATGGGTTGGGGAGAAGGAAGAATCTTTGTGGCAGACTGAGGTGTAGACTTATTTGGGATTTAAAATCCCCATGAATTTAAAGCTAGAAGGTATCTTAAGTCATCTAGTATAACTTCCTCATTTTACAGATAGATGTGAAAGCTAAGACTTAGAGACATTTAAGTTACTTGCACAAGATGACAAGGCTAGAAACAGAGGTCAGTTGCAAATGCAGGCCCTGACTCAGAATCAGATTTCTTTCATTGTACCAAAGGAGTTCCTTCCAAGATATTTAGAGGCTGCTACAATCATGTCATCCCCAGCATTCTTCTTGGCTGCTGCAAGCCAACTCCCCATGATTGTAGAAAAGCATTCCTTACCCTGTGATGCATTATGTGCACAAATACACCTTCACCCACAAATATAGCATCTTTAATAAACTCTTCTCACACGTTTTTTTCTAATGGGCTAACATTCTCCCTAGTGCCACACCATCACAAATTCCCTGGGACCTCATTCTAATGTACCCTTCACCTTTAAGAAAACATGCTGTGGTTTAAAATATTCTGCTCCTTCTATTCTCTCTTTACAGCCACCTTTAAAATTCTTCAGTAACTCTGTTCATCAACTTATCTCCATTCATTTGCCCTCAATTAAATAGGTTTGTTCGTTTTTTTTTTCAACTGAAGATTTGTGAGACTAGACTATTAGTGAGCCTTGAGAAAATGAAGATTTGGGCTTGCTCAGCAAGGAAGCACTGAAGTATCATCCAGGGGAATTTAAGCCACTTGAGGGCAATGGTTTTTCTGCTTTTAAAATTCAAGCACTTAGCACAATCCTTGGCACATAGACATGCTTGTTGAACTATGAAAGAGGAAAGAACTACTTTCTCCAACTGGGGGCTGCTAAAGTAAAAGTCACATTTTATCAAGATTAATTTGGTAGTAGTATATGCTAGGAACCAGAATGAGAATTAAGAGAAATTAGCTGGAAGGGTGAAAGAGGCTCCCCAGTAAGGAAAAGATTTACAGAGATTCAGAACATTTTCGATGGGAATGGAGAACTGATGTTAATTTAAATTAAGAACTTGCTACTTAAATCATAAAGGTCTATACGTGGAGTGAGAAAAGCAAGAAATCAAAATATCATTAGAAATATCAAGGCTGAAGGTACACATTGTCTTATAGACTAGTTAAAGAGACAAACTGGATTCAGACAAGAGGTTATGGATGAAGAGAATACAATCACAAAACCATTAGGAAAGAAAGATGCTATCTCTAAAGGTGATCAGATAGAAAGAACAAAAGACCTTGACATTACAGGAAAACTCAAATAGGAAGAGAGGAGATTCACCCAAGAATAAACTCATCATATAATTACTAGAAAAGATAACAAAGTCACAGAAAGGGTGGCATAAAAGTGCTGGATCTACTGTCAGAAGACCCAAGTTTTAATGCAAATGCCTCAAATCCTTCCTATTTAGGGGACTCTAGGTATGTCACTTAATTTCTCTCAGCCTCAGTGTACTCAACTGTAAAATGAATGAGAAAGTATTTATTAGGCACTCAGTACATGTCAAAAACTATCAAGCCCAGCAGATACAAATGGAAAAAGCAAGACAACCTCTGCTTGCTGGGAGAACTAGGTAATAATGCAAAAGAAAGTTTGGTTGCAGGATATATGGAGAGGCTCAGAAGGGTACAGGACAGATAGAAGGCCTGATGATGGATTCTGGGCACCTGCAGTAGTAGGATATTATATGTCATAATAATGAAGATAATAGCAACTACTTCAGAGTTATGTTAAATATTATTACTGTTGTCATAAAAAGGAGAATTATTGTGTGTCAAATTATCCAAACATTAATATAGATGAAACACAGAAAAAGTCTCAAGAATTTAGTTTAAAAAATACAACGAATTAAGAGAAATCTAAGATATAAATCCAGTAGAGTAACCTCCGCAAGAATAAGCAATTCCTCAGAGTCAAAAATAACTTGTCCACAAGGACTATTAAAATGACTAGAAGAGAAGCAAGTGATAAATGAAATTAGAATTTAAATAAGAGATCTTGAAGGAAAAACAGAACAGAAGGTAGAAATTTTTACTTAATGAGCTCCCTGAAAAATAAAATTAGGCAATCACTGACTCCATTAGGCAAGAAAAGTAAGAAAATAAAGGGTACCTACAACCAAAAAGAACTGATCTTAAAAACAAATATAGCTATTTTAAGCATCAGACTCCCTAAAAATCATGACCCAACCAAAAAGCCTGAATACCATGTTACCAGAAATCATAAAGGAAAATCACCCACCCAGTAAACAAATATAAGCCCCCCTGAAAAAGGGAAATTTATGCACCACCACTTCCTCAAACAAGAGAAGCATGACCAAATTCCAGAGCTTCGAAGAAAAAAAAAACTGCAAGGAATCAGGAAAAAAAAAGAGAAGGAAGAGTAGGAAAAGGAGATCAAATGTCAAGGAACCACAGTCGGTATCACATAAGACTTGGCAGAAAACACTATTAAGGAGAACAAGTAATGGAATGTGATATTCCAAAAAGTAAAAGATAAAAGACTTACAACCAAGAATATTTTCCCTTGAAAAACTGAACATAATCCTGTGGGGAACGGGGGAAGAGGCTGGAAACTTCAGGAACAGAGTATTTTCTAGCATTCCTGATGAAAAAAAGCAGTACAGAACAGAAATACTGAAATGCAAACACACTGGAATCAAAACCAGTGTAAGTAGGTAAACAGCATAAGAGCAACTGGTAAAGCTTAAAAAAAAAAAATTAAGTGCTTACAATCTGATAGAGGAAGAAGAGGTAAGAAGCCCTTCAGAATCTCATTCTACAAGAGTCACAAGGGAGGCAAAGTTACATACACAGCAAACAGGCAGTGGTTTTGTTCTCTTCTACTGGTTGTAGTTAAAAGGAAGGAAAGAAAGGGGGGGGAAGGAGTAAACAAACATACCAGGAAAGTGAACAATTATTAAGCATCTACTATGTGTCAAGAACTTTGCTAAGCTCCTGACAAATTTTATCTTGTCTGTGAGGTAGGGGCAGTTATGATTCTAATTTTACAGCTGAAAAACTGAGGCAGAGATTAAGGAACATTCCCAGGGTTACAAACTAATGTCTGAGATCAGTTTTAAACTCAGATCTTCTTAACTCTGTGCCACCCAGCTGCCTATGAAGAGGCAAGAACTGAGAAAGAACATTACTGGAGCTCATGAAAATAAGAGCCAATGTGCACAGAGAAAAGAGGATGGAGAATATTCATTTCATGATCTTCTTCACCAAAGGAGGAATGAACAAGCAAATGTGTGCGTGTACACAGGCACATATGCGAGCATGTGCACACAATCCAAAACAGAACCAGGGAAGGATGAGGAAAGGTGAGAAGCAGGATTTAAGAGTAAGGGCAGGGGCGGCTGGGTGGTACAGTGAATAGAGCAACCAGCCCTGGAGTCAGGAGGACCAGAGTTCAAATTCGACCTCAGACACTTGACACACAGCTGTGTGACTTTGGGCAAGTCACTTAACCCCAATTGCCCTGCCTTCCACTTCTTCTCCCACCAAAAAAAAGCCAAAAAAAAATCCAAGATTTTTAAAAGACATGATCAAAAGACTTGAAGAACTATTATACTTAATGGCACCAAAGACAACTAAATCATTTAACAGATAACGCACCTATAAAATAGCATCTAAATATATAAAGGAAAAATTATTCAAATCACAGAGAAATAGAATTTTAATGAAGGACTTCATTTTCAGAACTATACATCATAAAGTTAAATGACTAAATAGACTTCTAGAAAATTTTAGGAGGCAGAGCCAAGATGGTGGAAGGAAGCCAAGACGAAGTAGCCTGAGCTCGCTCCAGTTTCTCTCAGAAACATTAAAATCAAGCTTCTAAAAGAATTCTGGAGTGACAGAATTAACAAAAATATGAGAGTCAACCAATCTTCCAGCCCAAGATGACTTAGTACTTCAAGAAATATCTGCCTCACTTTTCTAAAAGAAGAGCCAAGTCAGTGTCACCAGCACCTGGGTAAGCCAGCGGGAGGCTCCTAACCACAGCACAGATCAGCCAACTGAGGAACCTTGATCCTGGCTCAGCAGGCCAGTGGTACAGCAGAGTAGCTTTAAGGCCTCCGTCCCCAGCAGAGCAGGGAAACTGCCAGCCACAGAACCCAGAACACAACAGATTTGACAAGGCTGGACCGCCCTAGTACAGTGGGCAAAAGCTGTCAGCCCCAGAGGCCCCAACACAGAAAGCCAGTAACCAGGCCCCTGGCCCCCAAGTCAATTGAGACAGTGCCCCCTATACCTCAGGAGCAGTGCTCAACTTTTAAAGACGAGCAAAAAACAAAAAAGAGCCTTAACCATAGAAAGTTATTGTTGAAACAGACTCAGAAGGGAACAATATCAAAATGCCTATATGCAAAGCCACAAAAGGTCCTACTGGAAAAAATCAAAAAGGATTTTAAAAATCAAGTAAAACAGGTAGAAGAAAATTGGGAAAATAAATGAGTTATACAAGAAAATTATGAAAATCAAGTTGTCAGCTTGGAAAAGCATGAAAATTTTAACTCCTTAAAAAATAAAATTGGCCAAACAGAAAAGTAATCTACTGGGGAAAAAACTCAACTCGTTTAAATATAGAATTGGCCAAATGGGAAAAGATACAAAAGCTAATTGAAGAAAATAATTCCTTAAAAATCAGAATGGAGCAAGTGAAAACTAATGACTCAGACATCAAGAATCAGTCAAACAGGGCCAAGATAGAGAAGGAAAGACAGGGAGTTGCCTAAGCTTTCTCCCAAACCCCTCCAAATACCTTTAAATAATGAATCTAAACAGATTTTATAGAAGAACCTATAAAAAGATGGAGTAAAACAATTTTCCAGCCCAAGACAACTTGAAAAGTCAGCAGGCAAAGTCTGTTGCACCAAGGTAAGAGAGGAATGCAGTCCAGCACAAATTGTCCCAGCACAGACCAGGTCCCAGCAAACCCAGAGCAATCCTTGGGCGTCTTAATCAGCAACAGCAGTTGCTGATTACAAGCTCTCAGCCCAGACAGTAAGGGAGCCTGATAACTGGTCAGAAAGAGATTACAGGGGTCTCTTTGCTGGCACTGAGGCAGGACGTTGTTGTTTTGCCCGTACTTGGTTCAGATCATAGTCCTGGGCAAGAAGGAGCACTAGCACAACAGAACTTATGCCCACGGTGTAGTTAGTGGGGACTCTCCTCACAGTTCCAAGGCAGAAATGAGTGCTTGTAGTCACTCACAGAACAGAATACCAGCCATAAGAATAGTAAACACCTCTCCTTTGATCATATAACCTTGGACAGGTCCCAAGAAGTATCTACGAAGACAGCTGCGCAAAACTCCTGAAACTGGGTACTACAGTGTGCCCTCTACCACGAAAGCAGAGCCCTAAACTTTAATAAAGAGTTAAGTCAAGTAAAAGGCTGGAAACTACTTGCACTTTCTTTTGTGTTTTCTTCTTCCTGTCATCGTTCACTCCATTAGTTAGAATTCTTCTTTACAACTTGACAAATGTATAATGTGAAGATATTTGTAGATCTGATTGCTTACCGCCATGGAGGGGGGGAAGAGGAGGAGGAGAAAATTTGGAGCTCAGGGGATTGTGGAACTGATGTTGTCAACCAGAAGTAAATAAATAAACTAAAATGGAAAAAAAAGTAAGAGACTGGGAAAATGAACAAAGAAATTTTGACCATACAAATTTATTACAGTGACAAGGAAGATCAAAACACAGTCAGAAGAAGGTAAAGTCAAAGTCCCTACATCTAAAGCTCTCCAAGAAAAATATGAATTGGTCTCAGACCACAGAAGAGCTCAAAAAGGATTTAGAAAATCAAGAGAAATAAAAGAAAAATTGAGAAGAGAAATGTAACTGATACAGGAAAATCATGAGAAACAAGTCAACAATTTGGTAAAGGAGACAAAAAAATACTGAAAAAAGTTAACACCTTAGGCCAAATGCTAAAAGAGGTCCAAAAAGCTAATGAGGAGAAGAATGCCTTTAAAAGCAGAATTCACCAAGTAGAAAGAGTCGCAAAAGGGCACTGAAGAAAAGAATTCCCTGAAAACTAGATTTGAGCAAGTGAAAGTTAATGACTTCATGAGAAATCAAGAAAACAAAACCAAAACAGAAGACTTAACGAGATGTCAGTGGAAAAAACAAATAACCTGGAAACAGACCCAGGAGAAATCATTTTAAAATTACTGGACTACCTGAAAGCCATGATCAAAAGAAGCCTATGGACCATATTTTAAGAATTTATCAAGGAGGGGGGCGGAGCCAAGATGGCGGCGTAGAAACAGCAAAGCACCGCAGCTCCCACACAAATACGCTAAAAAACTCATAAAAGGGGACGCTAAACAGATTTTCAAGCTCCAAAACTCTCCACAAGACAGAAAGCACTACAGGCAGCCCAGCAGGCGGGGCTCTTCGCAGCAGTCGGGGACCGGTGGCTGAAACCCCGGCTGGCTCAGGCCCTGGGGCATTGGGTGGGGAGCCCCGTCTATAGCAGAGCAGATCGGCTGCACTGGAGGCAGAGTTACCACATTTATCAGGCCAGAAGAAAAAAAGGCTAAGAGAAAGGTCCGTGGATTTTGCTAACTGGGGAGGAGAAGAGCGGGTCCGGCCAAACTGCTCCCAGGGCAAGGAGGCAGCGGAGGGCGGCTGTTGCAGCACAAACAGCTGGGAGCCGCAGCGGCCCCACCTGGGCTGCT
>CM053598.1:55741379-55857718 GCA_028646575.1 Pseudocheirus occidentalis | reverse complement strand
CCAGCAGATGTCTAGATAATTGAAGTCCCCCATCACTGTTAAGATCATACTTCCATGCCAGGTTTAAGATCTTTTTTCCTTTAATACTCATTTATTTCCTCTTTCTGCTCAGGTAGTCTATAGGACACTCCAAAGACAATATCACTTTTATTTCTCTTGTTATTAATTGTCACTTAATAAATATCTACCGTACTCTTTTAAAAAAAAAAAAAAAAAAAAAAGAATTTATCAAGGAAAACTTGTCCTGATATCCTGAAACCAGTGGGTTTAAAGCAGAAATGTTAAGAATTCATCAATCACATCTTAAAAGAGATTCCCCCCAAGCTGAAAACTAGGAGTAGTATAGCCAAATTTCAGAGCTCCTAGGTCAAGGAAAAAATATTACAAGTAGTCAGAAAGAAACAATTCAAGTACTGTGGAGTCATAGTCAGGATAACACAACATTTAGCAGCTTCTACATTAAAGGATCAGAGGGCCTAGAATATGATATTCCAGAGGGCAAAAGAGTTCCATTCTTGGTTGTAATTCTCTTACCCAGCAAAACTGAGCATAATCCTTGAGGGGAAAGAATAGACATTCAACGAAATAGAAGACTTTCAAATATTCTTGATGACAAGACCACAGCTAAATAGAAAACGTGACTTTCAAATGCAAAAATCAAGAGAAACACAAAAGGTAAACAGGAAAGGGAAATCATAAGGGAAGATTAAACTGTTCACATTCATACATGGGAAGATGATGCCTGTTAACTCATAAGAATTCTCATTTTTAAAATTATTTTTTAAAATTTATTTATTTACTTTTAGTTTACAACATCCAGTTTCACAATCGCATGAGTTTAAAATTCTCCCACTCACTTTCTTCCCCTCTCCCAGCCATGATAGCATGCAATCAAATACAGGATCTATAAATACCTTCACACATTAAACATTAGTAAAGTTGCAAAGAAAGAATTATAACCAATGGAGTAAACAATGAGAAAGAAAGAATTCTCATTCTTACAGAAGTTTGGAGGAGTACATAAAGACAAAGGGCAAAGGTGTTAAGTTGAATATCAGCTAAAAAAAGTAATTAAAAGGTGCAGGAGGAAATGTACCAGGAAAAAGGGAAAGGGAAAGGGTAAAAAGGGTATATTATCTCACACTAAAAAAGACAAGAAAAAGCACACTGGTGAGGAGAGACAGGAGGAAAGTGAAGAGAGACAAAATATAAACAGGGAAAAAAGGATGGAGGGAAATACACAGCAACTAATACTGTGAACATAAATGGGATGACTTCTCCCATAAAATGGGAATGAATAGTAGAAAGGATTAAAAACCAGAATCCTACAATGTTGTTTACAAGAAACACATGTGAGAGAGACACACACATACAGAGTAAAAGGTAAGAGGTTGGAACAGAATCTTTTACACTTTCAGCCAAAGTTTGAAAAAAGGCAGGGGTAGCAATCTTGATCTCAAAGCAACAAAATAGATCTAATTAAAAGAAAAAAAAAGGAAAACTACATCTTGCTCAAAGGTACCATAGACAATAAAATAATATGAATACTAAACACATGCACCAACTGGTACAGCATCCAAATTCTTAAAGTGAATTACAGCAAGAAATTGCTAGCAAGACTATACTAGTGGGGAAGCTCAACCTCCCCCTCTCAGAACTCAATAAATCTAACCACAAAGTAAATAAGAAAGAAGTTAAGGAGAGAAACAGAATTCTAGAAAAAGTTAGATATGACAGACCTCCAGAGAAAACTGAATGGAGATAGAAAGGAATATACCTTTTTCTCAGCCGTACATGGCACCTACACAAAAACTAACTATGTATTAGGACATAAAAATCTCACAAATGCAGAAAGGCAGAAATATTAAATGCATCCTTTTCAGATCATGATGTAATAAAATGACATGAAATAAAGGGCCATGGAAAGATAAATTAAAAAATAAAAATAATCTAATCTTAAAGAATGAGTGGGTCAAACAACAAATCACAGAAACAATCAATAATTTCAAAAAGAATGACAATAATAAAACAACATACAGCAACATCTATGGGATGCGGCCAAAGCAGTACTTAGGGGAAAATTTTATATATCTAAATGCTTCCATAAATAAAGAGATCAATGAATTGGACATACAATTTTAAAAGCGAGAAAGGGAACAAATTAAAACCCCTCAATTAAACATCAAATTAGGAATTCTGAAAATCAAGGAGAGAATAAAACAGAAAGAAAACTACTGAAAAAAACAAAAAAATAGGTAAAACTTTGGTTAATTTGATAAAAAGGAAGAAAACCAAATTACCAATATCAAATATGAAAACGGTGAATTCACCACCACTGAAGAGGAAATTAAAACAACTGGAATCTGTTTTGCCTAATTTATGCCAAAATTTGTTGATCTAAGCAAAATGGATGAATATTTACAAATATACAAATCACCCAGATTGTCAGAAGAGGAAATAAAAATATTTAAATAACCCTATTTTAGAAAAAGAAATTGAACAAGCCATCAACGAACACCCTAAGAAAAAATCTCCAGGGTCAGATGGATTTACAAGTGAATTTGACCAAACATTTAAAGACCAATTAATTCCAATATAAACTATTTTGGACAATAAGCAATGGAGTCTTACCAAATTCCTTTTATTTCACAAATATGATACTGAAACCTAAACCAAGAAGAGCCAAAACAGAAATAAGCTACCCATCAATTTCCCTAATGAGTACTGATGCAAAAAAATTTCTATGAAATATGAGCAAAGAGATTACCAATTTATCACCAGAATAATACACTATGATCAGATAGGATTTATACCAGGAATGCAAGGCTAGTTCAGTATTAGGAAAGCTACTAGCATAACTGACAATATAAATAACAAAACCAATAAAACTCATGATTTTCTCAATAGATGCAGAAAGAAATTTTTGGAAAAAAATCCAGCACCCACTCCTAAAAAACACTAGTGAACATAGGGATAAATGATAAGCAGTATGTGTCTAAAGCCATCAACAAACAATGATCTGTAATAAGCTAGAAGCCTTCCCAGTAAGATCAGTGGTGAAACAAGGATGCCTATCATCACCACTACTATTTAATACAGTGCTAGAAACGTTAGCATTGGCAATAACAAAATGAAATTGAAGGAGTTAGATTAGACAACGAGGAAACAAAACCATCACTGTTTGTAGATGAAACGATCCTACAGAATCAACTGAAGAACTACTTGATATAATTAACTTTAGCAAAGTTTCACGATATAAAATGAACCCACATAAATCATCAGCATTTCTCTATATTATCAACAAAGTTCAGCAGCAAGGTATCAAAAGAGAAATTCCATTTAAAATAATTGGAGAAAGTATTTGGGAGTCTACCTACCAAGATAAACCTATTAACTATACAAATAGAATTACAAAACACTTTTCACAAAAATAAAGCCAGATCTAAACAATCTGAAAAATATTAACTGCTGATGGGTAGTCCAAGCTAACAAAAAAAATAACAATTCTACCTAAACATAATTTATTCAGTGGAATACCAATTAAACTACCAAAAATTATAGAGCTAGAAAAAAATGACAAAATTCATCTGGAAGTACAAAAAGTCAATTCAACAAAGGAATTAATGAAAAAAATGCAAAGGAAGGTTGCCTAGCCATACCAGATCTAAAACTATATTTAAATCATCAAAATTATTTGGTACTGGCTAAGAAACAAGAGTGGTAGTGCAGTGGAATAGATTACATCGTACACAAGTAAATGATTATAGTAATTTACTGTTTGATAATAGGAATTTTAAGATTTTCCCTGTCCCCTAATAGTCAGAATGTAATCACATGGAGCCTGTGGTAGGAGAAGCTTGCTGAAGGGTAGAAAAGAGCCCACAGGAAGCTGGGACTCATAGCTGGAGGGAGGAGGGGATGCACCCAAGGAGACAGCTAGACTTGTGAGTGTTTGTGGGAATGTTAAAAGACAGTGTGGACTCCCTGATGTGTTAAGATGTATTAACTTCTTTGTTGCTATAATGGATTCAGTTTCCTGATGTCTAAATGTTTTGCTTCTTTCTTCTATATAGAGAGTCTGTTATATTTTGCACTTTATAACTATGTTGGCATATTCATAGTCACTGTCGGCATTGTGAATATTGCATTGGCACTATAACCATATATAAAACTTTATTTAAATCATCAAAACTATTTGGTACTGGCTAAGAAGAAATCGAGTGGTGGATCAGTGGAAAAGACTACATGCACAAGTAAACAACTATAGTAAGCTACTATTTGATAAATCCAAAGACCCCAGCATCTGGGATAAGAACTCACCACTCGATGAAAACTGGAAAATAGTATGGCAGAAACTAGGCATAGCCCAACATCTCAAATGTATACCAAGACAAGGTTGAAATGGGTACATGATTTACATATGAAGGGTGATAAGCATATTAGAAGAGCAGGGAGTAGTTTACTGTCAAATCTATGGAGAAGGGAAGAATGTATGACCAGACAATAGATATAGAACATTATAAAATGAAAAATGGATAATTTTATTATATTTAATTTAAAAGGTTTTGCATAAACAAAAACCAATGCAACCAAGATTAGAAGGAAAGCAAAAAGATGGGAAACTTTTTTTTTTTACAGGCAGTGTTTCTGATAAAGGCATCATTTCTCAAATATATACAGAATAAGTTAAATTTTTTAAAAATATAAGTCATTCCCCAATGATAAATGGTCAAAGGATATGAACAGGCAGTTTTCAGATGAAGAAATTAAAGCTATCTATTGTCATACGCAGAAGCCTAAATTTCTAATGATTAGAGAAATGAAAATTAAAACTGGAGTACTACTTCATACGTAACAGATTAGCTCATGTGACAGAAAAGGAAAATGGGACAATAATGCATTCTTGTTGGAGTTATAAACAGATTCAACCATTCTGGAGAGCAATTCGAAACTATGCCCAAAAGGAGAACTGTACATATAGCTCTGACCCAGCAATACCACTCTTAGATCTGTATTCAAAAAATATTATATAAAAAAGGGAAATAACTCATATGTACAAAGATATTTATTAGCATCTCTTTTGTGGTAGCAAAGAATTGGAAAATGAGGGAATGTCCATCAATTGGGGAATGGCTGATTACATTGTGACATATGAATGCAATGGAATACTATTATGCTTTAAGAAATGATGAGCAGGCAAATTTCAGAAAAATCTTTAAAGATTTACATGAACTGATGCTGAGTGAAGTGGGCAGACCCAGAACATAGTATATGGTAACAGCCACAGTCTGTGATGACTGATTTTGATACTTAACCCTTCTCAGCAATACAAGGACCTAAAACAATTCCAAAAGACGCATGATGAAAAATGCCATCCACATCCAGAGAAAGAATTATGGAGTCTAACTGCAGAGCAAAACAGACTATTTTCTCTTGTTTTCTTTCTCATGGTTTCTCCCATTCATTATAAATTCTTCTATACAATATGACACGTGAAAATGTTTAATAGGAATGTGTGTGTATGTGTGTGTGTAAAGCCTATATCAGATTACAGTCTGTCTCAGAGAGAGACAGGAAAAAATTTTACACTTATGGAAGTTAAACTAAAAACAAATTTTTAAAAAAGGATACAGTTCCAGTGATTAATGGGAATAGGAAAGAATAAACATTTCATTAGCTAAGTATGACAACTTTAAAAAAGTGACTATGTATTATGCCATAAAGACTACAAGCAAAAGCAGTAAAAAAAACTACAAAAAACATCCTTTACTAACAAGAGCATAATCTTAACATAGCATATAGATGTATACACATAATATGTATCAATATATAATAAAAAAAAACATGACAAAGAGCCAAGGTAGGAAGGATTCTATATAATGGCTAGAGAGCTAGCCTTGAAGACAGGACGTGGGAGTTTGGGTCCCACATTTGACATGCTGCCTAGGTGACTTAGGCAAGCCACAACCTGTCAGAATTATAGGCAGTTATTTCTAAGACTAAGCTGCCAAAGTGTTCCACCTGCACTGGTAGAACACATTTTTCACCAGAAAAATAATAGGTTCTAATCCCTATTCCTAAAAGGCTTTTGTAGAAAAGATTTAAACTTAAGAGTGTAAATAACTGGTGGGTCAATGAATAAATCATAGAAAACAATATATAATTTTATTAAGCCATAACAAAATTTTTGGAATTCAACCAAAGCCATCCTTGGGAGAAAATTTATTTTTCTAAGTATTTTCATCAAAAGAAAAAGAATGAATAAATGATTTGAGTGTGTAAGTCTTTAAAAAGCAACAAAATCAAAAAGAAAATTTTGAAATAAAAGCTTAACTGGTTAAGTAAAACTAGAAACTTTAAGGGAAAGAGACTAAAATGAAGTATTAGCTAGCTAATCAAATTTTAAAAAGAAAAACAAGACTATCAATACCAAAAACAAAAAGGGAGAACTCAAAATGAATAAAAAATATTATCAACTTTCACCCAGTTACATGCAAACAAAACTGATAATTAAATGGATTAATATTTACATAAATGTAATTAGATGTAGAGAATTTAAGTAATTCAATCTCCCCCCACCAAAAAAAAAATTCCTAAGATCAGATATTTACCTGTAAATTTTATCAAAGAACAATTAGTTCCAATATAACAAAGTACATGTAAAAACAAAAGAAGCAATTACAATGAATTCTATAAGATAAATATAGTCTGGATAAAGAAAAGTAAGCAGAGAAAAAGCTATAGACCAGTATCTCTACTGAATATAAATACAACAATATTGAACATATTAGCTAAGAAGCTATAGCTTAAAGAATGCTACAGTAATGACTAGGTTGGATTTGTACCAAAAAAACACATTACCTTCCCTTTCCTAAATCTTGTAGGAATTATTTGAATCTTTTCATTTTAATAATTACTGCCATCAAAACACTCTTCTTTCCAGCTTCACATCCCATAAACTATTGAACTGATTTAATACTATTTTATAAAGAGGTGGATCAGTGGGAAGATGTCAGGTATAAAATGCAGAGTAGTCAACAAAAACAATAGTCTGCCCAAGGCAAAAGGAAGCCATTGAAGCCTCTTGAGTATGGAGTGACATGATATGGACCTGACCTCCAGGATTATTAATCTGATTTCTGTGTACCAGATGAAGTAGAAAAAGGAGACTGAAAGCAAGAAGACCAAAAAGGAGATTATGGCCAACATCCCAGGCAAGAGGGTATGAAGAGCTGAAATAAGGTGACAGCCACAAGTAGAGAAGAGGCAATGATGTGAGAAATTGTGAGGTAACATCAACATGATTTAGTAAAATGACTGGATAGGGGGCTGGTGAGAGTGAAAAGTTGAATAGAACTCCTATATATGGTGAATGTGGATAAGTGGAAGAATGGTAGTCACCTAAAAGGAGGCATGAGGGCACAGATAAGGAGTCTTATTTTGAATATTTAGAAATGTACTTGCCAATTGGACATCCAGTTGGGAATTTCTAGACAGTTATCTGAAGACAGCACTAGAGCTCAGAGCTTAGGAAAGATCTGTAGGATGTATAGAAACAGTAGTTGAATTCACGGGATTTAATGAGATCACTTGGTGAGTACGTAGGAAGCAAAGGAAAGAACCTAGGGCAAAATATGGTAGCATAAATTAGGGAGGAAGAACAAGCTCAAAAGAGAGCAGAGGAGTTAGGACCAATGACACAAGTAGGTTGGTCACCATTATTCTGACACTAGAATAAAGGGATAATGCTGAGGTGGATTTAAAGCATGGAACTGGAAAGAAGGAACTCACAAGAGACAGCCTCTTTTTCCATGGAAACAGGATGCGAAATACTCTTCTGAGAGAAAGGAAAAGGTCATTGTATAAGCGGCTTGAAAAGAGAATCCTCTGAACTGTTAGGAGGAATATGATAGGACAATCAGAGAAGACTGATGTGTGACAGTAGGGACCTAACTGAGGTTGAGTAACAAAATTTGTCATGGGTCAGTTAATTCAGCTGTGTGACTCTCCTGCCATGTTCAGCAGCTCACAAGGAGCAGCAGCAAAGGAACTTAGTGACAGATATTAAACATCTCTGCAGAGACAGAGCTAGGAATTAAGAAAGGGGTGAGCCACAAAGTGACAATGGGGGAGGGGAGAATCCATGAGTCAAGGTGTGCATAAACCTGAGCTGCTAAACTAAGCATTAAGATGTTAATAAGAAAAATAAGGTCAAAGTAAAAAGGAGTAAAGAGGGACTAGAAGATATGGCAAGGTAAAATGGGAAGTTTAAAGAGGGATGTCCAATTGTGGAAATGAAACACCCGGTGATGAGAAGTCAAGAGTATGAACACCCCTGGCATGAGTCGAAGGTGAAGTGAAGGTGCTAAGGATATTAAACTAGGAAGAAGAAAGAGTGCTTTGATAGCAATAATTATTAAAATACCTCGTATTGGACTAAAAATGAAAAACTGGATCCAACAAAATAGTTTCAATATAAGCTCATGTGCTATGCTAGCCACTAGGGATACCAACACAAAAAAATGAAGGAGCTCTGTTCCTTAAAGAGTTCACAAAGTAATCTGAGGTAGAGAAGATAACATACAACCAGAGAGGGAGGAGGGACTTAAGGAAAAGATATGAGTGGACCAAACATGATGCACAACCTATTGCAAAACCAATGAAGTGAGATAGCTCCCACATAATTCACCTCAAATACCCATAAAATATGGCTCTAAAATTTTAGGGCTCCAGAACTCACAAAATTACAGAAAAAAACACATCTCTGCTGAAGGCAGCTCAGAAGGCAGGACAGGAAGGGCTCATGGCAGTATGATCAGAGCTGAAACCAGCCCAGCCTGAAACCATGACTTGGTCTGGGGGGGGGGGGGGCCACCAGGACAAACTGCAGCTGGAGTCTTCAGGAGAAAGGATCAGCGGCAGGTGTGGTGATTTCCAGAATTATCAAGCCATAAGAAATAAGAACTAAGTGAAAGGTTAGTGGAACTCAGCTAAATTCAGGGGAGAGGGTCTGGCCGAACTGCCTCCAGGGCAAGGAAGCACTAGAAGTGGCGGCCCTGCAGCTGCCTCCATGTGGCTGCTTCAGAAGCTCCCAGCCTGCAGATTGCAGGGGGGCCAAGCAATCATACAGGGGCTAAGTGTTCTTGCCTTAACTGGTCTGGATCCAGTTCATGGTCTTGAGTGGTGGTGCTGGGGTGCATTTTCAGTGAGCCAAAGCGGGTGGGGGCTGCAGCAGCCTCCTAATAGCTCCAGCAGCTACAAAAAACCCAGAAATTTGAGACAAAGCACTCCCCTCTGAAAGCAGAGTTTCATAGAGCCAAAAAGTTAAGTAACTGACTGGTAACATGAGCAGGCAAAGGAAGCAAAGTAAGAACAGCAATTCAACTTTAGATTCCTTTTTTGGGGACAAAAAGAATCAAAGCATGGAAGAGCAGGAAGACAACACAGTCAGAACTCCCACACCAAATGCTTCCAAGAAAAATGTAGACTGGTTACAAACCATAGAGCAGCTTAGGAAGGATTTTGAAAACCAAAAGAAGCAGAGGAAAAATTGGGAAGAGAAATGAGAATGATGCAAGAAAATAATGGAGTTAACAACCTGACTGAAGAAAATAATACCTTAAAAATAGATCAACTCAAATGGCAAAAGAGGCCCAAAAATTCAATGAGGAAAAGAATGCCTTAAAAAGTTGAATCTGCCAGATGGAAAAAGAATCTCAAAAGCTTTCTGAAGAGAATAATTCCTTCAGAATTAGAGTGGAGCAAGTGGAAGCAAATGACTTTGTGAGAAATCAAGATACTATTAAACAGATACAAACAAATGAAAAAAAAACAGAAGGCAGTGTGAAATATCTCCTTGAAAAAACCACTGACTTGGAAAATAGATCCAGGAGAGAATTTTAAAATTATTGGACTACTTGAAAGCCATGATTTAAAACAAAAAGAACCTGGAAAGCATCCTTCAAGAAAAAACTGTCCTGATATTTTAGAACCGTAGGGCAAAATAGAACTTCAAAGAATTCACCAATCACCTCTTGAAAAAGATTCCAAAAAGAAAACTCCTAGGAATGTTATAGCCAGGTTCTGGAGTCCCCAGATCAAGGAGAAAACATTACAAGCTGCCAAGAACAATCTGAATACTATAGAAACACAATTAGGATAACCCAGGATCTAGCAGCTTCTACATTAAGGGACTTATGGGCCTGGAATACGATATTCCAGGTCAAGGGAGCTAGGATTAAAACCAAAAATCACCTACCCAGCAAAATTTAGTATACTGTTCCAGGGGAAAATATGGTCATTCAATGAGGTGGAGGACTTTCAAAACATTTTTGCTGAAAAAACCAGAACTGAAAAGAAAAGTTGACACTCAAATACAAGAAGCATGAGAAGGTAAACATGGAAAAGAAATAAGGAACTTATCAAAGTTGAGCTATGTACATGCCAACATGGAAAAATGATAATTGGTAACTTGTGAAACTTCTCAGTATGAGGACAGGTGAAGGGAATACAAATGTATGTATACATATACATCCACATATATCTATATAGGAGGGCATATATATGTGTATGAATACATATCTGAATACATGTACCATGTGTACACAGAGGGCACAGGATCAATTGAATGGGAAGGGATGATACTTTAAAAGGTAAAATTGTGAGGTGGGAGAGGAATAGAATGAGAGGAGACAGGGAGAGACAGAATGGGGTTAATCGTCTCATATAGAAGAGGCAAGGGATAATTGTTACAAAGCAGGTTAAGAACAGAAGGCAAAAGGGAATGGTTCAACCTTACTCTCATTGAATTTGGCTTAGGGAGGGAATGATATACACTCTAAAATGGGTATCTTGGCCTACAGGAGAGTAGGGGGGAATGGGGATGAGGTGGGATGATGGAGGGGAGGGCTGCTGGAAGTACACACTTCTGTAAAGGGACAGAGACAACAGGGTAGAGAATAGATGGGGGGTGTGGAATAGGAAGGAGGGACATATAATCAGTCTCTTACAATATGTCCACCGGGGAGACGTTCTGCATAACTACACATGTACAGCCTGTATTGAACTGCTTGTCTTTCCAGTGGGGATGGGTGACAAGGGAGAAAAGGAAAGAAACTAGAATTTAAAGTTCTATAATCAAATGTTAAAAATATATATGTATAGGGGCGGCTAGGTGGCGCAGTGAATAGAGCACCGGCCCTGGAGTCGGGAGCGCCTGAGTTCAAATCTGGCCTCAGATATTTAACACAAAAAACCAGCTGTGCGACCTTGGGCAAGTCACTTAACTCCAACTGCCCTCCAAAAAGCAAAAAAAAAAAAAAAATATATATATATATATGTATAAATATATTATTATTATTATCATCATCATTAATTAAGTACATGCAACTGGGAATTAAGAAATACAGGTACTGGGGTAGGGAGACCCATTCTGCCCTACCAGAAAGTCAGAGGGGCAATGAGGGAGGACATAGGAGAGAACAGATTGGGGGAAAGGTTATACAATGGGATCACTGTTTTGGGGTGGTGGGTGTGGGAAAATGGTGAAAAAAATTTATAACTCAAAATCTCGTGCAAATGAATGATGTAAACAAGAAAATAAATCATTTTTTTAAAGAAAAGAAAACTATATATAGCACCTATGTGCCAGGAGCTGTGCTAAACACTACACAAATATCTCACTGGATCCTCACAACACCCATAAGAGATAGATGCTGTTATTACCCCCGTTTTACAGTTGGGGAAACTGAAGAAAAGAGAGGGGAAGTGATTTGCCCAGGGTCACTGAACTAGAAGCAACCGAGGTTCACTCTGAATTCAAGTCTCGTAACAAAGTCTGGAGTCCAGTGCTCCATACACGATAGTGCGTTAGCAGATGAAAACAAGTATTCTCAATGATACCTTTTGCTTTTCCTGCCGTCATTCCTGGTATTAGCCACACATACTCCTCCTCAGAACGGAACCCACCCTTTCAACCACAATCCCAAAAAAGTAGGCAAAAACCCACCACATCCGACAGCCTATGCAGCATTCACCTTTGATAGAGCCCAGCCTACCTGCTGAGGAGGAAGACCACTGGATGGATCAATAAAGAGATATTTGATAACCTTTGGAAAAGCTGTTTCAATGGAGGGGTGGGATTGGAAACCGGATTGTAAGGCACTGAAAAATGAGCGGCAGCTAGTTAGTGCCAACAATGAGTGTAGGCTGCTTTTTCTTATGGCTATGAAAAGAAAGAGATATAAGATGAAAGTATAAGGGGACAGCAAGGTTAAAGGTTTAAAAACAGATCTGGTTGTTTTTAAAGGCAGGTGAACCAAAAGATATAGACTAGAGAAGTTATGCCAAGGGGCAAGCTCATGAAAAGATTCAATCTAGGGAACAAGTAAATGGGGTCAGCCTCCCAAGAAGATTCACCTCTTCTTAGACTGAAGTCAAAGTGGAGAGAGACGGAACAGAGGATAAGGAGAAGCTGAAGGTTCTCATGGTAGTCTCAGTTTTCTTGGTAAAATAGGAGGAAAGATCCTCTGCTGAAGGTTTGGAACAGACTGGAGAGTTTGAGATGGTATCAGTCATAAGAGTCAAAAGAACTGTAGGGTAGCCACAGAAGCCCAACTGGGATCAGACAAAATGTGACTTCATCCAAGAAATTCAACAGCAGAGTAGTCAGTGCAAAGATGGGGACGGAAAAGAGAGGCTAATTCAAGGCTATCTGGCAAACATCAGTAGCAATACTATAAAAGAGATATAAGAGGTGTTTTAGTTTAATCCCCTCTTTTACAAACGAGGAAATAAAGTCCTACTATATCTAGGAGTATACAGGACAATAGAAAACTAACTTGGTTCACCTCGGACTGCTAAGAGGGAAAAGGGAAGCCAAAAAAGAAGTAAAATATTGTAGAATCAAGGAAAGATAAAGCTAAAGAACCCCAAACTGAAAGCAAAGCACTCCCCCACACCCACACCCCCCACAAAGATTTAAGTCAGAAGATGGGTTCAAATTCTATAACATTTATTGGTAAAAAATAAAAGCAAATTATGACCTCTGTATCTTGGTTTTCTCATTTGGAAAATGGAGAAATAAATATTACTTCAAGTGAGATATCACATTTGTCAAATTTTAAAGTCCTAGATACAGAAATTGTATCTGTAGCTGATAAAATCAGATTATAAAACATCAAGGTAGGGTATCATTCAATAAAAACTATTTGGAAAGTTGTAAAGCAGTATGACTTAAGAAAATAACATTAAGCTCACATTTCACACTATATATTATGATAAATTCCAAGATAAGTCTATGATATAAGCATAGAAAACATCTTTTTAAAAATAAGTGGAATGATCTCAATTGTTAAGAAAACCTCATCTATTTAACAAAAATAATTTCTAAGTAACAAAAGGGTGATTCGTTTTTTGAACAAAAAGAAATTAATGCAAAGTAAAAAAAAAGAATAAGATATAGTCAATTCCTTATAGATTTTGAGGAGTTAGTTCCACTCTCCAACGGACAGTTGATCAAAGGAAAATTACTAATAGCCCCACCTGAAAGACTTTTAATTCTAGTAAAAAAAAATGTAAATTAAAACAACTCTAGTACCACTTTTAATACCTATTAATAATTTCTTACAATCTGGCTTCTGACTCTACTGTGGAAAATGCTATCAAAAGTTGCCCCAGATCTGTTGAATCCAATGGCCCCTGACCTTCTCTGTAGCTTTTGACATGACTGATGACTACCCTTCTTCTGTTGGTAAGATTAACTTATTTTCCATTGGTTTCTGTGACACTGCTCTCTCCTGATTCTCTTCCTATCCGGTCATTGCTCAGTTTTCTCTGCTGAATCATCCATCTTATGCTCATGGGTGTCCCACGGCTATCCTAGGGCCTCATCTCAATTCTTCTCCTTTGGGGTTCTCATCAGCAACCATGTTTTGAAGTATTTCAGTGCAGTCAATTTTCAAAACCGTGTAGCTATTCATTTATCTTCTTAATTCCTATCCCCACATCTCCAATTTGAATGCTAGACATCTGTACCTGGATATTCTATCAGAACCACAAACTCATCTCTCCAAACCAACGTAAACCTGTCCTCCTCTACTTCAATTTCTACTGAATGCCACCTCCCCATTCACATAGATTTGGAACCTCAGTCATCCATGTATCATCTCACCCTCCCACATATCCAATCAATTATCAAGTCTTGTTAGTCCTATCTCCACATCTTTTGCATAAGTCTATAAATAAGCATCTTTTAAGTATTTCCTATGTAACAAGCACTGGGGGGTACAAGCAAATCAAAATAGTCTCTGCCCTTATGGAACTCAAAGTCTACTGGGAAAACATGTACACAGTAAAATACGTATAAAGCACAAAACACAAAAATTCACAGGGGAGAAGAAATTTAAAAATCACAGATGATAGCAACTGAGCTGGGCTTTAAAGGAGGCTAGAGAGCTACACCTGTCTTCTCCACTAATATGTTAACCACCTTAGTTAAGACACTCCTTACCTCTTGCCTAAACTGCTTAGAATAATTTTCCTGCTTCTAGTCTTGAAAATGCCATTCAAAAGCTTGCTATGACACCCTATTGCCTCTTGGACAGGTAAGTAGCACAATGGATAGAGCACTGGGCCTGGAGTCAGGAAGATTCATCTTCCAGTTCAAATGTAGCCTCAGACACTTACTAGCTGTGTGACCCTGGGCAAGTCACTTTACCCTGCTTGCCTCCGTTTTTTCATCTGTAAAATGAGCTAGAGAAGGAAATCATGAGCCACTCCAGTATCCTTACAAAAAACACCCAAACAGAATCACAAAGAGTTGGACATGACCGAAAAACTGAACACCACCATGTACTCTTCACTAAGTTATATACCACCACGCCAGTCTGACATTTAAGGCCCATCATAATTTGGCTCTAATCTCTCTTTCTAGCCTTATTTCTATTATTTTCACACAATGTTCAGAATAGGACTCCTGGCTATTCCTTCTACTCAGCATTCCATTTCCACGTATTTGCTCAAGTGGCTTCCCAATACCTAGATTACACTTAATTATTAACCTCTGCCTTTCAAAATCTTTATTTCCTTTCAAGGCTCAGCTTAAAGCCTTCCAATTCCTTGTTATTAAAGTTTTCTCCCTCCTCAAATTATCTCGTATTTACTTATTCGTATACACTTAGTTTCTCTATTCCTGGAAAAACGTAAGCTCCTTGACTGAAAGAAGTCAAGGCAACCCAAGTTCAAATCCCACCTCAGATACTTGTTCTGTGACCCAGGGCAAACCACTGCCCTTTTCTCAGCCTTTTTTTCATCATTTGAAAAATGGGGAATAACACTACTTATCTCATAGGGCTATTGTAAGGCTTTGTAAGTCTCAAAGTGCTATATAAATGCTATATGTTATTATTTGTCTTTGTGCCCTCAGAATGCAGCAGGGCCTTAAACACAGGTATTTCAAGTTTCTTTAACTTGTTTAAATGCAAGGCTAGCAAGACTATGAAGAGTCATGGTTGGCAAAATTCAAAGGATAATCTCTCTGAAAAGCTATTAGGTGATATACAAAATGAGAGCTACAAAGCTAGTCATTCCTTTTCAATCACTAATCTCCCTACTTGGGCTACACCAGTTATTTCAAACTTCAACAGAAATAGGTGTCATGAAAACATACATAAGGTTCCCTCTACGGCTGCACTGAAAAAAACCACACATTAGCATTTTCTATTTTTTTTGTTCAATATTCCCCAATCATATCTTAAATCTGATTCAGGTCACTCTCAGGAACAGTGTAGGCCAAAAGCAGTCTGCAAATCATGCTGAGACACCTCTAAACTACTTATTGTAAAGATATACAAGAGAATAACAGACTTAGGGACAGCACTCCTAACCTCAAATCCCTACTCTGAGCGCAAGTTCCTATAACTTAAGTGCACAATAACGTTCATATCAAGTTAATAAGCATTTATTATGTGCCAGGCAATGTGCTAAGTGCTAGCGAGAACCAAAAAAAACCCCACAAAGTCCCTATCCTCAAGGAGCTCACAATCTAATGGTGGAAAAGGAAATAACATGTAAAAACTGTCAACAAATAGCTAAAATGAGAAACAATCCAAGCATTCAAAGATTAAGAAATGCCTGAAATTTAGTATACTAACAAATATTATTGTGCTAAAGAAAGTATTAATGTAAAGAAATTGAGGAGGCTTATGAAGTGAGATAGAATATATTGGGTATCATGATTCCAGAAGACACAAGATTAAACATACTATTTACCTCCAGAAAGAGAACAGATGGATTCAGAATATAAGATTAAATATGTTATTTTCTTGTAATCTCAACTCTCTAAACAGCACCATCAACTAACCGCTACATCCATCAGTATAGTCAGTTCTGCTATAATTCGTATTTCAAAAACTCAAATTTGTTCCAATGCAATTGATATAACAGGGAAAATTTTAAGCATTAAGAATTTAAAGTTTGTTTCTGTTCGATTTCTTTGAGAAACATCAAAAATGCAGAAAACAGCACTACTTCACAAAAATTCAAGCTGTAAAATCCTTCCAACAAACACATCCAAGAATACTTCAGGTCTTTGTCAAGTAGTTACTTCATTGTATACCTTCCAGTGCTGTAGCAGTTGTGAGCTGAGGAGGAGTGCTTTGAATCTCCCCTACCCCGCCCCTTCAGTCACTGCTAATAACTCCCTACCCCACAAAATCACAGCCAAACTCATTGAGGCCCAAGAAGCAAGGCAAGGCTTCAAAGGCTGCCACTATTTTAGTATTTAAATATTTCTTAACATTTAACATATATCAAACTGTGCTACCCTATTATTAGGCTCCTATCTTTCCTCAAGACATCACTGACCCCACTTTTCCCCACAAGCCTTGTGGTTTTCACTGCACCAAATTGCACAGCTCACTGCTTTTGGCAAATGTACAAGTTATAGCAGAATAGACTTGATTCTAAAATGGCTATAAAGACAATAGGGGTCAAGATTTGGTTGCTATGACCCTCAGTAAATTACTCTGAGTTTCAGTTTCATTATCTTAAAATAAGGGTACTGGACCTATAAGGTCCTTTTACCATTATGATTCTAAAAAACAAATCTCTAAGAATATCCCCCAAAAAATAACTCAAATTTTTTAAGGAAAAAAAGTTGAGGGATTTTAAAAACTTTTATTTCTTGATCTAAAAACACTGAGATTTAAGAAAACATTATTTCAATTTCTGCTTCTTTGGCATTTCGCAAGAGCGAAAAAAGTGGCATTTCAATTTATCTACAGCATCTATGACTTGCTTTTTCTACTACGTATTCATTTAGTTTTTTAAAAGTTGTTCTCAGGAGGCTCTTTATCACTCCACTCCGTTCATTGTTAGTGGACCACCACCTTCTCAGACACTCAGGCCTGAAACCTGGGTAACATCTTTGACTCCTCACTATTTCTCATCCACCATGCCCAATCACTCAGCTAATCCTATCCATTCTAACTGTGTTAACATTTCTTTTCTGACTCAACCACCATTTTGGTATAGGCCCTTATCTCCTCACACCTGAACTATTTTAAGAGGCTGCTGGTTGGCCTCCCTTTCCCTAATCTAGGCCATCCCCCACTCAGCTGTCCAAGTGATCATCCTATAGTTCATCTCTGATAATGCCCTTAATAAAACAAATTCCAGAGGTTCTCCCTCTTACCTCAAATACCAAATCTGTTGGACTTCTAAAGTACCTGGCCCCTTCCTCCACATTCACCTCACACATACCCCACCAGGGATACTGTCCTGGCTGTTCCGTCTCCTGCCTCTAACCACTCTCCCCATGCCTGTCTCTCCTGGCTTCCTTAAAGACTCAGTCAAAGTCCCACCTTCTGCAAGAACCCTTTCACAGGCTTCATTAATCTTTGCTCAGGGACTGCTCCACTGACTGCATGCCTCTCTAATTTCTAGGTAGTTATGCGCACGTTATCTACCCCATTCAACCATGATCTCCTTGAAAGTAGGGATTGTTGTTTGCCTTTGTACCTCCAGTGCTTAACTGGCATACAGTTAAGCAAAGAATAGTTTTAAGCATTTTTCACAACTTGCTGAAATCTGAATTAAAATTTCATTCATAGGTGGAAGCTTTGTACACAGATTACAAAATTCAATAGCTAAACTGCAAAAGTTAGCTGTTATTAGTACTCCAAAGGACTGTCAAAGTTGCCTGTTTTGAAGTGTTTTCCATACTTTCAATCTCTTCTTACTTATCTTTGTCCCACAACACCTGTATGATGAAATAAACAGAAGTGAATTTTGAAGTTGCCAACAATAACTGAAAGCATCAAAAATACCTTTAGTGTTTTCCAACTTTGGATGTGGTCTAAGGAAATGTTTTCTAGGGTATCCAAAAACCAACTGTATTATATCAAACTATTCTGCCTGAAGTAGTTTTTTTAGTCATTTATTTATAGAATGAAAAATGCAACTGGTGATAGAAAAGCAACTATAATCACCTTTCAAAAAAGTCTCCTTCAATTGTTTCTAACATGCGAAAACACAAGGACACATACTCTGAGGTCCTTACAATAAAGTATGTTTTTAAGGACCTCTGTTCAGAGATCACTGAAAGATGTAACACAGTTCTCAACATTCTAAATTGAGATATCTGGGATATGAAAAAGTAACCAACTTGGAACAGGTTACCACCACCCATTTCTGACTAGGTTTTAGAGTAATATTACTGAGATGTCAAGATTTAGGGACAGGGAGAGTAAAACAAGTTTTCAGGTTTGTTCCATTCACAATTTAATAGATATATATATAAAATTTTACTATTAGATAAAGTCAAAAAGAAAAATTCCTTTGCTTTTTTAAAGACAGTGGTTATATGGATAACCAATATTCAATTAACTTCTTAAGGAGGGGGCAGGATTAGGAAGAAGATAATTTGAACAATTTTGTTTGAATTTATTCATTATTACTTTTCAACATTCATTTCCACAAGATTTTGAGTTACACATTCTTCCCATCTTTCCCTTACTCCCCAAGCATACTGAATACCCCTTCCCCCAATCAGTCCTTTCTTATATCCCCCATCCCACCTTGAACTTAATTTTTAAAGAGATTTTTAACAAGAATTTTACATGTAACTAGGAAATATTTAACAAATAAAGATAATTTTTAAAATTAAAATTAAGGTAGTGGCTATGTACTACTGGACCTTCATGGGACAATATTGAAACTCAAAATCTCCAGAAATTTTACACATCAGTGATTTCCAAATCCAATTGTACATCCTAGAGTCTCTTCAATAATCAAGGTTCATTATGAAATTCCCCAAAACAAAATCACTTTAATCTAAAAACCCCACATACCAATATCTAAGTATCTATGCTAAAGAAAAGCATTCTTTAGATGTTACAACTCAATAAAGGTTAGATACATCACTGCTACACCAAGTATCTCTGAGACCATTACTCTTCAGCAAATAGTTGCCTCAATACAAGTAGGAAATTTTATTTCTACCCAACTTTGACACCTGGTGAACATTTCGCTCCAGTCCCCAACTCATTATGAAAAGGTAATGAAAACTTCCAAAAGAAAATTAAGATTTTTCCCCCACTTAATAGATCATGAGAAAAGCATTCTGCAAACCTTCAATCATCTAGATACAATAGAAATTACCTAAAAAAATTCTCAGTACTTTTAGGAATACTCTACTTACGAGTCTTCTAGAATATCTAAGCTTCAACATAGTTTCTATTAATGTCTCCACTCTCTCATTTGCATACCAAAACAGAAATTTGAGTATCAGAGAACTAGAAATACAAACCTTCTTTAATATCATTATTAACAATCAACAGGTATGACATTTCTAGATACTCATGTCAAATCCTTAATAAAATTAAAATTAAGCATCCAACATACCCAGTACAATAATCCACCCTACCCCTCGTAACTACAAATTTCTTAGCTGCACCTGTTAACAACCCAATCCATCCCTGCTCTCAGCTGCAAACCAACATCACCTGACAAGTGATCATGCCTTCCTTTCGTAATAGGTGTTGTGCAGACTCGACTGAAATCCAGAGAGTTGTCCAACATGGCATTTATTCTACGAAAAACATCAGCATTGCTACAAGTTGAAAGTGCAGGGGCTTCAGGGCTATCCCAGCAGTCTTTGATCCTCCCTGTGTCTTCTTTCTAGTATGACAGAGAAAAGATTCTTTTAGCCCAAAATCATTTAGTTCAAAACCCACATTATCAAGTTAAATCAATAATGAACATATCTTAGTCCTTACTCAGCGGGTCTGTTATTTTCTCATCCATAAGAGCAGCTTTTAATTCACACGTCTTTTTTTTTTTTTTGCAAGAATCAAATAAAGATCTCTATGAAAATGCTTTGGAAATATCAAGTGGGATAGGGAGTAGACCTGGGACTTCACTGATACAGAGAACTCGGTGAAAAAAAAAATACCCCCTCTATCAATTCATGTCAACATCATCTGTAACGTATAGCCTCAGGAAGTTGCCTAGACCTTCAAGAGGTTAAGTTGACTGGTCCAAGCTCATAAAGCCAGTTATGTGTCAAACACAATATGAACTCAGGTTTCCTTGCTCCAAGACCAACTATCCACCAAACTGCCTCTCCAACTAATGTTATATACACAGGGGTGCAAGTATTCATTGGAACACTTTTGTATGGATAGAAGACTGTGTTAAGGTACAAAAAATTGTTAGAAAATATAGTTTGTGCTCTCAAGAAACTTGGGTTTATTAATCACTGCAAAAAACATACTGGAGGATGTTATACATTGTCAAGCCAATCTAAGAATGCAAAAGAAGGAAAGACATAGCAACACTGGCAGGTCTTAAGGGACATTCAAGTTTTAGTTGAGCAGAACTGGCAAAGGAAGGAATACCAAACTAGAAGAAATTACATGGGCAAAACCAAATAAGGCAAAAACATGGATCCTGAGTTCTGGCAATGGTTAAGTGGTATACATACATACACACACACACACACACACACACACACACACACACACACACACACACAGAGTTCCCACTTAAGGTAAACGGAAGGTTCCACAGACCTCCCTCTGTCCTAGTGGGTCTTCACATGACTGTGGTCCCTCCAAATATGCATGAGTGCTGTAGCCCCCATCACTGGAGGCCTGCAGGAAACAGAAGCCAGAGACCTCCTGTCCACAGGAGTTGAAATTATGTAATGCAAATTTATCTGAAGCAAAGTGTAATTCTGTAAAGAATTCACCTAGGAGAATTGCTCCTACAAGAGCATCTATCACAGGTTCTCTTCACTGAATGTTCTCACTTTCCAAATTCTTTGTTAAAGAAAAAGTGGAAGGGCTTAAAAGGCTAATTAGCTACTTTTCCCCACTCACCATCCTTTATCACACCAACCCTACCATAAAACTAACTTCAATTCAGACATCAGAGAATTCAGGAGAAACAAAGCGTGCGCCACCCACCCACACATACACACCAAGTCAGAGACTGAGTTTTCTCAAAGATCACGGGCAGTTTTATTGATGATTCATATCCCATCTTAGGTTGACTTAGTCACTAAAGGTGAAAATAGGTTTTCATTCTTTTTGTCTTCCTCTAACAATCTGTACTACAGATATTTCTGTACTAGTCTTATAGACTAATAACTCAATTTTCACATGATCAGGAACTACACTGCATAACACATCATCAATCTAATTCACAACACTCAAATTTGAGCTAACAAAGAATGATGGCAAAGAATCTTTGGGAGTACTAAAGCAGTGTACACGTCTTGGGAAGGAGCCCTTTGCGCCTCTTCTGTGATGTCTCCAGAGAAGAGCTCTGCTCCATCACAGTGCAACCACTACCAAACACATGCTATGCTACTTCTGGGGGCACTAAGAGAAGAGAATGCTACAGTACTCAACAGCACAAATGCTGTCATCACTGTTGGACTGGATTGTCCCACAGGATCAATTGAAAGGGAGCAGGAAGGTACTGTTCTTACAGTCATGTACTATATTGAATTTATATGCTCTGAATATTCAAGAGCTTTTTTTAAATTAAATGACCTTGCATAACTACTATAGGAAAGACTAATATAAAGGGAAATTCATCACACCAGAACAAAACAAGTACTACACTGTTCCCAAGTGACAAAAACCCAAGGAAAAGCTTGCAATTCATTTAAAAATTACTGCTTTGTCTAACATTTGAGTGCCTACTGTGTACAAGGAATTATGCTGGTACTGAGGAATACAAAGAAACAGAAGCCATGGTTCCTGTCCCGTCCTTATTGAATTTAAATTCTAGTTCGGGATATAAGGCAAATATGCATGGTAGTAAACGAAATCTTGAGTACTATAGAAATAAAATGGCCTAGAAGTTTGCTAGAAGTCACTAAGGAGAAGAGAGGGTTGGCAGAAAAGGTCTAAGTTGAAGAGGGGAAAATGAGTAAACCAGTCTGGTTGAAAAGAACATGGAATTATCTTAGAGTAATAAGTGGAAGACAAGGCCAGAGAGATGTAGAGGTCATACTGTCTCGGTACACAGTTTAGAACCACTCCATGGGAATATACCCCGACCTTTTTTAAGAGGTTCATGGAAGAAGGTCCAAGTTTCCTTACATCATCTCTAGACACAAGTTCCATGATCTGGCAGGTTCTGAGTTATGAAAATATGCTAGAAGTGGGAATTAAAAAGGCAGAAAGAAGATTTTTTAAAAATTACTTTTTATGACCATGGAGGAGGAAGTTTGGTTAGATAGTAGTTAGTTATTGAGGAAAAGATCTGGCATTTTATGGACTGCATATTCAGTGAGTCAACACTGTGATAAAGCAGCAAAAAGAAAAGTCCAAAACAATCTTATACTATGTTCAAAGATGTTCCAGGAATGAAAAGCAAGAATGCCTTTCTAGATTTTACCCTGACCAGAACCCATCTGGATTATCATGCCCAGTTTTAAAGTCCATATTTTAAAAAGGTTCATTAACAACCTGAAAAAACATCCAGAGAAATGGTAGAAAAACCAGTACCATAAAGAACCTCAAGATCAGGCCCTAAATAGAGAAACAGTTCAAGTAACTAGAGATGCTTGGTCTGAAGAATAGAAGACTCTGGGCATGACAGCTATCTTCAAGTATGTGAAGTTTTATCATTTCAGAGGGATTAGACTTTCTAATTGACTCTATGACAGAACTAAAAGCAACAGTTAAAAACTTTAAAGAAAAAATTCGAACTTGAAGCAATCGCCAATTTCCTGACAACCATATCTACCCAAAAGTATAAAGGGTCCCTAAGAAGGTGACAAACTGGTCCCTCATTAGTGGGCTCTAAGGAAAGGCTGAATGACCAACTCTCACTGTTACTTAGACATAGAGCTTTTGAACTGTTCCATCTCAGAATCTGTAATGATAATACCATCTATACTGGCTGAAGGAAGTGAAAGAGAGACAAGGGGATAGTCAAAGATGACTTGGATGTTAAACCTCAGGAAACAGGAAGGGTGGTTCCACTACATCAAATACTTACTGGAAACTAGAGGTATAGGCAATACAGAGATCAGTCTTCCCTCAAGGAGCTTACCAGTTAATTCTAATTAGAAAAATACCTACCAGGAATAAAGCAGACAAAAACACAGAAAATTGAAGAAGCCATTGCTTAAGATTTTCTTTGGGGGGGGGGGGAGGGAGGAAGAAGAAAATGGAGGGATGTTTTAAGTTCCATGTGGACATGTCTAGCAAATAGCTAAGAGTCATGAGACTTAAGTCCGGAAAAGGAATCAGGGCTGGAAATAGATTGGGGAGTCATCTGCAGCAGGTGAATACTTAAGTTGAGAATAAATCAAATGCGCTATGAAAAAAGAAGGCTAAAGGCTGAGCTTTGAGTAGACCTACATGTGAGGAGCGAATGGGGGAGAAGCTGCAATGGAAACAAAAATGGAGTGAAGTTTAAAAATGGTGAATCATCTTCAAGGTTGCTAAAGCCAAGGTAGAAGAATCTCTAAAACGTAATCAACGTAATTAGAGATAATAACAGTCAAGTTTTACGAAGAGACACTTGACCCCAGGGCAAGTCACAAACCCTTAGTTTCCTCTACTGAATGCTGGGGCTGAAGCAGATCTTGTCTAATTCTATGACTGAGAAAGAAATCTAATGATTTAGTCAGTAGGGTGTCACTGGTGACCTTAAAGGAGGTTTTGGTACAGTGGTTTTGAGGAAAAAGCAAGACTGAAAGAGGCTGATTTGTCTGTGGGTAATAAAGGGAGATTTAGTCAAGACATTTGATTAAAACCTTCACTTAACTTCTCTTTTTAACACCTGCACCTCTAGACTCACTTCTAAAACCTTCTCCAAACCAATACTCCAGTTTCTGGCCTTTTGCCAAGATTGAGGGTAAGAAGTTAACATTTGCCACATTACTCCCCAGAAACAACCAATACATACAGCTGACCAAGAAAGTCCTTGCATATGTTATCTTTGAAACTAGAATTCTAGGTCAAATGTATATTGTAGAATTAAGTCCAAATATCATAAAAACTAATTGTTTGGATGAAAATAAAATACAATCTACTTCATTAAAAACTACTACCTCAATAAGGCATCAGATGATCCCTGAACTATGTAGTATTTAAGTCCAAAAATCTGCTAATTACTACTGTTTCATGTCAAAACCAAGGAAAAAAGTAAAATCCTCTCAGCAGAAGCCTGCCCCCTTTATCAGTCAAGATTTCCTAGCTTATCCTTAAGAAAAAGGAAGATCAGATACGACACAGAAAAGCAAAGCTACAAACTAGGCCTTTTCCCAGTACCTCCCAAGATTACTTCCCATTCACGCAGTATCTTGTATGTGCATAGTTGCCTGCATGTCTCCTTCATTAGACTGGGGTAAGCTCCTTGAAAACAAGGGCTGTTTTTACCTTTCTCTGTATTCTCAGTGTGTAGCATAGTGCCTAGCAGCATATGGTAGGTGCTCAATGCTTTTTGACAGATGTGCCCAAGGATAAGGCAGAATAGGACTGATATGAAAGTGGCTTCTTGATCCTTTTTGTGTCATGGACCACCCTTTGGCAGTCTGGTAAAGCCTATGAACTCTTTATAAGAGTGGGGGGTTTTATTCACAATTGAAAGAAATGCTCAGTTTCAATTAGAAGTGAAAATAAAGATACAAATTTTTTCCCATCCAAGTTCAGACCCCCTGCAATTTATCTGGCCCATCAATGTACTTCATGAACCTCCATATTAGAACAAAAAATTATTTGCCACTTTTAAGTCATAATCCTTTCTTCTTCATATCTAAACCACTAAAGACAATAACCCAAACATTAATAGCAGGTCTGCTGATTTCAACAGAAAAGTACTAGAGTAATTCATTTTACCTGATAGAAGGTAAATTCCTCCTCTTTATAAACAAGTAAGAAGTGCTGTAGCAAATGGCCATTAACCTTAGGGAAAGCAGTTAACTGAAATAATTTTATTGGCATTGAGACTACTATTTTAACAGACCTGAGAAACCAATTATATGTGGAACTATTTTAGTTACTAAATAAAGACTGAATTCTTAACCTAGTTCCAGGGTAAGTAATTGACAATGTGATTGAAAAGGCAACTGGAAACATTAAGAGTTATCAATTTCCAATGCTGTACCAATGATTGATTTTACAGCTTCAGTGAAAAAGCTATGCTAATATTTCATTATGTATACCCATTAGCAGAATAAGATCAGCAAAGCTTATCACATTCTACTACTAGCATAGGAGTCTGTTCTATTATTGCAGACTTTAGAATGAACCCCAGACTATTCCTGGAGGAACCCTTAACCATGAGCTTTTCCCAAAAGAGCTTACTCTGTTGTGTTGAAATTTTGATTAATCCTCTCTGGAAATCCAAATTGGTATGGGAATTATAGCTAAAGGTAAATTCTACATTTATTAAAATCCAGTCTACCTTTCTTGGCCCTTAAAGTTACTTTAAAATTTAAGATTAATCTAGTTCCAGCAGGGAAACATTCTGGTAATTTTAATTAACATCCAACCTGGTCACTAAAGAAGGCAGGTTTCCCTTTCAACACCAAACTTTACCTACCTTTCCTGAAACTCCAGACACTATTAGATCAGCTAACTCTGCCTCCACACAAAAGGAATGGTAAATGCAAGCACATTCCTGCTAATATCAATACTGCTGTGCCAGTGGTTCAGAACAACCATGCTGGCTTCAGCAGCTCCTAAAATTTTTCTCAAACTGAAGAGGTTTATCAGAACTGCTACCAGTAGAAAGCAGGCAACTAAAAACTGTCCTATTGTGTTATTTACATTAAAGAAACAGCCTGGCCCAATTTTCTTACCACAAAGTAGAGATGCATATAAAGTTTAATTCTATGCTGTCTTTCCAGCTGTTTATCGTTTTCCTTTTTCCCCTATCTGAAGCCTGGAAACACCATTCCCTTTTTAAAATAGTTACAACTCCACTCACCAAATGTCTTATTGGTTTAACTCATTGAGAAAATAGTAAACCATGAATTTTCACTCAAATCTTGTTTTGGTGGTAATCACACTTATAAAGTTCACTCTCCTACTGCATATACAGTTTGCAACCACATAAAATTTGGGTTTATATGAAACATGATTTTCCTCATCAAAATGTTCAAAGATCCTGGGGGAAAAAAATGGAAGGTTTGTCTCGTAATTCATTACTATCTATTAGCAGAGGTAAACACCCCTTTTTTCTATCATTTTCACACCCCTTCCCCTACAAACCAAAGTTCTTCAGAATTCCAAACTAAGATTTTGTATGAAGCTTGCCTTCCTCCCTTTTCCCCTCCAACTTGACCATTCTTTTGTTGTTAAATTTGCTTGCCCCTTCAGTGAACCTTGGCTGTTAAGAAATCCTGAGATGGAGATTTGGTACAGGTTCCTGGCTTTGAGGGGTTGTTTAAATTACATTTAACCCTATTCCTAAAAGGTCTGTTTAAACTTAATGTTTAAACTTAAATGAACAATATACAATCATAACAGTTTTCTTAATTTCCAGGTCTTTGTCCATACATTAGCTGGTCTAAATTATACTTCATACCACGAAAAAGTGCTCCACACAATGTGTTCTGAGTTCAGCTGGCTGAAAAAACTACAAGGTCTGAAAAACCTCAATGTTCTGCCTTAATGTTGTTTTCCTTAGTAGCTAGCTACAACTAAACTAAGTAAATGCCCCTTTGTTATCTAAGCTCCAGAAATGACAAGTTCCCTGCACTTTACTGCTTTTCTCCTCTCCAAAGGTGCTACCTGAGAGCATTAGAACAAAATTGGGGACATAAACGTTTTAATTAAGTTTCATTATAGTTTTTTTTAAAAAAACTATTTCCCCAGACGCTGTAGGGAACTTAATGGCAGACACTATTTTCTCCAGTGCTCATCAATTACTTGTTAATATTGTTAAGAAACTTCTTGTAAAACTCACATCCTTTTAAAATTAGGGTGCTCTAAAATAGTTGGGACTTTATAAAAGCATGTAAATTTAAGATAGTCCTGTAGCTAAAAAGGAAGCCCTTGCCAAAGAAAGCTACGTTAAGAAAACTCCAATTTAACTGGATCTTTGGTCACATTACCTCTAAGCATGCAGAGAGTACACCTGACACTGAGGAATGGTTACCCATCCTCCTGTTTGAGGGGCTAGTATTCCTCAATGTAGTGCTTTGGTTTGGCTTTTATACACCATCACATTTCATAGTCCTGTGTCAAGTTGTTAACCTCCAACGGAGAATAATTCTCCAGTCACAAAAAAAGAAAAGAAAAAGGCATCCTTTCAAAGAAATTCATATAAGTCTTAAAAAAAAAAAACAGGCTCTCTGAGAAAAGAAAACAAAGAAGATACGTGCTTAACTTTTGGTGGACACTTCACTGAAATCGTTAAGAGATTTTAACCTTCTCCTCTCCCCCCCCCCTTTTCAAATTCTTCAAGTCTCCAGTAATCGTATTTGGCAGTGTTGGGGTGGGGGTGACACACATACGTGAGCATTCCTACATGTAAACTTCACTACCGAAGTATATTACCAGTAACCAGCAAAAAGCCGAGCTACTTTTGAGAATTAAAACCCGTAACGGACCATTTCTCTTGGCTAGCTCACTAACCAACAAGAACTGGACAACGTGCAGTTAGGGGAATTTGGAGTCTCCCCCCAGCACGGGGGGAAGGGGGAGCGAATCAAAGTAGCTCGTGTTATCACCATCGAGCATTAAAAGGTTCGGAGCCTTAGAGACAGCAAGGACAGAAGCTGGATTTTGACCTTACTTTGTAAAGCTCGAGACTCTAGAAGAGTGGGTTTGTCTGGGAACAGAAGAGCAGTAATGAGAAGGCATGAATAGGGCTAGGTGCACTGCTGCCTACGCTCGAGCTCAATTCACGCAGGGCACAAACACCAGGGAAAGGATCTGAGAGCTCAGGTGGAACGCGCCCCCGAACAGCAGCCCACCCCCCCCCTTCCGCTGCGCAGGCTTGCCGGAGTGTGTCCACCCAAACCCCGGGATCCGAGCCCTCGATCTTCCATCCAGTATCATCCTCCCTCCTCCTCTCAAGTCTGACCACGCCGCTACGCCCCGCCACGCCCCGGCTCACCTCGGGGAGGGCACCCCTGATGCGGCTCCCAGCCCGGACCCGGTCTCGGTCTCGGCCTCGCCCAACCGGGGCCCTCCCTCCAACACCGCTCCCCACAGTTCGAGGGCCCAAAGAAAACCCCGAGGGTCTGCGCTCGCACGTGGACGCCTCGCGCCCGCCGGCTCCCCCACCCCCACCCCCAGCCCCCTCCGAGGTCTCCCTGGCGCAGGGCCCCGCCTGGCCCAATCCGCCCAACCGGGCCGGCCAGGGGTTGACGTGGCTGCGCCCCGGCCCCACCCTACCTGGGCGGCGGCGGCGGCAGGGGCAGCCACTCAGGCCGCTCTGAGCCCGTTACTCCGGGACGCTGCCTGCCCCGGCAAGATCCGGCCCCTCCAACCGAGGAGGCGGCAGTAGCGGTGACTCCGGGCGGCCCCTGGCTCCGCGCTCCCGGCGCCGAACGTGTGAACCACGTGACCCTCCCTCCTCCTTTCCTCCCCCGCCGGTGCGGGAGGGGGGAGCGCGAGGCGGCCCGAGGGAGAGGCCAAGGAGAAACCGAACTGCCCTTAAAGGGGACGCACCGCCCCAGGGGCCGTCAGTAACTCTCACTTTCTCACAACGCCCCCACATGCTCTGAGCCACCCGGGACCCACCGGAGTGAGGAGTGAGGGGCAGGGTGCCTCCGCACGGACACAAAGGAGGGAAAACGTCAAAGCTCACAGGGAACAGCCTCAGATGGCGCCTCCGGTGGCCCTCTCCCTCCTGCAAACCCCCGTGGCTGCCACTCCCGCCTCCGGGCTTTTTGCGTAACCCCGCATCAACACCCGCAACCACTACTACCCAACCGGAGTGCAGGTCACGCGGAACCGCGACTGGTAGAGGCACCCCAGTAGGCAGAGTCCCTTGGGCTGTCTGCGTCCGCCTCTTGTCTCGCCTCCCATCCCGCTTGGCCCCCTCTCTTTCCCTCGAGGCTCCTCCTCGAACTCCATGCCGCCCGCACCTGCACCCGTAGCTGCCTTCACCACCCCAGCAACTCGCGCTTTGCAAGTGAAGAAGCCTAGGAGAGCTCCGTGACCGACCTTCGCGGGACGCCCCGAGGACCCCGGCTCCTTTAAGATGAAAAAGCAACAAAATCACGAGTAGAAGCGCGTGTCCCTTCCCTCAAACAAACACACGAGGTTCCACGCTCGCGGACATGTGACTCGCGCCCCGCCTCTTCCCCTCACCCCTGCCAGCCTCCACCCCCCCCCCCCCCAGGCCTCGCTGCACCTCAGGGCGGGGCCGCGGTGGGTGCAGTGCACTCAGGCCCAGGAGCTCGGAGGTCGTGGAGAATGCGCGGCAGCACCCCGGGCGAGGTGCCACCTGCCCGCCCACGCGCCCGCCGCCCGAGACGCGTGGCTCCCGGCCCAGCCGAGACCGCCCGCGGTGGCGTGAGTGAGGCGCGCCACGCGCCAGGCTTGGCGCGCCCTCCATCCCACCCACCCCCAGCCCGGCCTCTTACCAGAGAGAACGCCATGGGGCGACCTGAGCCCACTGCCTGGATGGGCAAGCTCAGGCGCACTGCCACGGGCCACCTCCGAGGCGCTATTTTTGCAACCAGCTGCGGCGCCGCCCACCGGACGGCTTAAGAAGCCCGAAGTAGCGGCCGTGCCCCCGCCCCCTGCGTCCTCCTCCGCCCGCAGAACCAACTCGGGACACCTGTTTCCCCAGGCTCGAGCACCAGCTCGCAAGTGCAGTCCACCCTCGACGCAGCACTACGCGCGCCCCGCGCCACGACGCCCTCGGAAGCCTCGCGTCCCCTCCCCCAGGGAGACTGGGAGGACCCCACCCAAGGGCTAGCGCCTCCTATCCCTCCCACTCCGGGATACCCTTAAAGGGGCCGCCCCTGCCAAGAGCGTGGGGCTGAGGTTACGTAGGGGCCAACAGGTGAGTGCAAGAGGTCAACAGCCTGAAGCTGCGGAGCGTCGGGACCTAGCGCGGGGGTGGGGGAGGGGAAAGCCAGGAGCCTGGCTGGGCGGCCGAGCTCGTGCCTCCCTACTCCCACCTCCCACCCCCATTGGGGTAGCCCAGAGCATTCCAGAAACCCCGAAATGACTGACCGAGCCTTGCTTATTGCAGAAGAGGAGCTGGGGCCGGGTGGAGGGCGTACTCGCCTTCGCGCTTCCTGTGTCTGTACCTGCTTAGGCAGGATTTGAGGGGAGCTGCTGGGGATTCATCCGAGTCACGAGCAGGGACCGGTCTGTGCCTTTGGGGGAGCTTCGCCCACTCCCCTGTGGGCACGGGGTTGGCTGAGACGAAACACCTGGGGTGAGGGGTTTCTAAGTCCAGAGGTTCTAATAACACAGAATTAGGCTGATTTTCCGAGGCAAAGTTGGGCCTGGAGCAAGTTCCTGGGGGAGGGGGGGAACCTCCTTTTCTCTTCATTTACCTAGCCAGCAACTTAAGAAATTTAGAATGTACCAAAGCAACACCGTCGTTTTAAGCTGAGGCCCAAAGAATACCTTGTATAGGGAAATAAAGGGGAGGGGTAAATACGTATTTATTAAAAGCCTGCTGTGTGCTCAACGCCTTACAAATGTAAGTTCATTTGATCGTCACAACAACTCTGGGAAATAGGTGTTGTAATTGTCACCATTTTTCTGTTGAGGAAACCCGTTAAGTGAGCACATTTTCATAGTTTTCCCCGCCTCTTTTGAAATAAGACTAGATTTCACCATAAGACAGGGAATTCTCTTCTTAAGTATAAGAAACAACTGAAAGGGGGGCGGGGGGACTGAGGGTCAGCTATAGAGAAGGGCACTGAACGTCAATGGGCCCCACCAGTCGGTCATTCTATAAGTACTTATTAAGCACCTACTGTGTGCACAGCGCTTAGTGCCGGAGAATACGAGCAGCGGGAGAAAACTGCCCTGGCTAATGAGAGAGACGGGTGCGAGCGACCCCGTCCGAGCCAGCCCGGTCTGGGATCAAGAGCGGGTCATCATCAGAGGGAAGGCGCTGGCATTAGGGGTATCAGAAGAGGCTTCTGGCAGGAGGTGGCCATTCAGCTGGAACTGGCGGGAAAGCAGGAAATCAGGAAACCGAGATGAGGAAGAAGCCCATCGCAGGCACGTGGAGTGGCCGGTGAAAACGCCCGGTCTGGAAACGAGTATTTTATGTGAGGGGCAGCCTGGCGGCCAGGGTACGCACCAAGCCCTACACGCTTCTTTCTGACATCTTTATTAGAACTTGCCCACCATCTGCACCTACCTCTGCGACCCCAATCCACCTAGAATTATTTACTTACACTCTCTCATATTGCTTCTTGAATTCTAAATCTTTTGCAGGACACTTTGTGGGAAGGGGAGGAGGACAGACAGGCACGAAGAGGAGAGAGACAGAAATAGAGCCCAGGAATTTACTTGGACTCTCCCTCAGGAACTGGAATCGAGTCCTCCAGCCTACCCCACACTGCAAGATACGGAGATGTGGGTTTTAGCTATGAAAGGAAAGACGGTGAGTGCCGGAGTGTTGTCGGAGAGAGTTAAACTAATCCCCAGCCTCCCTCCTCTGTGGAAGTGCTCTACTCTGCTCATTGTTTATGGGCCTGTGATTGGCATCTCCGGGATCCTTGAACGGGAGCAGGCAAGCTCTTTGATCACTAGGCGTGAGTGGGTTTCTCTCCGATGATAACTTATTTGGATGGGGGAAGGCCCCCTGGTAACGCTGAACAAACTGCACTAGGTAGGAGAGGCCGATAATTACTCTTTGCTCCCAAGAATGATGATTTTTTACAATATCCCCTTTTTAATATTGAGTGCTTGACAGTTTAACAAAGTAATTGCCAGTACATGATTTCACTTCATCATGGCACAATCCCCTAAGGAAAACAGGATATTATTAACCCCCCCCATTTTATAAATGAAGAAATTGGGGCCCAAACAAATTAATAAGTCAGTTACATATTGCTTTGGGGTTTTCAAGAATAATATTCCAAGGTAGGTAGTGCAGACAAGTAGAATTACCCTGGTTCTCAGCTCTTCGTGCTGCTGAGCTATGCTGGAGAAAGTAATACAACTACGCCAAGTGGGGTACAAAGAGATGTTAGCTAATCTCAGCTGAACACACGATGCCCCACAGTAATGCTTGATTCTGATTGAACTCTATTACCTCCACAGAGTAGTTGTTCCAAACCTCTTCTGTGCTGAAGGCCCCTACGACCACCCTCCTCCCCTCTCTATCCAAAAAGAAATTCAACCCCTGCTTTACTAAGAAAATAGAGTCAACTACTAGGTGATGTGGTTGAATACAGCCAGGTATAGTGGGTGGAACACTAGACCTAGAGTTAGGAAGACCTGTGTTCAGAGCCAGCCACGTAATAAATATACTTTACTAGCAATGTGACCTTGAGCAAAGTCACTCAACCTCCATGTGCCTTAGTTTCTTAAGCTGTAAAACAAGCCAGTAATAGCACCTACCTAAGAGGGTTGTTATGAGAATTAAATCCGTCCCTTTTCTTTCTTCCACTCATCGATCTATATCATTTCCCTGCCCTGTCCCCCATCCTGGCTTCCTTTTGATTCAGCCTCTGAGAAAGGAAGAGGTGGCCCTTCTTCCTTAGCCACCACCATCACCCAGCTCCATTTATGTGTTTGATCCCGCTTCTGTTGTCGGGTTTGCCCTCTTAATCGTTCTCTTTCTTCTTCAGTCTTTTTTTAAATCAGGGACGTGAATTATCACCAATGTAACCAATCAACACTACAGTTTGCCCACATGAGGTGTACTTTTGCATATAATTGTATATATTCACTGAGGCCTATGTTAATTATTGTATGTTTTAGTATGTTTTTGTTTTATTGCTTGTGTTTATTTCCCTTTATGCTAATATCATGCATATGTTGTAGTTATATTAGTCTGATAACTATATATGATTTTGTTCCTTGTTTGTTTCCTAATATGCAGCTGCTTTTGTATATTTTATTATTTATTAGGTCTACCGATATTATTATGGCTTTACTTTGTTCTACCCTTTTGCACATTTGCTCATGTTCCTGGAATATGCACACACTGCAGCAATAACACATGCATTTGACATGACTTGCCTGTAATTTAGACCTGTCGCCCCGAAGCAGCTTTCATACATTGTCTAGTGCATGTATATCTGATGTGTATTTGCTGTGAATAGAACCTTGACAGGCAATTGACTGGACAACTGGATTCGTCATCCTTATTCTGTTAGGTAATCGTGTTTATTTTGATGCTCTAATATATAATTCCAGATGTTACTTGTACCACCACTGATTTTGCAAGGAACTGAAAAATTCCTGACCCCAGGAGTGAATGTAGCTAGGCACTGCCCTGGATCTGTGTCTGTCAGTGTGTATAAATTTCCCAACAAGCCCCAGGAAGCTTAAAAATACAAGTTCCCTCTACTTAGTCTAGAAGGAGAGCGGAGACAAATATCTTGTGGGAGTAGGGGGATAGAAGTAAGCCACTCATTTGGGAGAGGATGGAGTTCCTCTCTGGAATCTTCACTAAGAGAGATGAGAGGAGTTCCTGAGAATCAGCACTACTACTATTGTTACTGATGATGTTGCTGCTGGCATTGTCTAAATCAGAAGGTTGAACTTTTTATAGAAGGCACGTGGAGCTGATAATAAAAGAATTTAGCTGAATTATTTTCCAAGAACAGTGGTGGCAAAGCTTTCCCCTTTTCTCTCTCTCCTCTCCTTCCCAAGGAAAGTTGTTAACCTTTCCAAAGCTTATTTCTGTCTCTTCAAAATTTACCTTTTACATTGCTGGTCACCTGGTCTTTAAAAGTTGGCATTGAGATAAAAGTATAGTATACCCAATGCATAAATTCTCAGTTGCTCAAGGGTAGATGCCAATTAGAATATTGTCAACTATAGACAGAAAGAAAAGGAAACACTAATTTGTGGGGATTAACCATACATCAGGACTCAAATTGAACCATGAGGATATATGTGTGTGTATAATTGTTCATATAATATATATGTGCATATATATGTATATCCCCAAAGCATGAAAAAAAACAAGACACATGAATCAATATTGTCATGGATTCCCTGAGCAAAGAATAATCTAAGCAGTGGTATTGGTATTATTGGGAAGGTTTGGTACAAAGAGGACTGGAATTACTCCTTTAGAAGCTGTTGCCTTATTGGCCTTTAGCGACTCCCCTCTTTATTCATTTCTATTTCATGTTTGGGAAAGAATGGCCCCACTCACAGCACAGTGGGGTCTGACTAAAGAACTAGCTAGTTCTCCAGACACCTTCAACCCACAAACCACCGTTATGTAAAGAAATGCAGAAAAAAGAGGATCACATACGAAACCATAAATTCCTGTTAGGAGCAGCATGAAGGTTTTTTAATGTATAAAAATTCAATACAATAATTCCAAAACAGGCCTGATAGTGTGTGTCTTCCCTGAACAACCCTCTACTCTCATCTTTGCAGTTTTAAATTGTTTCATTGATGCTTTTTAAATTTTTTGGTCTTGATAATACTACCACACTTCTTTCCTTCCCCAAAATAATTTTTAGAACTATTCCCTTATGGCATATAAGCATAATCAAACAAAACAAACCCTACCCAATAAACATTTCTGAAAATGGATATTTCCCTCACTAACTCTAATCCACCTCTTTATCAAGAGATAGGAAATACAATTCATCATCAGTGTTCTGGAGTTGTGGTTGGTCATGGCACTGATCTGAGTTCTGAAGTCTTTTAGAGTTGCTTTCATCTTTAATGCAGTAGTGATTGTGTAAATTCTTTTCCTGATTCTGCTCACTTCACTCTGGAGCAGTTCATACATGTTTTTCCATGTTTCTCTGAATCTATCACTGTAGTAATTTCTTACAAATCTGCTTCCCATGCACCTTTCCAAACATTTGCCCTCCAAAAAGCAACAACAACAACAACAACAAAAGACCAAAAAAATTCCAACAAGAAAAATAAAGTAAAAAAATATGCCTTGATCTGTATTTACACTCCATCAGTTCTACCCCCTTTCTAAAAACAAAAGCAAAAAATTGGGTCTTCCTCTTCGGCACAAGCTTGAAGTTCAGGAGCTACATGGGCGGTGGCCTGCTCTGGTAAGCATGGGACCTTTGACCTGCTCTGTTTTCCAAACTGGAAGAATTCCCCTTTCCTTAGTCAATATGGTGGTCTTCCTAGTCCATAGTAATGCTAAGTTTAGAGCAGACACTTGAACAGATTAACTTCTTGCAGCTCAGAAACTTGGAAGGGCCAGCTTCAGTCACACCATGACCCTGCCATACCATGCCCATCATCTTCCTGTTTTATTCAGCACCTAAAGTCTACTATCTAAGAGTCATTGAACAGGATTTGTTTGGTAGTTGTATATTCTGAATAGATCCTTCAGATCATTCATTTCATCCATAATATGTGGATAAAAGATACCATGCTATAAATGAGTCCATAAGGTAGCATTTTGGTTTTTCCAAATGGAATTATTTTTTTTTAACCAAAGAACAATAAACACGGTAGTATCTTCATTTCCTTATATCTCTCAGCCAGTTGTGAAATGGTAAAGATATGGTCTGTTGTGAAATACTCTTTTTTAAAAGTCTACTTGTTCTCTGTCATATTGTCATTGAAAATGTCTTCAGATTGTGTATAAATGATTCTCATACAAAATGTTCACACACACACAAACAATATATGTGTAGACATATAGATCTGTAACTGTTAACATTCTCTGTCATCTTCTTTATTGAGTTTTGAGATTTTTTACTATTCATTTAGCATTTCCCTTTTTAAAATAACTTGTAATTTGGTCCCTCAATGCCCTCACAGTTATATGGCCTCCAGCACAGCTTTTCTCTCTTCTTACTTGGTTCAATCCATCAATTTCTCATATTTATTCTCTTTACTATCATTTCTCTTTTCTAGATGGGCACCTCAGGGACCATAATGTTATGGCCCATGTGGAAGTGAAGGAACTGTTAATGGGCCCAGGCCTGCTGCAGTCAAAAAAGGAGCTTTGACCTGCTCTTGGAGCGCTTCCACTATCTTTGATAAGAAGTTGGTTTTTTTTTCATTTTTCCCTTCTGTTTGTACTTTTCCATCTTTACCCTTGAATGCTCTGTTTGAACATTCTTTAAAATAGAAGTTACGAGTATATCAGTGAGGACATTTCTAAAGAGACCTTTCAGGGAGTGACTTGCTCTGAAGGCAATAGAATTTCCAAGAAACAGGTTAGTGAAGGACATCAAGTATTTGATGCAAATTAGGACTTCACACTAACCGTTGACTTCGAGGAAAGAAAATACTCTTAAAATTGGAACATAAACTTTCCCAAACTCACCCGTTGGCACAAGAATGTAAAGTAAGGTGTGAATGTAATGTCCTCTTCAGGCTTTTAAAAACTTGCATGGAATAGAAAGCTAATTTCTGCCTCACTTGAGAGAGACTGAGGATTTCAGAAAAGCCGAACACTAGTTAACAAGGGTGAGAAAATTAAAAGTGGCAGGAAAGCCACTTCTAATGAATGACTACCCTGAAGTTCTTGAAACAGAGACTGAAACCCATTCTCTTTTTTCCTATATCAATTCTACAGCTTTTGAAAAGGTAGGGTAAGCTGAAGATTGTTTACCATTTAAGCCTGGGTTAGATTAAGGTATAATTTATAGCAATGGAAGATTAATGATTAATCCCTGACATTGGCAAATCAGGTGCCCAGAGGATCAGATGCTTATTCCTGATGGACACCTACAGTTGCTTCTGCTTCTGGTCTCTGACTCAGCTAGGTAGTACCAAGCTCTTTCTTTTCATCTGGCAAACTTATGCTTTTTTTTTTTTCAGAAAGGACAGATACCTTTAGTCCTGAATTACATGCTGCCTTCCTAGTTAGATTGTAAATTTGAGTGCAGGGACTGCCATTTGCCTCTTTTTGTATCCCTAACACTTGGCTCAGTGCCTGGTACATCATTGGTGCTTAATAAATGTTGACTGGTTGATTGATTGACAGAAGCCTCTCTAGTTCACTTCCTTGACTTGGCGGTAAATTAATTCCTAAGCAAAAAGCTAGAGAGGTGTGAGGGAAAGGTGTTGAGTCAGTCTGTGCCCAAGGGGCAGATTGTCTCTGCTGGCTTTTTCATGTGCACCTGCGTTACTTAAATCTCAGGCGGGGCTCTAAGGTGCAGAGTGCTTTATTTACACTTTTAAAGGGCTGAGTTTTCCTCTTCACCTTTAACTGCTGAAGCCAAACTCCAACACCCTCCCAGAGGGAAGGTGCCTGATTGAACCTAAGCGTTCATAAGTGTTATGTTAATATTAACGGAAGAACAAAATCCTAGAAAATGACCCTAACAGACATGGAGTCCACATTCTTCACTTTACAGATGAGGAAACAGCTATTCCAAGATGGAAAGACCCCAGGAAGTTCCTGTAGCTAGTTACTGGCAAAGTTAGAGACCACAGGATCTTTGACTGCTGGGCCAGTGTTAATTAATGATGAAACTCTGCTGCTTTTCTCTTCATAGAGTTGAATTAATATTAATACATTGTTAATTCCAGCCATATTGTGCTATTGGAAGGCCATATTGTGCTATTGGAAGCTTGACCTTCGAGAAGACAAAGCTATAGATATATCACTCCAGATCCACCGTCCACTTGTTCTACTTAGGCCACCTAGGAAGGATAGGAAACAATTTTGTAAACCAGGCGTGTTTCTCTGGAATATTATGTCATTATGGGGTAGGAGAGGAAGTTATGTTTTTAGAATAAAGAATAACAAACTGGAGCATGTCCATAATAGGGTAATAGGAAACTAGGATGGGGAGGCAGTGTAAGGCAATGGAAAGAGCTGGATTGGTCATCAGAGGGCCTGGGTTCAAATTTGGTTTTGGCTACTCATGTTTGTGACCTTGGATGAGTCTGTTTTCTGCTCAGGGCATTTGTTTTCTCAGCTGCAAACTGAGGGATTTGGATGTGATGACCCAGTTTTAAGATCTATGAATCCATTAGAGTTCCTGTGATCCTGTGACCTTGGGATGTTTAACGTGAAAAGAGAAGACTTGAGGGGGCAAGAGAGTGGCTTTCAGTTATTTGAAGAATTATCAGGTAAATGGCTTTACTTGATTCTAGAGGGAAGAACAAGGATAGAAGATAAAAGGACGTAGATTTCAGCTCTATATAAGGAAAAGATTCCTAGTCATGAGAGCTAACCTGAAGTGGATCCAACCAGCCAGCTCTGGAGGTATGGATCACCAATTGTTTGAAAGAGCATAAAGGGGATCCCTTCTTGGGGGCAAGTTGGACTAGTTCAGTGGCGTCAAACTCAGACATAGAAAAGGGGAGGGCATAGACAGGGATCCCTGTGGGCCACGTGTTGGCAGTTTTAAAATGTAATATTATCTATATTTTATTATATCTTTATTTTGTTAAATATTTCCTAATTACATTTTAATCTGACTCAGGCTCCAGTCAAGGATGTTGCAGATGTTTGACACCTCTGGCTTAGATGACTAGTGAACTCTCTTCCAATGCTGAGATTCCATGATGAGGGCCTGGAAAACATACCAGCCCAGAACAGCTAGCACAATGCCGGGTACGCAGGAGTTTATTGATTTCAGTTCTCTTTTGCTCCCTCTATCACACCAAGGATGGGGTGGTAGTTTAGGCCAGTGGTTCCCAAAATGTGGGTCCAGGATCCTTGGGTCCCTGATACCCTTCCAAGGGATCCTCGAGCTCAAAACTATTTTCATAGTAATACTAAGACACTTTAATTTCTAATAAGTAAGTATCAATACATAGAACCTAAATAACAAAAGCTGTTGGTGGCAGAAGGGAGGTTCCTCAATAATTTTTAAGAGTATAAAAGGTATCCTGAGACCAAAAAGCCTGAGAACCACTGCTCTAGATGATGGCTTGGGTACCCAATGTAGTGGGAAGGAGTAATTGTTTCTAGAAGAATTCCCTTGTAGAAGCATATATTGTTAGCTCTGTAGCCTTCCCTTCCACCATCACCAGGCCTGCTTCTCTGGCTCTGGAGGCCTGCACAGTGGCAATCTACTCTTTTTTCCAGAGACCCCCATCTGTCTCCTGTTCTTTCTCACAGGGAATTTCCTTCCTCCCTTCTTCCACCCTTTCTGTCCCTAAAGCAAGTCCAAAGCCCTATGAGGTTTAATAAAGCAGGAGTTCTTAACTTTTTTATGTCAAAGACCCCTTTGGCATTCTGGAGAAGCCTGCTGACTTTTTCTTAGAAAGATGTTTTTAAATAATTGAAGGAAATGATACATTTCAAGTACAGGTTGGTGAATATAAAGATGTAATTTTTTTCCCCATTTCACAGACCTCCTAAAATCTAACTGTGGATCTCTGAGGATATATAATATATAATTCCACTCCTGGTTAAGAACCCCAGTTCTAAAGGCATACCTCCTAGAGTCCAAGAATCAACATCCCTGGAGTTGATGGTCCACCAGGGAGACAGAGCCTCAAAAGCTGCTCCCCCAATGCATGGACTAAGTGGAGACCATCTGAACCTCTCCAGGTTGCATTTATGTAGCTGGCACGCCTTCTGCTTTTCATACATACCTTCCTTTGTTTCTACTCTCCCTTCCTACCCCCCACCCCAGAGGGGGTGTTTCCCTCCTTAGCTAACAGCAACAAAGGAACTAGTAGGGGTAAAGCAAGAGACAAAGGGGAAAGTCTCACAATAAAAACACCTTGGTATTCATTGAACGTGAATGGACCTTGGCCCTGCTTTTTCTGAGTTTCTCTAGATCAACTAATTTTGCAATTTATCCTCTTTTCTGGATGCCCAAGTCAACCTTTTATTCTTACAATTCTTGCTCCCGAATCTCTCTGCCTTCACCAGAGAAAATTCCACTCTATGCTTCTCTGCACAACTCCTCCCTCCATGCTTGCCCCTCTCAACCTTCCTCTCTAGTTATTTTCAAAGTGAAAAGACAAGTAGTGTGTAGAGAATGCCTTTTGGATGATAGACAAAGGTCTGAGGTAAGATTTCTCTTCATTTAAGAGAGGAACCCAGATTTCTCTTCTCAGGTGTCCTTTTGAACACCCCCCCCAAATATGTTTATTTCATTAAATATTTCTCAATTATATGTAATTTTAAATCACTTTTTTACAGTGTAAATTCCAAATTCTCTCCCTCCTTCCCTTCCCCCCTCCTTGAAAGGGCAAGTAATTTTATATAGATTATAAATGTGAAGTCATGTAAAACATAGTTATATATTAGCTGTGCTGCAAAAGAAAACAGACCAAAAAAGAAAAATAAATATTAAAAAGTATTCTTTGATCTGCACTCAGACTCCATCAGTTCTTTCTCTGGAGGTGAATAGCATTTTTATTTTATCAAAAATCCTTCAGAATTGTCTTGAATCATTGCATTGATCATAATAGCTAAGGCATTCCCATTTGATCATTGCACAATATTGCTGTTACTGTGTGCAATGGTCTCCTGGTTCTGTTCATTTCACTTTGTATTAGTTCATATAAGTCTCCCCAGGTTTTTCTGAAACCATTTTGCTCATCATTTCTTACGATACAATAGTTTTCCATCAATTATATAACAGAATTTGTTCAACCATTCCCCAATTGATAGGACTCCCCTCATTTTCTAATTCTTTGTCACCACAAAAAGAGCAGGTATAAATATTTTTTGTACAAACAGGACTTTTTCTTTTTTCTTGAATTTCTTTGGGATACAGACCTAGTAGTCAAGGGGTATGCACAGTTTTATAGCTCTTAGCATTGTTCTGATTTGGGGGGGGGGGGTGGAGTAGTCCTTGCACTGGCTCACAGTCTGTGTTGTGTTGTTGGTGTTTTCATATTGTTTAAAATCAACAACAACCACAGACCTATGATTTCCTCATTTTGGGGAGCTCCAGGTGAGGCACTTTCTCTACCAAGGCAGATCTGCACCTCTTTGCACACTTCTGACTCTTTCACTGGTTCATCTTCCTCCTCCCCTCCTCTACACCTGGGCTTTACCCTGTGCTCTCTTTTCCTTCTCTTCCTCCTCTCTTTGAAAGTCTGTTTATTCCCATGCTTCAACTATCACCTCCATGCAGATGATTCTCACTTCAAAATCACTGGCTCTGGCTTCTCTGTGCTCCAGAAATACCTTTCTAAGACCGTCTGCTTTGCTATTTGTCTCCTCAGCACAGTGCTTTGCATATAATAAACACTTAATAAATGCTTTATTCATTTAACCAGTTATTTCAAAGACTTGCCTGGGGGACACCAAGAGTTTAAGTGACTTAGTAGGGTCAGACAGTCAGTGTCAGAGACAAGAGCTTGAACCCTGATTCCAGTTGGAGGCCAGGTATTTATCTGCTCCACCCTACTCGCTCTCTCTCCTTTATTCCCCCTAAACAGACTAAAAACCCTTGAAGGCAGGAACTGTGGATTCAATAACAAAATCAACAAAGCTTTATTAATCACCAACTACAGGCGGCTGCAGGAGATACAAAGATAAATAAGACTTAATCCTGCCCTTAGGGAGTTTATAACCTAGTAAGGGTAATGATCTGGACGAAAATAACCATGACACAATAAAGAACATAACTGCATGAGAGAGATCCAAAGTACATAGCAAGATCTAAGGAAAGAAAATAGTAGTTCTGACTGGGTAAAATAGAGGGAACAAAAAGCTGTTTGAAGAGCTAGGAACTGAACTGAGTCTTAATGAATGGGAGGGATTTCATCAGGCAAAGATTTGATGGGATTTATAAGTGTAAGGGATTGTAAAGTCTAGGGGTTCAAAACCTGGATAGAAATAGATAGATATACATAGTTATGTGTGTGTGTATCAGTGAACCTACAAATCACAGCCTGATTTATCATTTCATTGTCTAGACTTAAAAATGATGAAGAAAACGTGAATAGTGCAGATTAGTCTTAAAAATGTAAACATATATTTGTATGTACCGCATATATAAATTCATCTTGTTTACAGTTACCTAGGGATAGATCATTGTACTTTAATATAACTGGTTTCCTCTTCAATCTGGTGCATTTTCATTTATGCATTTAAAACATTATTCTAAGAAGGGGTACAATAGGATTTGCCAGATTCTCAGAGGGGCCATGACACACACACAAAAGATTAAGAACCCCTGATACAGTACAATCCTCTCATGTTATGGATTAGAAGACAGAGGCCCAAAGAAGTTAAGTGTGCTCCCCAGAATTACAGAACAAAGACCAGAATCCTGTTCTTCTGAATGAAAATCCAGTCCTCAATTCAGGACTATGTTAGAGCCAGTTCATACCAGTTTTCATCAATCCATTGTTAAATGTCAGTGGGAATATTTACATCTCAGAAATCAGTGAACATGCAAACTACAACCCAATTTATTGTTTTGTTGTTTGTCTAGACTTAAGAAGTGATGGAGAAAAATGTTAAATGGATATTTGTCACCACAAAAATGTACACATAATGTATATTTGTCACACACACAAGAGTGGACTGTTAAACTTCTGGTGCTTATTCCACTAGACTACACTGGCCTGCCATATAGAATTTGAGGGGCTAATGGGACATCCAAGTGGAGGTACTCAGAAGGCAATTGGAAAGGTATGTCTGGTGCTTAGAGAAGCCAGGACTAGAGATATTGAAGTGAGAATTATCTTGTTGGAGGTGATATTTGATGCTAAGGGAATAAGTGACATTGACAAAAGAGTAGGAATAGAGGGAGAAGAGGTCAAGGACAGGGTCTTGGGTCATGTCCACGTGCAGAGAATGGGAAGAGGGAGAGGAACCCAGTGTAGAAGACAGAGAAGTAGTCTGAGATGCATGGAGACATAGTGTCATAGAAGTGAAGAGGATCGCCCAGGATAGTAGGGAATGTTTGTAATCCCTATTACTGGGGAGGCTGAGACTGGTGGATCTCTTGAGTTTACAAGTCCTGAGCTGTATTGGGGCTAAAGCCAAATAGGGGTCTGCGCTAAGTCCATCACCAATATGGTAAGTCTTTGGGATTGAGGGGCCACTAGGCTGCTTAAGGGACAAATGAGCCCCAAGTGGAAAAAAGCTTCCATGTTGATCAGTTGTGGAATTGGGTCTGAGAGTGGCTGCTGCATTTCCCACCAGGAAAGAGGAAGAGAAAGAAGGAGGAGAAAAGATGAGAGAGGAGGAGGAAAGCATAGAAAGAAACAAGGTATGTTGAGGTACCACCCCACACCCATTAAATCAACAAATACAATTAAAAGCAATGAAATCCAATGCTGACTAAGTTGTGGAGAAATAGCACCATTTATTCATTATTGGTGGAACTGGAAACTTGTAGACTCATTTTGCAGAAAAATCTGGCAGTACATAGTAAAAGTTTTGGGTTTGTTTTTTTTTTTAATTATCACATGCTTGGACTCTGTTGTTGGAAATATAACCTGAAAACGTAATGAAAACAATTACTCCCACTCCCTTAGGGATATGTTCAGAGGTGGGGGGAATCAAATCAAACATGTTCAACAGTGGGGGGATGGTTAAATAATTGTGATACATAAATGTAATGGATTGTTATAATGAGATTACCATGAGACTAACATGTATGAGGAATACAGATAAATCTGGAAAGGCCATTACTAAATAACACAAAGCAAAAAAAGAAAAAAGTATGCAGAGGAATGAGATGCACACTTATTACAGATGATATAAAAATGAATAAATGAATGAACAGGCAGGATATCCTGATGGGGGTTAGAGTAACTGAGAAAGTATTATGATACTGTTTTCAATGAAATTAAGTAATATAATGAAAATAGTAAATATATTTGTTTGTAAAGATCTCCAATGTTAAGTTCTAGTAAGATATTTAGTTTTTAAAAATTGAATTTGACTGTATTCTTCAGTTCCTAACTCACTGTATTATATACAAAAGACATTCTATAAATGTCTATTGAATTGAATGCTGTGAGAATCCATCTCTTACGTTTTTCTCCTGATAAATATCTCTCTTCTCCCAATGTCCTTATGTAAAATATCCTTAGTAGCTCCATAAGTAGTGCCTCCCTCAGAGGAGGATCAAATAAAATCACATATACTAGACATCTGCAAACCTTCAAGTGCTATAAAACACTCTTAATATGCTTATTAAAGCATCTGTCAAAATGTTGGTGTTCTACATCTCTGTTAAACACAAAAAGCAGAGGGTGGTGGTGTTTTTTTTTTTAATGGTGTTTGACCATTTCAGGGCTTTGTGATCTGTGAAATAAACACCAACTACACAGATAGGAACATAATTAATCCATAGCCCAGACAATAGAAAATTATTCCTTTTGGACTGCAGCCAGCCTCTGTTCCCTGGATATCAATTTTCTGCTAAAGAAAGCTTCATCACTATCCCCAGGCCCTGCTGTAAGCATCTGCGGTCACAAAGAACCTTTTAGAATAATCAAGGGCGATGAGGTTGGTGTTTACCTTGACAAACTGGGTTTTAATTGGTTAAAAGCCCTGTGGCACAAAGGGGGTCCAGATTTCTTTATCTGGTTCATTCTTAGTCAAGAGCAGAGGCCACACAGTGAGAAAGTGGGCTATTGCTTTGCAATAATAAACAGTGTTCAGGTTAAGTCCTTATCTCAAGGCAGCACTAGCACTACCAAAGTGCCTCGGTTGATCCCAAGTCCTTTACAACTTGAGAGTTCAATGAGCTGCTAATGATGAAAAATCTCATTTATCCTTAAAATCCTCTTCTTTTCTATTTTATTTTAAAGGTCACTTTTCTTCCACTCCCCATTCTGTAGTCCTACAATTCAAACTTTTTACTGGGTTGCATAATTGAACTAGCTTTTTGAATGACATATAAAGGAGTATATAAGTATCCAAGATGCAATTTTATATCTGGGTAAAAAATGGGTATCTCATCTCTGTATGTATCCCTCAAGAGTTTTCAAGTGAAAAATTATTGACTAGTCATAGGAAAGGGGTTGAAGTATTTCCTTTTTCCATCCCTCCTTCCTTCCTTCTTCCCTACCTCTTTTCTTTTTTCCTTCTTTCTTTCCTCCCTCTCTTCCTCCCTTCCTTCCTCCCTTCCTTTCTCCTTCTCTTCCTTTCTGTCTCTCTCTGAAAAAAAAGTAAGTTCACATAAACCTTAGTTGGTAGGGGTAATAAGAGCCTCTACCCTATTGCCCATGTGTTCCTACAGACTCCACTTTGCTACTGGTGGTAAGAACTCCATCTTCATCATTAGTTCCAGGTCCTCCTTCTTGATTGTGACTTTTGTTAGACCCTTTCCCACTCCTGTTTGCCCTTCTGCTCCACCTCCAATCCCAGGCTGAGCCAGAACAGTCTCCAGGTGAGAGCTTGGCCAGGATCTCCTTCTCTTCCACAGATTTCTTTCTTCAACAACTTACTCCAGGTTCATTCATTCTGCCACTGTCATTGTTTTCTGCACCTTCTGGCAACTGCTGGGTTGCAGCATTTCTTAATAAGAAAGGTAGTATCTTAAATTAATATTGTCTTGCAGAGTGACAAGCAATACTTTGTTTTTTTCTAACGGAGCTATTTCTTCTTGGACAAGTCTAGTTGAACCCAGCAATTTCTTCTTTCGAAAAAAAATTGTGTTGCTATCTTTCTTATATAACCATTGTTCTTAACCAGATCCCCTATTCAGCAAGCCATCCCTTGCAGCAAAGACTAAAGAAGAGAGAGTGGGGAGAAGCAGTTTAGCAAAACTATTCAATACATCAACTGTGTTTGCTAGTGTATGTAATGGTCTACACCCATAGTTTCCCACCTCTGCAAAGAAAGGAGGGAGGGGTGTTTTCTCTTAGGTTCACCAGGGCCCAGCTTTGTAATCTAGCAATGTCAGCCTTTGGTTTGAAAACAGCATTGATTTTCCCATAATTTGTTGTAAGGAGTGTGAATCATGGCTATTCCTTCCCTTGCCATCAGGATGATCATATCTCCCCTCCCTGTATAGCATGGACATGTGCATTAACACTTTGTTAAGAGAATGATTGACAGCTCCAGATTGCTTTCCGGGAACTGTAGTCATTATTGGTTTCTATTGATTGGGGCTGCTCCCAAGCTAATTGGCTTGCTAGGACTCAGGAAGACAGACTCTTATCCCAGGAACTGCCCCTTTGTATCAGCATGGAAAGGAGGGACAACTCGGGGCCCTTTTTTGTCTGTTCACCTTTGTTGTGTTCAGAAGACAGACCAGAGGGTAGCATGGTGGACTTGCTTTGCACAGGTATCTCCCTCTCAGTCCTGCCAGAAACTAGGAGAAGACAAAGGGCACATAGGCTTAGGAGTTACATGTATTACCTGATGGTTTTCTGAGCACTGTTCAGAAATTAGAGGCCCTGACATCGAATTTACCTAGACTAAAAGATTAATCCTGGATAAAAAGACAGGCCTTGCCCTCAAAAAACCTACATTCTCTCTGGAGAATTAATTTACATACATGGATATATACAAATATTCACAAAATAAAAAACAAATGTAAATAGCTGGGGAAAATCAGAAAAGGCCTTTGAAGGTGGCATTTGTACTCACCTTTGAAGATGTTGACAAAAGCCAGAGGGAAGAAAGGCTGCAAAAAGAGGCCTTGGATCTAGGCTTAAGTGGACTCAGGTTCAGTCTTGCATAGTTTTACCCTCAAGAGAGAGGATCAGGCTTTTTTTTTTCTCTCAAACTCTCTGATTCATATACCTCCACTCCAGGGTAGAACACTGCAGAAAAATCTCTCAAACAAAGCTTGGATATAGCTTATATCTAAGATCTCCTCTAGAAAGGATTAACCAATTTTCTTTTAGAAAAATATTCAATGAACAAAGGTATAGGACAGTTATTTATTTCTTCTATCACAAAAGAAATGCTCAAAACACAAAAGATTCAGAAGCACATATTAACAAATAATTAAAACATGAAACACTTAAAGGGAGCATTGTCTTGAATAGCACAACTAAGTGCTACCGTGAATAGAGCATGGGGCCTGTAGCTAAGAAGGCCTGAGTTCAAATCTGGCCTCAGATACTTAACTTGCTGTGTCACTCTGGGCAAGTCATTTCACCTCCATCTGCTTCAGTTTTCTCAGTTGCAAATAATATAGCACCAATCTCCTAGAGTTGTTTTGAGGATTAAATGAGATATTTGTAAAGTGTTTAGCACAGGGCCTGGCACATGGTAGTCATTTAATAAATGTATTTTCCTTCTGATCTTTTTTTTAGGTGAAATGTCAGGGGGTTATTTAGTTTCAAGGAAGATCAATAAATTGCTCATCCTTTTATTATTTGCTTCTTATCCACAGGCTCCTTGAAAAAGGAGGCACACAAATCACCAGAGGTGGTTGCCACTTCTTGCCAGGTTGAAAGAATCTTCACTCTGGGCTATAATTTAGTCTTTTCTTTCTGATTTGGAACTAGATCTCCATCTTGACAAAGGTCTTGATGTTCTGACCTTGGATGTGCTTATCCACAGCAGCCTGTGCTTTGGCTATACCTAAAAATGACTCAAGAACCCTAAATTCTGGCCAACCAAGTGTAAATAGTTCTCCCTTTTAATGGTGGTCATCTCCTCTGAGAAGCAGTGCCATTCCAGAAAGTGCTTCTTGCTGCCAGCCAGAATTTGCAAACTTTCAAACTCAAGAAGTAGCCCACCGGGGTTAGAAAATGTTCGTCACTTGTCCACACACCTATGCTCAGGGAAAGAAACACAAAGAAGAGAAAAAGACTTAAGGTACATACATTCTCAGGCTTACCCATACAAACACATTCTCTTCATACCACCACTATAACTGTTGCTGGGAAGGGGAAGGGAGAAAGGGCTTCCTCTCCTACCATCCCTTTTGGGAAGTTCAAGGGAAAACTGGCAGAATCCCAAATGATTAAGCCAAAAGAGAAGTTTTTTTTACTTCCTCAGTTTCTCTTACAGCCTACTGAGTGAATGGCTCTTCCTGCCAATCATTTTGGACACAATCCCCTCTCATGGGGACCTGGGGACTAACTAGAAGTTGCTGATCATACACATCCTTTAACAAGAGGCCAGCGCACGTGTCCTACTGGGAGGGACCAAGGCATAGGCCTATCTTCATGTATATTCCAAGGGATGCTCTCTAATGACAAACAACCCTAGAATTCTAAAAGACCCAGGTGAGAAAGGAATGCATTCCAGGCCCAAATGATAGCTTGTGCAGAGGTACTGAGATGGGAATGAAATGTTCTATGCAAAGAACAACATGTAGACCAGTTTGGCTACTGCAGAGTATGTGAAAGGGAGGAGCAGTTACAGAATTTGTAAGTTCGGTGCACAGTTGGGACGCATCTATCTGGAAGCAAAGGCATATAGTTTTCTATAGAGACAGAGGGACAGAAAGGAAGAGTGTTTTGGGCAGGAAGCAACAAGACTTGACAGGAGAGAAGAGTTGTCTATGGGCTGAAAAGAGAACTAGCTCTAGCAGTCAAGGGGAGAACTTCAGAGAGGAAGAGATCCAAGAAGCCAAGCTGAGCCCACTCACCCAGCAAAGACTGAAAAATTAAGTCGCTTTAGCCACATGGGGAGACTTAACATCTTTATGCAACATTCTCCATGCAATGTAGTAAGTTGACCATAAAAATCATTCCCCCCTCACCTCTGGGACATGAAGGCCAAGATTTTAATGAATGACTCTTCATTCTGGCTTCCACATTGGAGTTCCAATGGGAGAGAAGCCTCATCAGTGTGAGACAAATGGCCAAAACTTCAGAAAGGATTCAGATTTAGTGAAACATCAGGAAATGCTTGAATCCAAAAAAGGAGAAAAAAAAGAACAAAACTATTGCATTGTGACCTTGGGCAACTCATCTGTAAAATGAGGGAGTTGGACTAGATGACTTTTGGGGCTGATGCCAATTTTAGGTCTTGTATCCTAAATGGGGCTGGAATGTCAATATACACAGTGACAACCACAATGTAAATATGTGTGTGTTCAGTCATTCTAAGTTGTGCCTGACTCTTCGAGACTCCATCTTTGGTGTTTTCTTGGCAGACACTGAGGTGGTTTGCCATTTCCTTTTCGAGCTCATTTTACAGATGAGGAAACTGAGGCAAATAGGGTTAAGTGACTTGCCAAGGGTCACACAGCCTCATAAGTATCTGAGGTCAGATTTGAACTCAGTTCTTCCTAACTCCAGGCCTGACATTTTAGCCGCTGTACCACCTAGATGCCCCAGTGTAAAAATAAAGAACAAAAAATAAGAAAGAAAACTAAAAGGAAGTCTAACAGTAAGCATGATCTCAAATAACATCTAATCCTACTTCTCCTTTCCTGTGCAGATGGAGGGCTGTAAGAGGCAGAATGGTGTCTATATTATTAGAAGATGTTATTGTAAGGTTTTTCTTGTCTCTCTGAGTCTTCAATTCAGACGGGTTAAAGTAAGAGAGAGGTTATATCCCCAAATAATTGTGACATCAAAAGGTATCAGTCAATAAAACATTTATATTCCTTTCAAAAAGAAAGCACAAGTGATAGAGAGATTTCCATGTGTGGTGTAGGAGACAGCAGGGACAGAGAGTGAGTGACATGGCAGCTATAAAGTAAGCCCAGAGCCCCAGCTTTTCACTGCACCCTTTCCTGAGAAGAACTCAGTGTGAGCTCAGTATCTGCTTTCATGATTAACCAGCAATGACTAGATTTAATCTTGTAAAACTGATCTACATCAGGTGTTTTCTGAGCTCTTTTAGTTTTGTCTGGAGAAGAGAGTGCCTAGGAGGTAGGGAAGCATAAAGGGACCTGGAGCACAGGGAAATAGGTTAGGACATTATAATTCACCCCCAAATGGAGACATCCTCGTGGGGTGTCTCTTCACTGTTGATAGCCAGCTGTGTTATACTTGGTTTTTCCCCAGAAAAGTCTGAAACTGAATTAGAACTGACAAAATCTTTCTTCATTGACAGTGATATTTTTCTTATGCCAGAATTTTCTTTCTTGCAATAAATTAACATGAGCAGTTCTAGAAGTATTGAGAAGTGAAGTCTTAATGTCAACACAAGTTCTTTTTTTTTTCGATTAAAAGGCATTAATTTTTCTCTTCCTTCCGCCTATTTAAAAGAAAAAAACCTTCAGAATAAATATGCATGGTCATACAAAACAAATTCCTACATTTTATTGTTCAATCATTTCAGTCGTGTCTGACTCTTCATGACCCAAATAGGGATTTTCCTGGCAAAGATACTGGAATGGTTTGCCATTTCTTTTTCTAGTTCATTTTAGAGATGAGAAAACTGAGGCAAACAGGTTAAGGGACTTGGTTGCAGTTAGTAATTGTCTAAGGCCACATCTGAACTTGGGTCTTCCTGACTACAGGCCCACCACTCTATCCACTGCACCACCTACTTGCCCTAAATTCTCACATTAGACAAGTCCAAAAATGAATGTCTCATTAAGCGGCTATGACCTGTATTGGGAACAGGCTTCATCATTACTCCGGAATCATGGTTGGCCATTTTGTTAATTCCAATTCTTAAGTATTCCAAAATTGTTTTTCTCTACAAATTGTTACTATAAATGGTATGAATACAAAATGTATAAATTATTCAACTGGTCCTACTTACTTTACTCTGCATTAATTACTTCCTACAAGGTTTCTCTGAACCTATCCCCTTAGTAACTTCTTAGTTACTAAGTAACTTAGTAACAGGCACACCTGTAGTTTACTCAATCCTTACAGTTTTTCAGAATATACTTGCGACTGAACCCCAGCCCTGGGAATTTAGGTTGTCCTTCCTGTGCTCCTATAGAATGCTGCGTCAGGCACCGAGCTTCTCTTACCTAAGAGAAGAAACTCAAGTGGTAAAAAAAAAAAAAACAGAGGTTCTGTAACCAGCACCAGGCTGGGGTTGGCTTCCCTGCACCTTTAGCACGTAGCTCTTATCCTCCTTCCCTGCCCATAGAACGCTAATCAGTGTTGAGTTAAAATTCTGCCCTTTTTAATGTGTTCAGTAAGGAACAGGCTCTGTCTTTTGTAGGACCTGAAATCTGTCCAGAGTTGCTACTTAATTGCTTTTGTCTCCTCCTGTTTCTGACTTGATACTTGAAGCTAGAGTTTCCTGATAGGCTGAAGAGAAGCTAACCACTGGCCTCTTCTCAATACCCCCCCCAACACACACACCCCTCACTCCCACCCACAGCTGCCACTTCCCACAGCTCTCCTACCACAGTCCCCAGTTCACAACTCCCTAGAGGTCTGGACATAATTATAGTCCATTAATTAGTACATCAGGGTCCTAGTGTACAAGGCAGGCTCTTGAACATTGCATGTAGAGATTCCAGGATTCTGCCTCAGTGACAAAGGCTGAAAGTGAGGTTCTTTCTCCAATTCCCTCCTAGATACCCCCAATACACAATCCTAATGCTATGGAATAATAGAAATTCAGTTGAAAAAACTAAACAATCATCTAGTCAATTCATAGCAGGGGGAGAAATCCCCTCTAAAATACCACTTACAAATGATTTGGCCATCACTGTGCAGTAGATAGAGTGCTGGTCCTGGAGACAGGAGGGCCTTGGTTCAGTTGGCCTCAGATTCTTACTAGTTGTGTGACCCTGGACAAATCACTTAACCCTGTTTGCCTCAGTTTCCTCATCTGTAAAAACAACTGGAAAAGGAAATGGCAAACTATTCCAGTATCTTTGCCAAGAAAACCTCATATGGAGTCACAGAGTTGGACATGACTAATCAACCGAAAAAAAAAAAAAAGGAAGAACCACAGTTATGGGGAGCACGCTCTTCTCCCTTCCTGAGCTGACATTTCTGTATTAGAAGGAAAATCCTCTGGGGGTGAAGTGTTTGGCTTCTTTTGATAGGTCCTCATTTCATGGAAAATCTGCCACTTGTAAGTTGACTTTCAAAAAAAAAACCTAATTTCTTTTCCTTTGTTGGACTTGAACCCAAGTTTTCCTGACTTTGACCCCAGTACCCTAACTTCAAACTTGACCTCCAATTTGGGAGATTTCTTTCCTAAGCAGAAAAAAAATCCGTTTGTATTAAGTATGGTTTATTGTAATCCTTTTTGCTTTCATGCTGAGTTAATAGATTTCTTTGAGGCATTTCCACTTATAACCTCATCATTTACCTGCTAAAAGTTAGACAATTTTTTGGTAGCTTCAGCAAGAAGTCAGAATACACTTCCTCATCTCCCCTGACCCTTCTAGGATAACAGTAGCTTCTTCCAAAGTCATTCCCAAGATAATTATTAATACCTGAACTGGGCAGGTTGCCCACCCTGAGATAACAGCTGCCTCCCCAAAATCACAGAAGGTCTCTTCTGCAGGCTAATTACAAAGAACAGCCTGTTATAGGCCCTCCCTGAGATAAATCACCTTCATCTAAGGTCACGGAGGGTCTTGTATGTATGTCAAGGTTGAGTTACCCCAAAGACTGATAATGAGTTCAGAACAGACTGGTGAACTTAGTCACATGTGTCCTGGCTAATTATCACACCAAAATCTTCAAGACTGATTGAAAAGTGAGAAAAAAAAAGTAGAGGTGGGAGAGTGAGATAACTGCTGCTAAGTAATGGAAGGGATACAGCTTTTTTCTATATATAAATGTAACAAGACATTCTCCAATATTCATACTTCAGTCTGTGGAGAACTGGGCCCCTCTCATTTCCTGAGGGGGTGGAGAAGCCTCTTGAGAGGCAGCTGATCAGGAGATTTTGAGAGGGCATCAGGACATTGGCCTAAGGAAACTTCCTGAGTTGCCATTACTATGGCAATCCCTAATGCCTGAGCAGCTGCTGCCACTGCTGCTGCTACTGCAATCAAAAATGAGCCTTAGCAGCAACCAGGACACTGGCCCAAGGAAACTTCCTGAGTTGCCATTCCTATGGCAATCCCTAATGCCTGAGCAGCTGCTGCCACTGCTGCTGGGGCTGCTACTGCATTAAAAAATGAGCTTTAGCAGCAACCTGAAGGAGACTGAGTGAAATATCAAGAAACTGTGACCTACAGAAAGCAGGGAGAACCATCACCATGGCACCCCGGGCATAGGAACAAAGCTGCTGAGGCCAGTACCACACTGGAGGGCCAAGAGGAGTGACTGGGCAGATCCAGAAGGCCAGATCCAAGATGAGAATTCCATTTCCTCTCTTCCTTGAGAGGAGAACTTGTATTTGTTATGAAGCTTATCTTTACTTCTTTAAAGTTTATTTTACATCTTTGATACCCTAATATCTGAGTAAATAATAAGATAAAACCATGGTTAACTACCACATTACTGATCTGTATGTGTTTTATTTGCTCAAAGAAGGCTATGACTGGTAAATGGCACAGAAAAGAGAAACAGATTCTTAAAATGAAATATGTATTTGTCAGAAAGAGGTCAATTCTTTAATTTCTGAGGAAAATTCCCAGTATTGGGGGTTTGAAGCTAGAGATTTCACATCTTCATATATTTGCAGCTTCCCCAAAGCAGAGAAGAACTAGTGGATCAGACTATCTCAGATGTTAAGTGATCCCAGCAGACTGGTGAAGCTTGCATCTGGTAAACAAGGCTTTGCTTCTAGTAATTTTCCCCTTTTCTATTGTTATATCCCTCCACAAGTTTTTTTGTTGTTGTGTTTTTTTAAAGGGGAAAAGAAGCTTATTTCCCTCAGGGAGTGGAGCCAAAGGCATTGACCAGGGGAAAAATTATGCCTCAAGGGGGAGGCAACCAATAACGGAAGCCCTCATACTAGGGTGAGTGTTCTGGACAACACAGAGTAACTAGTGGTCCTGCTCACCATCTTTCATCTTCTTTTCCACACACTACCGGAAGCATACCATCACTATCATTATGTAAACAAGAGCAAATCCAGCTTCACATATTACGTTGCTGCCGGTTTTTCCTGCAGCCTTAAATAAATGCTGGTGCTTGTACTAGCATGACAAAAGCTGATGGGGGACCAGGAACTTACAGACTCAGAGAAGTATGTCCCTGATGTCCGACAAGAACCCAGGAAATAGCTTTTCATGTTCCCTGAGCTCACTATCCAGCTGAGTCATATCTTTCAATAAACCCACTGGAATATATGTGAACCATGAGAGGGAGTATTTACCATGTCCCTATCCATTTAGAGAGCATTTGCTACTAAACACAGGACAGGAGACTGAGCATCTCTTTCAACCTTGGAATTAGCTTCTTGTATCTATGACTCTAGTCAAAGATCTTTTGACAAGAGATTCCCTTACTTTGTTTCTTTCCTCCTTTCCACGTTCTGTCATTCATGCCGAGAACTTTAGGACCTTTTCATGGCAGCTCCCTGAGGCCACCCAACCCTGGCACTCCTTCTTTCACCATCCCAACTTTCTTAGCTATTTCTTGAGAGGCTGTCCTGAAGAAAGAGCTAATATTGGTCTCCTATACCAGTTTAGTGTCTTATATCATTGGATTTTCCTTACTTGCTAAACTCTGGCTCTTATTGGCCGTCCTCCCAGAATCACTATTTGCTTCACCTTCAGATTTTGCTTCAGCTTCAATATATTTCTCCCCTCCACCCAAGAGAATATAAGCTTTTTGAGAATGTGTGTTGCTTCATTTATCTTCATATCTTTATGTTTTAAACATCAATGTTCTATTCATGATGCTAGGGAGCTAGATGGTGTAGTCAGTAGTGTGCTAGGTCTGGAGTCAGGAAGACTTGGGTTCAAATTTGTCCCTAGATACTTACTAGTATGTGACCCTGGACAAGTCACTTAACCTCTTTCTGCCTCAGTTTCCTCAACTGTAAAATGGGGATAATAGCCTCTACCTCCCAGGGTTGTTGTGAGCTCAAATGAGATATTTGCAAAGTGGTTTTTAACACAGTGCCTGGCATATAGTAGGCACTTAATGCATGTTTTGGTTCCTTCCTTCTTCCCATATGGCTGCAAAGTATGGAATACTGCAGTCTTTGAAGAAGTTTTAAGTTTAAGGTCACCTAAAGGGGCAATGGATAGAAGTATGGCAGATACAAGTAGGCTATAGAAAACTACTACTGGAGAATTGTTCCTCAGAAACAGCATTTAAGATACTGTCAGAGACGTAAAAAAATGAGCCATAATACAGTTAGCCCATATGTAACACCAGTGCCCACGAAATGCCAATAGAGTTAGAGGATGGTCCCCAGCATGTAGGGTGGTAGAGCTACAGGAGGACATGACAAATGTGGCACAAGATGAGAAGGTATGTGGATAGAGAATATGTATTCCCTCCAATGGTAAACACCAATACATTCAGTATCTAAGCTCTGAAGGACTAGAATGTGCCTTGCACATAGCACATTCAAAGAATATTCTCCAGCCAGATTGCCTTGCATATATATTTCAGCAATGTCTTGGAGGACCCAGCGGGCTGTTCCTTGCACTTTTGGACTAGTTCCAAACTAAACATGCTTCCTAGATTACCTGAAGTTACTCTAGCAGGCTACCCATTTGGCTTACTTTCCTGTTACTACTTTCTTTACCCTTGGAGCTCTTGCTCTCTCCTTCTGGGCTAACATTTCTACTTCTTGAGTTGACTATTTTGTATCTCAGATACAGTCATATATATCACATCACATAAACACACACACACACACACACACACACACACACACACACACACACACACATATATATATATATATATATATATATATATATATATATATATATATATATATGTCCCAATAGTTTGAGATCCCACACACGCTGGTTCTAGGTGTTAAGGCTACAGTCCATTGCTAGTATCAACCCCAAGGAGCTTTTGCACCAGTTCTGAATGGGTTTCTCGGTTGCTTCCTTTCTCTTCTTTCATGCTTGGCAGAGCTTATTGTCCTATTAAAATCAGCTGCTTCTGACCAGGGTTGTTTAGCTCCCAAGGAGCTCTCTCTCAGAATGACTTTCGTCCCTGAGGCAAAGCAATTGAGGCAAGCAATTCTTTTGAGGATTCCTAAGAGGACAGCTGGAACTAAACCAACAAACATGGGGAAAATTACAGTCTTACAATAAAAACTGACCCTAGTATTAAACTGGAGTTTAAATGATTCTTGGTTCCTTCTCTTAGCACCCATCCCCACTCACCCTGGGGTCTACTATAGACCTACATCCTCTTATCCCAGTGGAAAGAGCCCTAGATTTAGAGTGAGATGACCGGGTTTTAAATCCCTAGCAGCTAGGTGGAACAGTGGATTAAATATAGAGCCTGAAGCCAGGAAGGCCTACGTGGAAATCTGGCCTCAAACACTTACCAGCTGTGTGACCCTGGGCTAGTCAATTTGTACCATTGGAGGGAATATGTACTTAACATTTGCCTCAGTTTTCTCAAAATGGGGATAATAATAGCACCTACCTCATAGGATTAAGGTGAGAATCAAATGAGATATTTGCACCTAATAGGGGCTTAGTCCCTGCATGTCTGTCCCCTCTCCCCACTCATGCAGTACTTAGGGAGTTTGGGGCAGATTACTTAACCTTTGTAGGTTTGTCTTTACTTCATGTGTACAATGAAGGAATTGGGACTAGATAACCTCAGACTCTGTGTATCTCTCTGTGTCTTGCTGTAGCCTCTACACTTTTATTTTTGGAGTTAGGACTCAGGGTTCTTCTTTTGTTACACAGGCTTAGTTTCAATTCAGATATCCCTGTACATAGGTATAGTACACAGCTGGTGAAGAACACATACATAAAATAATGTTGGACCCCAAAATACACAGAAGACCGAAATAACATTCATCTGTATTCCAGAGGGAACTCTGGGCTCTTTGGTGTATGTATACTATATTTAATTAACTTCCTTTTTCACATTAGTGATTTTTTTTTGGAGGGGAAAGGTGAGGCAGTAAGGTTAAGTGACTTGCCCAAGGTCACACAGCTAGTAAGTGTCAAGTATCTAAGGCCATATTTGAACTAAGATACTCCTGACTCCAGGGTCAGTGCCCTATTCACTGCGCCCCTTAGCTGCCCCCTACCTTCCTTTTTTATAAAAGAGGGTCTTGAAAGCATAGTCTTCCCACCCTATAGCCTTGAGGTTCTGGACCCCAAGTACTTTTTTTTCTGGGTTCTAGCAATAGCACAGGCCATTCTTTTTTTTTTCTCTCGCTACAATACCTACACTTGCAGTTAGGGACTAGAGCCAATGGTGGACAAGGAATGCTGTCTTAACCTATAACCTTTCACCAATTGCCCCTTCAACACAAGTTCTTTTGGATCACCTAAAGATGTGTACTACAGGTAACTACAGAAGAATGTGGGTTGAACAGAAAAGTCTAAGAAGACACAGCCATAGCGCACAATCTTGGAAGAATCTTGAAGAGACTAAAGAGTTCACTTTCTCACCTCAGTTTCCTTTGGTTCTCCCTCATTCCCTAGGCTGTCTATACGAGCAATGGGGAATCTCTCCTTCCTTCTCCAGTAGGATTGCTGGTTTCTCCTCCATTCTCTCATACATTGTCTTCTTGTTCCTCCAGCTACTATGTGATTTTTCTTTCTGCCATCAATTTCCAGAGCTTTTTAGGGATTCTTAGGCTTATACCCTTTGAACAATTAGTTCCCATGCCCTGGTCCATGTGTATACTTCAAACCAAAAATTCCCTAGAGCTCTCTTCTTCCTTCCCACCTCTAAGGCAAGCTTTATTGGCTAGCATGCTGCTGTGACATCAGACATGGAACAGTATCCTATGTCCCATTTCAATGTGACTAGAACCAGCCCTAGCTCCTTCTTAGAGCTGTGTGAGAAATTTTATATAATGATTACTTGAAGGGTTCGGTAATGGTTGCTTCTGTAGGACCTGGGCCAGCCTCTGTCCCTACTTTATGACCATCTTAAAAAGAACCCAGAGAAAAGAGGTAGGCTAATGGGGGGCAGTTTTATTGAGTTTCTCCATGAGTAAATACGGGATACTGGAGAGGCAGTAGAGCAGGCAGCTGCCACTCCTCCTCTCCTTCCCCACCCTTAAGGAGTCCCTTGGGGAGGACAGTGAAGGTAGATAACCAGCAAGGTGAGTCCCTCACCAAGGATATAGTTAGGGGTATGTGTGGAACTAATGGAGGATAGGGATTGAGGAAGGAGACTGTTTCAGGACCCAGTCTGCGGCTTTGGGTGGGGATTCGATGGGGGCAGTAAATGGGGTGGAAGCATCAAGAGCAAGAGGAAAGGGGAGAAGCTAGTGAGGCAGGCACCAGTGGCAGGTGCACAGAATCACTGTGTCAAGGCCTGGATGACATCCTTCACCAGCATGGTGCCGATCACCATCTTCTCACTGTTAACTGTTAGCTGAGCAGCTCCACCCACCCTTGCATCCAGGGTTAGCAGAACCAGGCTTCCACTAGTCAGTGTTCTTCCAGCAAACCTTTGGGGCAGAAGAAGAAAAGGCGAAATAAGTACAGAGAAAAAAGAGGGGGTAAGATGACCATCATCTCCCAGTCCTAAATAGGGAGGAGAATGTCATTTAAGTGTCCTAAGTTAAGGGGCACCTTCTAACCACACAGAGTCTAAGCACTCCCTCCATGTCCTTCCCCACCCCAACTAGTCAGTCATTAGACCCATATTCCATAAAGGTCCCTTCTCTCCTACTTAGGTCCCTGCTTTACCTGTATTCATCAGGAGCCCCACAGGGTATCCGGCCAAGATTGGCTGTGGCAGTCACCCTCTGGACTATAATATGGTCATTTGAACATGTGTCTGGCAGGATCAATTTCTCTGTGATTTCACTCATGCCTGTCAGCTTTGCTGTGGACCCATGAGTCAAAGAATTGGTGTTAGTGGGGTGGGTGACTGAGGCTAAGAACCTGGCACCTAGGCCTGTTCAGAACCTCCCTGACTTGGAACTGAGTCTTCCCCCATCAGATCAGGCATGCCAGGAAGGTGAGATCCAGGTTCCCAATCTGCCCACCCCAGGGCTCTCTCCATGGTTAGAAGTAACCTAAGAAGAAATAACTGACTTCTAGGATGCAGAGTTTAGCTAATAACATTATGGTCTTGTACAGAGATTATGAAGGGCCCTGGGCTTTTGGACTTTCCTGATTCCTCACCCTGTTCCTTCTTGAATTCATTTTCACTCATAAACACGGGGGCCATCAGCTCCCCCACGGGTGGCTGGATGGAGACATAGAACTGTCGAGTTTGAGTGCTGGAGGAAAATAAGAAAGTAAGGCCAACACCACACCCTTTCTTCCTGACAAGGGCTTGATCTCAAGAAGTAGAATCCCAAAGAGCTGGAACTGGACATGAGAGTTGGGCCCTAGGAAATCTGGTTGAGTTGGGAGTTGGGTCCCAGGAATTAGGCTGCATTTTAGACCCACTAGATCTTGGGGTCTTCTCCCTTCCCCTACTTCTACTCCAGGTAAGAACCCAACCTCCCTCCTCTAGGGCTTCCTGGGATCTAAAATCAACATATACCATAGTTGGAAGGTAGCTGCCTGGGTGGAGTCAGAGAAGTTGATGCCCATGATGGCTGTAACTGAATCACCAGGTGCCAGGGATTCTGTGATATAGAGAGGGGTACATCTGCTGTCACCATCCCTTCCAAAGGAACCTGATCTTTGGGTCCCATTAAGTTTCAAAAGAACTGAGACTATTATTTCTTTGGATTTTGCCTCCTTGTCCTACCACTAACCACAATGGAGCCCTAAGACTAACCAAGGATTCTCCTTTCTTTTTCCTCTTTCCTCTCCTCTCTAAGGGTCCCCCTTCCATAGGAAAGAGTCCTCCCTCCCTAAGAAAGAATCTTCTTTGCCCAAGAAAGAGTCTTCCTTCCCCATCACCTTGTTCCTGCTCTGCCTCATGTTTCTACCATATCACCCCCCCCCCCACCTGCCTATTCCCAGCCTCAAATCTAGATGCTTCCCAAAGCAAGTAAAATTACATTATCTATGACAAGCAGTGTCTCCTAGGAACTGCCTGTACTGGCCCCATCTGCACTTAACAAATTTTTATATTGGCACTGTTTATGTCAGACACTATCTTTCAGGCACAATATATATGGGAACCATCTGTTCAGAGCACCATCTTCTGGACGCTCTTACACTGGTCACTATCTTTCTGCACTAGACACCATCTGCACTAGGCATCATTTATATTATATCAAGCACCATCTGTGTCTAAACTAGTCATTGTTTGTGCCAGGCATTGTCTTCAGGGTATAATCTATACCTGCATAGTCTGTATTGTTGCCATCTGTATAAAGCACTCTTACTAAGTACTCTCTGTGCCAGATACTGACTCCTGGGCACTGCCTACATGAGGCTGTTTTTGCCAAATAGCATTTTAGGGCACCATTGTACCAGGCAGCATCACCCTGGTCTGCCCTAAGAATCACTTGGCCGCATCAGTATGTATTTTAGGCATAATTTGTAGAGAGTACCACTAATGCTAGTCTTAGTCTATAAGGAGCATCACTGATTTTGGATGTCGCATATCTTGGGTACCATACCACATGAATTAATGGCTCCTGTCCCTGCCCTTGGGAAGCTCACAATTCTCAGTAAACACACAGACACGCAATGGAATTTAGATGTACGTGGGACATAGATTTAGTAAATGAAGTATGCAAGTTCCTGGTCAAGGGTTAGGAGCCTATCAAGGATGCCCTCCCCCCATTCCCCTATATCCACCCTCACCAATCTCAGGGAACTCTTGGATGCGTATGCCAGACTGCTGATGGGTCACCCCCACATGTAGACCCTTCACGGGGATATCTGAGCTATTGGAGAAGTGGATGCACACAGACACCATGTGTGGATCCCCAGGGAAGGGCTGTCGGCTGAATACATACTCAACAGCCAGCCCTTCCCCCGCCACACGGTGTAGCAGCTCCTGCCGCTTCCCAGGGCCCATCACAGGACTGAGCAGCTGTGGGTGGGCAGGAGAAGGAGGAAAAGAGTAAAGTGTAGGAGTAGGGATAGAGCATAAAGGTGGAGATAGGAGAGACCAGAGAAGAGATGAGTACAGAAACAGGCCAGAGGGAGGGAAATGGAGAAATAAGAAATTGATTAGTACAATAGGACAACACATTAGACCCCTGTTCACTCCCCTATGCTTGTCCTTGTCAATTAGGGATTCAGAAATGGATGGTACCTTCCTGTCCTCCACCCATTCCCCCCCCCATGCCTTATTTTTTTTCAAGGTTCCCGCTCTCACCGAGGGTGCCAATGAAGTGTCTGTAAGTGTCAAACCTTCCAGATCGGTGACTAAGCTGTTGGAAACGACCCTTGGTGGGGATACCGGCTGAATGCTGGGAGGAGTAACTGTGGAGGAGATAGGGAGCAGTTCATAAGGATGGCCTACGTGAGGGAAGGAGGAAAGGCAAGGTATAGGACATCCCTGAAGAAGGAACTAGGGAGGGAAAAGAAATGAGATTTAGTCACAGAGTATGATTCAGCACCGTGGACAGTGAACCTCAAGAGCCACCAGAACTGGGTAGGCTTGCCAGCCTTGAACAGGCCCTATTCAGTCACAGCAAGAGGTCAGATATTGGATAGACCTCACTGGCCCAGAGATAGGGGCTAGACAGAAATTAAGTTCTTGGACCCATAGGCAGAGGCTCAAGAGATAGATACCATAGAAGACCGAGACCTGTGGATTCTTGGATAGAGGCTAAGATTTAATCCCAACCCAGATATTACCAGAAGCTGTACTATGTTAACTCCTAGAAAGAGATTAGGAATTGCTGACCTCCATACAGAGGCTACACAGGGTCTGAACTTTCACCCAGATATGGCTAGAAAGTATTCCCCAGAACTAGTGCCTCAAAGTCTCAAGACAACTTTGCTCCCTGTGCACAATCCACTGATGAAGCTTAAGCTATTCATGGACCCATACATTTAGTAAAGTCATCTTCTGCCTGTAGCTCCCATTATGGGAGTGACCTCTCCCTTCAATCACACAATCCCTCCCCCCAACAACAAATTTCCCTACTCACAGTCTTCCAAGTCAAGCAGGGAGATCTCCTTTGGTTTGGAGGACATCTTGCTACTTGGAGGCTGAGCAGAGGGTAGAAAGAGGGAAGAGGGACATAATACAGTCTGTGCCTGAGAAAGGCAGATAAAAACACCCCAGTCTGTCCTGTGGGGGCAAACTCCCTACTGGGATAGGCTGTATCTTCCCTCCCTGTCTCTCTCTCCCCAACCCCTTGTTCTTACTGTCTTTCTTCTCCAAGTGTCAGGCTCTGCTTGGTCATCTTCCTCCTCCTCCTCCTCAGACTCAGATGCTGACTCAGATTCTGATGAACTGCTGTCTGAAACACTTCCCTCCTCCTCTGAGGACTCGGATGTCTCTTTTCTTTCATGTGCCTTCTTCTTCCTCTTTACCTTCTTCTTCTCCTCTTCACTCTGGTCACTGGAGGGGTAGAAAGGGCTCAAGCCCATATTCCCAGAGCTCAGAAATACCTAAATCCTGCCTTTTGAAACAGTTAAAGAAGGCTTTTTTCTGGGTTTCTTATCCAGTTTGGCAAAGATGGCCATTGGCACTTTCACAGAATCAAAGACTCTCAGAAATGGAAAGGACTTTAGCAATCACCTAGACCACTTTCCTAAAACGTGTATAGGAGTTCCTTCTATAAGCATACCCAACAAGGGATCACCCAACATCTCCTTGAAGCCTTCTAGTGAAGCCCACAAATTCTAGGAGCCTACAATCTCTCAGCACACCATGCTACTTTTCAGACAACTTTAATCACTAAGAAGTTTTTCTTCATATTGAGCTATAATCTACCTCCCTGTAACTTTCCTATCCCTCACTTCTGTCCAACTCTCAGACTGTTCTGCATTTTAATCTTTTAAGGACATGGACACTATTATCATGTCCCCTCTGAGTCTTTTCTTCAGGAGCATCATCCCTAGTTCCCTCAACCCAGCCTCATCCAGCATGAGACAATGTATGTAAAATCCTGTCTAAACCCTTTAAAGGCTGTAAAACATGTGTTATAACTATCACAATTATTGCTGTCTCAGGGGCCCTAAAATCACCTTTCCTTCCACTTCCCTTTGGCCCTTCCCTTTCTTAGAAAAGATCTTCCCACTCTATGCTCAGCATCTGCCAACATCCTGGGGCTAAACAGTTAGACCCAGCTCTCACTGCTTGTCTCTCCAATGAGAGCCCACTCTGTTGATGGCCATGAAGCCCTTACGGGGTAGCCTTTCAATCCTTAAAAAGTAGAAGATCACCTAGTCTTGGCCAACTATTCTAAAACAGACTTTTAAGTTTTCTCTGGAAAGAGCAAATAGATTTTGTGTTTAGTTAAGTGCCACAGCTTGTAATCGGGAAGAGGACAGGTTCAGATTGATGCCATCTAGAGTAAAGATGAAGGATATAGACAGAACCCAGAAGCTTAAGTAAAAAAAAATCACTTCAGATTCTCCACAAAATTTCTTCTGATAGACTCAGATCTTGTATTGCTATTTGACCCAAGCTTGACTCCAAATTGTTTCTGGGGAAGTTGGGAAGGCCTGATCAACATACTTAACCAAAGGAGTCTGAAGCCTCCATTGAGGAGGTGCCAGCTATTGACCAGAGTCAGCTCTGACCTCTAGCATCAGAGGACAGTGGCTGGTCTGGGAATATACATAGTAGCCTAAAGCACAAGTAAGTAAAGCTTCAGATTTGTCAGATATCACAAGGCAAGAATGGGCATATGGGACTAGACAATCTCTGAAGTCCTTTTCAGCTCTGTATCTATGATCTGGGCTTTGTTATTTTGTCCCTTCCCCAGACTGCTGCCAGTTATCTGGCCACATGCCCTGCTGTCTGACTTTTGGTATCCTTTCTGGTCTGGGAAGGACCCCCCAAATCACCTCTCTCCACTTTCCCTGGAGGCCTCCTGGCCTCCTCTTCTCCCTTTCTTCTTCTCATCTGCCTCCTGCTCGTCACTCTCATCCTCTTCTTCATCTTCATCGCTGCTGGTTCCTGAGCCACTCTCGTTGCTGCTCTTGCTCTCAGACTCGCTCACAGACTCAGGGTCTGTGGTGGAGGGCTGGGTCAGGGCCAGATCAGGGCCAGGGCTCTGTGACTGCTCAGCTCCTGGCCAGGTTCCCTGGGCCCAGGGTTCAAGCAGTAACACTCAAAGATTGAGTTAGCTCCATGACCCCAGGCTCTTTCAGTGAAGCCTAAAATCTCAGTCCCCTGGACTGCTCAAACCACACAACCCATACACACCCTCATGCATGTAGACATACAGTCACATAGATATGAATCAATAGGTTCACAAACCCACATTCTGAAATGCATTTATGTGCAGAGACAGACGCATATAGAAGCTGAGACACATTGAAATGGATTAAGACACAGAGATGTGAGACAAAAATTCAGTTCACACTTCAGTGTGCACATGTTTTCTGGATACACATTTACCCATGAGAGTTCAGATTCATGAACACACACCCACACACATACAAAGATACACACATACTTTATGAATGTACATATCCAGACACAGACATACACATGAATATCCACTCAATTAAACAGACATACTTAATTGCTACACATTTGTAGAAATACACTATGCATATACAGATTAGGGCAACACATTATGCTGTGGGGTACTTTTGTGAGGGGCCATTCCATTCTCACCACTGTCTGCTGACTCCGTGGGCCCTGACTCTCCCTCAGAGTCTGAGTAAAATGGTTTCTCCTTCTCCTTTCTTTTCTCTCGGTTAGAGCACTTGGTCCATTCAGGAACCTGAGTGGATGAGGGATGAAGAGAAGAGTTTAAAGAGGGGCAAGAAAAAGCCAAACCAAGCCTGTCCTCCCCCTCCCCTACCTCTCTACACAGTGACACCCCTCTTCATTAAGGTTTCTTCTCTATGTCCTGTTAAGCCAGATTAAGAGTCAGGTGAGATCTGGTTCATCCTTTGGAGGTAGGGGGATCTGATACAGGATCTAGTAGGTGGGGGAGTCTAGGAAGCCACTGCACACAAATCAGGGACGTCAGATACTGTGTACATAGCAGAAAAGGAATGGCCATGGATAGGATGAGTACACATGCAGGGAGAAAGGAGGACACTGCACACAGAAGAACCAAGATGGGGCACTGTATATGATGGGGAGGGTGAGGGATGGGGGAACACAGCACACCAAAGGGACCTGGGTATAGTCGCCCAATAGACCCATGTGGGTTTCAATCAGGGATAGATCCTCCTCCTGTGGGTTGAGAAGCATTTGGGAAAAGTTAGGGGCTTTGATGAAACGACTTCTTGTCTTTTTCAAGAGGGGATGAAAAGATCCATTGACCACCAATGACCTGAACAGGAATCGCTCAGATGGGATCATGTGCATTCTTAGTGTAATGATGTCTTTATACAAGGGGACTGCATTGACCAATTAGCGAGGTATCATTGTACCATTCAGTTCCAGTGTGCCCCACACCCACCCACTACTGCACTGAACTACTAAGAGCCTCAGTGACTTTTTGGTGTGGTTTTTCTAGGCCCATTGTTTCTATTCTGTACTGTTCAGCGGCTTAAACACCCCCCACCCCATAAGTGCAGGACTTTAAATCATGATGCCCACAAAACTTCATCTTATTAGCGTCTGCTCATCTAACCTAGCTGCCATCTAAGACTTTCCTTCTTTCTCCTAATTTGTATCATGTGCAAAACTGATCATCCAAAATGTCTCCATCCAAAGTCGGGGATAAAAACATTGACTAGCAAAGGACCAAGGACAGAACCTTTCCACGTATCTATTAATGGCTATTCTTTGGGGAACTTCAGTCACTTAATTCAATTATCCAGTTTCCATTTGCCCATCTTTGTCCACAAGGATATCATGAAAGACTGTCAAAATGTCTTGCTGAAATCCTGATATAGCACATTCCTGACAGACATTTCCCTGATCTATTAATTCTCAAAAAAGCAAACGGTACTTGTCACCTCCTGAATACATTCAGCAGTTTCTCACTTCTGTGACTTTGTTCACACCTTTCCTTGCACCTAGTGGGTCACAGGATTGCAGATTTAGATCTGGGAGGAACGTATGAAGCCATCAAGTCCAACCCCCTTCTTTCCCAGAGAAGGAAACAAGAGGCACAGCAAGGTTAAGTAACTTGCCCAATGTCACACAGCTAGTAGATGCCTGTGGTAGAATTTTTACCCAGGCCTTCCTGACTCCAAATCTAGTGCCATACCCACGCATCATATTCCCTATTCTTTCCTGAGCTCTCCATATCTCTACCTTTTCAAATCCTACCAGTCCTTTAAAGTTCAGTTCAAAGTACACTCCCTTCCACAAAGTTTTCTCTGATCATCTTAGCTAGATGTTATCTTTTCCTGCAATAAATTTTCATACTATGTAGAAGGCATTTAAAACCCTTCATCACCTGACTGCCCACCTCCTAACACCTTACATTCCCCCCCACCCCAGTAGTTTGCAATCCACTGACACTAGCCTCCTGGCTCTTCCTTGAACAAGACATTCCATCTCCTGTCTCCTGACTCTCACTGGCTGTCTCCCATTCCTAGAACCATCTCCTTCCTTATCTTCACCTCTGGACCTCCTTCACTTTCTTCAAGGCCCAAATAAAATTCTACCTTCTGTAAGAAGCCTTTCTCATTCCCCTTTAATGCTGGTGCCTTCCCACTCTTGACCATCTCCAACTTATTCTACTCACGTCTTGTCTGCATGTAATTGTTTGCATGGCATTTCCTCTATTACATTGTGAACTATATGAAGGCAGGGACTGTCTTTTGCCTTCCTTTCTATCCCATATCTCTCCTTGTACATTTGTCATGTTCAATTTTTAAGTGGTTTTTTTTGGGGTGTGTGTGTGTGTGTGTGTGTGTGTGTGTGTGTGTGTGTGTGTATGTGTATGTTTATGTCTTCTTTCTGCCCCTTGGCTGTAAGGGTTGCATTCACCTTTGTGGCTCCCCAGCACCCAGCATAGTGCCTTGTACACAGTAGGCCCTCGGAGTTTCCTGGAAGTACACTAGACAACCTAGAATCAAACACACCGGTGTGCTGTGATACAAGAAGCTCTAGACTTGGAGTCAGATGCTCTGGGTTTGAATCCTGGCTCTGCCATACTAATTCTGTGACATCAGACAAGTCACTTTGCCCCTCTGGGTCTCATTTTCCACATCTAGGAAATGAGGGAATTGAAGCAAACAATTGTAGATTCATAAATGGGAGGAAACCTAAGAAGTCATCTAGTCCAACCCTCACTTCTTACAATCTAGGAAACTGAGGCCTGCATAGAGGTTAAATGACTTGCCATAGGTCAAATAGGCACTAAGTGGCACTAAGTGACAGGGCCAGGAATTGAATACAGATCCCCCATCTCCAAACCCTGTGCTTCTTCTGTTGCATCTTGTTCTCTGTTCTCAGAGCCCTGCTGGTTCTAAACCAAATGGTCTGACTGAAGGCGCTTCCTTTACACAACTGTTCTGCACGGCCCTTTGAAAACTCCAGTCTTCTGACAGGATAGGACGTAGATGCAGCGAAGTTATAAGAAGAAGAGATGTCCTTGAGGAACAAACAGATACCCGAGCTCCCCTCTGGGACTTATGTGACTAAGGATTGCACTGGCCCTCATATGAGCTCGACCCAAAGGGGAGGAGGTTCTGGACTCCAGAGAATGAAAGGGCTATGAAGGGTTGCACAGGGATCACAGGAACCAAGAAAGAAGAGGGAGTTTATCAGGGCTTGTGGGAGCTTGTCAAAGCTAAGAGAGAGCAAAGCCCAGCTCTATTTAGGTTCCAATCAAAACCAAGGATAGTTTCCATTGTGAGATTTGTGAGACTTCTTGAAAGTTCTGGTCCCCTGTTGTTGCAAGCAATAAAACTCTTACAAATACCTCAAAGGGCCATGTATTTGCTTTAGGTACAGGAGGGGAGGCTGTGAAACTGTTCTTATACTATAGTTTAACTCTTCCTGAAGATAATGGATGGCAGTGGCAAGGCAGAGTCAAAGCCAAGGAGCAGGGAATCAAAGGGGTCTCTACAGGAGGGGGCCCTGTAGAAGCCAAAGCAAATTTAGGCCAGGATGTAAGTGCAGAAGTCTGCTTGAGGTCCAAGGGCATTTAGCTTCATTGGATTGCAAGCCAAAGGGGACTTTAAGACTGCTGTGACTGCAACTCTGAACTTCCCCCATTTGTTTACCACCTACCTGTTCCCCAGCAGTGTAGTCGTAAAAATTCTTAGAAAACCTGCAAAGGCTTTGTGCTTAAGGAATAGCAAAAAAGGGGGAAGAGACCATGACTGTACTCCAGAGCTACCACTTGGGTTGGGGAACATGGATTTGCATCTGGAAGCATTCAGCTGTGGCAGTAAGGAAGGAATGAGTGAACCAGGCTGTCCCTAAAGCCCTGGAATAAATACCCTGAGAAAAAGGTTCAGGACTATTCTGAACAGGCTTTGAGGTTTGGGGAGTCCAGGAGGAACCGATGGACTCTGGCACCACAAGGGAAGGGTTAAGGGTTTGGAGGAAGAAGAGCTAGAAAGGGTCTGGGGAGATTTAGGGGACCACAGAGGGCCAGGAGAAGGAGGGATTTTGCAGGGATCAGATAGATAAGAGCCTTAAGGGAAATCATAGAACCTAGGAGTGTGACCTGACCATTGTTCTGAGCTGCTGTCGTCCATGTCATGGCCCAAGCACCACAGAGACCAAGGGATTAGATTTCCTCTCTACTCCTCAACACCTCGCACCCCCGAAGACAGATCATGTTTTCAATCTATTGCTGTAGACAAGCTTTTATTTGTTCTCATCCCTCTGCTTCCTTCCAAACCACCTTCCTGTGCCCCTCCACTCCTCTGTTCTTTCATTTGGCTTTCTTGATCCCTCCCCAATCCCTACCCATCTTTCCAATCACCTCTACATTTCGAACAGATGGGTCAGGAGCTTCCTCAGGCCAGTCTGGGAGTTCTTGGTAACCGGTGGCTTTGGCATTAAGCAGGTGAGACAATGAGCCAAGCTGGAAGTGGTCCCGGTCTATGAAAGGGCAGAGGTGTGGTAAAGGTCAGGGGTTAGGGTTAAGGATATGAAAGCAAACAGGAAACAGAATTTAAAATGGTTAAAATTTGGTGGGTTTTTCCCCCCAAAGGACTGCTTATGTTGTTCCAGATTTCTAAGTAAAGGTGTCAAGATCCAGAGCTGGCACACAGAACCCTACCCCAAATTTCCTTACTTCTAGCAGGAAGTCTGAGGTTGCTAGGCCTATAGGTGATGATGCTGGGTTCTTAGATAAATGTTAGGAAGAGGGAAACACTGTAGGGAATTTAGTGGTAAGGGGCATAGCATGAAGAGATGTTTGGTATAGAGGGACAGACTATGTGTATATAGAGGGAAGGCATAGGGGGACAGGACCTACCTCAGGAGGTTGGAGATGAAAAGGAGGCCATGGGGGAAGTATTCAGGAAGATTTTTACCATAATGGGATTTAAGGGGAAAAATTGACATTGGGGGGTGGGAAAGGTTGAGAAGAAGGAAAACTATATCTAGCACAAGGCAAATGAGGCTTTGTCCTAGGATAGAAGCATGGGTTGGGGAAAGAGGAGGGAATGCTTCCTCTCTCACCTTGAAGTCTCCTGCCATTCCAAATGGCCTAAATGCCCCTAGGCCAACTCCCCAGTGGTTTTTGTCACTGTGGGACCTCTTTCCTAGCACCTGCCTTCTTGTCCTAAACACCTAAAGGAGGTGTGTGAATGCTAGGGACATCCCCTCTCCTGACATGGCTATGAATCATGGCTGGACTGTCCTGTGCACCACCGATCCCTGTATATACCCCTAGGTAAAAATATTCTTTTTTTTTTTTTTTATTTTTTTTTGGAGGGCAGTTGGGGTTAAGTGACTTGCCCATGGTCACACGGCTAGTTTTTGTGTGTGTGTGTTAAGTGTCTGAGGCCGGATTTGAACTCAGGTACTCCTGACTCCAGGGCCGGTGCTCTATTCACTGTGCCACCTAGCCGCCCAAAAATATTCTTAATTACAGCTCTGGGGGAGGAATATATCACAGGAGACTTTGCAAGGAAAAGACACACCCTTGTCAGGGATAATTTAAAACAATTTAATAATAATTTAAACATAATTTAATTTAAATAATTAATTTAATTTAAAACAATCATTTTCTTACTGTTGGGAATGATGTGTATGTAGTTTTAATAAATATATACCATACATCACATACTATATAAATGGAATTATGGGAATTTGGGAAAGTTTCATCCCTTTTGTAGGAATATCTGAAAGACTGAGTAATCAAAGACAAGCCAGGAGGGTGAATACAGCTGAGGAGTTGAGCTAGCAAGTTTGATCACTCATTGGGTTCAAGGCATACCTGTGACTTTTGTTGCACAAATGATCAGAGTTAGTCTCTTATAAAATTATGAGACAGATAAACAGGGAGTCCAGGCATTGAAATAAAAAAAAAAGCAGGGGGTTCACTTCTGCTTGTTGAAAGAAGCTTACTTGGGGAGGCTAGGTGGCAAAGTAAGTAGAGCACTAGTCCTGGAGTCAGGAGGCCCTGCATTCAAATCCTGCCTCAGACACTTAACACTTACTAGCCATGTGACCTTGGGCAAGTCACTTAACCCCTGCCCTCCCCCCTCCAAAAAACAAATTAAAAAAGTTAAAAGAAAGAAGCTTACTTGATTCAGAAAGGCTAAAAGGAAAGATAGCCACCATTAAGAACTCATGGGAAAAAAAAAATTCATGGCCCCTAGAAAGACTAGACACAGATATGAACATAGAACAAGTGGTAAGGAAGCTGGGTTTCATTAAATAGTAGAAACAAATTCAAAAACAGCTTAATGAATATGCTTCGGGTCAACTGAACAGGACAAATAAAATGGATTGGAGCTAAAACAGAACTTGAGCACCTGGATTCATAGACCCTTCTAGGAGAGTGGAAAAAAGAGAGCTACAGGGTCACTGCTAGATGGCTTGGAACTGCCGGAAGGACTCTGGTGGGCCAAGAGGGAAAAGTCCCTCCTCATTCAGGGACCAGGGAAAAAGTGGGGGTCGGAAGGGGTCAAAGACTGCTGCAGAGTACAAGTAAGTTAGAGCCAAGCCAAGAGGGATGACATGGGAGCCATGATCATAACACTTATTAAGTCATAACATTTATTAAGTAAGCACAGTGATAAGCCCCAGAGATACAAAAAGAGACAGAGTCCCTGCCCTCAAGGTGCTCACAGTCTAATGGGGGAAACAGCAAGCAAACAAATATGTAGAAAAAAGCTATATATAGGATAAATAGGAAATAATTAAAAGAGATAAGACACCCAAATTAAAAGGAATTGGGAAAAGCTTGCTGTGGGAGATAAGGTTTTAGCAGGGTCTTAAAGGAAGCCAGGGAAGCTGGTAGGTAGAGATAAGAACAGAGAGCACTGGAGGAATGGGAACAGCCAGAGAAAGTGCCTGGAGCTGATAGTGGGGGTACTGTTTTGGTCATGGAAAAGCCAGGAGGCCAGACTGGAATACAGTTTATCTTTAGTCTCTCCCTATCTACTGATTTCTTCCCTGCTGCCTATAAATATGACCGAGTCCCCCCTTTCTTAAAAAAACCCTCACTTGATGCAGCCATCTGTACCAGCTATCCTATGTCTCTTTTCCTATTCATAGCTAAAGTCCTTGAGAAAGTCACCTATACTTAGTGCCTCTACTTCCTCCCCTTTTCTAAACCATCTACAATCTGGTTTTTAGTCTGAAACTGCTCCCTCCAAAGTTCCCAGCGATGTCTTCCTTGTCAGTTCCAATGGCCTTTTCTCAATCCTGACTCTTTGTGACTTCTCTGTAGCATCTGACACTATCAATCATCAGATGCTCCTAGATACTCCCTCTTCTAGGTTTTCATGACACTGTTCTCTCCTGGCTCTCCTATCTGTCCCACTGCTCCTTCTCAGTCTCCTCTGTTGTCCCTTCATCCCTGCACCACCAGGGGGCATTCCCCAAACCTTTGCCATGGCCCCTCTTCTCTCTGGCCTCCACACTATTTGACATGGTGATCTCATTAGCCTGCACAGGTTCAGTGACCATCTCTATGCAGATGATTTCCAGATCAATATATCCAGTCCAAACTCTTTCCTGAGCTACAGTCACATATGGCTAACTGCCTCTTGGACCTGGATATATGAAATGGCCATATTAAAATCTTTATTTTCCCCTCCTAAACCTCTCTTCTTGGGAACTTCCCTACACTATAAAAGACCCAACTATCTTCCAACTCACTCAGGCTTTCAATCTCATTATTATCTTGGAATCTTTACTCTTACTCAGCCATTATCAAACCTGTTGTCAGATCTTGTTGTAGTGAACCTCAGAATGTCCCTCATGGACATCCCCTTCGTTCAGTTCACATACCCACAACCCTAGTTCAAACCTTCACTTCTCACCTGGCCTATTACAATAACTTTCAAAATGGTCTCCTTACTTCAAGCCTCTCCTTATTCCAATCCATTTTCTACTCAGCTGCCAGGGTGATTTTATTTTTTTCTTGGTGAGGCAATTGGGGTTAAGTGACTTGCCCAGGGTCATACAGTAAGTATCAAGTGTCTGGTCAGAGGCTGGATTTGAACTCTGCTCCTCCTGACTTCAGGGCTGACATTCTATCCATTGTGTCACCTACCTGCCCCAATCAATGTGATTTTTAAAAAGTTTGATTTTTGCCTTTTCTTTTTTAACATTTATATTTTAACTGTCAACTGCTATCCTAAAATCATCTTCATAGGAAATAAAAGTTGATAAAAAATCTCAACTAGTATTTCACAGTACCTAATAGATTTTTTTGTCACTTGATATCCACCACCATACTGGTGATTTTTCTAAAGCATAAATTCAACAATGTCACTCCCTCAGTGAGCTTTAGTGGCTCTCTATTTTCTCTCAGATCAAGCATGACATTCTCTGTTTGACATTTAAATTTCTTCATAACCACTTCCTTTCCTATATTTCCAAGTCTTCTCACACTTTACTTCCCTCTCTGGACTCTGTGATCCAGTTACCCTGGCATACCTGCAGCTGCTTAAACATGATACTCCGTTTTCCATGCCAGTGACTGCAGTGGCTGTTTCCTCTGCTTGGAATATTCTACCCTCCCATCTCCATTCATTTCCCTGACTTCAAGATTCAGCTCAAAACCCACTTTATGCAGGAAGACTGTCCTGGTTCCCTTAGCTGCTAATGCTTCCTCTTTTAAATTACTTTCCACCTACTCTAGATATATATCTTGCACGTACCTAGTTATTCAACATACTGTATCCCTCATCAGAATGTATGTTCTTTTTTTTTAACCTTTCTTTGTATCCCCAGAGTTTAGCACAATGCCTGAAACATAGTAAAGGCTTAATAAATGTCAGGTGACTGACTACCCGAATACCTGAAGCTATGCCAATCCTTCCCAAGAAAGGTAACAAGTTCCCCTTCAGGCTATGATCCTGACTGCCTCCAACGGAAAGGGATGACTAGGTCACTTGTAGTTTAATCCAAGTTTTTTTTTTTCCCAATAGGGAGAGGGAAGCCTGGTTTGCCAGGGGGCTGAGATGGAGAGAGGTAGAAGACCCAGGAGGAATAGTCAGGGCCAGCTATGGAACTCTTTCCCTGTCTGTGTAAATCTACATGAAGAAAGGCTTTGTTGGTAGAGAGAGAAGTTCCCCAGAGAGGGACAGATGTACCTGAGTGGTAGTAAGTAGTAATATGGGAAGGAGGAATATATTCAGAAATGGTCTGAGGTAAAGGGGAAAGCATAGCATAAACTTCCCTTGTGAACAAAGAAGATACTTTAACAATATAGTGTCTGGGCTTCTACCTAAAGTGCGAGTAAATATTATAGCAGTCCTATGCCTAGTTAAGAACCCAGTTCATATATGAAAATATCTGCTGGCCTCATAGAGTCTCAAAGAAAACAAAGTATTGGGGGAGCCTGGGACACAGGCCTCCTTTGAGTATGAGTTCTAAAAATCAACTCCAGAAATAAAAGAAGTCAAGATGGGAGACTCTAAAGCAGCAGTTCTCATGGGAACAACCCCTTTAGGGCTCAAATGACCCTTTCACGGGGGTTGCCTAAGACCATCGGAAAGATTATATAGTTAATGGTTGTGCCAGAAGAGCCAAGAGACATCAATTTACATTCTAATTCAAACTAGAAATTGCTGTATTATGAGACTTCTGAGAGTCTGTACAGTCTGTAACTTTCTCCTTGTTTGTTGGGCATATCCTGTCTATTACCTAGTGTTGTGAGTTGTGAAGTCTGTAGAAAAGCTCAAGGTGCTTGCTTCAAGAACAGGAGGGTGGGAGAGAAGATGGAAAACTGCTCCTGATTCAAAAAAAGCAGTGAAGAGAGAAGACCAGTTAGAAATAAGCTGAGAGAGAAGTAGGAAGGTCAGTCCTGAAAGCCCAATGAAACTTTATCTCTGGAGCCACACTAGCATTTCATTGGGAGGTCCATTGTCATGATGGAGAGGGTCATGAAGGAAAGCTTCCCCGAGGAGAGGGTTTGTTAAAGTTGGAAGGCTGTACCCCAGTCAAAGTGGGGAGGGAGGGCTGTACCCTGGGGTACTGGAGGTACCATGGAGAGGAAGCTGCATTATGTGAAGACAATCTGCTGTCCCATGAGGGATATGATCCCTGTCATTTTCTATGAGAAAACCCGGCCTTTCCCCTTCCCCATCCCCTTCTCTTCAGTGTCCTACCTTTGAAGGATGACTCCAGGACAGGGGCAGGCTTAGGAGCCAAAAAGAGCTTCTTTGCATGACGGCTGAGGGTGCCTCCTTGCTCTGAGGGGACAATGAGCTGACGGGTAAATCGAGCTCGGTCTCGGATGTCATAATTCTGATCATACTTTGCCAAACTCAGCACATACTGTGTCAGCAGCTTTGTCTGGGAGGGGAGGGGAGCAGAAAAAAAAAAGAGAGAGAGAGAGAGTTGAGGCCAGGTAGCCTATCAGCAGCTTTAATTGGGGAGGGGAAATGAAACTGGAAGGGATTGGGGGAGGGGAGGAGAGAAGATGGGGATCCTGCTTAAAGATCTTTGAAGAGAGGTAGAAATCACCTTTTTAGAGGTTATGAAATAGATACAGAAATTCCGTGAGGCTAAGCATTTAAGTTCAAATGTTTCTCCTATGATATGATTTCAATGTGATTCCAATCTTAATTGCTCAAGAACTGCAAAAAGGATTTTGGAAAGAATTCAGGTCAAAGGAAGTAACTGTAATGACAAGTTGGTGTATATGAACTAACTGACATTCAGAGGAACTACCTAAGAATCAGTTGGTTTTAACCATTTAACCTCATTGTATGAAAGAAGGGTAAGAAGTATCTAAGAATCCAGGGAGGGAAAACAATACTGAGGGTGGATTACTAGACTCAGAGACAAGGACAGCTGATAGAACCAGCCTCAGGGCTTGGCAGTATGGTTTAAATGCTGACTCCAACACACACTGGCTGTGTGAACCTGGGTAAGTAACTTAAGCTCTTAGCACTCTAGGAAACTCTCTAACACTGGAAGTTGCAAGAAAAATTGTCTTTTGCCGGCAGAAGGAATTTTCTCATCATAAGAGTTCCCTATATCAGTGAAATTATACAAGTTCAGTATGTATCCCTATGAAAAGGTCCACTGGGTTTCTCTAGAATTCAGGGGTGGGGAACCTGTTAGATGATGCTAAATTGGGAAAACAGGCTTTCAGAGCATATATGCTTGCAGAAGGTTATCTTAAGACTGAAACTAGGGTATCCCAGAGAGCCTGGGACTCCCAATACCATTTGAAAATGTTTTAGTTTGGATAGAGAATTGGCCTTGGAGTCAGGAGGACCTGAATTCAACTCCTGCCTCAGATATTTACTAGTTGTATGACCTTGGGCAAGTCACTTAACCCTGACTACAGAAAGAGGGAGGAAAGAAGGAAGGAAGGAAGGAAGGAAGGAAGGAAGGAAGGAAGGAAGGAAGGAAGGAAGGAAGGAAATGTTTAGTGGAATATCAGAACTTTCTCCTCAATTTGCCAGGATCAGAATGCTCATCCCAAACAGAGGTTTTAGATTGCTGCCCATCAATGCCCAGATTTCTCCATCAATGATTCAATCTAATCGAATAAACATTTAATAGATGCCTACTATGAACAAGGCATTTTGCTAGGCATTCAGAAGATTAAGACAAAATAATAGTTGCTGCTCTTGGGAACCTTACCAAACTCTCCTGGGAAGGACAGGGAGGGAGAGACACATAACATGTACAGAGATAAAGAGATTCAATGTATGTATAAAATTATACAAATATTTCCAGAGGGAGATAGTGTTAACTATGGGATGCAGCAGGAAGTTTTCATGGGGGTGGGGGAGAGGTCTGTACCTGAGCTGTGATTTGAAAGAAACTAGACATTCTAAGAGACTGAGATGAAGTGGAAGGGCGATTTACACATTATGAAGCATGATATGGCATAAGATTACAAAGGGAGGTTATAGAATGCTCTAAAGGCAGCCTGAGGATTTTATATTTTGTTCTAGAAGCAACAGGAATGAGTACGTGCATATGAGTATGTGTTTCAGAACGGGATGGTACAATTAAATTCTATATAGATTAGACAAAATAAACTTTTCTGGCACAGTTCAGGTCTTCCTTGATGACCAGGACTGATATGACCAGACAGCACTGGATGTACTGGGAATTGTTAAAATTATATCAACTACCGATTTAGGCATAAAGATCCTAGATGAAGCATCCAAATTCAAACCAGAATTTTTGGCACCTGACTGGTCATATCAATTCAAGTCAACAATAACAAGCTTTTAATAAGTGTCTGTTATATATCAACTTCAGTAAAGTGATGGACATGCAAAGAAAGACCCCCCCCCCACCAAAAAAAGCCTTGACTCTTAGGAAGCACATACAAACAAGATCCCAACAGGATAATTTGGACAGATGAACTTAATGCTGTTACCTACACTGTGCCAGAGAAACCATTTAAATTCTTCCCTCAGTCCAGAAGAGACAAGGCCTCTGGAGGGGCAGGCTATCTGAAGGAGAGATGGGTAAGACCATCCCAGGCTCAAACAACCTAGCAGATTCTCTTAAGTCTAAGGATCTCCTGTGGAATCCCAAGTACACTAGATATGAATCCTCTAATCTAATACATATATCAGAAGGTAAGAATGATTCCCTAGCCCTAGAAAACTATGTGCATGATAAATTACTAAGGGTCCTTTAACAACTAGAGATAGCTACCTGAAGAACCAGAGACTCAGGTAGAAGAGACCTGAGCCTAGCCTGCTGAGTGCACAAGTTCCCTCTGTAGCTCCCGCCCAGGAACACAGATAAATAAATACTTTGGTAAAACCAAACATCCTAACAAGTAAACATTCAGCACCTGTTCAAACATTTATTTTGTACATACTTTGTATTTACTTGGATGTGTGCAGTGCCATTTTTTTGGATATTTTGAACTCCATGCATCCTCCTTGCCTTTGGCTAATTACTGTAACAAAATAACTCCATGAAACCTAAATGTCTCCTACCTCTTAGACAAGAGGTCTTTATCTTGTTTGTTTCATGGTCTCCTTTGCAAAATGGCAATCTTGTGAAATCTGTGGACCCCTTCACAGAATGTTTTTAAATGCACAGAATGAAACATAAAATTATAAAGAAAACTAAATATATTTAAATAGTTACCAAAATATTAAAACAAAAACAAGTTCATACACTCCAGTTAAGAACCCTTATTCTACCAGGAGACTGAATCCTCGTTTGCAGTTGAAGAGATGATGGGAACCCAGAGGATGAATCACTGAATGGAGGATGACCAATTTGTTATTTTTCCTGACAAGATCCAGCCATTCCTTAGCACAGTGGGACACACCCTGCTTCTCAACCTTATTGTTTTCCCTAAGTAGATTTAGGAGGAACCTCTAAAGTATAAAAATTATGTACAAGTCTAAGAACTGAACCAGTCTGGTCAATTAGCAGGACTTGATGTGTAGATAATACTGGGCTTCCTAGTAGTGAACTAAGTTCTGGTCTATGAAGATTTTTACTGGGTTCCCTTGATTAAGTTTCCATCCAAATTGGAGGCCCATTTTCACAACTGGCATCTACTTTCCACAACACAATTTTATTTCACCAAGTTCAGCTTCCATGCATAGCAGGTCATTGGAAACAACTCTATCCATCCCGTTATGATACCTTTTGTCTAGCCTTCTTGAGTTTGGGTCAGTGCTGCTCTTAAGACCACTCACTGTAGACTCAACTTTTCCCCCTCAGGACCATTTTTTCTATTTGGTGAAACAGAAATGTAGTAATGTTGTGGATGCATGCTCAAAGCTCTAAAAAGTTAATTCTTACAGGATTCCCTCCTTTTTCAGCCTAGCCATTGCTTCTTTAAACATGAATGTTCTCAGATGAACAACTGGTAGCAGTTAGTGCCTGCCTAGAAAGTTGAATTACCAAGAAGCAGGAGGGGCTCCATATGGAGATTTGCAAGGTCAAGTACAAAACCCCAGTGACACAAGACATCTCCTGGAAGTCACACTTCTCTGCCTTACGGACTAGGCTATTAGCAGGTATGTTATAGAGACTTTTCCTCATCTGGAATACTTGGTGTGGTGAGAGGGAAAAAACCATCAAATTGTCATCTAAGCTATGGTAACACATCTAGGTCTAGTGAGTGAAACAGTATGTCACTAAGGAAATACTGGAGCAGGACTCATGGGCATCAGCCCACCTGAGAGGTATGATGAAGGACTCCTAATCCTTTTGTGTATCCAGACGGCCACCTTCCATCTTCTCCTGAATGAATCCTTACTGTATTCATGAGAATAATGATAACTAGTCTTTCCATAGCACTCTACAAATGTTACGTTATCTCAGCTTATCATCATCACCACCCTGGGAGGCTGAGGCTATTGTTAGCCCTGTTATTACAGGTGAGGAAAATAAGGCAGACAGAGGTTAAGTGATTTGCCTGGGGTTGCACAGGCAGTGATGGTTCAAATCTGCATTCAACTCAGGTCTTCCTGACTCCAGGTCCTGCATTCTATCCACTGCGCCACCTAGTGGCCTTTATTGTCACCGCTGGTGGTCTAACCAAGTCATTCCTGCTCCCAGTACTATCCTTAGCATACTGCATATCACCACCAGCCCCTATTGACTGAAGATGGTTATCTCAGTCAACCCCCAGTAATTAACACACGGCCCCACCTTGTCCTATTTTTTTTTAGGCACCAAAAATAACAGGGCCCCTGTAGCCCAGTGAGAATGATATCTTTCTGCAAGCTCTCCTGCAGATACTCACAGAGAACCTACCATGCTTTCTCATCTAAGGTATAGATCTGTCCAAGCAGGGAAGCCATTATGAGTAGCATATCGATCACTAGGTCCATATGGTGGGAGGGGCTTGCAGGACTTTATTACAGATCCTGGAAATCCACTGGTGCAGTCAGTGGGCCTGCCTGAAGAGATACCACTATAGCAGAATGCTGCTGTCTATCCTGGCCAGAAGGCTGGGCCCTTTACTGGGAAATGTGTACTCACTGCCCCCCAAGGCATGGCCAGGTTGTACGTTGAAGCCATCTTCAATCTAGCACTTCTGAAATGCTGCCGGTGTCTCATGCATAGTACACATTTAATAAATGTTCTCTCTCTCTCTCTCTCTCTCTCTCTCTCTCCCTCCCTCCCTCCCTCCCTCCCCCTCTCTCCCCTTCCCCTTCCTTCCCTCCTTCCCTTCCTTCCATTCTTCTTTTCTTCCTTCCTCTTTCTCTTTCTTTCCTTTCAACACCAGATATCTAATGGATCTCACCAACTGGTTTTAAAAAACACACTTTTCCAAGTCAAGTGCCTCCACTAGAAGTAGGTTTTAGAGCTATCTAAATGTTCCCAGATACTGTCTCTGGAAACCCTTACAGAACTCAAGTTTTGTTCTTCTATAAAGAGCAGGACACAATCCAGGGTCAGATCCCTCACCTATGCTTTCTCAAACACCAATTAATCAATAGATCCAACAATAAGCATTTATTAAGCACCTATTAATGCCAGACCTTATGCAGCAAACCTAGTGGTCATTTGTATGTATGGTCAGATGGGCAAAGACCATAATGTCCTAAGAAGGCCAGTGCTGTACCTTGGTCTCATGGAAACATGGATCCGGACAAAAAAAAACTGGCTCAAGATTTTATCAAACAGCTGCTGCCAAGGCTGCAAGACTCCTAGGCTCCTATGGAGGCCCACAAGTCAATAACGTAGCCTGCAGGATCTGATACTGCTGGTCTAGCAGGCCCTAAAGTCTTTGAACCTAAAACTCTAGGCCCTAAGGATACGAGCCCCTCTAACTCACTGGACCCACAGGGAACTTCCCCAATGCTTTTGGTCCTGGAATCTACCAGGCCTCTCTCTACCCCAGGAGAGATAAAGATGGGTTCTTAGAAGCATAAAGCTGGCTTGTTAGCAAGTGTCAAATTAACATTCCAGGCTTCACCCTGCTCTGAAATTGTTACTTCCTTCCCCATCCCCACCCCTACTTTACAGAAGGGAGACACAGGTAAGTGAATTCTCAAAGGATAGATACATACAGGACCAGAGGGGCAGGGGAAATTCCTGAGACTGGCAAACTCTGGGCTAAGCCCCAGGGCATACCATCACAAGTTTTGCATTTTCATAGATTTAGAACTAGAATGAACCTCGAAAGTCATCCAACTCAATTCCCTTACTTTTTATGGAGAGAGAGAGAAGGAGGAGGAGGAAGTGGAAAAAGAAGAAGAGGAGGAGAAGGAAGAGGAGGAGGAGGAAGAAGAGGAGGAGGAAGAAGAAGAGGAGAGAAGAGAGAAATGGGGGGAATTTGTTAGGACATTTCCAGGTCAATGAATTTTCCCCCTATTCATCAAACATTAATCATAGAAAATAACAGCCAGATAATAGTTAATGAGGTGTTGCTGCTGTTCAGTTGTATCCAACTCTTTGTGACCTTATAATATGGGGTTTTCTTGGCAAGGATACTGGACTGGTTTGCCATTTCCTTCTCCAGTGGATTAAGGCAAACATGTTAAGTGACTTGTCCAAAGTCAAACAGTCTGTGAATGTCTGAAGTCTGATTTTGAACTCCATTTTTTCAGACTCCAGTTCCAGCTCTATCCACTGAGCCACCTAGCTGCCTCCATTAAGAAGTGTGTAAAAAAAAGTCTCTTAGAAATAGAAGGGTAGCTTCCCGGGTTTTACAAAGAGAAGCCCACTAGCCTGGGAGGCAGTAGAGACCCTGTAAGTCTTGGCCCCCAGAAGAATTTCATATTTCATAAAAAGATAACAAGAACCAGATCTTTGCACTTCCTTCTCACATATTAATTAGTGCCTAGTCAGGCACCTCTACTGTTGGCGTATTTCTTCTGTGATTGCATCAATTAAGCTTAGATAAAAATTGACTCCCTCCACTACATAAAGATAGAGAAACTGAGGCCAGAGAGTACAAGTGACTTTTCTAAGGTCACCAGATAGGAAAGGGCAGAACCAGGACTTAACCGCAGGTCCTTTGGCTCCAAACCCAGCCTTCTTTCCCCCTGTGCAACCCTCCCTGTCTTCTCTCTTTCCCCTGAGCTCTATCACCAAGATAATTTAAATGTTTTCTAGCTGATGTCCACATATAATTCTAACTCACCTTATATTTGTCCACAGTCATTATTAGAGACATCTGACCCCCAACCCTTTTTTTGGTCTAGACATGTGCTTTTACCAGCTCCCTGATGTGAAATTTCCCCCAAAATCATGCAGATCAGCAACTTATCTGTGAGTTAACATTGGAGCGTTGTCTAGAGTGTCGAGAAGCTGTAACTTGCCTGTGTGCATCAGGGTCAGCATTGGAATGAACCCAGGTCTTCCTCTCTCCGAGGCTTCCCTTCCATCCAGCAGACCATACTGCCTCCTCCCCTGGTCCTATCTCCTCATGAACTACAGTGAGCACTGGTGTGCGTCTCTGTGTGTATTTGTGGGTATTCCAGGGTACAGGCACAGGTCTCTGGGTGTTTCTGGGATCTCTACCTGTTTGGAATTGGTCAGGTAGAGCTTGGCAGCAAGATTGATGACCTGTAGTTTCACAATGTCTTCCTCTGCTGTGAAGGATTTTGCCATCTTCCGCAGAACATCAGGGGCAATCCTGGGCACGTGTTCACAGTACTCACCAATGAGCCAGAGGATGCTGGCCCGGGCCATGGGCACCTGGGGGCACAGAGATGTGGGCATAAGAAGAGCAGGGGCATAGAAAGGTCAGGGTAGGGACATGAGCACAGGGAGGGGTTGCTTGTCTTTCTGTTGCCCCATCCTAGGGTTCTGAGGGGACCATCTGGGGCCTCTCCATGTATCTGATGCCTTAAGCTGGCTGCTCCGCTCGTGCATCTCTCAGGTTCTGTTCTTGCTCCCCAAGGGTTACATGCCCACCTGGATGTTATCTGTCAATTTAGCCAGGTGTTTAATGATCTCCCCATGTTGTGATGGCTGCATCTGCAGCAACTTCTTAATGACGACCACTGATTCAGCAACCACGAGCTCTGGGAATAGAGAGACAACGTGTGAGGACCCAAAGGACATCCACAGGCCATAGGTGACACAGTGAAGCCTGGAAAAGTGGATAGATGGATGGACAAGGATTCATGTGATGGACAGATGTACATGTGAGGGTCGGGAGAACAGATCACAGAATGAGCACTAGAGACTTTATGCGACTTTAGACATAATTTCATTCAGTCTCATTTTATGAATGAAAAAACACAAGACTCATAAATTGAGAAACTTGCCCCAGGGCACAAAGAGCCTTGATTTGCTCCTTGCTCCAATTTCAGTGCTTTCCCCACTATACCAGATTGCTTCTCTGGATCCATAATCCTTCCCATCCTTTGATCCTTCCCCATTGCCCACCATAGCTGGGCAAATAGAAGGCCACTTTTCATCCCACTTGAGCATACTGACTGACACACCCCATTGATGCTGAATAGATGGATGAATACTAACCATCACGGTTGGATAGAAGCTGCACAAGGCCATTGAGACAGGTGTCTCGGACACGGCCAATGTTGGTGGCACATCTACCAATGGCCTGGATGGTGGCAGCCACAAAATCTTTGTCCATGCTTCGGATGTAGGTCTAGGAATGCAAACATCAGGGATTTGAGGCCAGGAAGTGACCCTTAAGGCTGGGCACTGATCTCTGGGTCCAGTGACTCTCCACAGGCAAGGCAGTGATCCCCTTGGACTGCCAGGGGTGGGGAACCTGCAGCCTCAAGGTCACTCCCACAGGCTCCCCACCCCTGGGTCATTGAGTCATGTCCCCCAAGTTGGAAGAGTGAATGGAATCACCCAAGTAGGATAGTGACTCCCCTTAACTTCGGAGGTGGTGGGGTCTGGAAACCTTGAGATGTTGGAAAATAATCAAAATGGTGGTAGAGAAGAGAAGGGGAACCAGGGCTCCCTTCCGTAAAGCAGATTTGATCTGTTTTCCACTGAATCTGGGGCCCTGTGAAAGGTCTTGATGATCTCTTCATCCCACTGATGATCTCCATCCCTGGGGACAAAGTCCACTCTGACCAAAAGATACCCCTGTACCTGGAATTCCCTTAGGACTGTAGGAATGTTAGTCTCGTTGGCAAGGTTGGTCAGCACCTCCAGCTGCAGGGAGAAGCAGATAAAGTAAGTCACGTCTAAAGACTGGCAACCTTATTATTATTTGCCTTCTATTTATGTAGCATTTTGGGCTCTCCTCGCCATTCTCTCACTTGATCATCACAACAACTCTGTGAAATATAGGGAAAAGATGTTTAGCTTTGTTTTACAAATAAGAAAACAGAGGACAATGCAGATTAAATAACTTGCCTAAGTTAACACACACAATTGGTGGCAGAGCTGAAATCAGAACCTGTTTCCCACCTCTGGGGCCATTTCTCTTTCTACTCTTTAATGAGGATATTTCATTTGTATGTGGGACTGAAAGTGTTTGCAGCTGGCCAAGAGCATATGCAAATATAAATGCACAACACATGTGTGTTTGCACTGGTGTATGTGGTTTCTCTAGGGCACGCGGGTTTGGCAGGATGCATTTGCTGGAGAATAGCTATGTGCCCATGACAGTATTTATGTGTAGGAGAGGTTTTGGTGTGTTTCCAGAACTGTGATCACATTTGGTGTTGAAGTGGAACACTAAGCAGGACAGATCCATCTGCTAGGCCAAATGCCCATGACTGCGGCACTGGGATGGAGGAAGAAATAGGGAAGTGCATGGGCAAAAGTACAGAAATGCAGATAGGGACTGGACAGATGGCTATGGGAACAGGAATGTTTATAGATAGGGACAGGTCAGGCTGCTCTAAATGAACTTCTAAATGGAGTCAAGTGACTTCATTTCCCATAGACTCCTCAGATATCAGCTGCTCTCTCGCCTAAGCTTCATGCTCTGGGGATCAGGATTCCAATCCCAATTTTGCACAAAGACCTGATTTAGAAGCCAAAAGGTGCAAATATTAGGGGACAGCAAGGGTTCTCTGCAAGTGTTGGGGGAAGTCATGGGGGAAGACCTCTCAGGGAGGTCTTTGTGCCCTTGTATGGATGGCAGTTACACCCTAACATCACTGGAGCCTAGGTATGTGTACCTCATCACAGGAACACTAAGGCATGTAGACCAACATCACTCACTTTCAGAATCTTGATCTGTGTTGGGTCTGTGGACCTGATGTAGAAGCTCTTCAGGTATGGTTCAAACATGCCCTGACACAGACAAAGAGAGATTAACAAGGACTCGTCATCTCAACCCCAGCCCATAGACAAGCTTCCCCCCACCCTGACATCAGTTCTTTACTCTCCACTTGTACCACCACCACCACTTTAGTCCAGACTCTCATTACTTCACATCTGGACAATTTCAGCCTTCCTGCTTAAAAGCTCTTCCCTCTCCAATTCACCCTACACACTAGTGCAAGATCAACCCCTGATGCTCAGCTCTCATCACGTCACCCCTTTGTTCAAAAACAAATTTCAACTCCTTGTTTCCTGCAGGTTGAAGTGAAAACTTCTCAGCTTGATACTGAAGACTTTTCCAAAATCTAGCCCCAGCCAACTTTTCTAGGCTTCTTCCTCCTGGCTTACTTACCCCACTCCTCTACCCTAAATAGGTCAGTTCTCTCTCTCTCTCCCCCCTTACCTCCCTTCCTTTCCTTTCCTCTCTTCTCTGTCTCTGCTTTCTTTTTCTCTCCCCTCTCCCTCTCTTGCCTTTTTCTCTCTCTCCTCTCTTTCTCCTTTCTCTACTCCTTTCTCTCTCACCTCTCTTTCATTCCCTCTCTCTGTCCTCTTCCCTCAAGACTGGCTCTCTCTCTCTCTCACCTGGGCTGGACGTACAAGGACTATTCATGAACCTGATGATCCCATTACTGATCAGCATCAGACCTTTGACCCGTTTTGTTTCCAACCTGAACTGCTTTGGCCCTCTTTAGGTCCCGTGGTGGCTCTCCCTATACAGGGGACTGTGACCATATTTATGCCAGACTTAGTGGGGACACCCGATCAGGTTGGCTCACTGCAGCGCAGGACTTTCAAGGTCAAAGAGATCCACCAGCCCCAACATGCCTCACAGCAGGAACGAGAGGCATGTGTCACCACCATTGGCACAGGCCAGTGTTCTCTGTCCCCTGCAGTGTGCTATTTTCACCTCTGCTTGGGCTCATGTAGTTCTCTGTTGGGATACCACCCTTCCACCAATGCAATCCTCAGCCCTTTTGATCCCGAATGCTTACCGTGGCCCTGAAGTCTTACTCCTAGCTGACTTACCCGGCGCTTGATGGACATAGTAGCCACATTCTGTAGCACCACATACTGGACTTCACTGTGAACAAAAGAGGTTCAAAAGAGACTCAGGGGTCACTGTGCACAGGGTCAGGTGTCACTGTCTAGCAAGGCACTCAAAGTGCTTCTGTAGTAGCCACACCAGGGTCCCCACCTCAGCCTCAGAATAGGGCCAGGGTTTGTGTAAGTGGCTAGGGCTGGGGCAGGGTCAAAGTCAGGGTGGGAATTAGGACCAGAGTGGGCATCAGTGTGAGTGGAGGTCAGGGCCCCTCTGGTCTGTCCCACCTGTGGCTCCTCAGCAGTCGCACCAGTGCTTTGGCGATGACTCCCACCTCTGCTTTGGGGGCCAGGTGGAAGTAGAGCTGAGCCACTGCCATGACCACAGCTGCACTGCGGCTCTGGAGTAATGGCTTTGTGTTGCGCAAGAGCAGGCGGTGGTCAGGATCCATGATATATGGCCTCCGGGCAGCCAGGGGAGCAGCTGCCTCCTCTGGTCCTGGCCCCGACCCTTTGGACTCATCTTCTTCTGATCCATAGAAGGCCTTCTCAGGATTCTCCTCCAGGAGAGATTCCTGGAGGGTGAACAAGGGAGGGGAAGAGGACTTTAATGCCTTTAATCAGGTATCCTCCCCTTTTTTCTGAATCTGCTCAAAATCTGCCTCTTCCAGGAAGTCTTCCCAAACTACCCCTTTCCATGAATCTAGCCTCCTCTTCACTGCTTTCCCCACAACTGCTTTCAGTGCCCTGTGGGTTCCATTCCCAAACTTCTTTGTCCTCCCCTCCTCAATCTGCCTTGGCATTCTTATCCAACATGACCCCGAGCTGCCTGTCCTAAGCCAAAATAACATTTTCTCCATCAGTCAGAGGACTCTTGATTAGACCTGGCTTCTTTCTTATCAATCTTGGGGTTAAAATGCTATTTATTTTAACACTACCCCCCCCAATCACTTCCTCTATGTCTACTCTCCAGTGACTCACATTCTTGTTGGGACTCAGGAACTGTGTGCGGGCATAGCGGGTTAGCATGTTGATGATGACAACCTGGCCCCACTCTTCCACGTCAATCAACAGGTTACATAATTTCCGGTAGTTCTTGTGGATCAGATCAATACGTTCTGGACATACCTCCTCAAAGGCCATTACCACACTTCCAGCCACCAGCTGAAGGGGACCCAGACAGGAGAAAGAGGAAAGAGTGAAACGAAGATATGGACAGACACATGTAAGCACCAAAGAAGGTAGGCAAGGGGAAGGGGTCATCATAAACCCTACAGAATCCCCCCAACACCCCTCAGTGTTTTCTCAGACATCCATACCCCATTCCTTCCACATCCCCCTACGCACTCCGTACCGTGGTCTTGTCAGCCAGAAGCTTCTCAATGACTTCAATAAGCTGATCCTTTTGGTCAGAGTCCAAACTGGGGGGATGGAGGGCTTGCTGGAAGGGATGCAGCCTCCCAGTCTTTGAACCTGGGACCTCCCACACCATGCTGCTCTGAAGCTCAGACCCCTGATCCTTTAGTGCCCCCACTCCCCAGGTTTCTCCATCACAGTTACCACCCCACTCCCACAATTCCTCTATTCATTAACACCCCTAAGCACCCATGGTTAAACCTCTATGAGGGGGGGCACTTTGGAGATGAGGTCTAGGGTCCCAGGAGGTCACCTGTACAGTTTGGGGATAGCATGGGCCGCTGTTTTCCTCACATAAGGGGACATGTCTGAGGCTGCTTCCTTGATGGCTAGCATCATGATGGGTACTATGATGGGCACGCGGATGCTGGAAAGGACTCGAAGGGCACTAGCCCGGATCAGCTGGTTAGGGTCCTGCAAGGTAGAGGCAAGGGTGGAAGAAGGTAATATCTTCTGTGGTCACTGTACCCTCCCTGCCCTTAGCCCACACTTGTCCTGACCATCTCTGATCCCTAAACATCTTCCTTCTGGCACCTGAACAATGCACCAGTGTGATATAACCATGGAGGCCCATGCCCAGCTGTCCCTTTTGTGAGATCTCTATCTCATATGAAGAAATCTGGTGACTAAGGATGAGCATGAATTGGCACGGACACAGGTGTTCACAGCAGATTACAGGAGGAATCTGCAGAGGGAGCTAATAAGACTACCTTGAGACTGATTAAAAAACCAAGTACCATTTTCAGTGGCTGCCCTATGGACTATGATTACGTTCTGTTCTGACGTGGAAATGAAATGCGTGCTCCTTTACAACACATTCAACAAGTGGTTGGTCCTATGGCCTCTACTTGTGTCTGATAAGAAGGAAGCTGCTATGACCTCCCAAGGCCATCCATCACACTTTGAGACCACTCTAAAGGCAAAGTGGAATGCCCAGCTCCAGCTCCTAGTTCTGCTCTCAAAGACCAAACAAAGCAAGCGCAAATCAAGCAACAAATCATTGAATCTTGAAGCTGAAAGGGACCTGAAAGTTTCTCATCTAAATCCCACATTTTACAAATGAGGAGACTGAGGCCCTGAGAATAAAAATAACTGATATAATGTCACACAATTACTGGCAGAATGAAGACTTGAACTCGGATCTCTTGACCATCAGTCCGGTGTTCATTCTAACCATACTCATGATTTCAGCTAGAACCTGCAACAAAGGAACTTGGATTCTTTGAAAAGTATTTCTTCTCTTCTAGTAAGGTGTGATTAGATTATAATAGAAAACATTTTTCTTTGTTTCCTCATAATTTTCAATTTTAGTGCATTTTTATTTAAGTACCCTGCAACTTGACTTTAGGAGAGGCATTGAAGCCTCCTGGGTCTCTGTCTCCTTTTCTTTTCTTTTCTTTTTTTTTTCTTTTCTTTTCTTTTCTTTCTTTTATACTGGAGGTAGGAAGGCAAGGCAATTAGGACTAAGTGACTTGCCCAAGGTCACACAGCTAGTTAAGTATCAAGTGTCTGAGGCTGGATTTGAACTCAGGTCCTCCTGACATCAGGGCCAGTGCTTCATTCACCGTGCCACCTAAATGCTCCTGTCTCCTTTTCTAGAAAGTAGAGGTTCTAGACTAGATGGTCTCTAGGACCCCTTTCAGTTCTAAAATTCTATGATTCCCTGGTTCCTTCAGGGCTTCTAAGTCTGAACATCACACTCTGACTCTCTCATACAGGTGAGACTCTTGCACCCAGCTTAAGGCCATGCCTCTGCTTCCCTTGTCTACCCTACAGTTTTCTCTGGCACAGAACTAGGCACATTGTAGGCTTAATGTTTTCCAAGAAGAAGGACTTTTGTCTTCCAGCGATTCTTGAAATTATAATATTAGAATTATAAGGAACCTTGGGTATCATCTCACTTTACAAATGAAGGCATGGGGGTTCAGAGAAGTGACTTGCCCAAGGGGATGCAGGAACCAAGTGTCAGAGCTGGGATCTGAACATAGACCCTTTGACTCTTAAGTTCAGTGTTCTTTCTATTATGTCATAGGAAATTCTTACTCTTAGGAATAGGACCTTATGAGTCACTCCCCACAATGTGAAATACTAAAAAGGGTCCTCCCCTATGCCTACCTTGTTCACTCCTGGGAAAAGCCCCATCCCATTTTTAACCCCACTTCCCTCCTCCCATACATATACCCTGGACCCTGGGGATTAAGATTGTGACCTCTGACCTTCAGGCCACGTTGGAAAGTAGAGATGGACAGCAGGGCCAAGTCTTGTTGTTCCTCTGCGTAGCGAACTAGGTACACATACACCAGCTTCTTCACCTGAGAGTAGAAACTCACCTGAGCATATGGTTCCTGGGACCTATCCTCCCCTAAGTCCAACCCCAGATGCATATACACAGAATTTTTCATCTGGGAGGAGGAACATTTCTGAGATAATGGTCATAGAGACACATCTTCCCTAACTCCTACCTAGGGACAATATACATGAACTTCTTTATCATTTGGGGAGACCCATTTCTACCCCTCCTCTCATTCCCTATAACTCCCTACCCTGGGTCAGCCCCTCCCCATTGGGTCCCTCCCTGTGACCCCTCACCTCAATGTTCTTACAGGCTACATTCTTGACCACAGCTGGGAACAGGTCTGAAGCATTCTTCCCACGAGCAATCATCTAGGGGAAGAAGAGGGGGCCAGAACAATAATTAGCAGAGAACAAAAAGGGCTTTGCCCTAAACCATCTGTCCTACGTTCCCCGTAGGACTCTCTGGAGGTTTGGATGCCTTCTCTAAGTCTGACCTTACCTGAGATGGGTCTATCCTCTGGGACACCTCCCTTGCTACTTCCTTCACCCTCCACCAGACTGTCCTATGCTCCATTCTCCACCCTACCTTTGTGCCTTACTTATTCTATGTGTTCTTCTGTGAATGAATTTGCCAGAAATATAGTTTTTAGTTGGTTATTGATCTTAAGTGATTCATATGGTACCAAGTGGGTAGGACCCCAAGAGGGTGAAGGAAGGTTGTTCCCGTCAACCTAGGCATCCTCTCAGGCTTTGCCCTCACTGGCCTCCCCCTCCCTCCCCCTTCCTTACTGCCACAATCCTCTTCATGGCTTCCAACTTGAGAGAATCTTTGTTGGTATCCAGCATTTCCTTCAGGTCATCATGCCTAGGGAGGGATGGGAGGGAAGAGATTAGTCAAGGAAACAGAATAGATTGGAGATGAGGTTAGGGGGGGAACACAAGGAGACATACATGAATATGCAGAGAGGAAATGGTGGTAAATGGCATGAAGATGGAAGCATTAAAAAGGGAAGGACATTTCTTTTCCCTGCCACCAAAACCAGGGATGCCTTTAGACCCTTAACCTCACAGAGTCTCTTGATCTTATAGTTTTCACCCTGCAGAAAACATCAGCTTTGCAGATTTTGCAGCAGGACCCACCAGCCAATGGTATTGGCTAAGGGTTGGTTCATAAGAGACTAGACATCAAGAGCAAGCCAAGGGGCATCCTTTCGCAGACTGGGTCAGCCACCAAGAGTCAAGGGAGCAGGGCAAGGGCAAAGAGGCCTGAGTGTCCAAAGCAGCTGTATCATGGCACAGCAAAAAAGCCTGTGGAACTGGTGTCAGAGGATCTGCGTTTGAATCCTGCTTTGCTCTGTCTGGGTAACTCAGTTAACTTCTCTAAGCTTTGGCTTCCATTTTCAATATTTATCTAGACTGCAGAGGGGGTGACCTATGACAAAGAAGTCTCCTTTAGTTCATCTGGAAAATGAAGGGCTTAGAAAAGATAACCTCTAAAGTTCCTTCTAGCATTATTCTAAAACCAGAAATCCCAGACAGCACTAGACATTAATAATTAAACTGATGAATAAAGAACTCTGTAATCTTGAGCTCCAAGTACTTAAAACTGCTGTAATAATTGCGATAATAAATATTTAACATAAATAGCCAATATTTATTTAGCACTTTCAAGTTTACAAAGTGTTTATGTTATATATAGGATACCATTTGATCCTCCAATAAACCTTTGAAGTACTGTATTATTTCAGTTTTTCAAATAAGGAAATGGAAGCTTAGTGGGTAATGTGACTTTCTGTTCCTTTGTGCATTATTATTAGTCACATCTGCCTTTGTCTTCTGGGCCATCCTCACCTGTTCTTCCAACCCGGTTTCTCTTTCCCTAGATTTCCTAGGGAGAGAGCAGGTGTTCCTCTATCCTATCTCCAAAACAGTCACAAAGTCCCTTTGGGGTTTTCTAAATGTTTCTATGAGTAGTACAATAGATGTGATGGAGAACTAGGGAGAGAGACTTCTATATAGAATAAAGGGGCAAACCCAGAAGCCAGGGCTAGAAGCTATAGAAGGGGCATGAGGGACCCTTCTAGTCTAGACAAATATTGGCATTATGGAGAGATAAAAGAGATCCGCCTGAAAACCACTTAGGATCCTATGAAACTCATTGACAATATTGATTTGGGGACTTTAAGACGTCTTTAACACTTTCTGATTCTCCTTATACGTCAATGCTTCAAGAATCTATAATTCCAGTGGTGTACATAACATACCAATTCTGATTGTTTCCTGCCTTAGTACAGAAATCAATCAGCTAATGAATCAATAAGCAATTATTCATTGCCAACCATGTGCCAACCGTGGTACTATGTGCTAAGGACACAAAGACAAAGATGAAACAGTACTTTCCCTTGAGATGTTTATGTTCTATATGGGGAAATAATTTGTAAACATGAATGTGATACACACTCACAGACACAAAGTAAAAACCAATGATGGTGGAATAGGGAAGGAGAGAGTGGGGAGGCGACATGAGCTGAGCTCTGAAGCAGATGAGGGCTTCCTAAAGGTCAAGGGAAGAAGTACATTCCAGACATGGGGGATAACCAGAACAAAGGAATGGTGAAAGAACGTGGATTGTCATGTTTGGTGAACAGCAATCAGACCGTTTTGGCTAGGTCACTGTGTATGAAGGAGAATGATAAATAATTAACCTAAAGAAGTTGACCAGAGACATTGTACAGGACTTTAAATGCCAAACAGAAGAGTTTGTATTTGATCTAGAGATAATAGGAAGGTTTGGTGCTTCTTAAGTAGAAGAGTAAGAGGGTCAGACATGGGCTTTAGGATTACTAATATGTAGCTGTTTGGAGATAGGACTGAAGTAAAGAGAGACCTAGGCAAGGAGACTAATTAAGAGGCTATTGTACTATCCAAGTGGAAGGTGATGAGGACCTACATGGTCTTCTCAAGTTCAATTGGTTTTTTCCTATTGTGTTTAACTCTTTGTGATCCCATTTTGGGGTTTTCTTGACAAAGATACTGGAGTGGTTTGCTATTTCCTTCTCCAGCTCATTCTATAGATGAAGAAACTGAGGCAGACAGGGTTAAGTGACTTGCCCAGGGTCGCACACCTAGTAAGTGTCTGAACTCAGGAAGAAGTCTTCCTAACTCCAGACCTGACAGTCTAGCTGCCCATTGGAGGGTTGCTATGTAAAAAAAAAAAAAAAATCACCACCTGGTAGCTAATCCTTTGGAAGAGTCTCTCTGAACTTAGGTCAGCTGGTCCTCAGAGGACAGATAGCCAGTCCCATACTTGAAGCTGAGGGAAGTAACCTGATAGCGTGGAGAGGGGCAATGGACTTGGAGTCAGGGAGAACTAGGTTCACATTTCACCCTCAGTCAGTAATTGTGTGGCCTTGGCCAAGTCACTTAACTTGTCTCTGTCTTGGTTTCTTCATCTTAAAAATGAGAGACAGACTTTATGGCCTCTACATTCCCATTCAACTCGAAGTCTGTGATCCTGTGATGAGAAGCCTGTTCTACCCTGACTACATCCCCTAGAGTTTGTACTGGTTGTCCTTTGACAACCTGATGTCCATACCATGAAGAGACATCAGGCACACACACTCTATATTTGCTTCCTTGAATCCTATGATTCTGTAGTTGCTGATAGAAACACTAAAGGCATTAGCCAAGAACTTCCTCTTTACTTCTCCTCCTGTCCAGTCACTCAGATGTCTTTCCCTACTAGCTCCTCCCTCATTCATATCTCAACTTAAGAAGTGGCCTTTCTCCTTGTGAAGGAAAACACCTCTATATGCATCCTTTTAAAAATTGTTACTGGGTGACTAGGTGGTATAGTGAATAGAGCACTGGCCCTGTAATCAGGAGGACCTGAGTTCAAATCTAGACTCAGACACTTAACACTTACTAGCTGTGTGACCTTGGGCAAATTGCTTAACCCCAACTACCTTGCCTTCCCCCATCCAAAAAGCAAAATTTAAAAAAATTTTAATGTTACTAATATATTTTAAAATTTGTTTAACAATTTTTTTAGTTCCAAGTTATCTTCCTCTCTCCCACCTGTAGTGAAGGCAAAAAATGTGATATCAAGTATACACGTGAAATCCTGCAAAGCATATTTTCACGTTAGCCATGTTAAAAAAGCAACAAGGAAAATAAAGTGGAAAAATTATGCTTCAATCTGCATTCAGACTCTACCAGTATTTTTTCCTCTGGAGGTAGATAGTGTTTTTTCATCAAAAGTTTGTTGGCATTGTTTGAGATCATTGTATTGATTAGAACAGCTAAGTTATTCACAGTTGATTATCATGCAATATTGCTGCTACTATGTACAGTGTTCTCTTAGTTCTACTCGCTTTACTTTGTGTCAGTTCATATAAGTCTTCCCAGGTTTTTCTGAAATAATCCTGCTCATCATTTCTTATAGTATTCCATAATAATCATACTCCATAATTTGTTTAGCCATTCCCCAGTTGATAGGCATCCCCTCAATTTCCAATTCTTTACTACCACAAAAAGAACTGCTATAAATATTTTTGGGGCAAATAGCTCCTTTTCCTTTGATCTCTTTGGTACACAGACCTAATAGAGATATTGATAAGGCACAAAGAATGCACAGTTATATAACCCTTTGGGCATAGCTCCAAATTGCTCTTCAGAATGGTCTTCGTGCACCCTTGATCCCATTTCATCTTGTTTTCAGACTGCCCACTCTATCACTCCCCCCCTTTTATACTTGCTATCTACAAAGACACCCTTTCATTAAAAAACCCTCACTTGATTATCCATTTCCACTAGCTATTGTCCCATATTTATCCTTCCCTTCTAGGCTAAACTCCTAGAGAAAGCCTTCTAGAATCAGTGCCTCCCTTTCCTTTTCTCTCAGTCAGTTCTAAAGACTTGATTCTTATCTACCCTCACCTGCTCTTTCAACCGGAATATTCTGCCTAGATCCCATAGGAGGAGAGCAGAAGCTCCCCTCCACTGTCCCTGAAATAAGGCCAGGGAACTAAGGAGAGAGACTTCTATACAGAATAAAGGAACAAACCAAGCAGAGCTGGAAGCCATAGAAGGGAAATGAGGGGGCCCTGAGGGGAATGAGGTTCTTCAACTAAAGTGCTCTCTCTAAAGCTTTTCTTTTTAATTGTCAACTTGAATGGCCTTTTATCAATGCTCATCCCTCCCTCTTAGCCTCTCTGCAGCATCTGATACTGCTGATCACCCTCTCCTCCTGATATTTGCTCCTCTCTAGGTTTTCATGATACTAGTCTTTGCTGATTCTCATATATATATATATATATATTTAATACTCCTCAGGCTTTATTTTGGCTATATCTTCATCCAGGTCATGTCCAGTAACCAGTAGATGTCTCCCCAAGGCTCTGTTCTGAACCTTCTCTCAAACTCAACATCTAAAATAGACCTCATTATCTTTCTCTTCAAACCCTCCCTTCTTCCAAACTTCCCCATTATCGTCAAGGACATCACCACCACCCCCAGTCACTCAGGATCACAATCATGATGTCAACCTCAACTCCTAATTCTCATTCACTCCACATATCCATTGCCAAGTTTTGCATTTTCTACCTTCATAATATCACTCATACACAAGCTTCTTTTCTCCACTCACACAGCCTACACCCTCATCACCTGTCTCTTGAACTACTGCAATAGTTTATTGGTTGAACTCCTTGACTCAAATCTCTCCCCCCTCCAATTTAGCTTCCACTCAGCTAGCAAAGTGATTTTTCCCAAAGTGCAGGTTTGATCACATCACTTCCCCCTTCTCTCCACTCAATGAACTCCAATAACTCCTTATGACATCCAAAATAAAAAATAAAATCCTGTTTGGCATCTAAAGCCCTTCACAAACTGGCCCTCATTACTTTTCTCATCTTATTATACTTTGTCACTCCATGAACTCTTATGATCCAGGCATGCTGAGCTTCTTGCTGCTGTTCTTCATGCAGGACACTCCATCTCCTGACCCAGTATCATTTCACTAATAGTCGCCCATGCCTGGAGTGTTCTCCTTCTTCACCTCCACCCCTCTGGCTTCCCTTGCCCCCTTTAAGATTTAGCTCAAATCTCGCCTTCTGTTGGTCTTCCTCCTCTTTCCCCACTGTTGGTGCCTTTCCTCCCTGAGATTATTTTCCATTTACACCACATATATACTATAGGGACAATTTTTTTTCATCCTATCTCCTCCCATTAAAAAGTGAGCCCTTTGGAGGCTCTTGTGTTGTCTTTCTTCACTTAATACAATACCTGGCATATACTAAGCACCTAAATGCTTGTTGACTCACTAACACTAAAAAGTAAAGGGTTGGGGACTTATACTGCCAGTCACTCCCTCTACCCCAGGTCACCTTAAGTACCTCTTCCAGGTACTTTTCTAAAAATGTAAATTATTGGGTGATAATAAACTATAAGGAAACATAGGGAGCTCATTGACATTCAGATATATGTAGAATATTGAATCTGCCTGGGCTGCTCCTTGTAGCTTTCTAATACTAGTATCACTGTGTGTGTGGAGGGGGGATACCACCTCCCAGAACAAAGCCCAGCCCTCTACTGCACACACTCTCACATGCATTAAGTCACAGCCCACACAATGGGGCTGTCAACTCCACACAGGCCAATTCTCTTGCACAATTTACTCCTCCTACTCCACACTCTGCACCTATACATTCCTCTAATGAACAAACTCAGCTTCTCTTGAACATCTGAGTCCCAGTGCTAACTGTCCTAGTGTCTTTCTACATACCCAAGGGCTGATTTCTTTGCTAGATCTAACACCACTGATGGATTCATATCACATTCCTTCATAAATAGACAAGCCTTAGGGTTAAGTGCATGCCTCTGCAATGTGACTACCTCAACAGTATGCTCAAGGTCTGACAAAAGGATCTGTCTGCTTGCTTTAAGATTTGCAGAAGAAAAGACAGTGAAGTATGCTCAGATTCAACCCAGAAACCAGAAGTGTCCCCAGGAGGGTATGAATTGTGAGGAGGTCCACATGAGATTCCAAACTCTTTCAATTCCAGGATCTTCTCACTGAACTTCTCCTGGGAACTCACATATTAAATATATATATATATATACTGAATCCCAGTTTCCTCAATTATAAAATGAAGGAGTTGGACAAGATGTTCTCTCAGATACTTTCCAGCCTCAGTTGGTCCATTAAATCTGTCACCAGCACTGTTTTGAGCTTAGGGCTTGATGGTGCAGTCCCAGGAGGTGAGATGGCTATGAAAACTTGGACCAGCCTAGCTACATGTAAATAACTGGCAGGTTCTTACTAAGAGTCCTTAGTCCTATGGTTTTTCCAGTTGACACGATACTGAAAATATGTACAGTATATGTGTATGCTCAGAATTTCTTAGACATATATAAACATATGTAACCAACATTTTGGGGGCATAAATATGTACATACACACACACATACACTGAACAAGCATAAAAGTACAAAATTCCTTGATCTTTGCAGGAGATAACAAAGTGTAGTTTAAAAAATTGTAGTGAATGGCAGTGAAGGGAATCTGAGTTCCAGTCCCAGCTCTGCTACTATGTGACCTGAGCTAGGTAACGGCATGTCTTGATTTCAGTTTCTTCATCTGAAAAACAAGGGGATAGACAAGATGATCCCTCAGGTTCCTTCCTGTTCTGACATTCTATGATTTCTATGTAGATTCAGTGAATTCCATAGTAATTGGGGACACTAACACAAGAGTGCTGGGCCTGGAGTCAGGGCCAGGAAGACCTGAGTTCAAATTTGTTCTCAGACATTTACTTGCTGTGTGACCCTGGGCAAGTCACTTAACCTCTGTTAACCTTAATCTACTGGAGAAGGAAATGGCAAACTACTCTAGTATCTTTGCAAAGAAAATTCCACAGATGACATGGTCCACTGGGTCATGAAGAGTCAGATATGACTGAACAACAGAAGATATGGCTGTAACTTAGTGTCCTGCTCCACAAGCCATTGGAAGAAAGGGTGGAATGTGGAATATACTGTGCAGTCCAAATATGGGCCATGTTCTGAAACTGGTATCTCTTTAAAAGGGGACCCTGTGAGTGTATGTGTGCATGCACACATGTTCATGATTTTAAAAAGACCACTTAGCATGCATTCAAGTTTTATAGCCCTATTGGGATAAAGTGAAGTCTATATTTGGACCAATGTAGTATGCTCATAGGATGACTGACTGAAACACAATGAGGTTGATTATCCATAGGGACAGCAAATGCCTCCCCAAACCGTTTCTGCAGAGCATGTGGCCAATCATCTTGACGAAGGACAGCCTGTAGAAAACCATACCTTTTTAAACCCTGTCCTAGAGGAATTTCCCTGGCCACTGGTGATATCTGTGATTTAGAGGTCTCTTTTCTCTAGCTGAGTACAGTTTAAAAATAAATTTCAATCTTTGGGATTTCCATAAGTATATGACTAAAACGGCGGCCAATAGAGAGAGGGCAGGGAAGCGCCAGAGATGACAGCCATGGGAGAACACTTTGCTAGGTGGAGGCACAAAAGTTTGTATTAAAGATAAATTCTTTGGCGCTCCATCTGAACACCCAGTAATCCTGACGGAATGGAATGGAACAGGCGTATACTATCATACCTACTGTGTGCCAGGTTCTGTGCTAAGATGTTGTCTCACTTGGTCCTCACAACAACCCTGGAAGGTAGATACTGCCATTATCTCCATTTTTCATACGAGGAAATTGAAGCCATTTGGGGCCCGAGTGGAACAATCTCTTTCCCATGTGACAAAGACTAAAATGTTTGAAGACAATGTCATGAAGGGGAGGCCCTTCAAGTCTTCTCTTCTCCAGGTTTCATGTTCCCACTCCCTCTGTAATGATGTTAAAATATTGTCATCTCAGGTCCTTCCCAGTTGTGCACCTTTAAATGGCCTCCAGTTAATCACTGCATTTCCTCAGATATCCTTCTGGACTGAATATAATAATACTACCTGAACATATTAAATAAAATGTTTCAGATTTGGTCTGATTAGGGTAGAGCACCACAAGACTACCATCCCTTTCATTCTAGACACTGCAGGCTAGGGTTTAATTAGCTAATTTGGGCTATTAAATTAAACCATTAATTCATATTGAGTTCGCATGCCACTAAAAACTCCACATTTTTAGATAAAATATTATCTAACCACACTTCTCTCACACCTTTTAGAGGCAGATGGGAGGGGCAGTGGATAGAGCACCGGGCATGGAGTAAAGGAGACTTAGCCCAAATCTGGCCTCAGTCACTTACCAGCTGTGCAACCTGGAGAAGTCACTTAACTTCTGCTGGCCTCCACTACCTCACCTATAAAATCTGGAGAGTAACAGCACCTATATGTTCCAGGGCTGTTGTGAGAATTGAATGAGATGATGTTTGTAGAGGGCCTTACAGAGTAAAACAGAAATATTACTTATTATTATGATTGTGAGGTTGATTTTCTGAGTCTATTTGACCCTTATATTTATGCCTATCAAGTTTCATCCTATTGGAGTGGAATATCGGCCCAATATTCTAGCCCATTCAGATTCCTCTGGATCAAAGGCTGACTGTGTCATTTACTGTGTTAGCTATCCCTTCCACCTCTGTTATATGAAAATGTGATGAAGATGCCAGCCATGCCCTTATCCAAGTCACTGAGAAAAAAATAAGGATTTTTCATAATTTTTCTCATATTTTGTCATTTGTGCTTGTGCATATTTCTTCATTGTCACTAATAATAAGAAACCCTAAAAAAACCTTGAAAGGGTTGTGCACTTGCTTCAGGGATGGAAACATTGAGAAGAAGCTGTTGGACTGATTCTCATTCTGCACTGGGTCAGGGAGGAGAAAAATCCCTGTTGAAAAGAAGAGACAAGACAGAAAGGTAGGTGGGCCAGTCCTTGGGGTCTAGGGGAGAAAAGAACAGGGGTGACACAAGGTCAAGAAGCCATTAAGCAAGCAATCAATCAAGCATTTTTTAAACACCTGCTGTGTGCTGGGCATACCAAGAAGGTGTATGCCAATGAAAGACTTGTCAGAAGTGCTTGCTACATATCATTCCGTCTGTTTGTGAAGCAAACTTTTAATAATACCCTTGGGAAGCCAAGAACCATGGGAGGGCCTTGGAATTTATGGGAACATGCAATAGTGTTCTGGTAAATGTATAATAATTGGATCTCTGAAAAAGCATGGCATACTTTTAAATTTAATCTACATTATTAAACATTTTCTCCATCACTTTCTTAATCCCAGAGACAATTAACAAAACAAATCAAGCCCTGATTTGTAGCATTTGCCAATTTCTAAGGTATAATTACTCACACAGAAAATTTAACATTGGTTTCAACACATTTCTGTGCTCACCTCGAGGAGATTTACTATCTGTCAAGTAGGGAGAGGATATGACCCAGAAATTCTGATTGTTAGAGGATGAAGATACCTGTTCCTAGCTTGGCATGGAACTGGTGTCACCATGGCAACGGATTCATAGAATTACAGAGTTGGAGGAACCTCGGAGGCCATCTAGGGGAGAGCTCCCTGCCAAGGCAAACCCTTGCACAAATAAGCTCATTCTTTCCAGTTTTCTCCAGCAGATAGCTCTAATATTTCCACTCTCTCCCTAATCTTCAATTTCTCTCTACCTACTAGCCTTTACCCCTCATAAGCATCTCCCACTTTGTGTTGATCCTTTAAACCCTCCTAATTATGATCCTACATCTCTCTTATCCCTTTCATGGTTAAACTCCCTGAGAAAGCCACCTATGAGTGGTCCCTCTACTTCCTTTCGTCTCACACTCATTTTAGTTCTCTGCAGTCTGATTTCTAACCATTTAATAGAAACTGCTTCCTCCAAAGTTACCAATGATCTCTTCACTGCTATATCTAATGGCCCTTTCTCAGTCCTTATCCTTCATGACCTCTCTTCAGCCGTGGACCTGGTCGCTTGTCCACGTCTTGATATTCTGTTCTCTCAAGGTTCCAGAACACTATTTAAGTTCTCCTCTTTCATATTTGACAACTCCTTCTCAGTCTCTTTGGCCGGATCTTCATCCAGCTCTGTCCTGGGCCCTCTTCTCTTTCTATACTTTTTCACTTGGAGATCTTGTCGGCTCCCATGGATTCAATTATTCGAAGATAATTCTCAAATCTACCCAGCCCTAATCTCTCTTCTGATCTCCAGCCAGACCTACTGGACATCACAAATGGATACCTAGACATCTTAAGTTCAACATGTCTATTATCTTTTCCCCAAAATCTACCTCTCATCCTAACTTCTCTGCTATTGTCAAGGGCACCATCAACCTCCCAATCCCCAAGACTTACAACCTGTCTTCCTCGACTTCTCATGCTTATCCCCAATATCCAATCTATTGCTAAGTCCTGTGGATTCACAGCATCATATCTCCATAATATATTTCCTACATGAACCCCCTTTCTCTCTGGGGACACTAGCACCATCTCAGTGCAGATCACAGTCACGTGCTGATTGGTTGCCAGGCTTCAAGTTTCTTCTCCCTCTGGTTCATCCATTCACTCAACTATTAAACTGATCTTCCTAAAGCAAAGATCTGACCTTGTCACACTACCTCCTCCCCCTATTTAATAAACTTAAGTGATTCTCTTACCTACCATCAAATACAAAATCCTGCATTTGGCTTTCAAAGCCCTTCCTAACCTGGTCCCTTCCTGCTTTCCTAATCTTACTCCTTATTCTCCTCCAAATACTCTGCAATCCAGCGACACTAGCCTCAGAACAGACACTACTTCTCCAAAATCTATGTATTTCCACTGTCTGTATTACCAAAATCCATTTATTTCCATGTATTTCTCCCCCATGCCTGGAAAGAGCATTCCCTCTCTTTATCTTTGCCTCCTGGCTTCCTTTAAGTCTCAGATAAAACCCCACGCCAGAAGGTCTTCCCAGTGACCCTTAATTCTTGTGCTTCCTTTTAAGGTTATCTCTAACTTATCTTGTATGTATTTCATATATAATTGTTTGTATATGGTCTCCCCATTAGATTATGAACTCCTTGAAAACAGGTTTTCTGCCTTTCTTTGTACCTCTGGTGTTCAGTGCCATACTTGGCACACAGTAGGCTCTTAATCAGTGCTTGCTGTTTTGATTTGACCACACCTAGAGTTTAACCCCCTCCCCTCCATGACACTCTTGACAAGGGCCTACCCAACTTCCACTTGAAGACCTCCATCGTTGGAGAGTTCAGTCCTCAACAAGTTAGTCCATATTTCATTTTTGAACAGCTCTAATTGTTAGAAAAAATTTCCTTATGTTGAGCTAAAATCTATCTTTGTGTTACTCTCCTCCAGTAAGCCTCTCTTTGCCCTTGGGAACCAAGCAAAATAAAATGAATCTCATTTCCACATAAAATCCCTTTAAATACCTGAAGACACTGTATCCTCACCCAACTGAGTCTTTTCTTTTCCAAGCTGAAAATCAGTAGTTCTCTCATTTGCTGTCTTTCCAAAACTATACATGAATAATGTCATCTATGATCAAGAAAACTGGCTATTTATAAGCTGACTGACACCAACTCATGATGGTAAGCCATTCATAAAGTGTGGGAAGATGAACTGAGCACTGTGCAATCCAAGGAGTATCACTCTATCCTCAGTATCCATGTTTCACTTGCATCATTTATCTCCGTTATATCTCTTACAAAGGTCTGTATTGGTGTAAATGGTGGCCAGGAAAGTTCCCTCAAGGGAGCTGGGATCAGGTACACATACATCACATTTAACGTACCCACCGTCCCCCATGCTTAGAATATACTACCTTTTCATTACTATCTCCAAGAATCCCAGCATCCTTTGAGACACAGAGAGAGCTCTGAGGCCACCTTCTACACAAAGTCTTTGCTGATGCCCTCAAGTGTTGACCCTCCATTTCAAAATTACTGCATATTATTTGTTATATATTTAATATTTATTTAATTATGTATGTGGAAGCACTGTAAGCTCTTTGAGAGCTGGAATTATTTCATTTTTGTCTTTGAATTTCTAGTGCCTTATACATATTAGACATTTAATAATAAATTGTATGAGGCAAAAGAAGACTTGATTTGAGGGATCATGAAGGTGCAATAATAACTTTCATTCATACTCTAGACTCTGGAATTAATTCTGCTACTGGTTGGGACGGTGGGGAATATAATGGACCCTAAACTGCTAGTTTGGGGATTGGTATCCAGTTGCTTCACCGCTGGCTGGTTCATGCTCTGAATCTGTTCCCCAATTCTAGTGACTAGGTTCTTAATCTTCAAAATTGTATAAAAATGCCTTTTGTTTTTACATAATAATCATTTCTAAATATGCTGTCTCCCTTCCCCTCTACCAAATAAACAAAAGCAAAACCAACAAAAACACCAACAAAAACTTCTGAGCACGCATCTGATAGCACATACAACTTTCCATGTCCATGGTCTTCTACCTCTTCAAACAAAGGAGGAAGATTCATTTTCCCCTCTCTTCTTTAGGTCAACAAAAGTCACTATAATTATATAACATTCTTTACTTTTTTCCTTGTATGCATGTGACATACAAACCAGTCTACCCGACGTTTCCCACCTCAATACCATCTCCTAGCTCCCTCGCGTGTCTGAGATGTACCCCCTCCTTCCCTCTCCCTCTTTGAATTCCTAGCTTCCCTATAATTACATAGCATTCTTTACTTGTTTTGTTCTTCTCTTGTATATGTGTGACTAATCATTACTTAACATTGCATAACCTGTCTTATCTAGTGAGCCCCTGCACCTAAATTTATTCAGTTGCCCTGGGACAAGGGTCCTACCTCAGCCCTATAATTATTTTTTACATGATTCATTGATATTTTTTTTAAATCATATCACTGTTACTTCCCAATGGCATACTCCTTACCTCCCCACCCAAATCCTCCCTTTTAACATATTAATGTAGTCAAATACAGCAAATATATTATTGAACCTAAAATTATTTCAGAGATCGAAAGTCTCCCTCTAAACCCCAGTCCCTATATGAGGATTTCCTTTTCTTGACACTGGACTTTTTGCCTTTACTCCACCATCTTGGCTCTGCTTCCCTACACTGGACTTCTTGATGCCAGCTGCCTGCTTGTTTGGACTTCTTCCTTCTAACATCTCTTATGATATCTGTGATCACCTACCTGCCTTGTCCCTGTAAGTCTGTGTGACTTACAGGGACAGCCAGTTCCAATTTGACCTATTTTGCTGCTGAAGGAGACCCAATTTTAGGGCTCATCAAGCTTTAAGACATTTTGAGCCCAGATCAGGGATGCTGATCTTATTCTTACTACAACTATTACAATTACAATACAATTCACAAGGAGCAGTGACTTCGTTGGTTTGGGTTTTTCTTCCACAGATGCAGTTTGAGATTCATCTGATTAGATTGGATAGTCTAAAATTGTTGGGGTAGGTGAAAAAAAAAAGTAATTCCCTGGAAGTTATCCTGGGGAGAAGCTTCTCTGTATTTAGCTCAGGTGATCTTCAGATTACAGGTACACATTTTGTTGCCAAGTGTACACTAGAAGGCCTGTCGGGGTGCCTGCTCCCCCAGCACAGTCTGGGAGAGTCTAGGGCCATCTCTATGCCATGATAACTATCAGAGAAGAACTTTACTGGGACTGACTGCCCCAAATCATTTTCTCTAGATAGGCTAAACATTGGTAGCCCACAGGATTCACTGTCCAAGCTGGCAGTTCTGTGAGGAGTGATAGGGACTGGTAGGGTGGGGCAGTGACAAGATCACTGGCTTTGGAACCTGTGTGACCATGGAGAAGTCACTTAACCTGTTTCTTTTTTGATAAAGCGTAAGCTCCTAAGAACAGACTTTAATTTTTGGCTTTGTATACCAAACACTTTGCACAATGCCTTGTAGGTTAATAAATACTTACTGATTAATGCTCAGACTTTTATTAGATGTATGACCAATGACAACCCCCTAATTGTATTCTGTTAGCAGTCTCTCTTTCTACTAATCCATTCTCCATAGAGATGTCAAAACATCTTCCTAAAGTAAGATCTAACCATGCTCCTCACCTGCTCAAAACACATCAGTGGGAATGATTGCCTATTGCCTACTTCCACAGCTCCCTGGCAGCTTCACCATAGTCCCTATTGCCTACAGGATGAAAGTCAGATCCCTCAGCTTGGTATTTCAAACCCTTCATAATCAGGTGCCAGACTACCTTTCCCAGCTTATTCTACAATTACTCATTTTCACATACCCTACTTGGCAGTCAAACTGGCCTATTTACTATTCCCCCACTCAATATTGCATCTCCTAGGTCCTTTCCACGTCTGCAATTCACTCCCTCCTTAACCCTCCTTCTTAAAAGTCCAAGTTTCCTTCAAGGCTCAGTTCATGTGCAGCCCCAGTGGAAACCTTTCTGAATCTCCCTAGTTCTTAGTAGCTTCTTCCCAGGGTGGTTAGCTCAGGATCACTCCTTGTCATTGGTCCTCTTTGAGAATGAAAGACAGACAACAAGGAAACAACAGGACACATTCCAATGGAATATCACGTGTGGAATGCTCTCCCTCCTTATCTCTGGTGGCTTCTCTGGCTTCCTTCAAGTCCCACCTAAAATCCTCCGGAGCCCTATTAATGCTGGTACCTTCCCTTTGTGGATAATCTATTTATCTCAAATATATTTTGTATGTATGTAAGTGTTTGCATTTGGTCATCTCTGCCCTCCCCCCCCCCATCAGATTGTGAGCTACTTGAGAGCAAGAACTGGTTTTTGCCCTTCTTTGTATCCCCAAGGCACAGATCAATACCTGGAGCACAGTAGGCACTTAATGCTTGTTGACTAAGGACAGGGGTTGGTTTTCATGTTTGTTTTTGCAACCCCAGAATTTAGCACAGTTCCTTATGTATAGTAGAGTATTCATCAATATTTGTTGGGCTTGAGTTGTGTTGAAGCAGGTGCACAGATTCCCCCTTGGCCCACCCTCCCCAATAGCCACACTCCATTAGAGGGATGGAGGGCCATCTGGCAGCCCCTAACACATCCTCCAGTTCTTTCCCCCTCCCTCCTGTTGCTGCCTACTGTAGGCTGTCATGTAGGAGGGAGAGATGGAATCAGTGATACCCTAAAGGCCATGAAATATTAATCTCCTATACAAGGATCACTTTACAATCCAGTCTGACCCTGTACTGACCCCTGGCTCTCTGGCTCCACTCCTGACTTCTGACCCCATCCTAGCCAGGGGGAAGAGAGATCAGTAATCCTTTTTCTAAAGGGTAGGTGGAGTCTGTCAGAGAGATATCAGTGAATGCAGGGTCATTAAGGGACATTAAGGCCCAACTCCCCAAGACTTTTCTCTGTTCCCAACGCAAAGGAAATACTCTCCTCTTAGAGCCTTTCCACACAACTGCTCTCCTGCTCACTCATAAGTTGGAGAAGATTCTCTGTGAATTTTTTTGAGATCTTCTTCTGAAAGACACCCCCCAGAACTTAGTCCTTCAACCTGCAACAAGCTTTTACCAGCCACCTCCAATCCTTATGCTGGGTCCAACAGATGGGGAAACCTGAAGGTCTTCAGGAGCAACCCAACTTCTATCTCAGAATTCTTTTCACAAATACACTCTATACAAACCTATACCCTCCTCAAATCTGGAATTGCCCCCTCTCTACATGCACAAATATACATACTTGGACCTCCCCTCCCTGTGGTCTATCCCTCTAACACAACCCTGAACCCAGACACCTTTTCCCTTTGGATTTCTCTCCCCCCCACCTCCACACCCAAACTAACACTTCTCTCCTCCCTTCACACATCCTAACCAGATTCCCCTTGACAGTGAGATCAGATCATCTCCAGGGACTTAAGAGCCTGAAAAAGTACTCCTTGCTATCCCATATGGTTTATGGAGGTCCTGTGGGGTGGTCCCCCTCCATACCGTAGAGGCTGGCTGTGACTGGCCCCATCAGAGCCGCTTTCTGGGGACAAATCCTGTTCAGAGGTCTGGAGCTGCCGCAGCTCATCTGGTTGCAGAGCTTGGTACCAGGTTGGGGTGCCCCCCTCAGGGGTTAGAACAGGGCTGGTTGCCTCCTCACCCCCCCTGTCCCCCGGCGGCTTCACCATCGTCCCTGGGAGCTGCAGGAACCGCTGCATTGGCGTCATCAGGCTCCGTGCCTTGAATACCAAGATTCCCTGGAGACCCCTAAATCTGGTCCCAAACACCAGGGTTCGCCCCCCAGGCAGACAGAGTCCGCCTCCTTCTTCTCTTCCCTCCTCTCTTCTCCCCAGCTGATCTGTGACTCAGTCCCTGCTTCAGTGAGTCCTCACTGATACTCTACCCACCCAAGCTCCACGGAAACTCAGAAATATGATGCTGTTGTGGGACAGCTGGAGTCTGGATGGTAAAGCAGCAAGAAGGGGAGGGAGGAGAGGGCAGCAGGGGTCAGCTCCAGTTTCTCCTTTTCTTCTTTGAGACTGTGAGGGAAGATTTATGGGTGGTAGTGGTGGGGGAAGAATGTAAGTATTATTTGGTAACTAAAGTACCCTCCAAAAAAACCTCATGAGATTTTGGGGGGGAGTTTTTGAGGAGGAGAAGAAATAGAGATGTGAGATGTGAGCAGATAGAGCTATGGAAGAAAAGGGACAGAAGAAGTGGGGGGTGGTAATGCGGAATGAAGAAATCAAGATGAGATATAGTGAGATTGGGGTAGAGACATTGATGGGAATTCTGAGGAATAGGGTATGATGGCATGGGAGAGCAGATGAGGACGTTAGTGAATCATAAAATTGTAGATCAGAAGAGACTTGGGATCAGGAGTTCTTAGCCTTCTTTTTGTGTGTCATGGTCCCCTTCTCAGAATACTTTTTTTTTTAAATCTATAATTAAAGAAAATGCTAAATTACAGTTAGAGGTTAGTGAAAATAAAAATGTAATTTTTTTTCTATCTAAGTATACAGATCCCCTGAAGTTTGTGGACTTCACAAATAACTCCTGTCATCTCATTTTACAGACAACACCTAGAAAGCTTTACCAGCATGAAGTCACACATCTAGTTAGTGGCAGAACTCTGGACTAGCACCCTGGTCTCTCAGATCCCAAACCCAGTGCTCTTTCCATGGCCCTGACTGGCCTTCCTTGGTGAGTGAGAGACAGTTACTGTGTTTAGATTTCTCTCTGAATTGCAGATGAGTGTTATTTCAGACCAAGGATCCAACATTATCATCTAGTCCTTTTGTCTGACCCCAAAAGGGCTCAGTGCAAAGGAGAAGCCAGGGGCATAGGACGCTGAGCAGTGGTGGAAAAAAGAGGTGGAGGATGGGGGCAGAAGTCTCCCAGTGATGGCTCCAGAAGGGATAATGGACCCCAGGAAGGCTAAGCTTCATTTACATTCCAAAGGGCAGGTTTAATTCGAGCCTTCTGAGAGTTCAGAAATTTGGTGTTAGTCTGTAACTTTGCTCATGTTTGTTAAATGATATCTGCCTGTCTGTCTCCTGTTGTCATGGGCAGTAGAACCCTCAGGAAGCTCAAAGGGGGTAACTTCAACTATTTTAAGGTCCAGGAGATAAATGAGCAGAGAATGTGCTGCTCCTGTCCTGAAGAGCAGAATAACCTCACCTTAGTCTAAGTGGGAGATGGCAGTGGGGAGAGATCACTATTAGGATAAAAAGATTATAACAATAATGATAATAATAACAGCTCACATTTATAAAGTGCTTTCCTTTTAACAACCCAGACCACCAGCACAGCTTTAGGAATCATCTAGGTAGGACAATTAATCTCCCAAATGGGGCTGTGAGGTAGATAGGAGTTCTGATAAGATAAGAGTTTCATTGGGCAAAGGAGTTGCAAAGGAACATTCTTCCTAATTTCCCCAGGATTCTTGAGAGCACCGCCATTCTCCCAATTATCCAGGCTCACAGCCCCTCCTCTTCTCCTCTCCCTTCTCCCCGAAGCCAATCTTTTGCCAAGTCCTATTGACCCTACCTTTGTAAAGGATAGAATACACTCCCTTATCTCCTCTGCCACCCTAGTGCAAGCTCTTAACACCTCACACCTGGACTACTGGCCATGGCTCGCTGGTTGGTCTCTGCCACAAGTCTCTCCCTGCTTCAGACCATCCTACATTCAGCCGTTGAGGCGATTTGTCTTAAATTTACAGTCTGACCCTATTGTTGTCGAGTCATCTCTGACCCTTTGTCACCATTTTGGGTTTTCTTGGCAAAGATACTGGAGTGGTTTGCCATTTCCTTCTCTGGCTCATCCAACAGATGAGGAAACTGAGGCAAACAGGGATAAATTATTTGTCCAGTGTCACACAGCTAGTGTCTGAAGTCAGACTTGAACTCAGGAATATGAGTTTTCCTGACTTCAGACCCAGTACTGTATTCACTGTACCACCTAACTCCCACATCTGATCTTATTACCTACTCAGTAAACACTAAATGGCTCCCCTCACCTCTAGGATAAAATTTAAAAAAAAACCTGTTTGGCATTCAGAGCCCTTCAACATCTAGCCCTTCCCCTCTTCCACCCTTCCAGTCTTCTTACTCTTTACCCCTTCCTCCCCCTCCCCCACAACATATTCTTAATCCATTAACATTGGTTTCTTTGCTGTTCCTAGAACAAGACACTACATCTCCTAACTCTGGTAATGTCTACCTGCTGTCCCCCTTATCTTAAATGGTCTCCCTCCTTTTTCTCTGTTTCCTGGCTTCCTTTGCTTCCAATTTAAGTCCCTAACAAAAATCTCACTTTCTACAGGAAGCAATTCCTGATCCTCCTTAATTCTAGTATTTGTTCTCCTCTTAATTATTTCTAATATCTGCTCTACTTGGCTTGTTTATATATCGTGGTTAGCATGTTGTCTCCTCCCAGTCTAATCTGTGAGCTCCTTGAGTGCAGGGACTGTCTTCATCTTTCTTTGTATCCCTAGAATTTATGTATTTCAAACAGTAGTCATTTAAATGCTTATTGATTGGTTGAACACGAGGCAAGGACAAGATGGAGGTGTGGGGTGGCCAGAGAAGCAAAGAATATGACATATGTGAGTCTTTTAAAATTTATAGAAATAGGGAATTAGGGGGTTTGGGAATGAAGATTTCCATAGTAGAGGAGAGTCTGATATTTTTGACATTTAACCGGGTTTGTTAACTTTCCTTCATTGCTTCCTCCTCCAACTCCACACAAACGTACTGCTTAGACCAGTGGTTCTCAACTTTCCTAATGTTTCGACCCTTTAATACAGTTCCTCATGTTGTGGTGACCCCCCCAACCATAAAATGATTTTCGTTGCTACCTCATAACTGTAATTTCGCTACTGTTATGAATCTTATCTGATATGCAGGATGTATTTTCATTGTTACAAATTGAACATAACCCACAAGTTGAGAACCACTGGCTTAGACTGATCCTAGAAGCAAAAAGGATATTTCCTGGGGTAGGAAAACTCCATGGAGGCTGGGGGGGAGGGGGCTGGCCGGACATCTGAAGTCAAGGAATGGGGACCCTGGAGGGAATTTTTCTTAGGGTTTTGGGGGGAGAAATAACTGGGAAGGGAGTGCATATATTATAAAGGGCTGAGAAGACATCAAGGGAGGAATTTTGAGTGTGGGTTCCCAGAGTAGCGCGGAGTCGCTTAGAAATCCCAAGGCTTCAGAACCAGTCTCATTTTAGGCCCTGCCCTCTATAGGGTGGGGAAGATGACGAGTTCGCGTGAGAGGAGGGGTGGTCCCTCTAATCAGCGGCACCTCAGTATGAACCTTGACAGCCTAAGTCCTAGCTCACGATAGTAAGTCTGGCTGAGATAGGGACAGGTAAGTCCCCCGGAGCAAGGATGAGCCGAAAACAAGGCCAGGGAAGACAAAAAGCAGGCCGCTACAAGCATGCACCTCAAAGCCACATCACGACACAGCTCTCTCCACGCCCCCTACGTCACAAGCCAGAACAGCTGTAGGGTGGAGCCTAAGTGCCGGCGGGGGAAGAGCTGTCCATGGTCCAGGCTGACTAGACGCCAGGAAGACCTCGGGCTGGGGGTGGCCACGGTGAGGGTTGGGGCTGATAGTCCCCAAAAGACTTAGCTCTCGCTAGTCGTTAGGACCCTCACCTGCCCTGGCGCTCAGGTAATTTACTCCAGGGATGAAATTAGGTTCTGCTCCTAGACCTCCAATCTTCCACTGTTTCTCCCCACATCTCTGCACGTCCAGATTCCCTCTCCCAACACCATCACTACAATCTTCACTTACACTCCTGTCCTCGTCCAGTCCAGGGTCTTCACAGAGTCTATCGGATCTTTTGCTGTCAAGTTATCCCAGGTACCTGACTACTACTGCCACCAGTGTTCATTCTCTTTACTCCTCCCTCAGCAGGCCTCCAGTTTCCTCCTATCCCCAGATTTTCCCCAGAGTCCTCATTTACCTCCATCCAACCAGATCTTTAACCATCCTCCCCACCGAGTGTCTTCTTCCTCCAAATCCCCATCACAGGCTCCTTTCTGCCAAAGCACAGCCTGTTTCACCAGTCCCCATGCTTCCTTTGCCCAGGTTGCCTTATATATTCCTTCCAGCAAAGCCTTTTCCTTAGGTAGGACCCCTTCTACAATCCAGATCTCTCTCCTCTGCCCTTACATCTCCTCACTCTCCTGTCTCCAGGTTTATCCTCCCAGATTCTGGTGCCCCACTCTAGAGGGCCAATATCTTTTCTTGGTCTGGGCCCTGGGTCTCACCCTATTCTTCCAGTCGTCCCTGTCTCTTTTCCTGGTTCCAGGTCTAACAGGGCTACGAGCCTGAATTTGGGGCCAAGATCTGGGTTCCCTCCACCGAGAAGGAGGAGGCCTCTAAGTAAGCTGAAACAAGGGTGCAGGGTGGACAGGTGTGAAGAAGGGTTCAGTAGCTCCTCACACGGTGCATTGTTTTGTAGCAAATCTGGAGGGCAAGAATAACTCCTTCGCTCTAAGAGAGATGTGAGTGCAAGCCATCACCCCCGGGCCCAATTTGCTAGAGGGGATCCTAGTTGGTAGCCCCGCCCCCTCCCCACAAATCCTGGGCTCCGTAGCCAGGGAGGGCTCCCTCCTAGAGCTGAGGGCCCGAATTCCAGCCTACTCCATCCTCCCGGGCTCCGCCTCACCGCTTGTAGTCAGAGGAGAAGATGCCGCCGCTGGCCGGGTCGTGGCCGTATTCGGGCTCCCCTAGGCTGGAGGAGCCGCCCTTGTCCTCGCTGTAGGCTGGAGCGGCGGACATGGTAGTCAGGATCGGGGGAGCAAGGCCGGGCCGGAGGAGGTTGAAGGAAGTAAGGTGTGCCGGGCGATGCTGCTGGAGCAGGGATTTAGGAATCCAGAATCAGGGCTGAGCTTCTTAAAGGGCCAGGCTCCCGGAAAGGAAGTGGAGGGGAGAAGGGGGTATGGGGGGAGGGGTGTGGATACTGCAGCAGGCACCTGGCTCCTCCCAGCCTCAACGGAGGAGCTGTGACGTCATCATCACGTGAACAAGGAAACCCCCCCCCCCTCCCCAAAGGGCGTCCCTTCCTCTTAAAGTGATAGAAAGAGGTTCCCAAGATTCCCAATTACGGGCTTCTTCACTTACTCTGGTGAGAAAGGGAAAGGGAGACCTTGGAAAGAATAAGCTATCTGCTATCCTATGATCATGGGAGGAAGGAGGAGAGGAAACAACATGAATTGATTAAGCTTCTAAGTGTGAGAGGCAGGTCGATGTAGTGACGTGAGAAAGACGGCATTCATGTCTCACCTCTGACGACTGTGAGACCTTAGGTGAGTCCTCTGTGCTCTAGACAAGACAACTTTCTAAGACTAGCAAGAGAAGGTCCTGGCATGCATTGGCAGCGGAGGTTTCCTCTTCTGAGAGTTTCCTAACAATGAAATCACAGGTCCACCTACCCCTACTTATCACTTAGCCCTACTATGTGCTAGGCTGCTAAGGATGTAAACAGCCAAGCTGAAAAAACGGTGTTCAAGTGAATGTTTTCATCAATTTGCATTGATCCTTGAGAAGCTCATCTTGTTCCTCAGAAGTGACTCAGGGTTATAACTGGTATGGGATAAGGTCTGGACCTTTCTTCTGCAATCCCTCATCATGTAGTACAAACCAAAACCAAAACCATCCCTAACTGTTTAAACAAGGCTTCCTGCACTCTTCAGGAAAATCTGAGGATTTAGAGCTGGAAGGAGTCTTAGAAGTCTTCTAGTCCAATTCTCTCATTTTACAGAAAGTCAAGGCCAAATATCTGCCATCTCAGCGTCACCATGAAAACCAGGCACTCGCACAAAATGTGGTTGTCTTTTGCTGGAGTTAGGGTTGGGGGGGGCGGGGAGGCAAAGGTTATATGATTGAAAGATGATGCTTACTTTTAGGATTCCCTTTCCTACCAGGTTCAACAATTAATTTCCATCGGATCCAGTCCTAGGTCACTGTTGGTCTCTCCCTGCCAGGTTGGAAGTGTCATTACCTCAGTTTCCCCAAGTCACCAAGTCAGGACCTGCCTGAGGACTTTGCTTCTATATACCTAGTGAAAGAGTCTCCTCATTAGACAAGGGGACTCCATGGGCCTACCTTCCTACAGGGCTTTCCTGTGCTTAACACATATCTATTGAAGAATGAGGAGAGCAGAACCAAAAGACTAATATTCACATTGACTAAAACTACCTCATTAAAAACAATAAATTCGAGTCACGCATACCCCACAGTATAGAAGGTTAAAAAGATTCAGGAAATAAAGGAAATAAAGAGGAAATGGGTTCTATGTTCATGTCAATATTCACTTGTTTTGAGCTAGAGTTAAGATGGGCAAATAGGGGAAGTTAGACAGATTTGTAATCATTGACACGCTGGGGGTGGAGTGGGGCAGGAGGACTCCTTCCCCTCCCCCTTTCAGTTTTCATTTCATTTTTCTTATTTTCTTCTGCTTATTTCTCTGTAGTGGAATGCCTGTATTTGTCTATACAAATGCAAGTAAATTTTATATTAAAATAAACGAATTTTATTGAATTTGAAGTTGCCTTCCTGAGAGACTGCAGAGAAAAGAAGAATACTATATTTGAGTGCTGAGGGCCTGGGTTCCTATGTGTGATCTTGGATGGATTGCTGGACTTGCCAGGGCCTCAGTCTCCTTGTCTGGAATAGAGATCTCTTCTGGCTCTAAATCCTAAATTGAAAGATAAGAGAGACGGATGGGGAACGGACAGAGAATGGTGATGAAAATGCGGACAGTTCTCTACACTTTCCTCTTCTGAGTCAGGGGGACCTGGGTTACATATATCCAAAGATTAAGGGACATGGACGATTATCTGGTCTAGACCCGTCAAACTTGCTGCTGGCAACAGTTCAGATTAAAATGTAACCCCCCTAGCAATCCTGACCTGTTTCTATTTGAGTTTGATTTCTTGTTCAGTCATTCAGTCTTCATGACTCTTCTGGGGCAGATCCTGGCAGTGGGAGAACCCAGTCTCACATCATTGCTTGAATTTTTGTCGTCCTTGTTTTCTGGTCTCTTGAGCCAGTGTTCTTTCCATGACATCCTATTACACTGATCCAATAATATCTCCTCCCCACTCTCTTTTCCCTACATGTCAGCTTTTTCTCTGTCCTAGCAGCAGATGAACTAACAGAATTTCAAGGGGCCTGTATCTATCTGTTCAATATTTATCAGGCACATATTATGTGAGGGGCATGTGTATGTGTGTTCCCAAAAACACTAAGAAAAATGTCCTTGGCCAAGGGTCAAGTACAGTACAAACAAAATGTCTTACCTAGGACATATCCCTGGGCCCAACTATTGTGGAAACACTCATATTTATCTCATTATTGTCAACTGGCCTATGAGTAGGATTAATATTCAAGTTAATTTCCTAAACAGGGCACGGATGAGTAAACTGAAGGTTAGTTAAGAGAGCTGAGCATGCTGGCACTAGAGGGCACTGATCTGACCATTGGAACCCCTCCCAAACAAATCCTAAACCCTCTGAGTCAAAGGGTTCATCAAATTCCCTCTCCACCCTTACCATGACCCCTCAGGAAAAAGGGACTTCCCTAAGAACTGCAATGCCCTCTAGCGACACATAGACCTTACCACCTGGAGTTCTCCAGTCCAGGTTTCTTGGAGAATGCTTGTTGATAGATTGATTGAATAGGGTAGAATTTGGAAGGATTTTTAAGTGCTATGGTTGGCTACCGAAGGAGGGTTCAGTGTTTTGTTTTGTTTTGTTTTTTGACACAGCAGCTCATTAGGTAGTTACACATCTTTTAAAGTTATTGCCTCTGCCATGTGGATATTTTAGTTGCTGAAAGGAGACAGAAAGGAATATTTATATGAGGAACTCTGACAGAAGCATCTTGAAAAGAGACAAAGTCCCTTAGATTAAAATGCTTAAAGAAAGACACAGACTTCAGGGTTTGGGGCAAAATTTCTCTTCCTACCCCTCAAAGCCAGCAAAGCCCAGTTAAATCTGGAGTCAGGACTGGTATTTAAATTAGTGCTGGCTTTATAATAGAAGGAAACTTCCCTCCTAAGGGTCTTTCCTATTATTTTGGGCTCCAGGCTTTCTTGGGATCTCTGGGAACCTAGAGGAGACAGGCCCCAGAAATCATGGTTCAACCAGGATGGGGATTGTTGTTCCTGAGCCTCATGGCCGTGGCCCCTGGGGTTCAGAAGGGTAATGATCTGCTCAGTGTCTGCATGGATGCTAAACACCACAAGGCAGAGCCTGGTCCAGAAGATGACCTTCATCAACAGTGTAGCCCATGGAAGAAAAATGCCTGTTGCACTGTCAAAACAAGCCATGGGGCCCACAATGACACTTCTTTCCTGTACCACTTCAACTATAACCACTGTGGAAATATGACGCAAGCCTGCAAACGCCACTTTATCCAGGACACTTGTCTTTTTATGAGTGCTCTCCCAACCTAGGACCCTGGATCCAGCCGGTGGCCTCAGGCTGGAGAAGGGAACGGATCCTGAATGTTCCCCCGTGCAGGGAGGACTGTAACCAGTGGTGGGAGGACTGTAGAACCTCATATACCTGCAAAGAGAACTGGCACAAAGGCTGGAACTGGACTTCAGGGTATAACAAGTGCCCAGTTGAGGGTGCCTGCCACCCTTTCACTTTTTACTTCCCCACACCAGCCTCCCTATGTGAGAACATTTGGAGTAACTCGTATAAAGCAAGCTCTTTTGGCCGGGACAGTGGCAAATGCATCCATAAGTGTTTTGACCCAGCTCAGGGAAACCCCAATGAAGCTGTGGCTAAATATTATGCTTTGGGCTCTGCCCCAGGCATCTTCAGTTGGGGGACCAGTTTCCCCTTCTTGACTCTGACACTGCTGTTGCTTCTCTGGGGTTAACCCTCATCAGGCATGAAATCTAACCAATCTACATGCAAAACCACAGCCAAGACTTACTTCCAGTCTGAGACCCCTG
>CM053598.1:55674559-55740879 GCA_028646575.1 Pseudocheirus occidentalis | reverse complement strand
CACTGCTGTTGCTTCTCTGGGGTTAACCCTCATCAGGCATGAAATCTAACCAATCTACATGCAAAACCACAGCCAAGACTTACTTCCAGTCTGAGACCCCTGAACCCCAGCATCCTGCCTGACATAGTCTGGCTCTCCTGAAACCCTGGCTTCCCAAGCTTGAATCTTTCCCCTCAAACCTGAGCTGTCTGCTTGGAAACCTACACATCTTGGATTTCACATTCCCCATCCCACTACTGAGGGGGCCAGGGAGGAGTGCCTTCCTTTCTCCCCACTTCTAAGTAGCTCCAACCTCTTCCCTCTGCATAGCAAAGTCCACTCACCCTCCTTCTCCTCTTTACTGGAAATATGATATGATTTCTTGCCTTTGTAAAGTAAAATGCTCCTCACTCCTTTCAAGTAAGGATCCTTTCACTGATCATATTTGTATCCCTAATACCTGGTCCATATATAATTAGGTGCTTAATAAATGTTGATTGATCAAAAAAAAAAAAAGACACAGACTTCTGAGGACCAAAGGAAAAAAAAAAACACCCATCGTATGAATGTGTTGAGAGGACCTGTTTGTAAACAGCATTAAATGGCTGCAGGGCATTGTGGCCTATCAGTACTTTTACCTATGACCATTTTCAGAGTTTGGAAAGATATAGATAATAAATTAGATGATGATTACATAATTACTGTTGAGGTCATACTTAACAGAGGTGGCTTTTTTTGAGTTTCATATCACAAGTTAGAGATGATTTATGAGAACGGCCCAATTTGGGACAAAGGAGATGGGGATGACTAAGTAAAGATAGGAACAAGAGATAAAGCTGACTGCAAGAGTTTGAGGATGGAAGACACAGAAAACAGAGAAGCTGCTGACAGAAGGGACAGTAACTAGGTGGCCCCAATCTGCCAAACTGGGCACAGCTCAGTTGAGCAACCAGCCTTAGCCCAGGAAAGGAAAGCCTCTGTAGAATTTGAGGTGGGAAGATTGGTTCAGGCAGGGGCAGGGATGATCTTAACAGCTGATGTGTATATAGCATTTTTCTTTTGTTTTCTGATTTGTCCCTCACCACAGAATCAGGTAATAGGAACAAGTGTTATCTCCAATTTACAGAATGGGCCATTGATATCTAGAAAGATTAAGTGACCTTTTCATGGTCACTCATTCAGGTAGAAAGCGTCAAAGGTAGGGTCAGCAGAACCCGGGTTTCTTCTGACTGAAAAATTAGCTATCACTACTACCAACTAGGCTGCCTCAAAAATGCCATGAAGGAATGGCCAGGACCCCGCCACACCCCAGCCCTTTTCTTTGATCCCCTCGCTCCTTTGAGGTTCTGAGAATGGAGAACCCACACCAAGACTGCAGAGAACAGTTTAATGACATCCCGTTAAGCCTCTCCATCAGTCACAGGAGACGAAGCATGGGGTGATTCCAGGTCCCCTGAGAGATCTAAGATCCGGAATTTAGGTTACAGTAGAAGCCACGTCCAAACTCCGCGTCCACAGACAGCTGGGAAGGAAGGGGCTGGGTCACGTTTGGTCCCTCATAGTCTATGATCCCAAGCACTCCTCCCTCCACCTACCCAAGGATAGCGGGCGAAGGAAATATTGGAAACTGAGGCCTTAGAGAAGGGGGGGTGGCTTGCCCAGTCACATAGGTCGTAATGACGAAGCCAGGATTCCAACCCAGTTCTCGACCTGCAGCAGTCTTGGTGGTGCTTTCAGTTGCCTGACTTTGCCTCCTCGGGTACACATCCCTCTGTCCCCCAAGATCTCCCCCTCCCCTAGCAGCCCTGCGGACGGACGCGGGGGCATGGGGGTGGGAAGTGCGGTCACGCCCCTGGAGGAGCGGCAAGCAGATTCCACCTTGTTACTTTCATTCAGGACACTCAGTCCTCGCAGCGCTGTCCCCTGGCCGAGGAGAGTCAAAGCGAAGTGAATGCAGTTGCTGTGGGTCGGGTGATAAGGGAGCGAGTCCGCGTTCATGGCCTCCTGCACCCTCCTTTTCAGCACTTTGGGGTCCACGCCGTCCTTGCTCCGAAGAGCTCACCAAAGCGAGCTGGAAAGCAGCAGCTACCGCCGGCCCTGCTTGGACACCAGGCCCTCCCAGGGACCCACGAAAGCCTGGGGTCCTGCGGGAAGGGGAAGCAGGGAAAGATGCCATTTGTGTGGCTGGGGCAAGCCCTCTTGCTTCCAACTCCAATGCCCCTTAACCAGAATCACCCTCCAATACTGCCACTTGTCATCTTCATTCAGCCCCTTCATTGGGATTTGCCATCAAGCTCCAGCCTTGTCTCTTCCCAAGCCCCATAGCGGCTCTTCATCCCCATCCCTCACCCTGTCATTTCCCCAAGCTTCATCCCCTGTCACTCCTCATCATCCCATCCCCTATCACTCCCAAACCTCATCTCCCTCTTCTGTCTTCCAAAATCTCTCTCATCCCTCAGACTCTGTCCCTATCCTTCTATCTCCTCTAATCTTCAATCTCAGCTTCTAACCCTGTTATTCCCCCAAACTCTGCCATCCCTTCTCAGCATCTCTTCCTTCGGCTTTTCTTAAACCTTGTCACTTACAAACCCCCCACTGACCTGACCACCTCCTCATCCTTGTCCCATTCCCCCTCACTATTCTTATCCATCACCCCAGCTCCCAGTATCCCTCCAAACCTTATCCACTGAAGCTTGGTGAGAGTAGGAACTTTGTGTCCCTCATGCCTAGTATAGGGCTTTGCACATGACAGGTACTTAATAAATGTATGTTGACCTCAATTCTCATCCCCCATCCTCACCCAACCCTTATTTCCCCAAACAATCTCCTCCATTCCCCATCCCAGCCTTATTCCCGTCTCCATCCTCCCCTAAAATCCATCCTCAGGCACCATCTCCACCCTCTGTTCTCTTCCAACCTTTGTTTTGCTTTCAAACCTATTTCCCATCTCAGTAACCTCGAAATGTCTCTCCCTGCTACACTCAACATCTCATACCCTCCTCCTTCTTGTTGTCCCTAGTTTCCTTATGACTTCCTCTTCACTCCCTCTGCCCTGCCTATCCCTCATGTCCCCCTCTCATGCATCCTTCATCAGTACTACAGTGTTTATAGCCTGTGCCATTTAGGCACTTGATCACACATTGCCCTGTTTGTTTTCTCATGTGTGAGTTTTGTCTTCCAGAGAGAGATTGGGATTCCTAAAAAAAAAATTTTTTTTAAAGCACCAAGAACAGCATGTGGCATAAAGTCAGCACTTAAAAGGTGTTTGTTGCATTGAATTACTGGGGGTTGGAGAGAGGTGGAGAGTGTTTTCTCCTTAGAACAGGGCTGAGCACATATTCGATCATTCACTTTTTTTTCAGTCATGTCCAATATCTTGGGGAGTTTTCTTGGCAAAGATCCTAGAGTGCTTTGCCATCTTACAGATGAGGAAATTGAGGCAAACAGGGTTAAATGACTTGCCTAGGGTCATTCGACCCTAGTAACTGAATGTGGTAAAGCAGCTGCCTTTCTCCCCACGAAGATGAGTCTTCCTGACTCCAGGCCTTGTACTTTATCTACTACAATACCCAGCTGCTCAGTACTAGCCACCTAGTCCTTAATATAACTATCTAAACTGGATTTGAATTCTTCTCCCCTAAGCAGGAAGTTGGGCTTCTGGGGACCACACTATGCCTTGTGTATTGAGGTGTGTGCATATATGTATGCATGAAATAAACAGAGTTGTATACGAGATTCACAATCCTCCGCCCCCTTGAAAATTCACAGCCTCCCTTCTGAGCTCTAATGCAGCAGACTGAGGTATCACTCAGCCAGACTGAGCCTCTCTGAGGCACTTATCTTCAAAGTGGATGATTTTCCCATGTCCACAGTACACACCTACATGGGCCCCCAGCCATTGTCCCACAGGTGACGTTAACCGGAACAGGAAGAGGTCTCCAAGTTCTGGCTCATTCTCTTCCAGTTCTACAGCCTCAAAGTGTTGACCCAAGAAGGCTTCATACAGGAAGAAGTGAGCAGTGCTGAGAGCACCAGACACAACCTGGGTAGAAACAAGGTCGTGCCTTCCTCCTGAACCTAGACCTGTCCCCATGGATGGTACTACTACTGTGAGGGTCAGGGGCAGAGCCAGGAGACATAGTCCTGAGTGGAGATAGAATAGACTTCAAAGGATGATTTAGGAGGTCAGCTTTCAGGAAGGTATATTCAAAAGAAAGCCTACAGTTTCTCCTTTGTGGAAACCTCAAATTCTCTGGGCATCAGTCAGAAAATCACTCTGGAACTTTGTAGTATCTGTTCCCCTCATTCATTCTTATGAGCCACCCCCTATCCCAACTCCTGTTTCCAGTTCCCTTTTCACTACCCATGTAACTCTGGTCAAAGCTTCCATCCCCAGGACTCCATCGCCTTTCCTCTCCTTCATGTCTCCATGTCTTGTGGTGGTCCCCATCTCTACTCCCCAACCCCTCTGCCCCATTCCCACCTCCAGGCCTCTTTTCCTTTTGCCTCCATCCTGGGCTCCTCATCTCCCCATCTTCAAGCTCCTTTCTTATCCTTCCTCCCTCCCCCAGTCTTGCCATTCTTTGGAGGTAGAGTGAGGTGGTCAGTCCAACTGCCAATACCTTGGTTGAAGAGAATATCTAAATGGAGAGGAAGATCTGTGTCAGGACAAGGCAGCCTAGATAGATGATGGAGCTGGGGAAGTAGCAAAAGAAAGGCTTCCTAGGGTGGGAAAATGTAGTATCTGGGGCAAGAGGAAAACAAATACAAGTGACTGGATCAGGAGTAGCTCTGCGAGTTCCCTAGGGACAGGGGTGGCCAGGTGGCTCTGGCTTCTCTTCAGCATACACGGTGACCTGGATGTTGGAATGCACTAGTGGGGAAAAACATTTCTTAAAGGCTTACCTCCTCCACAAAGCCTTCCTTTATTGCAGGCCAGATTGATCCTCTACCCATCTCTTAGTTATATACAGCCTCACATTTGCTTCTTTTTCTTTTTTTTTCCTACTGTGTAGTTTTCTTTCCTCATTTAGACTGTGAGCTCCCTGAGGTGGTAAATGTATCTCCTATTCTACTCTCCATACAGTGCTTAACACAGGACAGGATACAAAGGATAGAAAGGAGTGTGTGTGTGTGTGTGTATGTGTGTGTGTGTGTGTGTGTGTGTGTGTGTGATTAAATATCAGATGGTTGATTGCTTCTTCTGCCAGGGCCTGGAATTCTCTCTCTGGACAAGCAGTCTTGTTCCACTTTTGGGGAAACACTAAATCTGGTTACTACAATGTGTCTTCAGGCATTCATCCCCTGGAATTCTCCCCTTAGATGGCCTTGCACATGCTGAGTATAATGACAATGACCACATTTCTCTGAGACAAAGGCTTCTTTGTTCCTCCCTACCTTCATTCCATCCTTCCCTTTATTCTACTTTTAGCTGGACCTCAACTGGTAATAAAAGGTGGGACTCTATGTCTCCTACGTGCATATTATGTGGGGAGGGGAGGGGGAAGGGTAACAGCTGCTCTACCACGTTGGAATAATTAAATTCGATCGAGTTATCTGGGTCAGCAGGGCAGGATTACTCCCCATGACCAACACCAGGAGGCCTGTGGGACCGGCCAGCTGCTGGAGGTTGTTAAAGGAGGCCTGTATGCTTTGGCAATGACCTAACACCGTCACAGGGGGAGAGCATGAGACTGGATCATCCCAGACAAGCTCAGACTCTTATTCAGACAGTAGAGAGGAGGCGAAAAGCTAGGAAAATCTTTGGGACGATTGTTACTTACCAGGGATGGAAAACTCATCTGGGGAGAAAAGAAAAACCAAAGTTACTGGTTGTTGAGATTATCTGTTGTCTTGCTGCGAAACGACTCTCTCTATACTTGATTTCCTAGTGGAGAGAAGTCCAGCACTCTGTCTTCATCGATGCTATGGCTATCTCTCCAGATTATTTAAATTTGTTTCTTCCTATCGTTTCCACAAGATGAATGGAGAATTGGGGCCTGACCTGGGCAGGACAATCCCAAAGGCCTTAGTCTCCCATATACTTCTTCCACACATATTGTATGACCACAGTATTAGGGGCAAGGAGAAGTGGATAATAACAAAAATAAAAAATAAAACATAATAAAACAATAATAATATAATAATATAAATATAAAAACAAAAATAAAAAATTTTAAAATAGGCACTTAAATGTTTGTGAAACACTTTACGTATATTATCTCAAAACAACCTTGTGAGGTAGGTGCTGTTATTATTCTCATTTTATAGATGAGGAAAGTGAAGCAAACAAGTTAAGTGATGTAGTTAAGTGACTGGCCCAGGGTCACACAACTAGACAGTATCTGAGGCAGACCCCAATGGTCTATCCTCATTCCTTCTTTCCCTACTGTCTACAAACATTCCCATGTCTCGGTCAACCTCAAAAAGCCTTCAATCAATCTTCCCATTTCTGCTATTGTTGTTTTTGCCCTTTGTGACTAAACTCTTTGAGAAGCCCAACTACAATAGGTGGCTCCGCTTTCTCTCCTCTCACACTCTTCTTAACCCTTTATTTACAGTCTGGCTTCCGACCTCATCATTCCACGGAACTGCTCCCTCCAAAGTTACTAACAATCTTTTTGTTGGCAAATCTAATGATCTTTTCTCAGCCCTCATTCTCCTTGACCTATCAGATCACCCTTTCCTCCTTAATACTCTCTCTGGGCTGTTGGGACACCACCCTATCTCCTATATCTTAGCTCCTTCTCAGTCTTTTTTGCTGGATCCTCATCCTGTTCACGAGTTCTAACCAGAGGCATCCCTCAGGGCTCTGTTCTGGGGGCCCTCTTCTCATCCCTCTAAACCATATTCACTTGATCATCTCCTCAGTTCCTAAAGGTTTAATTATCATCTCATGCTAATGATCCTTCAATCTATCCATCCTAACTTAACCTCTCCGCCGACCTCCAGTCTTGTATCCCCAATTGCCTTTCAGACATCTTGAACTAGATATCCAGTAGAATCTTAAACTCATCATGTCCAAAACTGAACTCATTATCTTCCCCCCAGACCCTACCCACTTCCGAACTTCCCTTTCACTCTCAAGGGCAACACCATCCTACCAGTTCCCCGGATCTGTTACCTCGGCATCATCCTCTGTTCCTCAATATCTTTCACCCCCTCCACATCCAAACTGTTCCCAAGGCTTGCTGAGTCACCTAGAATGTGGACCCTCCTCTCTTCTGACCCTCCCACCCCTCTAGTCCAGGCCCTCATTGCCTCGTGCCTTGATTATTGCAATGGCTTTCTGGTAGAGCCGCCCATTCCAGACCATCACCCATTCAGCCATCAGAGTGATTTTCCTAAAGCACAGGTCTGATCATTCACAGCCTATCACCTCATACTCTCCCTAATACAAAGGCAAATTTACTTGTATTGCACATCTGTACATACATACTCCTAACCAGGGGTGTACTGGTTAGATGCATGTTTAACAACCAGCTCTTTGCGGAGGAAGGGGGGAAGTACCAACAGCACACTTTAAAGTCTGAACAATCGAGGGGAGGGAGGGAGAGAAAATTTAAAACTCAAAAGCTTGTGGAACTGAATGTTGTAAACTAAAAATAAATAAATAAATTTTTAAAAATGAAAACAAAAAACAGAAGGCATCAATAAACTTTACTCTGAACAATCAACAAAACGATAAATCAAGCTTTGGCTTATGGCATTTGCCAAATTCTGAGATGCAGATTCTTACATCAAAAATTTAAGAATCATCTCCCTTGGGTGGTTTCGAATTGGCTCCATCCCAGTCCTGCTTCTAACCTGGTGTAGGGGTTCTAACTTGCCTCCCCTCAATAAACTCTACTGGCTCCCTATTGCCTCCAGGATCAAATATAAAATTCTCTAGTTGGTGTTCAAAGCCTTTCATAACCTGAACACCCCTCCTTTCACTCTTTTGGTTTTCTTATACCTTGCTCTCTTTCATGGGCAGTGACATCCAGTGACATCAGCTCCTGGCTGTTGCCTGAACAATCTCTTGATTCCCGGCGGCATCTTGGGCTGTCCCCCATCCCTAGAATGCTCTGCCTCCTGACTTCCATCAAGTTCCAGCTTCAGAAACTTATTAGCTGTGTGACCCTGGGAAAGTCACTTCACTTCTGCCTGTCTTCATTTCCTCTTCATAAATTGGGGATTATGACTACACCTACCTCCCATGGTTGTGAGAATAAAATGAGATCATGTTTGTAAAGGGCTTTGTAAATTTTATGTAGCTGCAATTATGATTATGATTATATTCTACTGATCTTTTGTAGCCAATACCAAATAGTTTTGGTGATTATTGCTTTATGGTGAAATATTATTTCCCCTTCTTTCCCAATTTTATTATTTCCTTTAAGGATTTTTGACTTTTTTCTCTGCGGTCATTTTTTTCCAACTCTGTAAAGTATTCCTTCCTCAGCAAAGTATTACCTCCTCAGCAAAAAAAAAAGCAAACAAAAAAATTACTTTCAAACTAAGGGGGATCAGGGGAAAAAAAGAAATGGGTTTTTAGAGCACATATTTCTGATGCGTGCAGTTTTGAGCTGGACACAGCAATGATGGGCTGGCTGCTTGTGGTTTCTCTTTCTATTAATTCTGTCTCAGAAGAAAAAATATGGGAGTGAGGGAGGGGGATCAGTGTCCCCCAAGTGGCTGCAACTGTCCCAGCTCCTGGACTTGAGAAGAGGAGGTGGCGTTTGTACAGAAAAGTAGAAAACATTGGTGGAATAATAATAGCTAGAATTTGTACAATACTTCAAAATTTGTGAAGCAGTTTTCATTGATAATCTCATTTGGTCCTCACAAAACCTTGTGAGGTAGGTGCTATTATCACCCCATTTCCCAGGGTTGTTTGGCTACACTTATAGCTAGTAAGTGCAATAAGATAGGATTCAAACCCAGGCCCTCCTAATTCCAAGTTCAACCCTCTGACAACAGCACCACCTGGCTGTCTCATGAAGGAAGAGCCAAGGACAGCTCGCCCTTTCTTCACAGGCTGTCTCTTCCACCTCTACATGTACATGCTATGTTCTTTGCTCAAGGGATGGAGAAGGTCTTTTTTTCCTCTGTGTACTGTAGAGGAACATCTGGTTCCATTTGACCTTCACTGGATGACCCCAGTCATTTCAGCCAGGGGGTCACCTGTCTCTCCCCCTTTTTAAGGGGAAGAAAAGGTGGCATTGCCACAGAGGGATGCATTGGGGACAATGAATGTTGACAGCAGATGTTTCTGGACTCCATCATCCAATACCCCTTTATCCATGGTTGTCTGCCATGCAATGATTCTCCCTATTCCCAAACCTCACACAATATCTCACCCACTACTGCTGTCACCTTAGTTCAGGCCCCCATTCTTTCACTTCAGGGGTTCTATCCCCCTATCTGATTCCTGCATTCACTATCACTTTCCCTTCTCAATCTCATCACAGACTCATTTTGAGCATTTCCACATAGGGTCATGATTACACAGATCAGCCTGCTCCAGCAGGATCCAAGTGAATAAGGGCAGAGCATGGGTATGGCAGAAGCAGCACTGACCCTGGGAGCGATCCTTACAGGAACCCTCCCTCCCCAGAGAGTTACATACCAGCTATTCCCCCTCTCCTCCAACCTCCTGATCCTGGGGTCCCCCTTTCCCACCCCTGGCCTAGTCTGCAAACCTGCCCAAGCCTTGCAGAAGTGCCATCTGGTTAACAGGGAGCTAGAGCTGGAGCCAAGCTGTACTGATATCCTGGGTACCCAGAATGACTGAGTGTGAAGCCGGATTCACCAAGGGTGCAGCAGATAAGAGGACAAACCAGGAAAGCCCAAGGCCACGATCATACAAATCATTGCCCATCAGAGGCAAAAGCCAACATGGGAAAGCTAAGTCAAGTGTGAAACTTTGACCCAACTGGAGGTTGGCCTCCTTAGAGCATTTACCTCCTCAGCAGCACCTGTAGGAAGGGGCCACAGGCAGAGAGCCTCTGATCTTCCTCTAGGGGAGGCTGAGTGACCAAGGGATTTCTGGGGCTCTGTCTGTGGCTGAGAGATTATAACCTTCTTGACTCACTCTTGATTCATCCTTCTCTGTCTGCCCTCACCATCTAATCAGCAGCCCGATCCTGACTACTTTATCTAAACCAAGGGTTATTACCCTTGTATGATCAACTTATTTTTAAAAAATATTTTATAACTGTCTTTCAATATAATTAATTTCCTTTATAATCATATGCTTTATATTGTATGTCTTCAAAGACATTATTCTGAACTCATGGGCTTCACCAGACTGACACAAAAAAGGTTAAAAATCTCTGATGAGATAATCTCTCTCCCAATATCTCACCCACTATTGCCGCCACCATAGTTCAGGCTTGCCATTACGTCTCACCTGGACTATTTCCATAATTCCTCCAACATTGACTCTTACATCTTTTGTTGTTGTTACTGACTTATTGGGGTAGGTGGTAAAAATCTAGAGTTGTTCTGATTTGCATTTTTCTTATTAATAAATCAGAGTAATCTTTCACATGGTTGTTGATAGTTTGTACTTCTTTTGAGGAATGGTCATAGATGGCTCATTGTCTTATCTATTTATGTCAGTTACTTATCTATCACACATCAGAGCTTTTCCAAAGATGGTTAATACAAAGATCTTTTTTCAGTTGCCCACTTTCCTCCTCATGCTAGCTTTGTTGATTTTCTTCATACAAAATCTTTTTAATTTCATGTAATTGAAATTATATATTTTATTTTTTGTGACACCTTTAATTTGTATTTGGCTAAGCATTCTCCCCCAAGCCATAGCTATGGTAGGCATGATTTTGTTCTTTTTTATTATATGGTCTTTAACATTTGGCTGTTATATCTATTGTGAACTTATTGTCACATACTATGTGAAATATTGGTCTAAACCCAATTTGTGATCAAGTTTGTTGAACATTGAGTTATGTTATTGAGTTCTTTTGTTTCTAATTTTTTCACATTCTTAATTCTAGGTTGTACCGTGGTGAGAGTGCTAGAGCTGGAGTCAGGAAGAACTGAATTCAAATCTAGCTTAAGAAACTTATTAGCTGTGTGACCCTGGAAAAGTCACTTCACTTCTGCCTGTCTTCATTTCCTCTTCATAAATTGGGGATTATGACTACACCTACCTCCCATGGTTGTGAGAATAAAATGAGATCGTGTTTGTAAAGGGCTTTGTAAATTTTATGTAGCTGCAATTATGATTATAATTATGATCATATTCTACTGATCTTTTTTAGCCAATACCAAATAGTTTTGGTGTTTATTGCTTTATGGTGAAATATTATTTCCCCTTCTTTCCCAATTTTATTGTTTCCTTTAAGGGTTTTTTACCTTTTTCTCTGCAGTAATTTTTTTTCCAACTCTGTAAAGTATCCCCTTGGTAGTTTCATTAATATAGGACTAAAGCTGCAAATTAGTTTAGGTAGAATCCTCATATTTATTACATTGGAGAAGCCCAAACATGAGCACTGAATATTCTTCTAGTGATTTGTTTACTTTTTAAAAGAATGATTTCCATTTGTATCTCTATAGTTATCAAATTTGCCTTGATTCTCAGATATTCTACATATTTTGTAGTTATTTTGAATATCATTTCTCTTTCTGTTATATTCTCTGGAAGTTTCTTATTGCTATAAATAAATGCTGTTGATTTTTGTGGATTTATTGTTCATCCCATTCTTTACCGATGCTATTATCACCAGACACCTAAGCGTATAAAAACCTTAATAGTAAGTAGAGGCTTGTAGTGTGTGGGTATCTAGTTAGCCAATCACCATGGTCTTTTCTGCTGTCTTAGGCTGGTAAAATGTATCAGGCAGTTTGAATGTGATGTTAGGTTGGGCATTCTATATTGGAAATGAACTCAGATGATTTCTAGAATGTGTCATGGAAAGAAGAGTAGGTGATTTTACCCTCTCTATTAAATGAACGAAGTACAGTAGCAAAGAGTACATATATTGAAGTAAATAAAAGCAATTTGACGCAAACCCAAAAGAATTATTATCAAGAAACCTTCAAGGCTAAACCCAACCAATATGAACCCAGAGCTTGAATGTTTGTTTGTTTGTTTTACGTAGACTAATGTTGCTATGCTTGATTAGAACCAGTGGGAGTGGGAGTACTGTCTTTATTATCTAGGGTTTTTTTTCTTTTTCTTTTTTCTTTTTGGAGGGGGAAAAGCAAGGCAATTGGGGTTGATTTGCCCAAGGTCACATGGCTAGTAAGTGTTTAGTGTCTGAGAATTTGAACTCAGGTCTTGACTCTGCACCACCTAGCCACTCCAATTTGTTTTTTAAGGAAGAAAAACAATCATGCTCTGAGCTGATCATGAAGTCCTACCTCTACTTTCAGACTGAGGCCCATTAACTCTCCTTCAGGGCTCAGGTCAAGCCTCACCTCTTCTGTGAAGGCTTCCTTGACCACGGCCCCAGCCCACTTGGCTCTTTCCCTTTCCTGATGTCTCATTGCATTTGCTATTTGTACACTTAATCATAGCTTCCTTGTTCTGGGGATTATCTTTTCATGAGTGTGAATCTTATCTCCCTTTTGAGAAGCAGAACTCCCTGGTGGACAGGGTGCCTCCTCTTCCTGCTTCCTCCACAGGGGAGCTGGGTATTCAGGGCTCAGTCAACACTTATCGAATGACTGGCTGATTCCTGATGTGAAACTGGTTTTCTTCTACAGCTGGGTTTGTTTCTTTTTTTTTTTTCTAATTAGATAGGCTCATGGCTTGGAGCTGGAGTCCTCTGATAAGCACGACCTGCTCTGTGTGGGTGAAAACAGGGTGCTGATGGTAATGACTGAGCAATATTGTTGGCTGTTGGATATTAGCAATTAGCTCATGAGACAACTGGGAAAGGGACCGCAGAGATTACTTAGGTTAAGAGTTCTTAACCTGGGATCCACAGACCCACAAGGTTCCTATTAAATCCCAGAGAATCTTCAGATCTTTTCACATCCATAAATTTGGATGTGAAAAAAAATGCATCTTTATTCTCCCTAATCTTCAACTAAAATTTAACATGCTTTTCAATTATTTTAAAAGATATTCTGACGCGTTTACCAGGCTGCCAAAGAGGTCCATGACATAAAATAGTTTAGGAACCTCTGGTCTAGGCCAGACCATTCTGTAAATGAGATCATGAGAGTACTTGTGATTTCCCCACTTAGGTCTTGCAGGTGTGGGGAACCTGCAGCCTCAAGGCTACATGTGGCCCTCTAGGTCCTCAAGTGCTGCCCTTTGACTGAATCTAAACTTCACAGAACAAATCCTTTTATTGTCCCCCACCCCTGTAGGCAGTCAGAAATAGAGTCCAATTTGAACTCAGGTCTTCTGACTGTGAATCTAGTGCTTCTCTCCCCACTATACCACTCTACTGGGTATATTTTGTTCCTAGGTTTGTCCTATAGGACTAGAAGTCAGTAAGCAATGGCTTCCTCCTTGGGCTTTAATTCTATCCCTTTGGCTTTGAAACCTCAATAAGACATGTCATTGGGACTGGAGCTGAAAATCAAGACCTGTTGACTTCCATTCAGTTATGTCACCTGGCTGCCAGGTGTAGGTAGGATGTCAGCATGCTAAGAGGAAGGTGGCAAGGTATGGAGGTGGACACTGATGTGTGCACAGTACTCATTTCTAAGCAAAGAAAGAGAAGCTGAAACCTGCATTTATTTCCCAGGCAATCTGAGGAAATCTCAGGTGGAAGAGGGGATAGAGGATTACTGGGGGCTATGCTGACAGTTTGTCATGAGGTGCACCTACAATCAGGGGGACCCTTGACTTGGAAGGTACATGATCAAGGGAAGATGATGGTGCTACTTATGACCAGGGGGATTTATGGCCAGATGGCATTTATAACTAGGTGCGAGGTGATGGGAATTATAGTTATGACAGGTGATGTGTGTGTGTGTGTGTGTAAGCTATAATGAAGGGCTACCAATGATTTATTAAGTCATTAACTTGGTGTGTCCAAGCCGGTTTATGAATGAAGTAGTGGCTACTGGGGACTGTCATGATGTAAAGGGGGAGTCTCCAGGGAATAACCAGAAAAGACCAATGACTTGGAGGAATGTATTATCAACATGGTCTATGACTACAAAGTTGCTGAAGACAGCTTATGGGGACTGTAGTTGAGGGAATTTGTGGCAGAGGGCATGATTGCCATGGGAACCTTGCTGGTGAGGGGGTGTGCTAATGAAGGGGATGACCAGGAGAAGCTATGACTGGATGACCTGTGACCAGGGACCTGTAGCTATGAAGTATTTGTGATTGGAAAGGTAGACACTAATCTACAGTAAGTTATAACTTGAGTGGTTCTCTGGCTAGCAAGCCTGTGATTTGGTGGGATGACCAAAGTGGTCTGTGACAGGGGGGTGTTGATAGGGGACATAGCTAGGGAATCTGCTATAGGGAGAGGTCAGAACTAGGGGAAGCCTGTAATGAGGGACCTATGGCCCTATGAACAGGTGGTGGGCAAGGGATGAACCTGTGACTAGAAGGGAAGGATGACAAGGGCCATAACCATGAGGGGAGGGGTTCATTTCTAGTAGGACCCTCTAAGGATCCTCCAAAGGGCTGACTCTGCTGTCTTTAGCTATCTGCCCCTCAAGATATGCCAAATATGGTAGGCTTCCTGGAAGTCATGTCTAGACGTGCTGGGTAATTAGCAATTGAGTAATTAAGTGGTCTCTGACAGCCTTTAGGAACAGATTCAAAGCTTTAGCCAGGGTAATCCTTTGGCGTCTGCCCCAGCAGATGTCAGTCACAGATCAGCCCATGATCCCTTCAGCCTTGGCCTGGAATAAAACAACTCCTTGGCCTGTCATTTAAGGCCTTCCCCAGTCTGGCTCCCATCTATCTTTACAGCTCTCCATCATTCTCTTTCCCTTCCTAAGCTCTATGTTCCAGCCAAATTAATCATTTTCTGACCTTCTATCTCACAGCTTCATGCATTTGTGACAGTCTATGGGCTGTAATGGATGGCTTACAGGGCTTAGATTCAAGCAGGCCTGGTTTCGAATCCTGCTTTAGACACTTGGTAGCTGTGTGACCCTGAGTTGGCATTTAACCTTACTGACCCTGATTTTCATTATCTGTAAAATGAGGAGCTCAGACTCCATAACTTCTAAGGGAGAGTGGTGGAGAAGTCAGAAAGGATAAGAACTGAGAAAAGACCACGAAATTTGGCAATTGAGGGATCATTGTTAACTTTTCAGAGAATAGTTTCGGTTGAAAGATGAAGTCTGAAGCCAGATTGCATAGAGTTTAGGAGCAAGAAGAGAGGAAGCAGAAGCAACTAGTGTAGGGGGCTTTCTCTAGTTGTTTAGGTGTCTGAGAGAGGGACAAGGTATATCTGATGCTGGATACAAGTAGGAGATAGATATAGGTGCTTAGTAGGGATGTTTAGATCAAATGAGGGTTGTTTTTAAGGATGGGGAGATATGATCGTATTTGTAGGCAACAGGGAAGGAGCCAGAAGATTGGAAGGACTGAAGATGAAGGGGAGGGGAGCTGTGATAGTGGGGACAATCTGATGGAGTAAACAAGCAGGGCTGAGATTGAGGGTCAATGTAGAGGTATAGGCCTTGGGAAGGAAAAGTGTCACCTCATCCTCCAAGAAAAGGTTCACCTCATCCTCCAAGAGTGGAGTAAAAGAGAAGATGGTGGAGGATGTCTGAGGAATAGGAGGGGAAGAAGAAGAAATTATGAAGGAGGAGGAGGAGAAGGAGAAGGAGGAAGAGGAGGAGGAACTAGAGAGGAAGAAGAAGATGATGATGGAGGAGGAGGAAGAGAAGGAGGAGCAGAAGGAGGGAGAGGAGAAGGAACTGGAGAGGAAGAAGAAGATGATGATGGAGGAGGAGGAAGAGAAGGAGGAGCAGAAGGAGGAGGAGGGAAGGAGGGAGAGGAGGAAGCTCTCAATGAATAGCATTTTTTTTTAGGGAAACATGAGGCAAACTCCTCAGCAGAGAGGTGTGAATGGAGGGGATAGTGTGGAAAGCTTGAGGAGAGATGAAGTTTGAAATAACCACTTAGAAGGCAGAAATGGAGATGATATAAAAACATTAAAATATTTTTTTTAATTTAGAATTTGAGTTATAGAGAAGTAGAAGCAACATTAAACATCTAGTCCCTTTATTTCACAGATGAGAAGACAGGTCCAGAAACACAAAGTGACTTAGCCCAGGTCACTGGATGAATAAAATCACATCCATATAGCTTCCTCAGGTCAAAACCATGTGGCGGGTAGGGCGTGTACTTTCATTCCTATCTTAAAGGTGAGGGAGTCTCATGAGGTTCGGAAGGATTAAGTGATAATTAGCATTTATGTGACATTTTAACGTTTGTAAAGCACTTAATGCCTGGCATCTCAGTTGATCTTCACAACAACCTTACGAGGCAGGATCTATTATCACTCCCATTTTACAGATGAGGAAGCTGAGACTGAGAGATTTAAATGGCTTGCCCAGAGTCACACTGAAAGTGAGTTTCTGAGGCAGAAATGGAACTCAGATCTTGATGACTCTGAGTCCCAACACTTTACCCACTGTACCTTGTAGCTGTTTCAAGTTAAATGACTCATACACGGCCACAGAATTATTCAGTGGCAGTTTGGGGATGCTAACCCACATATGATCTCTTGGTTCCCAGCGTGGCGTTTTCCCCATTACATCATTATCCCCTGGTGCCTTCTCTTTGAGATTATTTTCCACTTACATTGTGTGTATCTTGTACATTACCTGGCTATTTGCACCTTAACTCCATGTCAGTGTTTGCTCCCTGAGGTTGGGGATGGTTTTTAACTTTCTTTGTATCTCCAGCCCTTGATACAGTAGTACAGGGCAGAGGCTCACCAAGAGCTTGTTGACTAATTTGTCCCAATTGCTCCCTCCTCTGGTGTGATTGAATGGTCAGCTGTGTGACCCTAGGCAAGTCACTTAACCTAAGTCTGCTTCAGATTCCTCAGCTATAAAACAGCTGCAAGACTGTTATAAGGATCAAATGAAATAATCGTTGTATAGTGTTCAGCACAATGCCTGCTACAAAATGTTAGATATTATTATCATTACTATTTTTAAAATTTTTAAAAACATTTTTATTGAAAGTTTTGAGTTCCAAATTCTATCCCTCCCTTCCTCCCTCCCCTCTCCCCTTCCTGAGATGCCAAGCAATCAGATATGGGTTATCAATTATGTAAAACATTTTCATATTAGTCATTTTGTACAAGAAAAATCAAAAGAAAAAAAGAAAGTGAAAAAGAGTGTGCTTCAGCTTGTATTCAGGCTTTCTCTGGGGGCAGATAGTATGTTTCATCATTAGTCCTTTGGGATTGTCTGGGATCACTGTATTGCTGAGAACAGCTAAGTCATTCACAGCTCTTCATCAAACAACATTACTGTTAGTATGTACAATGTTCCCTTGGTTCTGTTCACTTCACTTGGCATCAGTTTGTGTAAGTCTTTCCAGGCTTTTCTGAAATCTGCCTGCTTGTCATTTTTTACAGCATAATAATATTCCATTACAATCATATCCCACAGCTTGTTTAGCCATTGCCCAGTTGGCATCCCTTTGATTTCCAGTTCTTAGCCACCACAAAAAGAGCTGCTACAAATATTTTTGTACAAATGGATCTTTCCCCCCCTTTTTTTGATGTCTTTGAGATATAGACTATGCAATTTTATAAGCTCTTTGGGCATAATTCCAAACTGCTATCCAGAATGATTGGATCAGTTTACAACTCCACCAACAGTGTATTAGTATCCCAGTTTTCCCATATCCCCTCCAACATCCAACATTTTCCTTTTTCGTCATATTAACCCATCTGATAGGTATGCCGTGGTACTCAGATTTCTTTTAATTTACATTTCTTTGTTCAATTGTGATTTAGAGAATTTTTTCTTCTTACTTTAGATAACTTTGATTTCATTGTCTGAAAACTTCCTGTTCATATCCTTTTACCATTTATCAATTGAGGAATGATTTGTATTTTTATAAACATGACTCAGTTCTCTATATTTTTGAGAAATGAAGCCTTTATCAGGGAGAAACTTGTTGCCAATCCCTTCTCTCCCCCTCCTTGTTTTCTGCTTTCCTTATAATTTTGATTGCATTGGTTTTGTTCAAACAAAAACTTTTTAATATTATATAATCAAAGTTATCTATTTTCCATTTTGTAATGTATGTCTTCTATATATCTTTTTGTGTCCTAAATTCTTCCCTTATTAATAAATTTGACAGATAAATGATTCCATGCTCTCTTAATTTGCTTATGGTATCACCCTTCATGTATAAATCATGATGCCTTTTTTATCTTATCTTGGTATACACCTAATTTCTGCCATCCTGTTTTCCAGTTTTCCTAGCAGTTTTTTGTCAAACAATGAGTTTTCGTTGTAAAAATTTGGATCTTTGAGTTTATCATTTACTAGGTTACTAAGGCCATTTACTATAATGTAATTTATACCTCCTTTATTCCAGTGATCCACCACTGAGTTTCTTAGCAATTACCAAATTGTTTTGCTAATTGCTACTTTATAATACTTTACACTACAATAAGTATATTTTAAGATCGAGTACAGCTAGTCTACCTTCTTTTGTATGGGTTTTCATTGATTCCCTGGATATCCTTGACCTTTTGTTCTTACATATGAATTTTCTATTATTTGTCTAGCTCTACAAAATATTTTTGATGGTTTGATTGGTATGGCACTGAATAAATAGATTAATTTAGGTAGAATTGTCATTTTTATTATTACTATCTTGCATTTTACTAGGGCTTTAAAGTTCATAAAGGGCTTTACACATACTATCTAATTTAATTCCAGAGGTGTGCTTAACAAACAGTTCTCTGAAAAAAAAAAGGTTTAACTGTTCTCCAAAAAAAAAAGTATTCACATACACTTAAATTTAAAAAAAAATTATTATTACACATATACTTTAAAGTTTCTTTGCTATTATTAACATTTTTAAGTATAAATAATCCATAATACAATAAATCAAGTCCTTCACATTCCTGTTTGACCCTCACAACAACCCTGTCAGGTAAATGCTATTATTGTCCCCAATTTACAGATGAAGAAATTGAGACTTCAAGAAGTTAAATAGCTCCCCAAGGGTCTTGGTCGAGGCAAGATTTGGACAGAGGTCTTTCTACCTTGAAATCCAACATCTCATCATCCCCTGAACCACTCTGCTGCCTCATTGTTTCCTCTGCCAATCGCTAAACTGCTACTTAGTAGCATTGCTCATTGTTAGCCCCTAAAACGTTATTTAGTAGGTTGCTCATTGTTAGCATTGCTGAATTGCCACCTGCAGGGAGAAGCCCAGGATGCCCTGACACAGACCAGGACACCTTCCCGTGCTCTGCAAGGGAGGACTTAAGAAAATAATGTCTTTGGGGTGGGGAGCCAGGAGGGAGGGGGATGGTGGGATGGAGGCTCAGGATGTTCTAAATGATCTCAAGAAGGCTAAGCCCCGTCAAAGGGATAGGGGAAGAGCAATCTGACAGCCGGTGCTCTGTTCAGCCTAGCCAGGCCATAAATCTGCTGAGGTCAGGAAGGGGGCTGTAGCCACAGATGGTGGCAGTCAGAGATCTAGGTCGGACTTGAGGCTAGGCAGCTTTGGGCAGAGGAGCATAGCAGGGGTGAATTGAGGAAGTCTGTTTCTTAGGCTGGGCATGGCCTAGGGCAGGGGAGAGGGGGCCCCTGGACATAGCTTTGTAAAGAGAGGCCGGTGAAAGAGTGACTGAGTTCCTAAATGATTCTAAGAGAAGTAGCCTTATGGTGTCGGGGTGTGGGGCTGGGAGTAGGGGTGACCAAGGCCTGGGCCCTAGTCCCACCCCTTATCGATGGATCCATTTACAGGGCCTTGAGCAGTCTAGGAATATGGTCATCAGGAAGAGAGGACTATGTTAGCTTTGTGAAAAGTGGTCTAGAGAAACAGGCAGCCTAGTCAGGAGATAATAGATAGTATTTTAAATTACATGTTTAGCTAATCAATCAATTTGTATTTTGTTTTGTTTCGTTAATGTGTTTTCTGAAATACCAATTTTCCTGTGAGTTCTGATAAGTTCTGGTTTGTGGACTGTTATCATTCTCTTTAACATGCTTATTCTCTGATTTATCCTTTGATGGATGAGTTCTTTGGGCTGAAATCATTTAGAGTAGGAGTTCCCAACCCTTTTCAGACCCTGTGCTCCTTGGTTTTCAGTAATCCTTCCCGTACTCCCCTATTCAATATGAAAGCCGATAAATAGGAGAGTTTATGATGAGTATATGTGTTAAGAGATGAAGACATTAATGAACTCAACTGGACAATATATAGTGATTTACTGAATATTCCCTGAATGCCTTTGAGAAACTCTTTGGGTCCCTATGGAACACACATACTTCAGGCTGACAACCCTGAACTTAGAGACAGTTAAAATGGTTCTAGGTAGAGGTCCTGAGGACAGCTAGGTGGTGCAATTGGTGCCTGATCTAGAGTCAAGAAGACCTGAGTTCAAATCCAACCTCAGAATTTTACTAGTTGTGACCTGGGCAAGTCACTTAACTCTGTTTGCCTCAGTTTCCTCATCTGTAAAATGAAATAGAGAAGGAAATGGCAAACCACTTTGCCAAGAAAACCCTAAATGGGGTTACAAAGAATTGTACAACTCAACTGAAGCAACTCAAAAACAAGGAGAGTTCCTGAGGATCCAAATGTGGGTGGGGAAAACAGAGTAGAGAGGAGGGAAAAGACACAAAAGAGGTATTTTAGAGGCAGAATCACAGGGTCATAGAATAGAACTCAGGGACCCTAAAAGTCCCTGTGTTAGACACTCATCTTTCAGATGAGGAAACCAAGGTAAGGAGGCGTTACCTGGCCAGGGTCACAAATCTAGCAAGGGTCAAAGGTAGGATTTGGACTGAGGTCTTCCTGAATCCAGGCTTAGAAGTCTGTCCACTATGTGGTCTATGTGGACGTATAAGAAATAGAGAGGTCAGGAATGGGGATGGGGTAAGGGAAGCCGCTGAGTGCCGTCTTGGGCATTCTAATCTTAGGTGCTGTAGGCTATTCAGTTAGAAACACTGAGCAGGTGGGTGGAAACAGAACTATTCAGGAGTCACTGTCAGAGGCCCAAGAACTGCTTTCTCCTATCACTTTACTCCTTGATCAAGCCCCCCACATCCTTACAGAGGTGGTGATGGGGACAAGGATGCCTAGCTCATTTCTCTGCCCAGTGGCTGCTCCATTTGGATGGATTCTTGCTTCTACGGAGATGGAGGAAAAGGCAGTGAGGCACTGAGGAAAGTGGGGGATTCAAAGGACCGGAGGTCACTCCTGGTTCTGTGACAATCTGACCTGTGGGACCTTGGGTGAGTTTATTTAATCTCTTTGACCAGCCTAGCTGACCACTGAGATCTCTTCCAGAGATCTTATGCCTTGATGGTCCCATCAAACGCTCAGTCTGTGAAGAAAGCCTGTGCTTGCCATCTCTGGCCCCACACCCCAGGGGCCTTTGGGTTACCCCTTTCAAGGAAATGTGCGTATTCTACAACAACTGGGACCCAGGAACTGGGGGAGATGGTCATATCTGAGGCCTGAGTTTGACTAGGCCAGATGAATCCCCAGGGGCCATTGTCCTAATGCGGGTAGAAAGTAAATGTGGATGAACATAAGTAAGGTGCCAGGGCCACACCTATTTCTCATGGATGGGTTTCTTCAGTTGGATCTTGGGACAGAGGGAGAGAATGGGGCCCTGGAATCAGACACCAAGTCACCTCTAAGGATGGGAGCTGAACCTCTATGTGTGTAAGTTTGGGGGGGGGTGGCTGTTCTGTGGGCAGTTCCTGAAATTGATGCTAGTGGAATCATGAGGGGATATTCCTAGAGACCTTCTCTGGGACTAAAGCATCAGTGTCAACCCTCTAGGGCAGACACAGCCAGCTGCCCCCTGCATAGCCCTGATTACTGTACCAAGCCTTCAAGCTGATGTTCTAAATCCCAAATAGTGCTTCTCTGTCACAGCAAGGGTTTAGTGGCAGGTTATGTAAGGGGCACTGCCCTGGGCTGGGAGCGGGGGAAGAGGGTGGCAGCTGGGAAAGTAATGGTGTCAGCACTCTAAGGCATCAGCCACCCCAGCAATCTCTAAGCCTAACTTGAGCTGATCCATAGTAGGGGTCAGCTTCTGTATTTCCCCCGTGAGGTTTCCCCCTCACTGACCCTAGATCAGAGCCCTAGGAGGTTAGCTGGGCTTAGCTCTAGGGCTTGGCTCATGGGAGCCACTGAGCATGGTGCTTTCTTGATGGACTCAAGGTCCCTGGGTGCTCCTGTACTATGGAACGCCTTTCATCAGACTGAGCTTCTCTGTGTAAGGAGTCTGGGAGAGATCTCTCTGCATTTCTATGTATCTATGTTTTTGTCTGTCTGTCTATCTCTTTCTTGTCATAGAACATAAAGGACTGGAGGCAACTTAGGAGACTATCAGATCCAACCTAGTCATTTCATAGGTAAGGAAACTGAGGCTTGGAGTGTTAAATAAATTATCTAAGGTCACACAGATCTGGGATTTGAACCCACACCCTCTGACCTTAGAGTCAGTGCTCTTTCCACTGTATTACACAGTCTGCCTCTGAGGATTTGTTCTCAATCCATTCTGCCTGGATACAACATTAATAAGATTTTTAAGCTGATAACCCTTTTCACCACTGGATTTGTCCAGAGATGAGAACAGGACTTCAGAACACAACACAACACAACACACACGAACACCTTTGTAAAGGCTTAGCACAGTTCGTGGCACATAGTAGATACTTAATAGATACTTGTTTCCCTCCCTCCCTCCTCCCCTCCTACCCTCCTTTCCTCCCTCCCTCCCTTCCTCCCTCCCTCCCTTCCTTCCTTCTTTCCTTCCTTCCTTCCTTCCTTCCTTCCCTCCCTCCCTCCCTTCCTTTCTTTCTTCCTTCCTCCAGACTCTCTCCAGCTGGTCAATATGAATGAGGACTCCCACCCCCCCTCAACCTTTTATTCAAGCAAATATTTGTGATTGCTTATGATAGACTGAGCAGATAAGATAATCATACACACTCTCCATGCTTGACCTGCTCAGTTTCAGGGGTGAAAGACCAAACATGTTACCCCTTTTCCCAGAGGAGGGAGGCAGACAGATAGATAGATAGAGACAAAACTCTACCAACTTTGTTCCTAATTCTGCAGTCTTCGCCACCTCTGTACCAACAGCTTTCTTGCCCTGAAGATGCCTCCAGCCTTGTGGTCCCTCCTATAATTGGTGAGCTCCTACCCAGCAGCACTATTTTATAAGGAGGCCCAGCCATCTACGCTCACTTTTCTCTCAGTTCAAGTCTTAACTCTTTTTACTTCACTGAAGTCTTCCCCTCATGCCTCACAGTGCTACAGAGACAACGGTGGCTTCTCCAACACTGTATCAATGGAGTTTCATATCTGGCAAGTCCTACGAAGCCAGAAAGACTTCAAAAATGGGCCAGTGCAGAACTGTATGTCACTTCCTGGGCACAGGCCATGCTAAGCTCAGAGAGATTCATCAGCAGGGTAGCCAAAGGGAGCTGGTTTCCTCCACTGTTTTCTCCCTTCTTCCCACCCCAAGCCGGTAAAGAAAATTTTTCAATGCTTATGGAATGAAATGGGATGAAAGGGAATATAATGGAATTAAAATGACATTATTGGCCTGTTCAGGAGGCTGTCTTGAAAATTAAGCCTGGTGCAATTGAAATTCAGTTCAGTTCAATAAACATCTATTAAGTGCCCACTTTATGCAAAGTACTGAGCTAGGCAAGAGGGATACTCTAGTGCATTTGGGATCTCCTCAAAGTGACTGTTTGAGTGGCAGATGGCAACCTATCTGTGCCTTCCTGTGCTGGGGAACTCTCATAAGTTTGTCACAGTTCTCTAAGTTTGCCAGAGGGAGCCTATTCAATGTGTTGGGTGTGGAGAACAATTTATTTGATAGCAACAACATTGTAAAGATAACTCTCATAGCCTTAAGAATTATGAGTATTCCAGTCACTAGACATGTTTTCAAACAACTGATGATGATGCATGCTATGCATCTCTAGATAGAGTGGTGAAGGACTCAAAATGCAGAATGAGACATATTTTGGGACACAGCCAATTTGGAGATTTGTTTTGCTTGGCTGTGCATATTTTTTTCCAAGGAATTTATTCTTCTTTTTCCCTTCCCTTCTCTTCCCTTCCCTTCCCTTCCCTTTCCTTTCCTTTCCTTTCCTTTCCTTCCCTTTCCCCTTTCCTTTCCTTTCCTTTCCTTTCCTTTCCTTTCCTTTCCTTTCCTTTCCTTTCCTTTCCTTTCCTTTCCTTTCCTTTCCTTCCCTTCCCTTCCCTTCCCTTCCCTTTCCTTCTCTCTCTCTCTCTCTCTCTCTCTCTCTCTCTCTCTCTCTCTCTCTCTCTCTCTCTCCCCCCTTCCTTCCTTCCTTTCTTTCTGGAGGGGTAGTAGTGGTAGGAGGGAGAGAAAATACATCCATATTAATTTCGGGACCTTTTTCAAGTTATTTCAGCATGCTGAGAATTCCAGTGGGACATGCCAGTGGCTGACTGGTTTATCCCTTGCTCTCACAAAGGAATATGTATAGAGTGAAGTGTTCTTGGGAGATGATATCTGCAAGGTAGTATCTGCAGAACATAGTGCACAGACTGTGACATGCAGATATATGGGGCATGTGTGTAAGTTGGGGCACAGTGGAAGGGCACATACAACCATGGCATTCATGTGACATGCAGGGTCTGTAGGGATCACAGACTGTGTGGCTTATGTGTAGCATATACACCAATGTGAATGGATCAGTGAACAGGCTGTGGCAATGATATGACAGGAACACGGATCACTGTGTGCTTAGAAGAATACAGGTATGTGCATGTGTGTACATGTGTGCATATGTGCTCATGCATGTGTGACATAGGCTCCATTGTGCATTTTGCAAAGTGCACAAACTGTAGTCTCCATTGAAGTAAGCTTTTTCCTCTGATTCCTTATCATAGTGTGCAAGTGAGCCTAGGTTTCAAGGCTGTACCAAGGGACACAAAACTCTGGCAGGCCCTACCAGTCTAGAAGGGCTTTAAACAATGAGCCCAATGATTAAATGTGTACATGTGCTCTAAGAAGCAGCTTAGCTAAACTTGGAGAGGCTCATCATCAGGCTGTGGGCCATTATCTATTTTTTTTGTCAGAAATAATATTTTTAAAAATGTTATTGATATCTTTTAAAAATGATGTTTTATTGATACTTCTTTAAAAATCACAGTAATTGTCCCTAGTATCACTCCCTCTTCTTGCCCCAGAGAACTATCCAATATAACAGATAGTATTTTATAAAGACACACAAAAAGAAAAATGAACAGGGGAAAAATTAGTGTAACTGATTTATACGTTGATTCGAATATATTGAGAAAGTCTGAAAATCTGTGCAATGTGCAACCTTTATGGATTTCCTATTGATATCTTTTGTGTTTATATGGCGTTTCCCTCCATATATGTCCTTCCCTTCTCCTCTATTGAGTCATTCCTCATAACAAAGAGCAAAAAAGGAAGAAAAAAGAAGTAGTTCCAGCAAAACTAACCAACACATAACTGAACCTGGCAATATATGCGATGTTCCACTGTCATAGACCCTTATCTCTAGTGCAGAGAACAAGGAGCATTCTCATCTCTTCTTTGGTCATTGTAGTCATACAGCATTCAGTTTAATTTTTTTCCATTTACGTAGTTGTTAATATGTTATTATTGTTTTCTTGATTCTTATTTCACCTTGCATTGGTTCATACACAGTGTCTTCTCATGCTCCTCCCAATCCTCTGTACCCACAATATCTTACAGAGCAGTGACATATCTTCATGTCACAACTTGTTTTGCCATTCCCCAGTTGATAGGTATTTTCTTGGTTTCCAGTTCTTTGCTGCTACAAAAAGTGCTTCTGTGAACATTCTGGAAACCATCTTCTAAGGTGTGGAGATGTTACGGGTTGCACTGATAGAGGGAGCACCCATGTTTATAAACTACTGTTCTTTTTAAGGGTTGGAACATTGAAGTACAGACTGCAAAAAAACAGAATGATTTACTGACTCTGGCCTATGTATATACACAGATGTACTATATGTGTATGTATATATGTGAATATGTATGTGCATGCATGTGTATACAGATACACAATTATGTATGCATGCATATATATAATTAATCTGTACTGTGTATTAACATACACATGCACAAACATGTGTGTGTTAATACACAACAGACCCAGAGTCTAGGCAAAACACGTGTGGCACTCCCTGGGTGGCACCTACTCAATTTATCCCTCCCATTTTGTGTGTCGGATCTTCAGACGATAGTTGCTACTCCCAGGTTATAGGATACCCCGTGAGTTTGCACTCCGAAGATTATGGCTCATGAGCCCCAATCAGTAAACTTTCTATTAACAGTCAGCCGGCGGTTCGTCGCTTCCGTCAGCCGCAGCGGTCCCTCCTGCGCCACCTTGGCCCCGCTCCTCTGCGCCGCGTCCCGGCCTCCTTCCCGTCCCAGCCCGAGCCCCGACGCCGCCACGTCCGCGCTGGCCCCGCGCCTGCTGAGAGGCCTGAAGCGCCCCGCGCGGTCTCCTGAGCGTGCCCCGCGCAGTCCTGCACGCGCGGCCGGCCCGGGAGGAGCTGAGCCTGCTGGACAAGGCCATCGGCATGACGGCCAGCTTCCTGTGCCTGCTGGTGCCCGCCGGCTGGATCCTGTCCCACCTGGACAGCTACAAGAAGAAGGAGTGAAGGCCCGGTCCCCGCCCCCTGGCCTGGGGACCACGCGCTCCCACATTCCACATCCTGCATTCCGCCCCACCGCGATCATGACCTCGTGATTTCTGCCCGGGAGGCCCCGGCCCGGGCATCTCCTCGCCACGCTCCGATAAAGTCCATCGAAACCTGGGGGAAAAAAAACAGTCAGCCGGTAGATACAATTAGCTCAAGTCAAAGACATTTGCTAATATGGCATAATTAGTAGAGTAGCTATAAAACATTCCTCCCTTAAACCTGGAGTGCACGCTTCTCACAAACACACACAGTATTTGTGGGGAGAGGAGGCACAGAGTACAATGGTAATGAGGCACACATTTAGGGAATACATGTGGCAAAGGCAATTAATACCTCCAATATGCAGGACCTTGCTGTTCTTTCTCTGCTTATGGAGTCTTCACCCAGCTCATCTCTTGAATGACAGGGCTAATTCTCCTCTGAATCCAAGGTCAACTCTCTTTTTTTGTTGCCAGGGGTCATATTCCTTCCAACTGCTTTATCTCTCAAGGGACCAAGTCTCTGTGTTTATGTTAGACTGGAGAATATGTATCTTTACTCCCTGATGGATGCACCTCAGCTGTCTTGAACTCCTTTGAATTGGACCTTTAATTACTGGAGGAGCCAGTAGCTCCTCTGCTACATGCCAAGGTTGCTGTGTGTAGGAGAGGAGACCAAATTTCCTTTTCCTGTTTTGCCTTCTGGTATAGACATAGGTGTCATAGTCAACAGAATTTCTCCTGGCCTTCATACTTCCAAATTGATTCACTCTAAAACTGCTCAATAGTTTTTAAAGGACACTTGTAGGGTGTGGCCAATTTTTCCTGGCTAAAAGCCAAGGTCCCTTTCTTATTCAATCATGGAACTTTGTAAAGTCATACTTTGTAAAGGGATCACTGGGACCAGATGCACATTTGTGGTTAGTTCACTACCTCCTTATCTTAACCTTGATTTTTTATGGTTACTCTCAGGGCCAAGCCCTCGGCCTAGAACAACTCCCCCAAACAGTACATATGATCTCCCCCCAACTCCCTTGTTTCTTCACTTTCCTTCCTGGCACTGTTCTCCTCCTCTGCCCATCAAGCAATGACCCAGCAGCCTTGCCATCACCATTTTTAGTCATGATCAGTGTGATGTGTTCCCCTTAATTTGGAAAGATCTGGATGTATCCTCAGATTCTTGGGCACATTCAGACACAACAGTGTCATGTAGTGGACAGCTCTCTGAGTTCAAAGTTAAGAGATACAAGTTCTAGCCTTTGTTCTAGGACTAATCATCTTTGGAACCTCAGGCATGACACTTAACATTTAAAAATGTAGTATCTTTTCTTTTTTCGTCATCAACGCTTCCTGACGTATCCCTCGTCCTTTCTCCTAGAGAGTCACCCCTTACGACAAAGAATGAGAAAGAGGGAAAAAACAAGTCAGTAAAACTAGTAAAGACATTGAAAAAAGTCCTATCATTATTTTTATCCCTGTCCTTGAAGAGGTAATTATAACTCGTACCTTGAACTCCAGTCCTCTGTTCTGAGATGCCTTTAGAGGTCCAAGGTTTCTCCTTGACCTACTCAGCCTTTCCAGTTTTATTTTGTTAAGTCCCTGCCTGGGTAGAGAATGTCATCCTCTCCTCTGGCTGGACTTAGAGGGAAAGCTTGTCGATTTGAGCATCAGTCCCTTCTCTGCATGTGTACCCCTTACGTCTCTGTTTTATGGGTTCCTATAGCTAAAAACTTCATCAACAGGTGGCCAGCCTCCTGGGGATGGGCCTTTCTGTGTTTCACCAGATTGTTCCTGGGAAAGCAGTCTCAATCTTGTTGGGACCAGCATTGAAGCCTTCCCAGGCATGGAGGTACCTGCCATAGTTTGAACTCTACTATTATAGGATCACTACACTGAGACATCAGAGAAGAACTCTGTGGAGACCCTGATATATGAACAAAAAGCTGATGGACTGGAGGTGAGAGGGAGGAATAAATGGTGGAAGGTCCTTGTGCCCCACTAGAATCCTTGCAATGTCAAGTGAAAGGGACATGTTGGGTAGACCCCCTGTGGCAAATGTATGAGAGGCTGTGGATGAAGTCCTATAGGAAGGGCAAGAATGAGTGGACTACATTGGGAAACAGGGGCAGAACATCCACAGCTCTTCCAGATCTTCTAGTCCATCTTTCATGGAGATCCATTTGAGTGTGTAAGTATACCCAAGTAACCTAGCAGAAGACCCTGCAATCCTAGGCACTTAGATGGATGGTCCATTAAAGACTAGCCAGTCTGACACAAAATCAGGATTGCAAAATGATAAAAGTGTTTTTGCCTTCTCTCGTTGCCCAGTAAAGACACTGGCCCCCAATAGGGTGAGTTCCTGTGTGTTCCCTGAAATCCCATAGTTGAAAACTGGCATTTTTTTTCTGGCCTTTTCTGCTCTCTAATTACAGAGATTATGCAGACAACCTCTCCTCCTAGTCTTCATTCCTCTTGTTCTGGAATGGTGTCCTTTCTGGCAAACTCTAGACCTAGGGTTGTATTTGTGTGGGTTTTTTTTTAAATGTTAAAAACATACTTGGCAATCTGGTTAGACCTGTAGATTCCTTCTCAGAATAATGTTTTTAAATGCATAAGATTAAAACTCATAGGATTACAAAAGAAGCCAATCACATTGAAATAGAGCTATTAATATTATTTTAAAAGTCAAGTTTATGGACTCCAGGTTAAGGACCTTTGCTCTAGAGTCTTGGGTTGGTGATAATATTAAAAAATCTCTTTCTGAGCTATGAGACACAAAGGAGGGCCCACTTTTGAAACCTATAATTATTTCCTCTTTCCCCTCCTCCACCACGCAAGAACCTACTTTCCCCTCCTCACACTCCCTCCCCAAAGTTAGAGACTACACAGAATCTGGCAAGGTGAGAAAGTCATTTGGCATTAAAGATCTGATTATTAGCTGCGGGTCTAGTGTGTGATCCCTCCCAGTCGCCTACAAAAGCCCAGTGAATGGAGGGATTGGGGGTGGATGAGAAATCACTGATCTAGCAGAGAAAGGAGGGGGGGATCCGTTCTCTCTGAGGCACCCAAAGAGATCAAATTCCCAATGGGAAATGGAGCCAAAACTCACTTTAAAATCCAAAGTGAAGGCTGAACAAATAAGGCGGAATCATTGTCTGAAGGCAGGAGAAAGGGGCATTGAGGGGAGAAAGCCAGCCTGGGTGGGTGGGTAGGGGGCCGCATGGCTTGGTCAGGCTTCAGTGGTGCCCTGGGTCTAGGGTTATACCAGGCTGGAGGCACCTGCACCTCACTGACTGGCCTCAGCATCTTTTTAATTCTTCATCGGGCCGCCGATTGATCCACCTTTGGAGAGACAGTAAAGATTAAGAAGATGACCATCAGGCATCTGCTTACACGGGGTTAGGAGGTAATCTCCCTGCCTGTGTGCCTTGGGAACCCTGAGGAGAGCAAGACGCATGCACACACTTAGCCAGGAAGCGCGAGAGACCAGAGAGAGGGAAACAGAGACAGAGACACAAACAGGATCGAAGAGAGAAAGTCAGCGGGAGAGAGAGATAAGGGAAAGAGGCAGAGAGAGGGGGAGAGGAATGAAGGGAGGGTCAGAAAGAGAGAAAGGAGAAGTACAGAGAGGGAAAGAGGGAGAAAGAAAGGGTGACTGAGGAGAAAAAAAGAGGAGATAGATAGTAGAAGAGATAGAGGGGGTAAGGGAAGGAGACAGGAGGACCTGTCTCCAGCTAGCCATCCTGGGCTTTGCAGCTGAAGCCCAGTGGGCTCTACCTAGGCTCCTGGGTCTTCTGAATCCCTGAGGAGCCAGAGTGTAGGTCTGGATACCTTCAATCTTTTGGGTTTGGTGCTGTTTGCTATACCTGCATTAGAAGTCAGACATGGTGCACCCCCATTTCCCAATGTTTCTTGGCTGGACTAATGAGGAATGATGCTGGGATTCACTCTGAGTCCTAGGAGGCCAGAGGCTGGGGGTATCTGAAAGTTTCCAATAAACAGCCAAGCTTCTCAAAGTATAGAGGATTGGTACCCTGAGACCCAGGCTTGTTTAGTGCTCATTTGGACCAGTCCTAGGCTGTGGCACAAGGGAACTTTCTCAAGGCTTCCCAACTGAGATCCACCTTCGTTTCCTGCAGAGCTCAAGGATGTCTGCTTCCCCCACTGATCCCTCCACACCCACTGATCGGGAGGACAGCCAGACAGGTAAGGGATTTGTTCATTTCTTGTTTGGGGACCCCTTTCCCCTTTGCCCCATAGTCCTTGATGCCATCTTGGGTGAGTGGGTGGGTAGAATGGAAGGCAGATAGACTAAGGAAGAAGCAACACTATTGAATGGACAAGAATGCTTTCCAAGCATGCCTGTAGTCTGGACTGTTGGAGCAACCCTCCCACAAAAGGGGATGTCAAATAGAAATGAAGAACACTAAACCATTTGTAAGAATCCCTGCAGGCTGCATATTGACTTAGAAAACAACATAGTAACATTATCCATGTCTTATTGTATTTTATTTATTTTGTTAAATATTTCACAATTGTATTTTAATTTGGTTTGGGTTATAACTTTGGAGTACTGAGGCTACATACAGGATGTACAACTCTGCCCTCCAGGGTTGTTTCACTGGAGAAATCCCCGATCTTCTCAGGCAGCCAAAGGTGGAGAGGGATGGCGTTTGTTTTGTTGTTGTTGTTGTTTGTTTGTTTTTGTTTTGTTTTTTTGCACCAAGAAACTTTTCTCCCACTCCAGAAGTCTTAAGAAAACTCTACTTTAAAGTGATCACAATCTTATTACTAAAGTTCTTTTGGGTGATAAATGGTGGAAAATTCTCCAGAAGTCTAGAGCAGAGAGCTCAGGTTTTTCTGAGCACAGGTACATGTGCTCAGGATATCTGCCTCTAACTGACACCAAGGCAGAAGCCATATGGGTCCTGAGCACTAGCAGGACCTGGGCTGTCTTTGACTAACACAGCCAGGATTGGTTTTTCTTCTTCTCCTCTATCTTTTCCCTCATCCCCGGTCACTATCATCCCAAGAAAAACTGGTGAGCTTTTAAACTAGTGACCAAGAAAAAGATGAATTGATTTTTAAATGAATTGATTTTTTTTATTTAATTGGCTTGTGAGTGAGTGAGTGAGTGAGAGTGTGTGTGTGTGTGTGTGTGTGTGTGTGTGTGTGTGAGTGATGGTGTTTTTCCACCTTGGCCCAGTGTTTCTTCAGTGTTGGGAATTCCAGCTGGTGCAGAAGCACCCCCTATCAATAAGCAATTCCTCTACAATTTACTATCTCAGAGAGTTGTCACTGGGGCAGTAAGTTAAGAAATTTACCAAGGATCAGAAGCTCTTATGTGTTTGACCCCAAACCTGCCACACTAAAAAACTAGCCTTTTCTTCCACTGTGCCATAATAGCTCTTGACTGGGACATATCTGATGATTGTTTAGAACTTGACTGATCCATCTAGGCCAAAGACATCTCATTGACTCATGCTGGTGGGTTCCAGAATCACATGTCACATCTGGTAACTTCCTCAGGGACTGTGCCTTTTCACTGGTCCCTCTGGGCCTGGAGAGCAGGCAGCAAGGTCATTCCTGTCCCCGAAGAAGAAAACATAGAAGGTCTGGGAGTGAAGTCCAGTTTGACCCATAGGGACATGCGATGTTAAAGCCAACAGATGGTAATAATAAGAATAATTGAGTAAACTCTGAAAACTAAAACATGACAGTGAGAAGGGCTTTCAGCACCAAGTGGGGGACCTGGAGATGGGCAGTAATAGTGAAGAGGTGTGGGAGATGGGATGTCTGAGGGGGGTTTATGAGGGATGTCTTATAATCCCTCGTGGGTTCTTTGTCTGGAAAAGAATTTCAAATAGGACTCAAGCTGTCTTTTAACAAAGTTATAAAGTTTATTGATATACTGGCTTAGTAGCAGGCAGAAGAAAGGGGGACCTGCAAAGAGCAGGGGCTAGTGATGTAGAGTTATAAAGTTTTATGCTCTGCAGAGGACAGGAAAAGGTTAAGGGATAGCCTGCAAAGAGCTGAGGGTTGATGAGCAGCTAATATAACCCTAAAACTGTCAGTCAAAGGCTAATTATGCTAACTAGGTGGGCAAGGGAGGAGTTAGGGAGTGGTTTAGGAGTCACTTGACTACTATTTATCTCAGTTTCCTCAATTGTAAAATGGGCTAATAATAGCACTTATCTCCCAGGTTGTTGTGAGGACCAAATGAGATAATATTTGTATAGTAGGTGCTTAATAAATGCTTGTTTCCTGCTCCCACCCCCTTCTCCTCTTCCCTGGATGTGGTCAAGTAGTTCATGAATCAGCTCTAATGCTCCTGTGGATTTCTGGTCTCTACTCTCTTCACTGCTATAGATCAAGACCCATCTACCTGTTCCCATTCAGTACAATTTTTATCCACGTTCTCTTGCAAATATTCCACAGAGGATCTATCCTACACACCGGAGGCCTTCCTCCAGGTCAGGGGTTCTTAACCTGTGAACTGTTTTGTTTTTTTATTTGATAACTTCATTTCAATATCACTAGTTTCTTTTGTATTCCTGTGCACTTTAAAAAAATGCATTTAAAAGCATTATTTCAAGAAGGAGCTCATGGGCTTCCCCAGAGGGGCTGCCAGAGGGGTCCATAAGATAAAAAAAGGTTAAGAACCCCTGGCCTAGGCCCTTTACCACTCTGAGTACCAGCACGTCTGGCCCATTGTTTTCAGATCATACATTTCTTAGCTATCTTTTAAAAAATTCAATTCATAAACATTTATTAATCTTTTATTCTGCACAATTTTTTGTGCTAGGCACAGAGAATGTGACAATTAAAAGAAATTAAAATTAAAAATTAAAAAAATTCTAAGTTGCTGTTTTTAAAGACTTATAATGGAGAGATGCGACGACGTGTGCACACCCAGAAATACGACAAAAACACAAACACAAGAGGGACAGAGGCTACAGCCCGGATCTCTCTGATGCCGCTTCTTGTGAGTCATTGTTGACAAGATGCTGCAGCTACTTCTAAGCTCATCATGTGTTTCTACTTTGCCCTTGAAGCGACCTAAATTTTTGATCCCTTAGAGACTGTGGCACAACTGTGATTCAGAGCCATAGAGCATCCCTAGAATCACAGAATCACAGACCTAGAGCTGGCAGGGCCCTTGGAGGATATGGAGTCCAGTCCCTTCATGTTCTACGTGAGCAAACGGAGGTTCAGCCAACCACCCTCCTCACCAGGTTACAGTGACTTGTCCAAAGTCACATCGGTAGTAAGTGGCAGAGGCCGAAGTGTGGCCCAAATTTTCTGATTCTAGACCCAAGATCCTCCCATTGTACCACACTGTCCCTGAGGATAATTGGTGTGAGATACATTTGTGTGTGCGTGTGTGTGTGTGTGTGTGTGTGTGTGTTTGATGAAGTTTGGATCATTGAAAATGAAAAGACTTAATGTTGTCGGACCTTATCAGTAAATACATTCCCAGAGTCATGGCTAAGGAGGGGTAATCCGGGCTTTGCCCCAGGGCATCAGGGCTTTAGGAGGTCCTAACAGTACTTTCACTTCAGCAGCCTACAAACAATTCAGCAAACTTACCTAGTCAAGAAGAATAATTACTTACATTGTTAAATAAATTAGTTAAGAAATTAGTTAAAAGCTACTAGTTGGCTATTTAATCAGTGAAATTTCCCTGGGTATTCCTTCCTCCTCTTGTTGCTGCCCTGATCTCTCTCCACAGGGACCAGGGGCCCATAATCCCCCACAACTAAATTTGCCTTACAAGGTGTGGCTTGCCCCAGATGTGAAGAAAGCTAGTTATGGCTCTGTATTCTTACTCCTCAGGCCTGGGGGCAGTTGGGGATGCCTCAGCACCCTTCATGCTTTTTTCCATCTTCTTCCATGGCCCTCCCAGTCTCCTCCCCACCAAGCTCCTTCTTCTGAGTAGGACAGACTTTAAAGGTAGAAAACCTATTTATAATTCTAAACCTCGTCTGCTTTGGATACGGCAGAATCAGAACCCAGAGCTGGAAGGAAAGATGGGTGACGTAGTCCTGGAAGAGAATCCTGCCTCTAGCAAAGCTGAGAAAACATCACGTTATGTGCCCCGGCCAACCTCCAGTAACACTATCCCACTGCTTCTATCCACTCCAGCCGGCTCAGTTAACTCTGATCACAAGGAAGTTTCCTCCTAAAACAAGCCTCTGTTTGTCTTTTTACAACTTTTATCATTCTTGCTTCTACCATTAAGGCCCAACAGCTGAATCTCCCTTCTCTCCAGACCAAATGGCTCCCCTTCCTTCAAGTGGCTGTCATAAGAGGCAGCTGGTGGTACAGTGGTTAGTGCTGGACTTGCAATTAGCAAGACCCGGGTTACTGGTATCCTGCCTTACTGGTTATATGACCCTGGTCAAGATACTTAACCATTCTTAGTCTTAGTTTCCTCATCTGTGAAATGGGGACGAGTAGCACCTACTTCAAAGGGTGAAGATCAAGGGAGATGTAAAGCATCTGTAAAGCACATTTCTAAACCTTAAAGCGCTCTATACACATCAGCTATTATCGTATGATAGAGGCTTGAGAACTGAACACAACATTCCTAATAACATGAATGGCCTTATTCCTGCCAGCTCAGCCTCTCTTAACGCAGCCCACAATTACACTGGCTTTTTTGACTGTCACTATTGACTCTCATTGAGCTTGTAGTCCACTAACACTCTCGGATCTTCTTCAGACACACTGCTGTCCAGCCTCTCCTTTTCCCATCTTGCACTTGTGAAGTTGATTTTTGGAAGGGATGAGAAAGACTTTTACATTTATGCCTATTCAGTTTCAGCTTCTTAGCCTCAAACCGGTTTTCTAGCTAGTCAAATGGCAAAGCTGTCAGAAGCAGTGGCTTGAACAATAAAGCCAGGAATGTTTGTCTTCCTGGGCCCTGGGTACTCTGCTTGTGTTCAGATTGCCCTGGTCATGAAAGCCTTGTGTTAGAGCTGGTCATAACCTTCCTTAGATGCCATTAAGTCCAATCTCTGAATTTTACAGGTGAGGAAACTGAGGCACAGAGCTCTTATGTGATTTGCCTCAGGATCCCACAGCTAATAAGTGTCCAAGGTCGGATTTGAACACAGGTCTTCCTAACTGTGAGGCCAGTGATCTATTCACTACGGAACCTGGCTGCCTCTTGGACCATTCTTCTTTCCCAGTGCTCCTTTTGTTGTTGGTGTTCAGTTATAGCCCACTTTTCTGGGACCCTATTTGGGGTTTTCTTGGCAAAGATTCCTTCTCCAGCTCATTTAACAGATGAGGAAACTGAGGCAAACAGGGTTAAGTGACTTGCCCAGGGTCACACAGCTAGTCAGTATCAGAGACCAGATTCGAATTCATGAAGATGAGTCTTCCTTACTCCAGGCCTGGCCCACTATCCACTGTGCCACCTAGCTGCCCATTTCCCTAACATTTATTCCATCTACCTACATCATGAGGGAGCCAAACAGCTACTTCCTGTTGACTGTGCATGCAGTATATCCCTCCCAGGCTCCCCAGTTAGGATGCCATCACCATAAGCCAGCACTGCCAGGGGCTGCCCCTGGCCCTTTCAGAGGTGGGCGTGGGGCCTGACTGGGCTGTACTCCTGTCCATACCATTCCTAGACCAAGCGAGTTTATCCCTGGGCTGAGAATGTCTCTGCTGCTCAGGATTGTGGGGTCCATCAGCATTCCCTCCCTGCAGGTCTGAGCCCTGGGCTGCTGTGCAGAGTGTGTGGGGACAGCAGCAGTGGGAAGCACTATGGCATCTATGCCTGTAACGGCTGCAGTGGCTTCTTCAAGAGGAGTGTGAGAAGGAAGCTCATCTACAGGTGAGAAGGCCCCACCAGCCCATCCCCCCTCCCCCCCCCACCCCCGTGGGTTGGCAGAGGTAGGGAATTGTCTCCAGCAGATCCCTGGGAAAGTGTAGGCTATGCCAGGGAAGACATACTCAAGGTCCACTCAGATGTCTTATGACCTGCCCTTTCCTTCACTGCCCTGGCTGAGCCCCCTGGAGCCCCCTGAATGAAACCCCTTTCCTAATAAAGGGTTCATACATAGACCCACCTGCCATCAGCCCAGATCCTTCTGCAGGGAGGGGGCTGGAGGCAGGGCACAGCTGGGTCACTGATTTTTCTGGCCAATAAACAAGCATTTTAAAAGTCCCTACTCTATGCCAGGGACTGTGTAGGTCCTGAGCATACAAAGACAAGAATGAAACAACCTCCCCTCCTCAAGGAGCTTACATTCCATCCTGTAGGTGCCAGGCTGGTTCTGGGACATGCCCTGTGGACAAGGCCCACAGAAACCAGTGCCAGGCCTGCCGACTGAGGAAGTGTCTGCAGTCAGGGATGAACAAGGATGGTGAGTAGGGGAAGCGGTGAGGGGACTTTGAGGATGTGAGGTGAATCTATTAATAGTCAGCAGACCCAGGCATGGAGCAGGGAGCCTTGATTTGGAAAGGCTGGAGTCGCACCGATAGGAAGTTCTGAGCTCTCTTTCTTCCCAGGGTTTTATGAGACTATCACTCAATTAAATCACCTGGCCTATAGTGATATGATTCCCCAGAGGGCTTCCTGGAGGAGGTGCCTTAACCCACGTCCTTGGTTTCTCCAGCTGTCCAGAACGAGCGTCAGCCCCGGAGCACAGCCCAGGTTCGTCTTGACAGCATCGAGCTGGACTCCAACCTCCGGCCAGAGCATCTGGCAACTACTCGAGCTGGCCCCCCACCTGCCAGTCCTATGGTGCTTGGCCTTCGGGTTCCTACTTCTGCCTCTATGACCGCGGTCCCTGGTGGTCCAGCTCTGACTCCTCCAGGAAACCATCGCTTCATGGCTAGTCTCATGACGGCTGAGACGTGTGCAAAGCTAGAACCAGAGGATGGTGAGCGAGTGTGCCCAAGTCATCCCTGTGACCTTTGGTCTTCATACAGACACAGAGAAGGCATGTCCTCATCTTAGACCTTCTCTGGGCTCCCAAACTCACTAGCACAGGGAGCAACACACTCACTCATTTCTTTTTGCTTCACTAAAATGTAGCATTTTTCTTTTACCTGCAGAGATGTCCAGTTCAATTTAATAGGAATTTATTAAGTTCCAGCTGTATGCTTGATCTTGGAAATATGAAGATGAGCAAAGTATAGTCCCTGGCCTTAGTGAGCTTAGAATCCAGTTGGGAATACAGAAATACAGAATACAGAAATATTGAATACAGAATATAGAAATATTGAAATACAGAATACAGAAATACTGAATAGCATACTCTCTCCTCCAACAGTGCAGATTCTAGCCTACCCTTGAATTGTAATCCTCTGCAACTCTGTAGTAGACTAGATTTTCAAATATGATAAATGCGTAAGGGAAGCAGGAACAAAGTATAATGAGAGTGTCAAGGAGGTAGAAATCGCTGTCAGCGAGGGGACCAGGGAATGTTTTGTGGAAGAGGTAAGAGCTGAGCTGAACCTTGAGAGATTTTGCCAGGCAGAAATGAGGAAGGTTTAGGCAGGAGCGGGGATTTGATCTGTGAAGTTTGGATTTGGTCAAAGGGCTGCACTTGAGGACCTAGAAGGCCACCTGCAGTTTTGAGGCTGCAGGTTCTCCACCCCGAAGGGGGATGGCTAAAGTATAGGGGATGGCCTAAAGCAGGAAAGGGTGGGAAAAGTTGGGAGATGGTAAATTACCCAGTTTGGCAAGATCATAGGTTACATGAAGGGAAGTCTAGTGAATAAAGAATGGGAAGGTAGATTGGAGGCAGTTTGTGGAAGGTATTGAATGTTAGGTTAGTGGTTTCCCTTGGGAACCACTGATGGTCTTTGAACAGGAAACTGACATCATTCAAGCTGTGCATTAAGAAGATTCCTCAGGTATCTGTGTGAAGAACAGTATAGACGGAGAGTAATATTGGCCACATCACTTAATCTGCTGGGCCTCCCTCAGTTTCCTCTACTGTAAAGTGAAGGAGTTGGATGAGATGGCCTCTGAGGTCCCTTCCTGTTCCATTTATGATCTTATGGTCACACTGTGATGGTGGTGGTAATGATGATGGTAGTGGTGGTAGAAAGGAAGGAATGGCTGGAATAGTAACTATGGAGGCGAAATCAATAGAACACAGCCCCTAAACAACTGGACGTGTGACAGAGCACAAGAGGTGGGAGTGAGCAGAGATGGCATTTGTGAATCCTAGGCAAGGTCTGAAAAAAATGACTTCCTTGCATCCTGTCCACCCAGGGGCTTTGAGCCTTCCCTATAAAACACAGGGCTTGACTAAGGCATTGACAAATTGGTGATCTTCTCCCTGTGGGGTAATCGCAGCCCTGTAAGCCTTCTTATCCCATGAAATGCTTATTCTTATCTTTCCAAGAATCCATCCTTGATAGAGAAGCTACTCAATGAACTGGACATCTTCCCATTTTAATATTTCAGCAGTTCCAGGGCTGTCTATCATTCCTTCCTCGTGTGGCATGGTTAGCTCAGGTCCTCTTTTGGTTAGCATTTGTTCTTAATGTCTTTTATTGACACTTCTTGTGCACTAATCATCAATGGCAATATGTGCCAGCCTATTTGTATCTCTCTTCTATCATGAATCTCTCCATTTGCCTTTGCCTGGGAGCCAGTGGAAAGGCAACCAAAGTTCAAATCCCAACTTTGTTTACTTGCTAGTAATAGTAGTTATAGCTAACATTTATAGAAGCTTAAGGCTTGCAAAGTGCTATCTATCTATCTATCAATTCACGCACACATACATATATACATATATACATACATATATATAAATATGTGCAAATATATACATATATGTACGTATATATGTATATGTGTGTGTTTCTCTTTTGGTCCTCACAACAATTCTGTGAGGGAAATACTATTATTATATAATGAAACTGAGGCTGAGAGGGGTTTCCAGGGTCATCCGTAGTGAGTATCTGAATGAAAAAGCATTTATCAAATGCCTACTCTGTACTAAGTACTATGTTAAGCCAGAGGATACAACTACAAAATTAAAGATAGGTCCTGCCCTTTAGCTTGCATTCTAGTGACAACAAACACTGGAGATTGGTATTTTGGCTTGCAAAGTTACTGGGCTGGGAGTGAAGCCTACTAGGTGCTTGGCTCTGTGCTAAGCACCTTATGAATATTATCTCATTTAGATTAAAGTTATTGTAGGTTCTCTAGCTGGTTAGCAGACGTGATTTTTTTTTTCAGTGATTCTCTGTCAATACCACTGACAAAGCATAAAACCAAGAACCACATGCTCACCTCTTGCCTCTGTAATAGAGGGCATCCTATAAAAGACTATACAGTATAGAGTAGGGGTGGGGAAACTGCAGCCTCGAGGACACATGTGCGACTTGGTCCTTGAGTGCAGCCTTTTGACTGAGTCCAAGTTTTACAGAACAAATCCTTTTATTAAGGGGATTTGTTCTGTGAAGTTTGGATTCAGTCAAAAGGACTCGCTTGAGGGCTGAGAGGGCCACATGTGGCCTTGAGGCCATAGGTTCCCCACTGCTGGTGTAGAGTGATTCTCTAAGGACACAGGGGTCCCCAGATGCTCTTGCTTGGAGATGATGATGTGTTGATTAAAACACCCTAGAACATTCCAGGGCCTCTGTGATGAGATCTGTTGACACTCCAGAGAGATGGAGGTAGCAGTTGTATGAATTGCCAAATGTATAAAAAATACATTTTGACATTCTGTTTTATGTTAATTAGTCCATTAACTTAAATATCTTGGACAGGTAGGCCAGATAAATAAAGGAAAGAAGGATACTAGAATTCATGAAGCACCTACTACGCGTCAGACACCATACTAGACGCTTTATAAGAATTATCTCATTTGCATCCATAACTCCTGACGACAATGAGCCAGGCCCAGAATTTAGTAGTAGGGGGCATGCTGGATTATAATTTGTAAATTTCAGAGTGCTTTCCATGATCACAAACCACCTCCTGCTGCCAAAGTGCCTTTTCCTGGTGATGATATAATAACAACAACCATTTATATCAGCATTTTAGGGTTTGCAAAGTGTTTCCCGTATATCAGCCCATTTGCTCCTCACTCTGAGGTGGATCCTGTTATTATCCTGATTTTACAGGATAGACAAACAGCAAATTATCCACTCAGTGCATCATAAATACCTGCCCATAGGTTACAAAGGGCAGTGTTGTCTAGATTTAAAAAAATATTTATTTGTATGTGTGCATATTAATTATGTCTTCTACATTGCCTTCAGAGAGAGCAAGTAAGTGTCTGAGGCAGCATTTGAAGTCAGGTCCCCCTGATTCAAGGCCAGGGTTCTATTCAGTACACACCTAGCTAGCTCCAGGTGATGTTGGACCACCACCATTGCAGATGAATCCAAATGAAAGGTTACTCAAAGGGGATTACATGGTAGATGCAAGCTGTTGTTATTCAGTTGTATTTGACTCTCTATGATCTCATTTGGGGTTTTCTTGACAAAGATATTGGAGTAGTTTGCCATTTCCTTCTCCAGCTCATTTCACAGTTGAGGAAACTGAGGCAAACAGGGTTAAATGACATGGCCAGAGTGATGCAGCTCATAAGTGTTTCAGGCTGGATTTGAACTAAGGAAGATGAGTCAATCCATTCACTCTATCCACTGGGACACCCAGCTGCCCCTAGGCTGCAGCAAATTATCCACTCAGTGCATCATAAGTACCTACCCATAGGTTAAAAAGGGCAGTGTTGTCTAGATTTAAAAAAACATTTATTTGTATATATGCATATTAATTATGTCTTCTACATTGCCTTCAGGTGCCTGTCTACCTAATCTATGCCTAGCCTGAGTTCTGGGGACAGGGGGGAAAGAGAGGGCGTGTTTAACCTTGGAGGACTGAATGGTACTTTTAACTGAAATTGGGAAGGCAGGAAGAGACAAGGCTTTAGAGGGTTTAATTATGTACATGTTGAGCTTGGGGTACCAGTGGACCATTTAGTTAGAGCTGTCCAGCAAGAAGGGGGCATTGTGGATTAAGGCTAGAGGCCTGGCACCATCTAGCTGCCTTTTCTCCATACAGTTGATGAGAATGTGGATGTCACAAGCAACGAGCCAGAGCACCCATTGACCGATGACCAGCCGGGCTCATACCCTTCTACAAGCCCCGAGAGTGTCTACGAGACGTCTGCACGCTTGCTCTTCATGGCTGTGAAGTGGGCAAAGAACCTCCCTGTCTTCTCTAACCTGCCCTTCAGAGATCAGGTAATTCAGGCTATGGAAACTTCTAAAGCCATACCTATTCTACAAGAAGCATGACCTATTTTCCCTAAGCCCTGTCTACTCCACAGGAAGCCCTACCTCCTCCTTAAGCCATCCTGCTGTCACCCAATCCAGCTCTCCATCATTATTTTATTTTAAAGAGTGTTTGTATTGTAACCAGCTGGATTAGTACCCTGAGTCAAGGTTGTGGCACATAAGCCACGTGGAGCTGAAAATTAGAGCAGCCAGGCTTGAGTTTTGTTCTCTTTCAGGCTAGGAGACCACTTAAAAGAAGCTATTGTCATAACAATGCAGGTCCAGAAAACCAAAGCACCAACATTTAATCATGAAAGCACTCTTTCTGTGGGTGCTTTCTCCCCATCAGCCAATGGGTGCCCTCTGGGCAAGCCCCTTTCCCGTGGGAAAGAACTCCACTCCCCAAGTGCAAAAACTCTTGGTCATGAGTTATATGTCTAGGGAGGGTGTGCACAACATTGGGTCAAAGAAAGTCAGCATAGGCACACTTTAAGGAAGATGTAAGAGTGTCTGCTGCAGGCTAGCATGGCCCATAAGCTGTGTCTTAGAGACTGTGTGTACCTCTTAGGGAAGAGACAACCCCAGAGATGGCAGAAAAAGACCTTTTAGGCACACAACAGGTGTCAGGGATGGTGTCAGTAAGGGAAAGTGATACCCTTGAGTTCTGTGTCAGACAGCAGCCAATGCTTGTCTATCAAGGTATGCACCTTGATTTTAGGGACAGTGATCCCTGTGAAGGATACAAAGATCTCCAGGCTACTTAATATTAACTGGCAGGCAGAAGGGTAAATAAAGAAGGGGGGATGAACACTCCCCAGAAAAAAGCTTGGATTTCTAGATTTCAAGTCAGAGGTAGGAGAAGAATAAATACATCCTTCATGACTCACCAAGTCTCAGAGCTGGAAGGGCCCTTGGGGACCATCTAATCTAACCAACAAGTTTTCAAGACTTGTCTTCTAGAATACTTCCAAGCCTTTGTCCAGACTCTGCTTGAAGACCACCTAAGAGGGGAAGCCCACCATCTCCCACTGCCTTCTGGGATAGATAGGGTTGACTGTTAGGAAGTGTCTTCCATGTATCAAACCTGAATCTGGCTCCTAGATTTCCACCCACTATTTCTGGTTTTGCCTTCTGGGGCCAAGAAGACCAATCCCTCTTCCACACAATGGACCTTCAGGTATTTTAAAATAGCAACCTATCCCTCTAAGTCTTCCCTTCTCCAAGACTAAATATTTCCTTTTAACTCATATACCATGATCTGGCCTACTTGGCGTTGTTTACTCCAATTAGAATGTGAGCTCCTTGAGATTAAGAACTTTTCCATTTGAATGCCCAGAGGTAAGGATAGTGCTTGGCATACAGGAAGCACTTAAACGAGCATTCATTCATTCATTCATTCATTCATTCACGTTCTTTTAGTCTCCTTGCCATTCTGGTCAATTCAATTCTACAACCTTCTGTGTGTAAGCTCCTGGGCCTACAAAGATGAGAATGAAACAGCATCTACCCTCCCCGCCTCAGCCTCTGCCCCTCACTCTTCTGGATGTACTCTAGTTTGCTTAAGTCATTCCTAAAATGTGGTGCCCAGAGCTGCAACAGCTCCCCGGATGTGCTCTGACCAGAGCAGAGTATGGTAGAATGATGACCTCCCTTGTTCTGGATGTCTTGCCTCTCTTCGCACAGCACAGGGTAGCATTGGCTACTCTGCCATACTGTTAGCTCAGATAGAGCTGGCAGTCCACTAAAACCCCCAGATTCTTTTTCATGAGAATCGTTGTCTAGACACACCTCCAGCATCCAGTTTCCCTTTATATTTTGTCTTCTTTTGTTTGAATGTAAGCTCTCTGAGACCTTGGTTTTCTTGTTTTTGTATCTCCAGCACTTGCTACAGGGTAATGAGCCTTTAATAAATTCTTGCTCTGTCCACCTTCCTACCTATGTGTCTATGTACCTGTCCATCTGTCCCTCTATGTATCCATCCATCCATCATCCATCTTCCATACCTAATTTTCTCTCTATCATTTATCTCTCCAATATTTGAGTTTGATTTTTGTAATAAAAATACATGACTTTACATTTATCTCAATCACATTTCATATTTAATGTGAAAGCCAGTAAAATCAAGGTTCAAATCCTCCCTCTGACACAGCCTGGTTGTATGGGCCTGGACAAGTCACTCTCCTCTCAGTGCTCTGAACAATTCTCTAAGATTCTAAGTTGCAGAGATGTCAGCTCATGCTGATTGATGGAATGTCTTTCCCAGGCACTCCCTATCCCCATGAAATTGCAGCTCCCGGCCCTATCCCTAAATTTCATATGATCACTCTGCAGTCTTGCTGCACAGTCTGGTCCCAATTAAAATGATTGCCTTTTGGGGAGTTACTATTGTCTCTGACCACACACGTGCTCCCACTGCCACAGCCACATCCAGCCCCAGGAATAAACGTACAAGAAACAGGAGGGATGAGGGGGTAGAGGAGAGACTGGAGGAATGCCATCTGCAGGAGCAGCTGTGGAGCCCCTGTAAGTGCTTGGCCTAAGGCTTTTCCAACCTCTAGGATGAAGGAAGAAGACCAGGAAGGGTTATTTTTTTAACCTGTAATTTCATTGGTACAAGAAACTCTTAGTGAAGAAACTCCCTCTACCAGTGCAATTAAGAAGTAACTAGGGGTGACTAGTGGCATAGTCAACAGAGCCCCGGCCCTAAAGTCAGAAGGACCTGAGTTGGAATCTGACCTCAGACACTTAACCCTTACTAGCCCTGTAACCTTGGGCAAATCACCTAACCCCAATAGCCCTGCCTCTCCCCCTCCAAAAAAAGCAAAAGAAAAAAAGTGACTGGAACTAGAAGTCACATTAGGTCAGTGAATGCAATGAATAGTGAGATGCCAAACAGGCAAAGGGCCACATAGTCTCTGAATGGAAAGAGACCTTAATTAGATGTCATTAAATCCTGCTTCACAGTAGTTTGATCTCTTCATAATACTTGCCCCCCCCCCCTCACATACTTTCAGTGGTGGGGAGCTCATTACCTCATGAGGTAATCATTTTCAGTTAGTCATTAGAAAATTCTTCCTCATATTCAGCTGTATATTCTCCCCTTTACTGTCAACAGGTCGAACAGTAGAACATAAGCACCTTGACGGCAGGAATTCTGCCTTAAAACAAACAAGCAAACAACAAACCCCGCCTGCGTCCCCAGCGCCTGCCGGAGTTCCTGGCCTGGGCGGCGCTTAATCTTTACTGAATTGAATTACTGAAAATGTTTCAGTCTTAATTCTTCAGGGCAATTTGATTCGACAAACATTTATTTTTCCTCCTTGTCAATAGCAGGGCAACTCTTTAGGGAACCTCAAAGGCTTTTCCCTTTCATGGACAGTTTCATTTTATAGGAGGGTAGGGGAGGAGTTGTGAGATTTGGGGGGGGCTGCAAAGGTCCAGGGAGGAGAGAAGTCCTGGTTGGAGGAAACAGGGGAATTAGCAAAGGGGTCTACACCAGCGAAGAGACTGAGCTATGACCACCGGCGACTACACCTGCCTTTTGCCTTGATCTCTTTGGGCTGCCCGGGTGTGGTTGGCGGGTGTTGTGAAGCTTCGAGCCCAGCGCTCTGGGCACAGTAGATTTTGGTCAGCTTCCCAGGCATTCGGCTCCTCCTTGAAAATGAAAGGCGTAGGAGGTGGATAGCCTTAGCTCCTCCGTTCTCCTTTCCCTTATCAGTCAACATTTTAAAATCTTCTCTAATCACTGAACTCCGCCGCAAGTCCGGAATGCTCCTGTCCTTCCAGGCTCTGAAATTATTCGGCAGCTGAAGCTCAAGATTTTCCACAGCGGACAGTGTCACGGAGTCAGGAAGACCCGAGCTCAAGTCTGGCCCCAGACATTTTTTAGTTGATTGACCCTGAGCGAATCACTTAAATTTTTTCAGTCTTAGTTCCTCATCTATAAAATAAGGGTAATAATAGTACTTAACTCAAGAGAATCAAACTCATATAGGTAAAGAGCTTTGCTAGCCTTAAAGTGCCACATAAATGCTATTTATTATTATTTTGTTGTCGTTATTATTATTTCCCCCTTTACCCCAGAGACTGGATGCCCCAGTTTAGAATTTGTGCTAAGTGATGAACCTACAAAAAGAGGTAAAAGATAGTCCCTGCCCTCAAGGAGCTTACAGTCTAATAGGGGAGACAACATGCAAACAAATATGTACAAAGCAAACTATATACAAGATAAATAGGAAATAACAGTGGGAAGGCACTAGAATAGAGAGGTTGGGGAAATGTTGTTTTGGGGGGCATCTAGGTGCACGGGGTCTGCGGTCAGGAATATGCCTTTTCATGAGTTCAAATACTCAGACACTAGCTTCGTGACCCTGGGCAAGTCACTTAATCCTGTTTGCCTCAGTTTCCTCTTCTGTAAAAGGAGGGGTCAAACAAAAGGCTTCTGAGATTCCTCAGAGTGATAAGTCTATGATCACATCCCTAACTCTGTACACTGTGCCTATCTCGTGCAGCTTAAGATCAGATTAGTTTCTTTGGATGCCCTGCCCCACTGCTGAATTATGTTGAGCTTGTAGTGTGCCTAAAACCCCTAGGTCACCCACCTCCCCTCCTCTCCCTTCCCTTCCTCTCCCCTCCTCTCCCTTCCCCTCCTCTCCCCTCCTCTCCCTTCCCCTCCTCTCCCTTCCCCTCCTCTCCCCTCCTCTCCCTTCCCCTCCTCTCCCTTCCCCCTTCCTTTTCCCTCCTCTCCCTTTCCCTCCTCTCCCTCCTCTCCTCTCCTCTCCTCCTGCGCTGAGTCCATCCCCTCTGGGTTGGCGGTTGGCTAACAAGCTTCATCCTTGGTTCTCAGGAATCACGACTCATTCTTGCATTGACGGAAGTTGTTTGTCTCAGCAATGTTGTTGTTAGTGTACAAATTGTTCTCTTGGTTCTGCCTGTTTTACTTTGCAAATGTTCATGCGTTTCCCCCCAGGTTTGCCTAGATGTTTTTCAAACAAAAGGCTGTGTAGTCCTCTCCCCACCCCATTTTATATTTGTGAAGTTAATTTTTGAAGCAAGCATCCGATTTTACACTTTTTTCTCCTAAATTTAATCTCGTCTGATTCGTTCCCTCATTTTGCCCGGTCAGGATCCATTCGAATCCTGACTTTGACATCCAAAACATCTACTAAAAATCCCTAAGCCCGGTGTCCCCTGTAAGTCTGATAAACATGCCTCTATCTAAATCACTAATTCAAATGGACACAGCCCGGGTCATTCACAGATCCCTGAGGCACTCTGCTAGAGACCTTCTTAAAGCTGATCACACATCCCCAGTGATTACTCCGAATTGTGCATCCAGCTCAGAAAACCTCTGACTGTAAACTCCACCCTCTATCCTTCATCTCACCCCCAGGAACAGCTCGGGAGACTGTCAAAGGCTTTGCTAAGGTCCAGACTTTTAGAATCATCCAATCCACTTTTTTTTTTTTTTCTATTTTTACATTTGAGTAACCCTGTTAAAAATGAAAATGAGCTCAGTGAGGCAGGACCTGTTCTTGAAGCCATGCATGCCGCTTCCTTTGTCCAAGGTCACTGGCCGTTTCTTTATCTCAAGTTCATTTTCAGCCAATTAAGGACCTTTGGTTTCTGGCTTTTCTACCCAAATTAGCCCTTAATGATCATTATCTCACCTTTTTTCTTCCTAGTCTCCCTCCTCCCCCATCCCCTTCTGAAAGGGCACAAAGACGAGCGCTGGGTGACAGGTGTGCCCTGGGGAGGCAGGATGGGAGCAGAGGGAGGATGTCTGCTCACAGTTTCCCAGACAATGGCCCAGCTGTTCATGGCACAGAGCCTAGAGTGGGCCTATTGCCTCAGCAGCTGATTCTGGCTCAGGATACTTCTGTCTTTTTTGGAATCTCTCAGAAATGCTTCCCATTCTATAGGTGATTTTGCTGGAAGAGGCCTGGAGTGAGCTGTTCCTTCTGTGTGCCATTCAATGGTCTTTGCCCCTGGAGAGCTGTCCACTGCTGTCCGTACCAGACCCAAGCCCTGGCATTCAGGGAAAACTCATGACTGCTGCGATAGAGACTCAGACCCTGCAGGAAACCATTGCTCGATTTAAATCACTCACAGTGGACCCCACGGAGTTTGCATGCATGAAGGCTCTTGTCCTCTTCAAGCCAGGTTGGTAGGAGCTATGCTTGGATCCTGGAAAATCAGGTAAAGGTCCGAGGAACTCCCAAGACCTTCTTAATGGGTACCCTCCCAGAGGCTGGAGTACTTCTGTCACCTATTACCCACACACTAAGAACATCTCCTGCCTCCCTCCCATACCTGCCCTGGCCAGAGACCTACAGGCCTCAAGCACCCTCCCTATACCAGCAGGCTGTACCCCTCCCATGTTCTCTTATGAACTTGCCTTTCAATCTAAGCACCTCCCCAATCTCCCTTACCAAAAGGGTCTGTTAGGGCAACATAAATAAAAGGGGCCCCCTCTGATATGTTGACTGGATTTAATTGGGCATAGATGTGTGTGTGTGTGTGTGTGTGTGTGTTGGGGGAGATAATAATAAATACTGTGTACAATAAATAAAGTACAGTGGCTCCTGGGTGAGTCTGGAGAGAGAAGGTTCAACCTTCAGAGACTGAGGTCTTGAAATGAGGGTAAAAGAAGAAGGGGGAAATCGGAATCTCCTCAAATCATTGATTTTTAATGATCATTTCTCTCAGAGCCCAGGTTATAAGAGCCACTAAGCTCTCTTCCAGTTATTAATTTATGAGTTTATTCAACAAGCATCCATAAGGTTCTAGGTGCTAAGGCTCCGAGTTTTGTCTTCCTCATCTGTAAAACAGATAATATTTGTATTCCCAGGTTCCTTCCAGGGTTATTGGAAGCAAAGTACTTTTTAAACCTTAAAATGCTATAGAAATGTGAGTTCTGACCTTTGCTTCATAGGATTTCTGCTTAGAGTATCTGAAATTAGTCATCTGCGAAGCCTTAGAAAAATGCTATTTCACTTTGGCTAGTTTTTTTTTCTTTAAGTGCTTTTTATATTAGCTTAAACAATCTTCATTTCTCTGTCCTTGAGAGGCAGTGTGATGTACTTTCGGAAATGCTAAAAAAGTGATTTTAGGATGATGTCGAATTTTTCATTCTAATGAATACCATGCTTAATATGGGTTATTCGCGTTTTGTCTCTCTCCCTCTCCCTTTCCCCTCTCTCTCTGCTCCTTGATTACTGAACATTGAAATAGGAAAACTTTTGTATAAAACCATCAGGTGCTAGGTCCAAGGTCTTACATTAATATCCTGCTTAAATGGTCAGGCCTTCATTTGAATAACACCACTGAACCCTGTTTGCTATTCCTGCCTGATCCAGAATCCCTCCTTAAAAAAAAATTCCCCACCAATTATATGCTAAAACAATTTTTAAACTTTTTTTTTGAAGTTTGAGTTCCAAATTCGATCCCTCTGTCCCTCCCTACTCTTCCCTTCCTAAGACAGTAAGCAATCTCTTATAGATTTTACATGTGCAGTCATGTAAAATATTTCCATATCAGTCATTTTGTACAAAAAAATTTAAAAAATAATAAAAGAAAGGGAGGAAGAAAGAGAAAAAAAGAAAGGAAGGGGGGAAGGAAGAGAGGAAGGAAGAAAAGAAGAAAGGCAGGAAAGAAAAAAAGGCAAAGGAAGAAAGAAAAAGCAAGCAAGGAAGAAAGCAAGCATGTTTCAGTCTGTATTCAGACAATATCAGTTCTTCCTCTGGAGAGGGATAGCATACTTCATTAAGATCCTTTGGGATTGTCTTGGATCACTGTATTCCTGAGAATAGCTAAGTCATTCACAGTTCTTCAACATACAATGTTGCTGATACTGTGTACAATGTTCTCCTGGTTGTGCTCACTTCACTCAGCCTCAGTTTATCTAAGTCTTTCCAGATTTTTTCTGAAATCAGCCTGCTTGTCATTTCTTATAGCATAGTACTATTCTATCACAATCAACCACAGCTTGTTTAGCAATTCCCCAAATGATGGGCATCCTCTTGATTTCCAGTTCTTTGATGCCACAAAAAGAGCCGCTATAAATATTTTTGTATAAATAGGTCCTTTTCCCTTTTCCTACCTAGCAGCAGTACTAGATAGCCCCTCCTTTTTGTGCAGCATGTGCAAGAAATCAGTGTTTGAGTACACTCACAGAAGGTGAAAAACACATGTGAGCCAAGGGAGAGAAGTCTGTTTCCATTTGGGGGAAACTCCATTTTCAGAAGTCATGATCAAAATGAAGGCTGCAGCAGAGCAGGAGCCATTAACAACAAATGACTCAGAAGATGAGAACAGATGGCTCCTTTTATGACCAAAGTACTGAAGAAGTTTTCTCCTTCCTCTTCTCTTTTTCTTTCCTTAGCTCCTCTTCTGAAAATAAGACTATTTGACACTGTGGAATATACTTGGTTGAGAAGTCAGAACTTAAAAAAAAAAAAATCCCAAACAACTTAGAATGTTGCTGGTTTCTTCTGTTCAAAATTTTGCTTAATTAGTCCCAGAAGACTGTGTCCTTTAGAGCTGAAGAGAACGTTAGAGACCGTCTTTTGACAGCTGAAGATAACTGCTTCTTATAACTTGGCAAACAGTTTCTCTTTTACACATTCAAATTAAATTTAATTCATACTTGAGAGCTGTAGGACTTTAGGTGTGTTAATGAACCTTGGACCCTCAGGTATGTGTACAACAAGGTTAATACTTATGCTAACCCCCTAGGCATCTTGATGGCACAGATGGATGAAGTGGTGGTGGCAGAGTCAGAAAGACCTAAACTCCCATTCCACTGAGGACATTTTCAAGCTATGTGAGCCTGGGCAAAGTCAGTCAATTTCTGTTTCCTGCTGTGTAAAAAAAGGGGTAGCAATAGTACATACCTCATCGGGTTGTTGTGAGGCGCAAATGAAAAGGACGATACAGACTTTGGAAACTTTAAAGTGTTATGTAAATGCTAGCTGTTTAACTTCAGAGTTATTTAGACAGATGATTGACAGTTGACGTATTTTTGGTTGTTTTTGGTTTTAGTCAAGTCTGACTTTTTGTGACCCCAGCTGGAGTTTTCTTGCCACAGATACTGGAATGCTTTGCCATTTCCTTATCCAGCTTATTTTACAGATGAGGAAACTAAGGCAAACAGGATTAAGTGACTCGCCCAGGGCCACATAAGTAGTATCTTAAACAGGATTTGAATTTATGAAGATGAGTCTTCCGGTTCAAAACTCAGTGCTTGATTCACTTTGGATAAAACTTTGGATAAGAGGATTACATTTGTAATGATCTGAATAACCTATTCTTTTTATTTTATTTTTTATCTATGGTACATTTAACATGCCAAATGATGGTTTTATGAGCGGGTCAGCTTATTTATAATACGTTTTTGTTACTAAACCAAAAGTCATTTTAGATCCTAAGGGGCATTCAGAAGAGTATTATATAGTATTTCAATTTCCTTCCAGTTTCTAGGAAGAACAATATTTTTCCCTATCCCTGCCTTTAACATGTTTGCAAACTGTACAACTTAATAACAGCTAGCATTTATATAGCGTTTTAAGATTTGCATAGCACTGTACAAGTAATATATCATTTAATACTCACATGGGGGAGAAGATGCTATTATTATCTTCACTTTGCTGATTAGGAAACTGAGGCTGAGAGGTGACCTGCTCCTGGTCACACAGCTAGTAATCATCTGAGGTAGGATTTGAACTCAGGATTTACTAACGCCATCCAGCACTCTGCCTCTAACGGTAAGAATTACACCGGAAGGTGCTTGGGGACATTGGCAAAGTTCAGTGACTGCTCCTGACCCAGGTTTTTACAGCTCAGTGTTGCTCTGCAGATAGAGTACTAGATATGTACTTTGTAGCTCCTAGCCATTCCACGAAGTGGAACTGTACTTGGGGTGAATACTGCAGGAGGCTAGAATGCAGTTTTCTCCTCCTCCTCCTTCTCACTTGGTGCTTCTTCTTCTTCATAGAGACTCGGGGCCTGAAGGATCCTGAGCAGGTGGAGAATTTGCAGGACCAGTCACAAGTGATGCTGGGTCAGCACAACAAGATGCACTATCCAAGCCAACCGGTGAGGTATGGAAGTTGGTCAGGATCCTGTCTTTTTATAGCGGTGACGTTCACCTTTGGCTCCAGAGACACCACCACCACCACCACCACCATTCCATCATTTGGATGGAATTTAATCTCCTTGATGGCAGGGGCCACGTTATTTTAGTTTTTGTGTTCCCAAGGCCTAGCACGATGTGATGTATGCAATGGCTGCTTAATAAATGCTCAGTGTTTGATCTCAGGGCAGAGTATTAACCTTTAGTGCTTGAATCAGGTCTTTTCTTGTCTGCTTGCTGATTTGCTAGCTGTTATGTGTCATTACAGTGTCCTGGGAGCAGAATGTCATTAGTCAGAGGAGTGTTAGTTCTAAGCTGCTCCCTGGGACAACAGGCTTGCATCTCAGCACACTGAAGCATTTCTAATCACTCCCAACCTTCTAGTAATTCACCTTCATCAATCAAACTGTGACTGTGCTTGAGAGAGGACAGAGCAGCTTATTTTTTTTCCCCTCAGTAATTTTCTATCAATATAGCAAGTACTGTCTTGTAAAGAGAGATTTCGATTGTTAAGTGGACACACAAAATTCTAGCACTTGCCTGTATTGCTGCTGCTGCTGCTAGTTTTGTAAGTCTTCCTATACTGTGACCTCTCCAAGGTTTTGCTGATGATTTGGGGGTAATATAAACGGAATGTTTTTATTGTTGTCTTTTTCCTGGTCAAATAAAGCCTTCCACTGCAGGGAAGTATTACAGCTGCCTAAGAGACATCCCTTAGGTAACCAGCGATACCTTTCTCTCCTTTCCAGGTTTGGGAAACTGCTTTTGCTTCTACCCTCTCTGAGATTTATTTCTTCTGACCGCATTGAGCTCCTCTTCTTTCGTAGAACCATAGGAAACACACCTATGGAGAAACTCCTTTGTGATATGTTCAAAAACTGACATAACTGCTTTGTTCCTTTCCCTTCTCATGCACCAACATGGACCAATTGGGAAGCCAATCTACAAAACCTTGGAGTTTGGAGCCTGATTCAACTGAATTCAATACTCATGTAAAATTACTCAAACCACTTAATACCTCTGCTTCCTAATCTCTGCTCCACTCCCTATTCCCTCTTCCCCCTTTCCAATTTTCTTCATCAGTGTTTCCAAATCTTTGCTAAAAGCCATCTGTGAGGCCTCCATGAAGACAAACCTTTTACAACCACAGGAAAAACCTTGTTTTACTAAAATGAGCCAAACTGTGATAAATATGGGGTTTTTTTTTGCCTCTGAAAAGTAAGAAATGTGTAAGATCAAAGTATTGTGAGAAATTCATTAACGGCAATAGTGTTTAGTGAGACATCCCTTTCCAGACCTAGAGAATTTTGTGTATGAGGTGGGTTCTATAGGTTGATCTGAGGAAAGATGGGCTCATGATCCATTATGGACTGGAAAGAAAAAAAGGGGTTGCCTAAGGAGGCACAACAGTAAAATACTTGGTGGATAGATGTTTGAATGAAGTATAATTGAAGAGGACTGACCAACTAAACTTTCTTAGACTCAACTTTACACTTGACATTCCAAGTTAATTAAACTCATTCAGGCTCTTTAGTGGAATGTCCTATGCTAAATTCAATTTTTCAAAGTATGCCCCATCCCTAATGCTGTGATCCCCATCAGAATTCTTAGAAAATACACTTTTAGCAAGGAACACAGCGTAAATCTGCAGATGCTGCATTTCCAACAAATGAGAACTGTTTTAAGGTTTTAATCCTAGCAGACTGTCAAGCTACCAAGACAGAGCCTTAGATTGCTGGCCCTGATCTGTAGCAATGGCTTCTGGACTAAAAAGCTTCATTTGTACTACCAATGAGGAAGTCTATCAACGTTCTCTTGGTGGGATCATAGCAGCTTAGTCCAAAGGTACAAATGACTCTTTTTTTCCCCCACGTACACTATCATTTACTCTGGTCACCTGTTAGAAACGGGCTTCCAAACCCAACCCCCCCACCCCCTTGAAAGCTGGTATATTATAGATTTTGTGTCCTCATGTGTAAATAAAAGGAAACTTTTGGACAAATTGTTTTGCATTCTTTTACATTAGCCCAGTTCCCACTTAGACGTTGAATAGAACGTTCATTATTTTTCTTCATTAGTCAACTAATTTCCCCATAGTTCTCATGGTCCCAGAAAAGGTCAGTTTTTAACCGTAGGCATCTTATTAGCACATCTTGGAGCTGCTGGTTTTCATTTTAGATGAAGAGACCAACTGGAAGCTGGTTACGCCCCTTTTCTTTATTTCTCCCTACCAAGTGTAAAGAATCAAATGTCATGCTCTATATTGGTTATGACAGAATTAAGCACTTACATACTAGGTCTCAGGGATGGGGAACATAAGGCATTAGAACTCTCACCCTCCCTCAGATGTGTGAGGTCCACCACACCTTTGGGATACACTGTAGGCAGGGTTCTTTCCTTACACATAAATAAATATAACCAGGAAATTATGGCAATTCATGCTTCAGAGTTGAGAAAAAACAAATTGCTCAGGATATTGCTTTGTTAAGCTTTGTTCTTTAATAAGCCAGGAGTTAACTGTTCATAAAGCTGGTTTTTGTACAGCCATACAGGATATATTTAAGAAATGACAGAAATTGCACTTTACACATATGAGGCCTTGTTCCCCAAAGGGGGCAAAAAATGGAAATCTACTGACATGGAATTATAAAGTGCCTGTTGACTGCACCATGAACATAATCCAGCTCTGTGGCCAAGGTAAATCATTCTGTATATGCGTGCGTGTGCACACACACGTGTATGTGTGCGTATATATGTATACACATACATATATATGCACACATACACATATCCACATACCCACACCCACATATATATATACATCTATATGCATATATACTTTTTTATTTTTAAACAGGTAAAATTTATAGAGTATGACACAGGATAATATATCCCTTTACAATATATACTTTGTTGATTTAATTTACACTCAGCATACTTATTATAAATTACTTTAAAAATCCATTAAAAATAATATAATAATCCACAGTCCGTGCCCTTTCCCATGGTAACTACAATCACTTGGTACAAAGAGTGTATCTTAGTATATGAAAGCCTATTTCTGAGGACTGGAAAACAGGCATGACAGTTAAACAGAGAGGGAAATTAACAGACTTCCAGAAACTTTATTCAAAACAGTCACAACAAAGAGACCAGATTGGCCCAGGCAAATCTGTTCTTATCGAGACCTTTTCCCTGTTCTCTTTAAAGACCAGTTCAAAGTGGAAATGGCGATGGTAGGGGGATCATTCTAGTTAAAAGAAGCCATGTGAATGTTTAGAAGCAAGGGAAATGAGAGGGCTGATTGCCCAAACCTGAACTTATGTCACCTAAGAAATTTCATACCTGGGGAGCTCTTTAGGTGGGGGTAGAAGGAAAACGAAAAGGAGCAGAAATTCTGAAAAATTGAAATAGCAGTTGATGTTCAAAACTTTAAAATGCGGGTGGATGTGTAACTTGCTGAGTGTCCAGTGAAAAGAAATAACCTACTCTAAGTCTTGAGTCTAATTTAAAATTGCACTGGCTATGAAAACATTCTGAGAACACTGTATATTTTACTTCTGTTTTCCCAGACTGCTGGGGAAGAAGGAAAAAGACAGTTCACACGATTTATTTTAAGCTAAATGGGATGGCAGAATTGGAATGGACTCTTTCTCATCTGTGTTCACAGTATTCATGCCCTACCTCCATTACCAGCTGGTTTAACTTTTAAGCTGGGGGGTAGGTGGTGGTGGTAAGAACAGAAGAGCATGGCTCTAAGCTGTCAGCAAAGTTCTTGCACAAGAGGGGGCTGGGTAGCTCTCTGTTCCTCTCTAAAGCACCTGTAGGTAGCAACAAAGTTAAAAACAAAACAGAATTGGTGTGGAAACGTTATCTTCCTTCTAATACTTCTTTAGGAAGTGAATGGGAGGAATAGGTATACCAAATGTTCTAAAATTCTACTTGGACAGTAAATAGGTTATAACTTGAAAATGTCACCTCTCAGAATCATGCCTTAAGCTATATTATTATTGGTTTGTTTCAGTTTGTCAATCTGGAAATTGATCATATGGCTCCCAGCAAATTTTTCCCAAGCTTCCTAAACAGGACAGAAAGCCAGTGCATGTTGGTGGAGGAGCTGATGTTGACCTGTATCATATATCAGCGACAAAGCTGGGATAGACTTTAAAATCCAGGCTCCTGATTGGGAAAAAAGAGGTGGTATGTGTGAAGTCTACCAAGATTATGGGGTTTACATTTTTGCCTAGCAGTGAACCTGCTACGCCACTAAAGAAAGAATTCCTTTCAGGATTATAAACATAGTAATAAGAATGAATCATTAAAGAACAAAATATGTAGGATGTATTACTGAGATAGACCATATTTTCTGACAGTCATCTTAAAATGAAATTTCAACTTAATTTTGCCTAATTAATGACCTCTCAATTCAAAAGCGGAAACATTTGAAACCAGGCCCTACTTGTTACTGAAAAATTAAAGAAAGTTTAAATAGTTATGATGTAGCTAATAGTACACTTCTTCAATGGCCAACAGTCTTTCCTAGGGAAGATTCTGTGTCCCTATAGTAAAGCCCTACTTCCCACTCTCTCAAACATCTCTCTCTACTAATAATTCTAGTTAGTTGTAAAATGACTAGAAATTCACAAATCTGTCAACTGTAGGTTTTATTTTAGTTGATCTAAAATGAAGACTGAAGTCCCTGGGGAAAAAAATTATAAGTTCTCTTATTTGCCATGAACCTCTTATTATAAAAGTGACCTATATGTTTTTGTGTAAAATACTAATCTTCTCAAGAAACAGCTTCAGATGGGAAACATGTTGGAAGATCATCATCCTAAGTGATTACTCAAGGTCTAGGAGGAGTAATAAAATACAGTTAGTGATTATCTTTCTAGGACCCAGCTCATAAAGGAGTCCAATGTTTACAGAGCTTATGAGTGTGGATGGAAGGGTCAGTCATGTGAGGTTGGCCCAAGAAGAAAGTGGATCATTTTTCTCATTTGAAAAGGCTCTCAAATAGTTTGTGGTTCCCCATCCACTTACCCCCAAGCCCAGCTCCAGGAGACTCTGAGAATTCAGACTTTAAAAATTTCTAAGGGGGTCAAATATAATATTCAGTCACATGGTTATCATACTCCACAGTCTGTAGTTTTCCTAGCCCTACAAGAAACTCTGAAGACAGCGGGAGAATAGTTAGCCAGGAAGTCTACTGTTACCTGTAGCTACTACTAGGGGATAATGCCCTATGCCTCTTGGTCCAAAAACGTGTAATCTTTGTTGTATAGTTTATGCATAACCCACCAATGTTAGTGTTAAATGGTGGTCACACAGAATGCTGTGTAATGTGAGAGACTCAGTCTCCCAACAGGTCTTAATATTCAGTTCTTCTAAGTGTTATGATGGTGCTGACTAATGGCACATCACGAGGCAATGTTAGGAACAAACCAACGCAGACATCAGGTTATAAATGGCAAATTTTCTTTCGCAGAACAGTGCATATGGTAGTTAGACAAACTGCATTAGAAACTTCAAAAAGAACGTTTTTCACATGTCTCAAAAAAGGGTGTCACAGTTCAGTGAGGTGAGCACACCTTCATTTCTCATACATTATAAATAGCAAAGACAATTTTGATAATCTCACAAATGCTAAGAGGCTTGGGATGAGAGCTCAGCATGAGGTGTATGGGGACACCCTGTGGTGAAAAATCATGGCATTACTTTTCCCAAAAACATGTACAAGAGAATCTTGTCTTCAATTCTGATGGCCCATGGTTTCTCCCCCATTCTTCTCTGTGGGAAAAGGCTCCATGGGAAAGAGGTTAGAAAGAAACACACATACACATACATATCTATTTCTATATGTATATATGTATGCATGTATGTGTGTGTGTATTTATATATTTACAGTAAACTTTAGCAACTAGAATATTAATAAAAATAGCTTCAAGTAGTCTTTTTTCATTTGTTTAATACTGATGGTCTGAGGAAAAAGAGAAAAGTTAGTCGGATCACATTTTAAAAATAGTATTTTCCTTTTGGCAGCTTTTTGTAACATTTATTCATGCACTATTGCATATGAATGTTTTGGAAGATATAATTAAACAGTCACGCTGTTTGTGGTGGTGGTGGGGTGAGACTTTCCTGATGATTTTCCAGCAGAGTGTGTTTGTTAATATATTGTCTCTTGTCTGATGATCACTGGATAGGGATTATGATGCAGCTTTAAAGTCTGAGGATCACAGATCTAATAAAACGTTAAAAAAAAATTAGGGGAACCTGGTTCTGTGCACCCAGGGATCACAGGAGTTGTATGGCTATTGAAAACTCGGCACACTTGTATATTTGGCGCAAACCAACCAGGAGTCAAACTGGCACTGGTTATTCTAATATCTTAACAAAATAAAATAAAATAAATTTCTTCTTCCATTGCATAACCCTATAGTGTGTGAGACATGCTCTGATTGCTTAATGGAAACAAGAGCTTTTTAATTTTCACTTGACAACAATATGGAGTGCATTATAAATAGTGTGAAGTGAATGGCTCCATTTGTTTGGTATAGGTCCCTAGGAAAGTTTAAATCAGCTGCTGCTTCTAAGTACCCCCAAAATATCCAAAGTCTACAGCTTTTGTCTTTAATGTAAAAAAGAGTGGACCATTTAATCATTATAGGTCAACAATCTGTTGGTCCAACAGGCCCACAACACCACGCTGTCTGCCTCTGCGCTGTCTCCCCCGCCAACTCAAGACGGTGTTAGGTTACTGGGGAGCAGAGAAGAGGCAAGGGCAAAGCACTGCAGCAGTAACTGGTCAAGCTTTCTGCAGTTATGTGGACCTAAGTTCAAAGGATAAATCCTGGTAGGTCCTGGGTTCTCCCCAAATTAAGGACAGTTAAGGCCACAGCTGAAACTCTTCCCCACAGTTTTCTCTTAAGCCTGTCCGCTTCCTCCTTTCCACTCTCCCAATGGGAAGCTGGTCATCCAAGCCAGCAGTGGCTGCTTACACTCAGGGATGAGGCGAGATAGTTGCTGATGATGACACCTGTGATGGACGGCTATGGGTGAGCTAGATGCTGCCACTACTTTGTGGCAATGAGGGGATTTGTGCCTGCCACATTAGACCATGTACTCGTTGTTCCCATAAACAATCTGTTGCTGGGGAGAGCCACAGTCAGGGTCCACATTTCTCTTGCGATGTGTCCCTAATGTCCCCTCAGGGAGGTCTTTGGTTTTCTGGGGTGAGTTTTTCACATTCTTGAGTTTTTGTTTGCCCTTTGCAGAGCTGAATGTGCCTCGGCTAATGAACTGAGGCCTGTCCTCCAGGGTCCTGGCCTGGCACAGGGAACCTTCCACTGCTAGTCGGGACTCAGGGGTCTCGCCAACTGAAGCAGCTCGGTAGAAGGGGGATTTGGAATGAATCTGAAACCGCTTTCTGGTCCCATGAGAAAAGGCTGTATTGTATGAAGATAGTGAAGAGATAGCAGAATCCACTGAATCTAGAGATTCCTGTTGTTTTTTCAGCTGCCTTCGCAACTTTGTTGATGATTCAGTCTTGGAAGATTTCAGGGAGCTAAGTGCTAAACTCCTCTCTAAGGCAAAAAGAAAGACAAAAAAAAAAATTCAAGCAATGCTCTCTTTAATGCTAATTTATCACTCTCATGAATAGACTTTAATGCACATATTAAAGGTTAGGCTGGGCAGATTTACCTGACACATAGGCAGAATCAACAAGGGGATGTCATTCATTTCCTGACTCCTCAAGTATGTGGCCCTGTTGCTGAGAAGGAATTTCCCTCTTCTCCTTTGGCAGTTCAGTGAACCACCTAGGATGTCATCCTTTTTACCCCAGGAACATTTAATTTCCCCCTTAGATATTTTAGATCAGGAGTTATTAACTTGGGGCCCAGGAACTTGTTTTTGAAAAAATATTTTGATAGCTGTATTTCAATATAATTGGTTCCCTTTGTATTCTGATGTATTTTATTCTATGCATTTAAAAACATCATCCAGAGAATGAGTCCACAAGTTTCATCAGACACTGCCTGAGGGAGCCATGATATGCAAGGATGAAGAATTCCTGCTTTGTAAGGTGAGACAGAGACCAAATTACAATATCTGTTGTGCTTTGAGCTTTAAACTATGACAAAAGAGAAACCATTTTATCCCTTTAAGACTTGCCCTACAGAAGGTTTAATAGAAGAAATCACAACTTGAAATCTTTAGCACCGAAGAACAGCTCACAGCTCTTTTTTGCAAAAAGGAGGTGAAAACCAGTTGCCCCCCAGGGGTGCTCCTTCTCCCAAGGGCTGCTCAGAGCCCATCTGGGCTGCCTGGGAAGTGGAAAGTGGACTTTACTGCATCCCCTCCTCCAGCCCTCCATCCCATCTGGGCTGTCTGTTTATATTAATGTACGACATGGGAGACACAAATTCTACCAATTCTCGTAATGTGGAAGACCATGAGTTTATTCTCTGCTCCGTCACTGCAGTCCTTGGGTCCTCAAGGTTTTAATACTGCTCTACATCTATGCCCTCTGGCGCTCAGAACCTGTCATATGACCTACTGCTACAACCTGAGAACCCTGAGGCCTTGCCATCCCTTCACTCCTGCAGCCTTTCCCTTTCCTCGGAGCAGAGCTTTCTTTTATGTGTTGTTTCTTCCAATTAGAGTGCGAGCTCCTTAAGAGCAGGAATTGTCTTGATTTTACTATTTGTATCTCCAGTGTGTAGCACTTTGGCACACAGTAAATGCTTAATAAATGGTTTTTAAAAATTCATTTATTCATTCCTAATTCACTGCCCATGAGCATGGCAGGTCCTAAGTCTAAGAAGTCATTTCAAATTGGGAAGGATGAGACAGCTGGCAGTTTAAATACCACGGCTAAACGGAGAAGTCTTGGCCTTATCTCACGTGCTGGGAATCTGTCTCTTCAAGTGATCAAATAAACAGGAAAAAATACAGGATCCAACTACTTCATTTACCTGATTTATCAGAGAAGGCTCCTTCAGAGTCAAAGTTCAAATTCTCTGAGCTATCAGCAGTCCCGATAGAGGCTTCAGATTCAAGTGTTTCATCATCTGAAGCCCGGGGCTCCAAGGCAAGCATCTCAAATGTTAGTTCTTCCCTGCAAAATCCAATCAGGAAGATTATTAGCATCCAGGCTGAAGAAAGCTCTAGGAAAAAAAGCCTGGGAGGAGGGAATACAAGTGACTGATACTACCCCATTCACTACAGTTCAGACAAAGAAAAAGACTATTACTCTGAAGCAAAACAATAACTGAACAACTAGGGGTTGAATGGGCAGGGAGTGGTTTTCTTTCCTACCCTCCCCCCTTCATTCTTCCCCAGAGAGGCTCTGGTTAACAGCTGGCAGCCTGTTCTTCCTGATCAGCCTCTTGTAGCTCACAGGACATTTGTTAATGAGAAGGACCAGATATTAGAGGAGTCTGATCTTTATTCTTCTTCCAAGTTTAAGCCCTGATGATAGATTCACAAACTTACCATTCTCTTCTCAGACTTACACAATGGTTTGTTCATGTTTAATTGAAAGCCAGTTGAGCAAAGGTGGAGGCCGGTAAAGGCGTAAGGAAAACAGTATTAAGTGTTAGAAGATTTGGATTAAAGAAGATTAAACCTATTTCTGCCATTGACTAGCTATGACTGGGCAAGTCAGCTTCCCTGGGCCTGTTTCTTTATCCGTAAAGTTAAGAAATTATACTCAATAATTTCCAAGGTTCTTTTTAACTCTCAAAAAGTTCCATGGGTCTTGATCCCCATATAGCCAAGTTAATTTTACTTTATTCCCATTTTACAAATGGAACCCTGACAATCAAACAATCACTTTCAATGTAGGACAGTTATCTCACCAATGAACATCAATGGAACAACTCAAAACTCATGGCCCAGAGAAATGAAATGACTTGCTTGATGACAAAAATAATCAGGCCAAGAACTCAGATCTGCCAGCTCCTATTCCAGGGTTGATTCTACTACACACCACACCATGTAGGTGCACTGTCTTCATAGGACAACATAAAGACAGTGTCCTTCCTCCTCTCCCTGTGGACACTCACTTCTCTTTCTGCAAGTTCTCGATCTGCTCGGTCAGCACTCTCTCTTCCTGCTGCATGGCTGCCTGCTGCTGCTCGCTGACTTCCATCTCTACTGCCTCCTCATTAGTCACAGCTTCTTCTGGGACTTCAGACATGGAGGGCAGTCGGACTGCAATAGGAGATGATGGACTTGGGTAGTTTCCCTTACGAATACGCCCTTTACCCTGCAGAGAAACAGCCATAAGGAAGCTTTATGTCTTCATATTCTTTGGTCAAAGAAGTTAGGACAATGAGCATGCTTTCAGTTCACTGGATGAGTAGAGATAATAAATGCAAACAAATCATCATTGGCAGGGGCCTTAAGATGCTAAGACAACATCCACTCAACACAAACATATTGACATTTTACTACAAGAAAACATGAAAACAACCCTGTAAGAAACCTGAGGGGGTGGAGGGATACTGCACACAGGTAGATCTTAAAAATTCTTCCTTTTATTTATATAAATACCCATATGCCACACATGAAATTTATCCTAGTTTACTAGCAAAGCATACCCCCCCATCATGGTTTTATGGCATAATGTCTCATGGGTATAAAGGTGTTCATCTGCATAGTAAAATCCTATCTACATCAAGAAAAGTGCCCCCTTAGAGAGTAGCTGCCTTTCTGTATGACTTATGAAAACACCCTGGAGAGGAATCATGGGGAAGAGAGCACAACTATGACAGCTCTAAGTTTCTTATGCTCACTTAGAACTTGTCTTGGCTGACAATGGCATGGTCTTGACTCCATATGTTTTTATGCACATATATGCTCATAACCGTGAAATGCAGCAGGTTGCATTGTGGTTATTTTTGTTAGGGAAATGGAGAGAGACGTAATCATCTTGGAAGCAGATGTTACCTTCATTTCCCTTCACCGCCTTCCCCACCCTTGTCTGAGTTTGCAGTGGGAGCAAAGGAAGTGATTTTGTTTGTACAGGGTAATGACATTTCAGTTCATTTCAATAAATATGAATAGAAACAAAAGAAGAAATTAATGAGGACTTTTACTGGTGGTTTTCTAGGGGTGAACCTGTGACTAAGAAGTTAAAATTTTTTTAGGCAAGAACCAGAAACAGTAGCACTAATTTGCTTAATCTAATTATTTTATTTTTAAGTGTTTATTATATGAAGAGCACTATGCTAGAAGTGGGAATAAAAAAATGAAAAACAAAGGCCCTGTCCTCTGATGGACAGGATAAATAAAGCATAAGAATAATACAAGGTAGAATGTGTTAAGGGCAAAAAATTGGTTTAGCCAAAATGATAAAAGAAATATCAGTAAGGAAAGATCATTTTCACTACAAAATACGTGGGTGGGTGTAACACTCTGGGAGGCTTAACAAAGAGAAAACCAACTTGAATTCATATTGCAATAAATCAGGGAATGAAGAAAGGCAATCTGGTTAGCTGTTAGAATTATGTAAAAACATGGTGCTACACTACCTTCATGGAATCAAATTATTAAATCCATGGCTGACTTCTGAGTCCTGGATCCCTAAAATCACCACCAAAGAGCACAAGGCTAGCAATAGGCACACAGTCAGATGATGAGAGAGCCTCTAAACTATATAACTCTGTCACTAAGCTTTCGAGTGCTTGGCTTATAACACAATATGGCCTTGTACTTGCAAGGAGCCACCTAACAGGACTAATGGAAAAAGGTTAAAGTAGTTTTTAGGTCTGGAAGCTCAGATCAATCTTAAACAGGCTTCATAGCATTGTTTTCCACGTGGAGAGGTCTCTGGCAAAGACCAGAGAACAGTTTCAATTTACCAGAGTCTTGTTTTTGTGTTAGGGATCCAAATAGATTTGTTTCCCTGAAATAAATATTTCACTAGAATATATGGGTTTCTAAGGGGAAGTGTATTCTGCAATTAGTGCAAAGTTGAGTAGCTAATACGGTTCTTAAAAAGTTAGACTTTGTTACTTTAGCAGACAAATTTCATTGGCTTGGTTTAAGAATATCTCTATAATAAAAGTATTACACTTGTTGGTGGCCCCTCAAAGTCCCTTGAGCCATGTTCCATTAATTCTTTTATCCAACAAATATTTATTAAATGTTCCCTCCAAGGTTATCTTCCATCTGGTCTGTACGTTTGTTGTGAATATCTCTTTATAGCTAGGTAGTTTTATGTGTACCTGTTGACTCTACCAACAGAATATAAGCTCCATGAAGGCAGGGACTTTCTGGCCTTTGCCTTGGTATCCTTGTCACTTAGCCGAATACTTGGCATATGGTAGGTGCTTAATAAATGCTCGCTGGCTAACTGATTAGTCTGTGCCAGATGCTTGGGACAGAAAGACAAGACAGTCTCTCATTTTAAGGAAATATCATTTACTTGGGGGCAAATAGCATGTCCAGGAGTAAGCAGGTATAACTGGGTACAAAGAGATTTCAAGGTCCCAGCTTTAGCAGGTGGGATTGGTTCTATAGAAAAAAATTCTTATCTGTGACCCAGGAAGTTTCCTTATCCCCTCAAATGAAGGAAATAAGAGACTCTGACAGGATTATCCAAAAGTGAAATCCCATCATGACTGCCACTACTGCAGCAGTGCTGTGACAGTGACATCAAGGTCACGGGAGAATATCTTCTGATGTTCAATCATCTTTCCCTGATTTGTTTTTCTTTCAGCAAAAAATGTTAGTACTTATCTCAGTCTGTAATATAATATACAAAAATCCTAAAGAAATACAGGGTGTCTACTATTAGGCCAGCCAACACTCAGTAAGCCCAGTGGTAGGCCTTGGGATCAACAGCATGACACGGTCTTTGCCTTTATGGTTCTAGGCAACGGACATTACACCAATACAGACCTAGATGATGTGAGAAAAATAGTAAGATCAAAACAAAGTGCTAAGTGAGGTTCAGCAGGAAGGGTGTTATTGATATGGGGATAAGAGAAAACTTCAAGGAAGAGGTGGAGTATGAATTAAACTTTAAAGGATGGGGAGGGATTCGAAAGATGGGGAGGAGGAAGGAGGAAAAACCTTTTGCTTTAACATGGATACAGCAGCACTTGGGCCACAGAAAAACCCAGTAAAAGTAAGTCTAGGCTGTATCACCTCAAAGATTTTCAGATTGGTTATCAGACAGTGACACATTTGTCTCTTATAATGCCAATCAGGGGAGCATAAACTAGCAGCAGGTTAGGCAGAAAACTGCAGAACCAATGGAGATAGATTATTCCTTACTATCTGGCTCTATCTTAGACCTTAAAAGATAAATGAAGGGAGATACCTTTAGCTACAGGAAGACTTTTATTCAAATCCTTTAAGTAGAAAATGAATAACGTACCTCATTTTTCCCTTCTTAAATGATTTACATATATCTTCTTCTTTCTCTAAGAGTTTTGCTTCACAGTGAAAGGGATCAGGTGCCGAGATGGTTTATAAATAGGTTGCTGAAATGTTCTTAGTGGCTTTTATTTGAGCCCGGCTTCCAGCCATATACTCAATCTCTGAACGGTGTTCATTTCACCAGTTTGGTATAATTTTTTTAAAAATTCAACTTAATTTACAAACTAGAACCCAGAAAATGTTTATATTTAAAGAGGAAGAGAGAATTTCTTTTGTATTTTCAGAGCAAGAATATCTAGTGTAAGGTGGTGTTTCTGAAGACCTACTGGCCCTTTCCCTAACAACTCAGTACTGCTGATGAGATCTGAAGTTTCCAAATGCTGGTAAGCATTTCCTACTTAGAGTCTCCTAAAAAATAATATTTTAAAATTAACATTTCAACTTATCTTTGATTTCACTGATGTGGATGCTTTTCTCCAATTGATGCTGATAGCAACTCATTTGTACTTTCTCACTGTGTGACACTCTCCACATCCTCCTTCTGCAGATCTTCCAAAGGAGGGCAACCACACACCCTCTAGTTCTCTTAATTAAAAAGGCAGTGTTAGAAAAGCTGCCTCATTATTCTCCCTTTATGTCTCTCACTCTCCAGTTAATTCACTAAAATAAGATCATATATCTCTATACTATGTTTGCTGTTTGTTGCCTGCAATATGCTGCTCCC
>CM053598.1:55624979-55674459 GCA_028646575.1 Pseudocheirus occidentalis | reverse complement strand
TGTGTGTGTGTGTGTGTGTGTGTGTGTGTGTGTGTGTGTGTGTGTGTGTGTGTGTGTGTGTGTGTGTGTGTGTGTGTGTGTGTGTGTGTGTGTGTGTGTGTGTGTGTCTGTCTCTCTCTCTCTCTCTCTCCAAAATTAAAGTCCCAGCACAAAGCCCTGCTTCAGGAACTAAAGCTTCAGTGATTAGGAAGCCAAATAAAATTCCCATCACTATAAAATATTATTATAGACTCTAAGGTTCCTTAAAGTCCAAAAAATCCAACCTAGGAGAAAGCAAATCCATAACTGCAAGCAGAGACTTAAAGGGAAAAAAAATAGATTGGCTACAAGGACCATATCAATCCCTAGACAAAATGAAGCAAAAGATTAAAAAGGAAGTGAAATGAAAGTTCTGGAAGAAAGAACTGAAAACTTAGAACAGAATGTGGTAAAACTTATGCAAGTAACAGACTTCCGAAAAAAAACTAGAACAGCCCAAACAGAAATCAATGATTCCTTGAGACCATGAAAAATAATCAGACCAAAATTAAGAGATTGAAAAAATGGAAGAAAGCACAAGCTATCTCATACAAAAAATAACTGCCTTGCAAAAAATGGTTCAAGGAGAGAGAATTGAAGAATCATGAGAATCTGAGAAAACCATGATAAAAAACCCCCCCCACACTGGACAGTTTCAATAAGTCATAAATGAATACTGTTCAGATCTATCAGAACCAGAGAGCAAAGTGAAAAAAGAAACTAATTCACTGATCACTCTGAGAAGGAAACCAACCCCTAAAGGAAATGTCCCAGGAATATCATACATGGAACATCACAGGACTGGGAGGTGCTGTATATCAGCCAGACAAGTTAAACTAATGATGAAATTTGGACAATTACCAAAGAAGGAATATAGAGTGGTAATTCTATCAATTTCTGAATATATCAATGGAACAGCTCTATTGAGAGGTACTGACTCTAAATTTATCTCAGGGGAGATACCAACTGGAATTAATATTTTAGTGGGAAAAATACAAACGGACCCAATCACTTTACCTGAACCTTCCGAAGTAATTACTTTAAAAGCAGTCTCATGTGCCAAGTGGGCAAGATAAAATTACCATTACTATAAAAGAGTATGTTGAGGCAGGAGTGTTAATCTCTACAACCACCTGATGGGATAATCCTGTCTGGCCAGTATGAAAGTCAGATGGGACATGGAGAATGACAGTGGATTACAGACAACTGAACGAGGTGACTTCCCCCTTGTATGCTGCTGTTCTAAACACTGTTATGTTAATAGAAAGGATCCAGAAATATGATGGGACTTGGTACGCATTTATTGATTTAGTCAATGCTTTCTTTACTATCCCAATAGATTCTAAACAATGGGACCAGTTTGCTTTTACTTGGCAGGGCAGACAATTTGCTTTTACCCTCTTGCCATAAGGATATCTGAATAATCCCAATATTCTGTCATAGGTTTGTGGCTGAACATTTGGATGAATTAGAGCTACCTGAAAGTACAGCTTACCCACTATAAAGATGATATTATGATATAGGGAAAAAATGTGGAGAGGAGTTTGATGATTCTAACTGAACATATGAAAAGCAAAGGGTGAGAAATTAACCCTGCAAAAATTCAAGGGCCAGCTCAAACCATAAAATTTATACAATGGGATAAGGGGTACTGTGAGAGATTCTCCTGCAAGCCCAGCAAAAGATTCAATTTTCCCATCCCTACCAATAAAAAAGAGGTCCAAAAGTTTAAAGGATTATTTGGATCTGCATCTAGGACAGATTTTGAAACCCTCATATAAAATTAGTAGGAAGAAATATGAATTTGATTGGGGACTAGAGCAGAGTAATGCTTTTGAAGAAGCCAAGGCTGCTATACCAGTGGCCCTAGATTTATGGCTTATGCAAAATGGCCTGGTGAAATTACAAGTAACTGTACAGGATGATTATGCAAACTAGAGTTTAAGGCAAAAACAACAAAGTACTCTTGGGATTTTAATGTAGGAAACGCCTTTCTTCTGGAGATCCAATATACTCCTTTTGAAAAGCAGTTGTCAGCTACATACTGGGCTTTGGTAGAGACTGAACAACTGACTGTGGGCCGTGAAGCAATATTAAGGTCTGGAATCCCAATGATGACCTAGGCAATGTGTACCCCAGCTTCTTACAGAATTGGACATGCACAAGAGGCTAGCATAATTAAATGGAAAGGTATATTCAAAATAAATCTAAAATAGGCAAAAGTGGGGTTTCTACTCTACATGATTCTACAGCAAACATAAATACTGAGAGAAATGATACATCCCATGAACCAAAGCAACAGTTGGTACAGTCCTTGGTAAAATGGAATGTGGGATATGACAGATTAACTGAAGAACAATAGAAATATGCATAATTTACTGATGGGACAACAAAATATCTGGGCCATAAAAGACACTGGAAAGTGGTAGTTCATAACCCATGTACTACATGGACTTTGGAAAGTACTGGGACAGGTGGAAGTAGCTGATATGCTGAACTTATGGCAGTACATCAAGCCATTAAAACAGAACAAGGAGAGTCATATCTGGGACAAAGAATTATGGGAAGATATATGGGACATGTCTTTGGTTATTGATTTGTCAGTTTTTCATGTAGCTGCTCACATGGCTCTCGTCACACCAGAACATGAATTCAATGCACAAACTGACTGACTAGCAAAGATTGCTACTCAACATACTCTCCCTCCTCTGACACCAACTTATGATCCAGTACTAGCAAAATGGGTCCATCAAATGGCCAGTCATTTAGGGGTCCAGGCCGCATACCAGTGGGCACAAGACAGTTAGTCCCTCTCATTCATTGTTAAAACAAGTAGCAGAGGAATGTCATATACGTCAACTGGAAAAGGAACAAACTGTTCTTTGGGTAGTAACTGGAGAGATAGCAAGAGGAAAGGTCCCATCCCAAATCTGGCAAATAGATTATATTGGTCCACCACCATAAGATAGAAGATACAAATTTATATGTACTTGTGTTGACACCTATTCAGGTGTACTAGTGGCTTATCCTTATAAGAATGTGACCCAGAAAAAAAAAACCTGTAAAACTCTAGATCTCTAAGTCTATATTATGGAACCCCAATGCAGATTCAAAGTGACAATGGGTCACATTTTAAAGGTAATGAAATGAAGAGGTATTGTATACTAAACAATATAGAATGGACACATCATATTCCATATTATCCACAAGTATCTGGAAGAATGAATGGATTATTGAAAGAACAGTTAAAGAAGTTAAGTTCTAATAATTCATATCAACATTGGAAGGATAATTTGTTCACGGCTTTAGGTAATTTGAATAATAGACCACTGGGGGGAAAGTACACCTCTGGCCAGTATGATGACCCCAAGTCTGCAAATTAGAAAACGGCAAACACATAAGATCCCAAATACTGAGTATCGGATTGTGAGGCAAGATGTCCCAGCACCGTACCCAGGAACACCTGGTTCGGTGGGGTATGATTTACATTGTTTAGAGGACTTTTGGTTGGACAAGAAAGAAATAAGAAAAATCTCCACCGGAATATATATGAGAATCCCTAAAAATCATTTTGGATGGATATTACCTAAATCAGGACTGGCAGTTCGAGGAAAACATGTGTTGGCTGTAGTAACAGATTCTGATTATCAAGAAGAAAATGTGGTGCTCCAAAATTTGGGTGAAGAACCCATATAGTTTTGTAAAATGATAGAATAGTTCAAGTGATCATTTGTCCTCATGAAACAATATAATGGGAATGGGAATTTGAAAATCTTCCCTGTCCCTTAATAGGCCAGATGTAACTACATGTAGTCTGTGGTGGAAGGAATTTGCCTGATGGGTGGAATAAGAAGGAGTAGAGCAGGAAATGAGTCAGAGTGGTCAGAGCAGAGGAAGAGAGAGGACACGGACAAGGAAACAGCTAGGACTGTCCATGTTTGTTTGTGGGAAGGATTTGGGATGGTGTTGCTGTGTATAGATTTTTCTTGTTGCTATGATGGATTCAGTTTTCTGGGCTGGGACCTGGCTTTCTGGTGTCTGAATAAATGGTTTGCTTCTGTTTTCCCTATGGAGTCTGTTATATTTTGTGATTCAGAACTATGCTGGAATATTCATAGCTGCTATTGGTGCTATAAGTATATTGCCTTGGCAATACAAGTTGTGAAGGATCAGGGCTCTAAAAAGACCATTAGATATGGCAATTAAGAGATCATTGGAAATGCTGGAGAGAATGCTTTCAGGTGAGTGATGTACTGAAGGTAGGAAGTCAGACTTTAAAGGAATGAGGAATGAGATCAGAGCAGAGTAGAAGCAGTGAGTGCAGGGAACTTCCCACAAGGATGGCTGAGAAAAGAAAGAGAGGTGAAGGACTCCAAGTGCAGAATAGGATGTGGCCATTCTGTAAAGATGTGTTTTGTTTGGTAATGCTGGTTTGTTACAAAGTTTGCTTTTTTTTTTTAATTTTTTTAATCTCGGGTGAGGTAGAGGGGGTGACAAAGGATTTTAAAGGGCCATTGAAACATTTTTTAAAAAGGTACAAAGAGAAAAGAAGGAAATTCAGGAGGAAGCAAAGACAAATAGGACAATTTTCAAAGTAATACATAGAATTCATTTTATATATATATATATATATATATATGTACATATATATATATATACACACATGTATTTTAAAAAGCAATCGGTATGAAACAGAAACTGGTAGTTTCAAATATAATACTTTTTGTGTTCTGACATATATATGGAAATGCTTATTTTGGGGGGGGGGTTTAGTTTGAAATAAACATTTTTTAAAAATCTGTGATATTGGGGAAGGAAGGTGGTGAATAGAGCATCAGCCCTGGAGTCAGGAGGAACTGAGTTCAAATTCAGCCTCAGACACATACCACTTACTAGCTGTGTGACCTTGGACAAGTCACTTAACCCCAATTGCCCTGCCCTCCCCCCCTCCAAAAAAGCCCCACTAAAACTATAGGATTTAGCAAAAATCAAATTCAAGGTAAAACTTTATATTACTGTATGCTTTTTTCCTTTTAAATTTGTGTTTTTATCAAAAATATAAAAATATATAATGTGCTGAGAGTCTGTTTTTATTCCTATAGCTGCCTTGTCTGTAATTCATTCATGGTGTACCTGCTTTGTGTATATGTCTATTTTCTTAATTCCAAGCTCCTTAAAGGAAGGAACAACTGCTCTCAAGGGAGGTCTCAGTCGAGTAGCTTCCCTTGTCTCTGGGGCTACCCTCTCTTGCCTCCTGTGTCACCAATGCCCTTAAAAGATCAAACAGCTTTGGGCATCACCAGTTGAACCTCAGGGAAGATTACTCTCTAGCCAAAATGCTTGCAGGAACTAAGGATAAGTGAGGCATAGGCAGACTAGAGGGAGCTCTAGGGCAGGTTAGTTTTAGTAATAGGTCGGCACTCATGGTGCAGGGGTACAGGGGATGGAAAAGAGGCAGGCAAACCAGGCTGGTAGCAGGAAGAGGAGATCACGGCAAACTTCCTGGGCACCACATGGTAAAGACTGGAAAGTGGCAGATGGAGAGAAGAGGCTTATATAGTGTGGTCACCATTTACCTGCTGCCCATACACATACTATCAAACCCCATAGCGTCACTGTTGTCTTATGTATACCATACTACTCTGTTTGGGAAGCTAAAACATTTTAACTTTTTCTCTTGTAGCACATTAATTCCAATATTAACTTTTTGTAGGAAAAGGTAGGCATGTGTGTGAGAGTATGTGTACGTGTGTGTTGGAGAGATATTATTTTCATTGTGTCAGAAAACAGCCTCAGAGACAAGAAGTGACTTCCCAAAGACTAGACATGATTAAGGGGTCGTCCCGGCACTAGGCTCCTGGACCACCATTTTTTCCACTATACCACTATGTCTCATAAATTTGGCACTTAAATATAGTTGCTTCTTAACTGATGTGCCCTCTTAAATTCAAAGAATTTTAAGTTAAGAAACATTTTATTAAGTGCCTTATATTTTACAAGGCACTGGAGTGTGTGTGTGTGTGTGTGTGTGTGTGTGTGTGTTTACAAAGACATAGTCCTATTTAGAAGCATATGCATCTTCAGGGATCTAGTTTGGTTAAGAAGACAGGCACACCCAAAACTATGACACAAAGAGTAATGCCTTGACGAAATGCTTCAAATAAGGTTTTATGAGAGATTTGAGCAAGGCATACTGGCTGAGTGTGGGAGAATAAAAACAAGATCCACTAAAGAAATTGCAATAATTTCAAAAGATAGATACAGAAGGCAGAGATGGATTGAATCCCAGCTCTAGTGATTTGGTCAACAGAGGAAGAAGCAAATAGGGTGAATTTGGGGAATGGAAAGTAGTCATGTTTAGGTAAAGTATAGAATATCTAAAGGGGTATAACATCAGATAAGGCTGGAAAGGTGGGCTGGGGCCAGGTTGCAGATGGTCTTGACTGTCAAGCTAAGGAATTCTGTAGACAGGGAGTCATTAAGGGTGTTTCAACAGAATGACAAAGTTCATCTGTGAATTAAGAAAATTATTTGTGTGAAGGATGAATAGTACAGAGGCGATGAGTGCCTGAACTACGGTGGTAAAACTGGAAACAAATGAAGGGAGGAATATGAAAGCAATTGGAGAGATTGCGGTGGTTCATTGGATCAGGACAGCACAGAGAAAGGGGAAGAGTCAAAGAAGATGATACAGTTTCCATCCTTAGCAAAGAGAAGAATAGTAAGTATCATTAACAGAAATGGGGAAGTTAGGAGGAAACAGAGGCTTTAAGAGAAAGATAAGGAGCTAGTCTGGGAATGAAGTACTTTTATGAATGACACTATAGTGAAAAATAAGCATATAAATTTACATAAATCACAATAATCAGACCTGCTGTTTACAAGGTAAGTATTTAGGGTTCAAAATCCAAACCCTGACTTCCACCTCTGTTCCAAATTGCACAGGGGATTTATACTCATAAACCTGTTTCCCAGATGTAGATTAGTAACATAAGAGGTGATGAGTGAAACCTACTCTGTATCTTTTCTAGAGCTGCAGGCCCTCCATTTATAGAGGTGGCACAATTTCTGCTATATGAAGACTGATTCTTTGCATGGGGTGAATGGAAATTAACTAGTGCTAACCAGTTTGGTCTAATCTATCTGTGTCTCCCCACCCTGCTGCCCTGCTTCCCTTTTTATTCCACAGGGATATGATTCTGAAGAACTTGTTCCCTTTCTAGCTACTGGTGAAACTGATAAGCCTGAAAGGAACAGAAGTCCCCTGGGAAAAAGAGAACAGGGGCAGCTTTTCCTCATCCAAGGCTGAAAAACGGTCACCTTTCTCATATTCTTTCACAATTGAGTATAAGCTTTTACTTTCAACTATAAGATTAGAGGGAGGGTTTCTTTCCCTTTCATTTCAGGCTGGTGAAATAAATGACTGCTGTCTCTAGACATCATCAGCAGTCTTCCTGAACTCTTCTCTGCTCTACAAATAATCAATCAATCAATCAATCAATCAGTCAACCAGCATCTGTTAAGTGCCAGGCACTATGACAGATATTAGGGTTATAAGGACAAAAACCAGTCCTGGAGAAGCTTAAGTTCTACTGGGGAAGATAACATGTACTTTTAAAAGTAGATACAAGATATCTATGAAATAAATAAAAGGTATTTTTTTTTTAGGGAAGGGGGAGGTACCAGCAGTTGTTAGGCAATCAGGGAAGGCTTCATGTGGAAGGTAGTGTTTGAGCTAAACTTTGAAAGAAATTAGGGAAGCTAAGGGGCGGTTATGAGAAAGGAGTGAATTCTAGCTACAGGAGATAGCCTATATTAAGCATGCAGACAGGTGAAGGAATGAGATGGGAGTAAGGCCAGTTTGTCTGGACCTGATGGCAGCTACTGAAATTGTAGGCATAGATGAAACATATTATGGTGACAAACATTTTTTTTAAAGTACTTAGTTTTCCCCTTTACTTGAAAGTGTATTATAGAGTGTTTAATTTTCAAAATTAAATTATATCATTTCAAACTGAAATTTAGAGAGTAGAATTATCCTTTATTTTAAAAATAAGTAGAATTAAATCTAATTTATCTGATTTGTACAGTCAATTTTCTTTGAAAACTGAGGGTTATTCAATTAACTATGGTTCCTTCTTTTTATGCCATAGTATAAAAACATCAAGAAAGCAAATTAAGCTTAGTAGAAAGCAGCTAAAATTTCTGAGATTAACATGTAACTTAAAAATGATTAAAAATCACTTTTGCCTAATTAATTATCCCTTGCAAATCACGCTTAATTATTTTAATATGATTTGAAACTGTATACTTTAAATTAATGGCTGACTCACTTTTTTCCCCATACAAAGTGGTTTCCAGGAAGGAAAGTACTGAGTCAGTCCATATCTACTGTATCCTTGTTGAGAAAATGGCTCAGCCTGTCATTCCGTGTCCTCTGCTGCCCAGAGTTCTTCATAGATGCTGTGTGGTATTTGTAGGAAAGCTGTAAGAATTCCTTTTCAGACCCAGTCAGTGACCAACACCAGTAGCAGCCTATCTAAACTCTCAACAGGGGTGTCAAAAACAGACCACGACTGGGGTCAGGAAGTTTTTTGAGAAGAGTTCAGGAATTAGAAAGACAAGGGAAAAAGGAAAAGCCAGAAGGAGAAATGAGCAAACAGAGATGGTCAAGATGAGTTCTTACTCTACTTCCTAGACACTGCTGCATCTCTACTTTTCTTACCTTGCCCTTCCAACATAACCCTCCTTTCCCTCTTCATCTTCTTTTGCCTCTGGTCTTGTTCTTTTCCATTACTAAACCAGGATTTAACACTTTGGTCCTTAAAGGAAGCCCTGAACCTTGCTCAACTTTCTACATATAACACAAAGCCAGGAAATCTCAGTGAATCTGTGGGGGAGGCAATGGGGAGGGGAATGGGAAAAGCCCTGCATGTGGAGTTGTAGACAGGAGTCACGACTGCTCCTGCACTGAACAACCTGGAAGACTTGGGGCAAATAATTTAACCTCTCCTTATGATCTTATGAAATAATCTACCTGGAAAAAGGCCTTAAAGTTGTAGTTTCCTTCAGTGACATCTTTCCCCCCCAAACTATCAGAATTTATCTTTTATCCTTATTTTAAAAAAAATTATAGTTATGTTACTAGGATCTGTAGGTATGGACAGAAGACCAAAAGGGACCAATGACTCCATTTGGGGTTTTCTTGGCAAAGATACTGGAATTGTTTAGCTACTTCCTTCTCTAGCTCTTTTAGAGATGAGGAACTGAGGCAAACAGGGTTAAATGACTTGCCCAGGATCATACAGCTAGAAAGTGTCTGAGGATGAATTTGAACTCATGAAGATAAATTTTCCTGATTCGAAGCCCAGTGGAATCCACTCTATCCACTATACCACCTCCATCAAACAGACAAAACGTGTAGATGAGTTTTATTCAATTATACCATATATAGGAGAATAAAAATAAAAGAGTGAATCCAGGAAAAAATAGGCAGACAACACAGGAGGTGTGAAAAAAGAACAAGAATGGAAGTGTGTAAAAGGTAAGACTAAAGGAAAGGCAAAAGATAAAGAGGAAAACCAGTGATTAGGGGCTACCCTTTTTTTCTGTAAGGCAAGGATGCCAAAAAGATATTCCAGCCACCCAAGAGTCTCTCAAACTAGGAACATCTAAGTTATTTTGGAGAGTGGTCCACAGCCACAGTAAAGAAGCAAGTGAGTCTGACAGACTGTGAGGCTGGTCCAAGTGCCAGCCCCAATTCCTGCCTGTCAGAGCCCTAACCATCCTTCCCAGGAGACCTCATCTTGCTAAGGGGTGAGAATGGGGGCTAAGGCCAAGGCCTAGGGCTGCACATGATATGTGGACAATCATGAATGATGACCAAGCACTACAACTCCTAGATGAATGGCATGCAAGGATGTAATGCAGCCGTGATACACTACAACATGTTTAATACATACCGGCATTGGATTGCGGGTTATGCTCATAAATCTAACTGCAATGAGTACAGGTTTCTGGATTAGAAAGGACATGAAAAGGAAAGCAGAAGGTTAGAGTACACGTCATTCCCCTTCTAAGAGAATGTTTAGTCTTTGAATGCAATGGATCCATCATCTCTTTGCAGTACCAGCAACAAAGCACAGCTGGGCTAGATGGTCTGCAAAGTGACTATTGCATTGGAAAGGTGTGTCCCCTTTGGAATTGCCTTGTCCTAGCTAGGACTCTTAAAGCAGTGTTCTTGAGAGAAGAGCAGGTCTCAGAAATGGTTTCACTCTTTCAATGCAACTTTTGCTCAATTTCCATGACATAAATTTGGATGGTGTCCTGGGACCAGTCAACCTTGCTTATTTTGCAATCACAAGAAAGCACATGCAGATGTTTATGCATTCAATAAATATGTATTGAGCACTCGGTGAGAGAGTAAATGAATCTAATCCAATACCAACCCAAGCAATGGCTGTGAAGCTGTGAAGAGGGAGTGATGCTTATTGCCTCCCGCAATGAAAGAGCAATTAGAATGAGGGGTGATAGGGAACAAACAGGATTTACTTGTAGAGACATCAAATAGTGACATCGACTTTGGGGTTGGCCTGATCATCATCATTAATAGTTTATTTTGAAGCTGGTAAGACATGCTGAAAAATGGAAGGGTATGAAGGGCAGTTAGCTTTTTAGATTCTTAAGACTCTGGGATTTATTCATGGATAGGAATGAGATTTTCTGTGCTTTGCTGGAGATCCTAGAGCCAGGCATCTAACAAGAAGTAGCACAAAAAGAAAAAAATAATCCCAGAATACACAATATTGTACTCAATGTGCTGAGGCATCAAAATTGCAAAAGAAACTTCTATAGAGCAGTAAATATTAGGTCCTCGCTCAATGTATAAGAATTTTTGATAGAACTGCTCAAAATGACATTTCCTGGGATCAGACCCTGGAGGGAAGTATGGGGAACTTAGGTAGGTTAGTTTTCCTAAAACGAGAACAGAGCTGATTTACAGCCTTTACCTTTTTATCTTAAGACTTTAACATACAAGTCTTGCCCACTTTGTGCAAAGCTAAGTCAAGAGAAAAAGTTAAGATGTCTCTGAGCCTAAGGCATTTACAGAACTAACCTTAAAAAAAAATACTAGAGGTTATCTTAGTGCTTACTGAAGAGGACACAGAGAACACCTCTCTGTTTCATTTTAGAGAGAATCCACAACATATGCGACTATCTCTGAGACTCTAGTATTTCCTACATCTTACCATTGATCGTCGGATCAGGGACAACCTGGTCTTGGCCTTGTTCTCGGCAAACTCCAAACTGTTGATGTCTTTGAGACGGGCTTTATATTTATTCATCTGTTCCACAACAATCAGCTCTACACAGCTAGGAAAAGAAGATATGAAAGTGTAACTAAAAGCTCAAGGTCAGTCATGTTGGAGTGAAGCACGACTGAGGGTCAGTTTTTGGTGAGGTATAAGGAGGGGGCTTTGAAGGAGTGGTCTTAGTAACAGTTTCAACTGAAGAATAAACTCCTATAAATTAAGAGTTTAAGGAAAGTTAATATAAGAATTCTCTAGCAGTCCCCTGGGAAGGGTCAAAGGGAATGGGTAATCTGAAATGTCAAAACCATTTTTTTGGTTTTTTTCTCGAGCTCTGGGCTAGGATCTGAGAGTCATGGAACTGTGAGCAGATTCAGTTTCAGGGGAAGCAGAGGGTATATAAAGTGTGGTAAAAATCAGTTGTCAGAAAGTTATTTCGAAATTATATGTAATCCCAAGTGAGAGTGACATTTCAAAAATGAGTGCCCTAAAAGTGACTGATACAAATAACTCTGTACTCAAGGAGAGAAAACATGGAGAAATCAGATTGGCTTCTTTCAACTTTGATAAAAGAAAACTTGGGTATTCTAATGATGTTTTATGAAAACGCATTAGCCCAGTCCTTGTTTTCTATTTTTAAAAGATATCTGGAATACTCAAAATATCCACCATCCATCTACCACCAAGATGAGATGACTACAGGGAACTTGGCTGTCAGAGTTTTTCCAAGACCTTTTAGAAGTGGACAATGAAGTTATTCTTACGTGGTTGTTTTGCTGATATCCTGTACACTCTGCAGTGGGTCAGTTGTGTCTGGGCAACGGAGGATACAGGGAGCAAACACAATTGCTAAGGCATTAGCAGACATACGGTTGGTGTCTTCCTGCAGTGCAATCCTAAAGACCAAAACATACCATTCAAGAAACCAGAACGAAAAGAGGATGCCAACCAATGGAACCTGCCCTACCATTTCACTGCATAAAGAAGATCTGGGTACAGAGGGAGAGAGAGAAGCAATGGGGGCACAGCTTGTTGAGAGAATGCTGGCTGGATTTGGAATGAGGCAGACTTATGGTCAAGTCTTACCTAAGATAGCTGTGCAATCAGGGACAAGTCACTTAGCCACTCGGAGAGTTGGTTTCCTTATTTATAAAATTGGATTCATAATACATATAGTACTTACTGCATTGTGTTGTTCTGAGATTCAAATTAGATAATGCATGAAAAGTCCTTTTATAAACTACGAAGTTTTCTATATGAAAGGAACTTATGATTACTGTTATAACTGTCGATGATAAGGTACTTGTTAAAACCAGCCTAGAAGTCTGGGACATCTGCGTCAGCTTAGTCATGGCAACCTCTTCCTTATTTGGGACCTTCATCTTTGGAATGAATAGAATTACAGAATGCTGGACTTAGAAAAGCGCCTTAGAAATTGTCTTATTCCAATGTTTTCACTAACCAGTAAGGAAACTGAGGCCCAGAGTGGCAAAGTGATTATCCAGGTTACACACAGCTCATTAGAACTGGACTGGAATTAAAGTCTATCAGTTCTCACTCCAGTGGTCTTTTTTTTTCCTTAATTCAAAAGCACTTAAAATAGTATTTTATACATGGTAAAGATAGTTTTCCACATCCATTTTTTTAAGATTTTGAGTTCCAAATTTTTCTCCCTCCTTCTCACCCTTCCCTTCCTCCCCAAGATGGCAAGCAATTTGATATAGGTTATACATGTGCAATCATGTAAACATTTCCACATTAAGCATGCTATGAAAGAAGAAACAGAACGAAAGGAAAAAATCATAAGAAACAAAGTAAAAAACAAAAAGTGAAAACAGTCTGCTTTGAACTGCAGTCAGACTCCACAGTTCCTTCTCTGGATGTGGACATCATTTTCCATCCTGAGTCTTTTGGAATTGTCTTGGATCATTGTATTGCTGAGAAGATCTAAGGCTTATTAAAGGTGGTCATTGAACAATGCTGCTGTTACTGTGCACAATGTTCTCTTGGTTCTGCTCGCTTCACTCAGCATCAGTTCATGTAAGTCTTTCCAGGTTGTCTGCTTGTTATTTCTTACAGCACAATAACGTTCATAAACCGTAACTTGTTCAGCCATTCCCTACTTGATGGGCATTCCCCCAATTTCTAATTCTTTGTCACCACAAATATTTTTGTACAAATAGGTCCTTTCCCCCCCTCTTACGATTTCTTTAGAATACAGACCTAGTAGTGGTATTGCTGGGTCAAAGGATAGGCACAGTTTGATTGCCCTTTGGACATCGTTCCAAATTACTCTCCAGAACAGTGGATCAGTTCACACCTTCACAAACAATGCATTAGTATCCCAATTTTCCCACTTCTCCTCCAACAGTTAACATTTTCCTTTTCTGTCATATTATCCAGTTTGATAGGTATAAGGTAGTACTTCATAGTTGTTTTAATTTGCATTTCTCTAATCAATAGTGATTCAGAATATTTTTTCACATGACTATAGATAGCTTTGATTTCTTTATGTAAAAATTGTCTGTTCATATCCTTTGACCATTTGTCAATTGGGGAATGACTTGTATTTTTATAAGTTTGATTCAGTTTTCTATATATTTGAGAGATGAGACTTTTATCAGAAACACTGGCTGTAAAAATTATTTCTCATCTTTCTGCTTACCTTCTAATCTCAGCTGCATTTTTTTGGGTGCAAAATCTTTTAAATTAATGTAATCAAAATTATGCATTTTACATTTCATAATGTTCTCTATCTCATTTGGTCATAAATTCTTCCCCTCTTCATATATCTAATAGGTAAACTCTTCCTTGCTCTCCTAATTTGCTTATGGTATCACCCTTCATGTATAAATCACATACCCATTTTGACCCTATCTTGGTATACACTGAGATGTTGATCTAAGTCTAGTTTCTGCCATACTATTTTCCAGCTTTCCTAGCAGTTTTTGTCAAATAGTGAGTTATCCCAAAAGTTGTAGTCTTTGGGTTCATTGAACAGCAGATTACTATAGTCATTTACTTACAGTGTTTTGTGTTTAATCTATCTCACTGATCCATCATGCTATTTCTTAGCCAGTAACAAATAATTTTGATGATCGCCATTTTCTAATATAGTTTTAGATCTGGTATGGGTAGGCCACCTTCCTTCTCATTTTTTTCCCATTAATTCCCTTGATATTCTTGACCTTGTTATTCCAGATGGATTCTGGTATTATTTTTCCTAGCTCTGTAAAATAATTTTTGGTAGTTTTTATTGGTATGGCATTTTGGCTATTTGTTATGGCAAGTTTTATTATATTCCTCCTACTGAGATCCTTAGCATCAACAGATTATTCTACCAAACAAATTCAGAATACGCTGCATACAAGGACAATATCCTTATATGGCCATGTCTCAAAAAACCAGGCTAATTGTAAGAGAGTTCACCTTACTTACGCTGACTACTGTCATTTCATAAATTAAGAGATTTGTCCTAGGCATTTCCAATACATGTTGAAACTAAAATAGCCCTGCTTAAAATCTTGGCCTGTGAGTAGGTGAGATATATCAATATTATACACATGAATCCTTTTGATTCCATAAGTTTTATGGGCCAAGTCATTAACACTGAACATTTAGCCCATCATGATGTGCTGCTCTGAGGGAAACAGAATGAGCTGCTCTCCCAAGGACAAAGATTGTGAACTGCTGGAGAAAACAATGTCCAAGAGTAGCAGCTTGTAGAGGTTACTGTTCTTACAGCAGACAAGCAATTCTAGTTAACTTATTCTATCACTAGAGAGAACAAAAGGTACCGTAATGTATAGGTACTAGAGTCTTATCCCCTAAAATTCTGAAGAAGGAGCTATCTAGATTTAAGAAGCACTCTAGGAAACTACGGAATCTCTTTTTCCTCAGAGCAATTACCTGACTAGATGGAAGATAAGGCGTTCTAGGGTGTTGAGATGTGTTCGGGAAAGCTGATCAATCACACAATATACGCCATGGATGGTCTCTTTTCTCTCTTGCAGACCTAAAAGAAACAGTGAACCCAACAGGAATGGGTACGGCATCTGTTACTCTTTATCCTTCTCTCAGACAAATACGGCTAAGTAGTGGTTGGCCATGCCTCATATTATTGTAGACCAGTTTTGAGAGACAGCTAGAAAAGTGAGTTTTCAACTCCTTTTCACCTCTTGGAGACAAAAGAGAGGGGATTTTTAAAAGATCATAACGTGCCTCTAGGAAGTATCAGAATGCTGCTCCTCCTTATACATAATTTTAAGTATAAAACATGGACATAAGGGTGTCAGAGGACAGAGGCACAAAGAATGTGGGACATTAAGCTAAGGACAAAGTATGGAAAAAAGAGGACACTCAGATCAGGATGTACTATCTTCTGCATATGAAGTAAACAACAATCTTCAAACCATAGATAACTGAAGTAAATTTTCCTTTAAATATGTCACTTTATGACTGATCTGCAGAAAGGTCACTGATGGACTTTCTATGTTACCAAAAAATAAAAGAAGCAAATATGTTAGAAATGAAAATATGCTGCAAATGTGAGAATTACAAACGATAATAAAATTTACTGAAATAGGGATGATATTATAATGATTAAAGTCTAGAAAAATAAGAGAGTTGGAGAGAATTTAGCAGTATGCCTTCAGCAATGTTCAAAGGAAAGGGAATCCTGGCCAACAGAAAAGTATCTATTGTCTGTTGGCAGATATTTCCGTTTAGAGGGAAAGCGTAACTCAGTAAGTTAATATAACCTGTTGCAGACATTCCACTTCATATATCCAACTTCCTTCTTAAAAAAATTCTAAATTCACTAAGCAACTTTCTGATTATTTAGTGTCCCAAGTATGGTGCTATGAGAAGAGAGGTTGTCCCAGTCAGTGGATACAAATATACACCAACGGTAGCAATTTTATTCATAAACAAATCAATTCTCATCTGGTTAATGAATCAATCTTCTTTTAAGTTTGTATAGTTTAAATCAGTAACCTGAAACACCAATCAGTCTTAGGATAACTGATCATTGGGAACCCAGATGTGAAATTATACCCCAGACGGGGTTGGGCTCAAACTAAAACAGCCAGCTAGCCTTAGCTATTCTATCATACTATAAACATACACAGTTCTTAACAAATGATTCATAACCTATATCAATATAAGCCATACCTTTCACCCACTGTAAAACCTTCAACATATTTCTCGAACCAAATCTTTTTACTTTTGTGAGTAACACTAAGGGACTGTTAGTTCACATAAAGTATATGAAGCACTGCTTTGAATGAAATATTTAGAATGAAAAAATTAATAAAATATGAATAGAACGTGATACCTGAAGCTACATTACAAGGATCCCTTGAACAGGACTAGACAGAACATGCTTCCAGACAAGGGCACACATCTTAAGTTCATTTTCTTTATTCTTTTACTTCAAAGTCAAGTCTAATTCCACATTTGACTAAAATGCTCAAGATTTGGGCTAAAAAATGATCCCTGGATATGGTGTATCACTATATAACTGGTCTTTTTGATAGTTTGGTCCTGTATGCTTACCCATAGCTCTCAGAAATTCCTCATAGAGTTCAAAAGTCATGAGAGGATTAGGCAATTCTCGAAGCCACTGTTTGAACACACTGGCAATGACGTGAATGTTGTAGTCATCTAGATTCACACTGTCAATATCTATCGTAAGAGAAAAGGAAAAAGCCAAGTTATCAAATCTTGGTATTTCTCATTTTACTAATAAAAAAAAACATAAGTGCAAGAGGATTTTAACTTTCCCAAGGTCCCATTAAAAGTCTATAGCAAGTGTGAAATTTGAAATTGTAGACAGAGTTTAAAATAATAATTCAAAATTATATAAAATTTAAAAATATCTGTATCCTGTACACATGACTCTAAGTCTTAAGTCTGAGATACAGGTATTACATCCATACTCTAATTTTTTAAATGAGGAAATGGGAGTTTCAGAAGAGTCAAGTGACTAGCCTAAGGTACGAATTCCATGACCATAACTTGAATTCAGGTCTTCTGACTTAAAAGTCCCCTGCTCTTTTCACTTCACCAGGCTGTTTCTCAATCTCTATTTTAGCCACTAAATTGAAGAGCCTTCCTATTTGTATGATTATATTCTCAACCTTCAAGGACTTCTATGGAGTGGTTTAAGATGATCCCAGTTTAAATCACAATGGCATTAAAAAAAATATGACCCTATTTAAATGCATTTTTCCCCCCCCTGGCTGTTTCTTTTCCTCTTTGGCTTTTCTTGGAAAAGTATCTCTTCTATCTTACCAGTGTCTAGACCTTGACGAAGTTCCTTGATTTTATTAGTTGAACCAGATTTGCGGTAAATACCCTCTGTGTACAGTCCATGCATTTCAATGTAGTTTATTAGCTTCTCTACCACTAGAGGAACGGTTCTTTCTTCATTTGTTAATCGGGACAATTCAACCCCAAATTGTCGAGATGAAAGTTCTGGATCATACTAAATGGAAGAAAGATTTAAAATTCATTTAGATTTAAGAAAAACATTTACAATTCATTGTAATTTCTCAATAGGTGGGAGCCCAACAATTTCCTGATAAGAAGCTGATTTCTTCAGGCTTCAAAGGGGAACGGATTTTCTGTTAAGTACAAACCATTGAAGGGACAGTTGATACCCACAATTCTCTTCCCTATTGGGAATTCCAATGAGCTACAACTATTACCTATATATTCTATTCCCTGCAAAGTAGCTCTAAAAGAATAGAGAGCAACACAAACCATACACATTCTATGTTTTCCTAAATAAATTTCATGCTGTTTCTCTGTCTGCCCATCCTAACTTAAATGTTACTTCACGAAGCTTTTCTGATTTCCTTAGCTGGCAGTAATCTTTTCTTTCTCTGAACGCCTTTCAAGTACTTTGTAGTTCACTTAACTACACTTCCACATTCTTCTTTATATTACTGTTATATGTATTTTGTGTTTATCTTCTTCAGACTTCGGTTCCATAAGAATAGGAATAATATTTTATTCACTTCTTATCTCCCATATCACAAATAAATACAGAACACTGTACAGTGCAGATACTCAATTATCTTGAATAAATGTTAAAATGAAAGGGCAATGGAAGGCTATATATGGGATGCCTTTAATGTGCACAGTCTCTGGCATAATACATATAGGTGCGTGTCTTCTTTGTAAATTACTTCACAAGTCATTTTGGAAAGATAATAATATCTATTGGTTTAATTAAGTCATCATTCTTCACTGGAATGTTGAATGATATTGGCTTAATTTTTCTGGCTGAAATGGAATTATTTTTAATTGCATTGTGCATATATTTGCAATGTTATGGTTTTAGTTCAGTAAGCTCATCTGAACGACATGAGATAAGAGCCGTGCAACTACAAAGACTGATTAGGATTTACCAAATGTTTAAAACAAATTTTCTTTTGGGAAAAAAATGGCTAAAGCAACTTAAATAGTAACATTATTAGAAACTGAAGATCTTTCAAAATTAACCATATTTTAAATTTCTAAATCAAGGTTCACTCTATTTGCTAAAGTGTTACTTGCCTAATCTAGAGTCTAGAAATGGGTTGTAACATATCTTTATATATAACAAACATGATTCCATAAAGATTTGTGGGAACCCAGTATTATTTTTTACTGTTAATATATGCTTCCTAAATTGGCAAATACAAGATGATAAGAATATGAGTAAAAATTGGCAACTTGGAAAATTAATCAAAGTGAGGTTTCCTTTTATCCAAAGATAAACCACATTTGTTTTAAATTTATAGCACTCGTCTATTTGTAATAATATTAGCTAAACTCGGATCAACACAATGGCCAATGACAATACCAGAGGGGTCAGGATAAAATATGCTACTCGCTCCAGAAAGATATGGGGGACTCAGAGTATAGACCGAGGAATGTATTTTTAGAACATGACTAATGTGGGGTATTTGTTTTGTTTAACTATACATGTCTGTAACTGATTTTGTTTTTTCTTGTGTTCTCAAAGGGGGGGGGAGAAGAGAAAGTGGAACAGAGAGAATTCAAAACTAAAAATAAAACTGAAATAAAAAATAGTAGCTAAATATTTGTTTCTTTTCATAAAAATTTATATCTGTCTGACCAAATGGACAAAAAGACTATATGATCAACCTCAAGGGGAGGGTGGAGTGATGCTATTAGTAGCTGTAGGAAGCCACGTTCCAGTTTTGATACCTGTTCTAGGCAATGAAGTACAGAGAGATACATTTTCTATGATGGTGAATTCTACTACCATCTGGTACATTCCTTCACTTGATCCATATTCCATTTTCCAAATATTTAGTTTTGATACTAAGCTCCTATCAGACTGGCTGAGGGCATGGAGTATATCTGTGGAAATTTTCCCTTGCACAGAACCAGGCCCTGAATGGCACCTCAGCATTTTCTTGGAGTGATCCCTCCAAGGGATGATAACCCCCACTACACAGATCTTGGGAAGGGAACAAATGGATCTTTTCTTTATTGATAAGTAAATTGTAAGACATAGCGCTCCCTACCTTTTTTGAGCATTTGGCTGTAGTTTTCAAACAGCACTTCTTGTGGCAGGCATATTTACATACTGAAAAATAATGGCAAGAAGCAGTGTTATGGAAAGCCTGCTTATCTTTACAAGGTAACAGCTTCCTTATAATTTTTTTCTGTTAAAATTAGTAATGTCTAAAATATCACACAAAACAATCTTTGTACACTTACCTGGTGTAACCTAGCACAAATTCTATAATAGGAGTTCTTAACCTGAGGCCTGCTAATTAAAAAAAATTTTTAAATAAACGATTTCAATAATTGGCTTCAACTGTATCCTAGTCTATCTTATTTTATGCACTTAAAAACATTATTCTGAGAACAGTCTATAGCATAAAAAATGGTCAAGAATTCGTTATCTAAAAAGCTCTCATAATTTTATTTGCCTGTTTTAAAAATAGCAGAACTAAAGTCTTGAACAAGTTTAAGAAAAGAGTCTATGGCAAAGCTACATATTATATTTTTAAACTTGAGATCCCTCCCTCTGGTGGAATATATGTCAGCCTTAGTGATGTGATTTGAGAATCAATGCCTATTTGCCTCAACATTTTCCTACTTCTCCTCCATGGTAACATGATATTCCCAATGCTGGAATCATTCCCATGGGGCCTCTGTTTAAAAGCTGCTATATCTTTTTGGGGGAAGGGTAAAATATGAATTCATCACCATACTAACATGGATTAGTTTATTAGATTATTTTATAAAACAAAAAGCATATTTCCTTAAATAAGGCAGGTCAATTCTGATTCAAGTGTATAAGGTCTCTGGGCAAGAAGGTGGAAGGAGGTAGGAAGAGGACAACAAACTAAAATGCTATCTAATTTTGTCAAGGAGTGAATCACATGGCTATATATCAATATTTGAACAGGAATAGAATTATAAATTAGATGATTGTGCTTTTTTTGTCTTGAACTGTTATTTCTTTAGTATGAAAAATGCCATGAATGCAGAATGGTAATGTGTCTGTAACTTACAGTGTTGTCTGGGGATCTTGAGAGGCAAAGTCACTTACCCAGAGTCACATCACCAGAATGTGTGAGAGGTAGGGCTTGAAACCAGTCATTCCTGGTTCCAAGGCTGGTCCTCTAGCTATACTGCCTCTCTTGTCAATATGCTATATACAGGGGAGTAAACCTTTTGGTAAGTGGGGACTTTTTCATGACAAGCTCCTTGCCAGGCTGTGAGTCCCTCATAGGACTTTGGATTCTTAGGTTCTGTTGGCTGATGGGATTGGGATGGTATGCCAACTCATCAATAAAAGCCCAAGGGAGTATGATGGCAGCACATCCACCTGGCACAGACTATAGGTCTAAGGCCTTCAATTGTAGGCTAGAACAGGGGCAGGTTTCAGATGTTAGGGATTAATATAGGCTCCTTGACCATTAATGGACAATGACACATACAAAAAAATACAGAGATAAGGAATCTATTTTGAGATGCTCCTCGAGGAACATTTTGTTGCCCAATTTTGTCTTTATATCCCCAATGCCTAGTATGCAGTAAGTTCTTAATATTTATTGAATGACTGAGATAGGCTAATCATCAGTCAGTAGACTCAGATTACTGTTGGGACTGAACCTGTCAAGTCTTAGGGAACCCAGGGACATCTTCATAAAACAGAAGATATATAAGACAGTTCAGAGACAGAGAAAAAACTTTTAAGCAGTTAAAAAATCCCAAGGAAATTAGTGACACTTACATTTGCAAACAGAAGCTCTGTCCATTATCCATATAAGGGAAGAACAGTACTCACAATAGGTAGGGATACTATACTGGGTGGCCTTAAAGATGTGCCCATTATGCTCTTCCACCTGTGACAAAATGCAACACTTCAGTCAAGTCCACAAGAACCTGGAAGAGGGACACCTTCATCCAAGTTCCACCTTCGTATCACCGAGACCGCCTGGTCATCTTTCAGCTGCCAGCCCTTTGCTCTATCTACTATGTTATCAGGATGCCTCTTGTATTTGGTTTGTATTAATTAAATATATACAGCTACTAATAATTAGAAAAATTAAAGTGACCATGAGGTTTTTCCTCACATACACTATATTGGCAAAGCTGACAAGAAAAGGAAAATGTCACATGATGGATAAACTGTGGAAAATAACCATATTAATGCACTTTTGGTAGAGCTGTGAACTAGTTCGATCATTCTGGAAAGCAATTTGGAATTGTACCCTCAAACTTAAATTGTGCATGCTTTTTGATCCAACAATACCATTCTATACTGATACCCCAAAGAGAAAAAAGAAAAAGGACTCATATTTACAAAAATGCTTATAATAGCTCTTTTTATGATGGCAAAGAACTGGAAACTAAGAAGATGCCCATCAAGTGGAGAATGGATAAACAAATTTTAGTACATGAATGTAATGAAACATCACTGTACCATAAGAAACAAAAAGGTTTTCAGAGAACCCTGGGAAGATTTCTGTGAAGTAGTGCAGCATGAAGTTAGAAAAGCCAGGAAAACAATTTATACAACTAACAATTCTGTACAAACAACTTTGGAAGACTTAAGAACTAAGATTATCACAGTGACCAATTCCAAAGGTTTAAAGATGAATTCAACATATCACCTCACAGAGGCGCTGGATTCAGGGTGTAGAGCAGGACATAATTTTTGGACTTGACCAATGTGGAAATATGCTTTGCTTGTATAAGGAGAAGGGAAGCACATGTGTTGTAAGAGGTTTTCTTTTTCTCCCTCCCTGCTTCCCCCAATCCTACCCATGACAGATAGGGTAGGGAACTGAGGGCTCTAAGAGGCAGAGAAAATATATTTATTAATTGAAATTAACTTTTAACTACATCAAAAAAGAACATCTCTAATAGCCAAACATACTGAGGTGGGCCTAAGAATTGAAAAAAAACAACAGTTTTTTTCTTTCTATTTTTAGGTGACATCTAAAACTAGGAGAATAAAGTTTTTCATTCTCATGGGCACCCCATATTGGAAATGTCTCCTTGTTTTGACTTCATAGGATTCTAGATACGAAGCTGGCCATTTAATCTAACCCCTTCCCTCACTTTACCAATGAGGAAAAAGAGGTTCAGAGAAGTTACATAGCCTGCCTCAAAGGCAAAGATGAGGCAGAGCTGGGATTTACACTGACTTAGGCTCTTTGATTCCACATGTAGGGTCTTTTCCCATTGCACCACAGTGACTTCCATGTTACAGTTAGTAACATAAGACTTTAATACTTCAAGGATTTGTGAGTTAATCAGTTTGATTATACCTGCCACTTATGCTGATCAAATCTTCTCCGTTCTTCTGTAGATGGTCTTCATGATTTGTTGTGGTAGAAAAAACTGATTTCCTTAGGTTGCAGAATCATACACCTAATCCAATCCTCTTATTTCCAGATGTACAGAGGCCATAAGTATAAGCCTATCCAAGCAACAGTGCTCAGGTCATACTCCTCAGTCCATACTCCTCAAAACTTTTCCTGTAAGAACTGATATAGTACTGGCACAGGCTTACCTTTCCTAGCTTTGTATTATTTGAAAATCTTATTAATAAGCAGGATATTTTGTGCCTTCATTAAAATCACTGAAAAAAATGGTAAATAGCTCGGGACTAAGTACAAGTGTCCAGGCCACTTATCAGAGACATTCTTTGCTTTTGATATGGGCCATTACTGACTACTCTTGGGTCACGACACTGTCTGTCTTCCACCCTGTTACTTCTTACTTTTTTCCTTGGCAAACCCTTCTCATGTAGGTCAATCTCAAATAATGATCTCCAGTCTTAAGCTTTCCCTGTGCTTCAGTACCTCAGTTTTATCTAATAACATTATTTCTCTTCATGCATGCTATACCACCACAAGAACACAAAACCATTCACTAATCCCCAGACCTTACATGTTCTCCCTCTATGCGCCTTTACTGAGGCCATTCCTATGCTTAAGACAGACTTCCCTTCTGGATCCAACTATTTCAAGGTCCACATCAGTCGAGCACCACCTTTAAACAGTCTTTCTTCTCAAGCTTTTCAACTAACATTTATTTCACTTCAATTTAAAACTTGACTCTCCTCTGAAGATGTAACCCTTGAAACTCATTATTTGACAAAAACTGCTAGGAAAACTGGAAAACAGGATGGCATAAACTAGGTATATACCAACATCTCATATTGTATACCAAGACAGAGTCAAAATGGGTATATGATTTATACATAAAGGGTGATATACCATAAGCAAATTAAGACAACATGGAATAGCTTATAGATAGGGAAAGAATTTAGGACCAAAGAACATATAGAGAGCATTTCAAAATCAAAAATAGATAATTTTGATTATATAAAAATAAAAAACAAAACCAATGCAATAAAAATTCTAAGGAAAGCAGAAAGATGGGAAGCAATTTTTGTAGCAAGTATCTCAGGTTTCATCTCTCAAATATATAAAGAACTGAGTCAAACCTGTAAGAATACAAGTCATTCCACAATTGATAGTCAAAGGATATGAACAGGCAGTTTTTGGACAAAGAAATCAAAGCTCTCTATAGCCACATGGAAAAAATGCTCTAAACCACTACTGATTAGAGAAACACAAATTAAAACAACTCTGAAGTACCTCCTCACACCTATTAAGAGTGGCTAAAATGACAAAAAGGGAAAATGTTGGATGTTGAAGGGACTGTGGGAAAACCGGGACACTAATGTACTGTTAGTGGAATGGTGAACTGATTCAACCATTCTGGAGAGCAATTTGGAACCATGTCCAAAGGGCTATAAAACTGTTCATATTCTTTGAATAAGCAACACCACGGCTAGGGCTATATTTCAAAGACATCCTCCCCAAAAGAAAAAAGGATATATTTACACAAAAACATTTATAGCAGCTCTTTTTGCAGTGGCTAAGAATTGGAAATCAAAGAGATACTCATCAACTGGAGAACAGCCAAATAAAAGCCATAGTATGATCATAATGGAAAATTATTGTACTGTAAGAAATGATAAGCAGGATGATTTCAGAAAAACTTGGAAAGACTACATGAAGTGATGCATAGAGAAGTGAACAGAACCAGGAGAACATTGTACACAATAGCAGCAATATTGTTTAATGAAGAACTGTGAATGACTTGGCTATTCTCAGCAATATAAAGATACAGGACAATTCCAGAGGACTAATGATGAAGCATACTGTACACCTCCAGAGAAAGAACTGATAGTGTTTTAATACAAACTGAAGCGTGCTATTTTTTACTTTCTTTTTTCCCTCTTTTTAAAAAGTCTTTTTGTACAAAATGACTAATATGGAAATGTTCTACCTAACTGTACGTGTATAACCTGTATCTTATTGCTTACTATCTCAGGAAGGGGGAGGGGGGAGATGGAGGGACAGAATTTGGAACTCAAAACTTCAAATAAAAATGTTAAAAAAAGGAAAATTAAAAGATATATTTCTTGTGACTTTCTCCACTCAAAGTCACTTCTCTAGTTATTCTCTTCCTCTCAACTCACAGAGCTATGAGTAGGGATACTCTTTACTCCTCACTGATATTTCCTAATAATCATTCCACCATCTCTTTTGAGGATTTTTCAATTTCCTTGTATGACATTCTTCTCATATTTGTTATTGTCATCTATAGAACTTCAGATATTCTCTCCAACTGTTAAAAACACTTTACTACATATCTCAGGGTCTACCTCTACACTATCTTCAATAATTTTAATACTTATTTACAAGCCCTTTTAACAACTCGATCACCTAATTCCTTAACCTCCACTGTAACAATTTTTTCTATCCATATGCCAATACAATTAGCCCTATCTCTCAAAACTGTATCATGTTCAAAATTCAGAACTTTGAAATTCTACTCTTCAAACACAAATTGCATTCAAGGAAACTTTACTTTTTGCTACACTGCAATCTTCTGTCTCCTATCCCCCCAATTCTGGCCTTCCTTGCCTCCATACCTAACTGTGGTCCCATGATCTCCCACTTTAATGTCCCACCAGCTCTAATACTTCAACAGAGCTGAGATCTGATCCATGTGCAGGGATCCAATTTATCCATGGTAAACTATCCTGTATGACACCTGTTCATGTTATCCTATGAATATATCACAAGAGGTTCCCATCATGTGCTAAGGGTTTTCTTTGCATTCTCTTCACTGGGTTTTTGTGAAACATCTTTCTTTTGGTTCTCTTCCTACTTGTATGACTCCTTTTCAATTTTCTTTTGCTGCATCATCATTCACATGCCATCCTGCAATACTGGGTGCACCACAATTTTTGGCCCTCTTCTCACTCAATACTTCCTTTGGGGATCTTATTAAGACCATAGGCTCAATGATCATCAATATTCTGAGACTTCCAGATCTATAAATCTACTCCTAGTCTCCTTCCCAAACTTCAGTCCTATACCACTAAATGTCATTTAACATTTCTAGCTAAAAGTCCCATAGGCATCTTAAGCTAAATCTGTTCAAAACAACTCAATATTTGTGTCTCAAAATACCTTATCTGAACATCTGTCAAGAAAACCACTATCCTTCTAATTACCCAGGTCCGAACCTCACTCTCGCTCATTTTCAATATATTCAGTCACTTGTGAAGTCTTGTTGATTCTATCTTTATAATATCTCATATACCTTCCCTTCTGCATTCACATGGACTCAAAATTCACCTCCCATCTAATTTGTCTTCCTTTCCCCACTCCAATCCATCCCCCACATAGTTGTCAAAATGATTTTCCTAAAGCATATAGCTGCGTCTTCTCCTCACTTCATAAATTCCAGTAATCCTCTATTACCTCCAGGATCCAACACATTTCTATCATTTAATGCTATTTTTATCAGGCTCTACCCTACTTTTCTTGGATTATTACATATCTCTTTACTCCATATCTTATACAATCCAACCAAATGATCCTTTTCTTCAAAAGTAACCATCCATGTCTCATCTCTTGGCTCTTTGCACTGGCTACCCCCTAGGTCTCTCAAACTCAAGGTGAGCACGCACGTGCACACACACACACACACACACACACACACACATGCACACACGCACGTTGTTTCTCCTTCAGAATGTGTACTCAACATGTAATCCAAGATTTGGCACATAGCAGATAACATATAAGATAAGCCTGGTTAATATATGTTTAAAAACCTGCCTCTGAGTCCTGTTTATATTCAGAAATAATTCTAAAGAATTTTTTGTCTGTTTCACGTAGGAAATTCATCAAACTCAATAATGAATAAGTTTCTTATTAATCTACTTGAAATTATTCCTAATAAAAGATGTAAAAAAATGAATTTTTCAAAATCTGTTAATGAAGATATGTTCACATAATAAACAATTTAAAATGTTGGATTTTAAAAACATGCCTGTGGGGGTGGCTAGGTAGCACAGTGGAGGGCCACAGCACTGGCCCTGGAATTGGGTGGACCTGAGTTCAAATTCAGCCTCAGACACTTAACACTTACTAGCCGTGTGACCTTAGGGCATGTCACTTAACCCCAATTGCCCTGCTTTTCCCCCTCCAAAAAGCAAAAAACAAAACAAAAAAACTCAACCAAAACAAACAAACAAAAAACATGCCTATGGAATACTTTGGATGATAATTTGAGCATATGACACAGTTCAGGAACCCTAACAGTCCTACTTAGGTTTTAGTAAAAACCTGCTTTTGTGATGAGTCAGAAACTTAGAGAAAATTCAAATTCTGTTACAAATACTTTCTACCAGTCTTTGACAACATTTCAAAGTGCTATCGATAGGTAGGCAAAATAGTAGGTTGGAATTCATACTGAATGAGATAACTGAAAGCTTTCTCATAAAATAAAAGAGACAGTCAACAAACTTGAGCTATGTCCTAGATCTCTTTAGGCCTAAGTTTCATGTTCCTGTAAATCATCTGATTTTGGGGGAAATCAGATGGTGTGCCCCTACTCCCCCTCCCTTTTTCCTGTAAGGGGCTTTTTGTGACAGCCCCCTTTTGCTACATATAGATAATCATAGCTATATGTCTTTGTATTGGGCAAGAGGGCCTTTCCAGGGTCCTGCGTAGACTGTGAGGTCGTTACCCCACCAATGGGGTAATGATCCAGCATTAGGGGATTTTTGGTGGGAGGGGGTTTTGGGGTTTTTCTGGAAATTTGGGGGTTTTCATATAATTATTTGTACAAGGGTATAAAACTGCTTGCTTGCCTCTTGTTGGGTGCCTCCCTATACTAGGCCTATCTGGGATGGTGACGCCCAATTCTCGTGAGACTTGTCTTTAGAATAAAGAGCTTCTGTTTCTACCTGGAGAAACCTCTGAATTTATCTGGGTAAGGGTCTTTGGGGTCTTTATCGCACTCAATACCTACTCAACTCTTCAACCAAGTAAGAATGAATATCCTAGTCAGGACACAGAAGTGTCTTAGAATGAAGAAAAGCTTACTGTAAATGACATAAAATTCTTCCCTCTACCCAAGAAAAATGTACCAACTCTATTAATTTTACATAAACTACTTTTCAGGGTAAATACACTAACCTTCTATTTCCATAGTTAAGAAAATATAACATTGCTTGTTTGCCAAACCATTGATAAAGATGAAGCTAATTTACTTATGCTGTTTTTGAAAATCATCAGTTCTTTAGAAGCATGAATATGCTTTGCCAATATTTGTCTTAAACAGTCTATTAACTGTTATTTAAACCTTAGAAGAGGTTTTTCATGAGTACTTACTAATCTTCTGTTTCAAAAGAATATAAATTCCTTTTATCTGAATCTGGAATGTTGTTTTAATAAACAAGTTTACAGAATTTTAGAATTCTTCTATGTAAAACGTTAGAAGTCAGTGAAATATCTGCTAACCACTGGCATACATTTCACATTGTGATAATACAACTGGAATATTCTTATTTGTCGAATTTCTGGTCAAGTGCCTCAGGATATAAAAAAAAAACAACATACAAAATCCCATCTGAACCTGTGATTTTATTGGAGGTAGGGAACTCTTTGTAAGGAAACACTCTATAAAGAACATTAGGAACGTTTTTAGGAACAATATTAGCTTAACTGACTTACCAATTTGTGTCAAAGGTGAGACTTAAACTCCAAAGTTAGCTCTCTATCCTCTATTCTATGCAGCCTTGCACAGGAAAGCCAAAGCCATCACAATACGAAAACATTCACTTACAATTTACCTACTTAGAAAATGAATCCCTTCCAGTTCATTGCACCAACTTGGTCAATATTGCTTATTGAGGGGAGCCAAGTTGGGGGAGTAAGCAGTCACTCGTACTCTCCTTTACTTACCTTGAAAAACCCAGAAAATATTGCCCCAGGAAAAATTCTGTAACAGTGGAGCCAGCAGAAATACAGGGTGCAGCACTTCTTTAGCTTGGGAGGCTGGGGGGATTAGTAGGAAAGGCTGCTCTTGCTGTGGCTGAAGGGAACCAGTACAAGACTGGAAGTGTCCAGGCAAACCAGCAGCAAACCCCACCTCAGCAAACCAGCAGGAGATCATGAGCCCCAAGGTGGTGCAGGTGGCAAGTGCCAACAATAGGACCCCCTGCATGCCTTTCCACAGCCAGGGGAATTGGTAGACACCAGCACAGAGATGTACCTGGATGGGCTTCTACCAGTGCCTGAGCCTACCTGTGCTCTAGTACAGCCCTTGAGGAAGAGAAGCGCTCCAGTGGCCAGACCACCCCTCCCCCACAATTTACGGCTGTGAACTTCAGTGTAACCCTGGAGAAACACAGAAAGACCTCACCTATCCTTAGCACACCCCGGTCAGCTCCAGCTTTATACAGATTCCAGCTGCCAGAATCTGAGGGTCCAGCATACAGAGTCAGTAACCAGGCTCTTAGACCCCAGCACAAGAAGCATGGGACAAAGCCCCCTGTGCCCCAGAAACAGAGATCCACTTTAAAAGCCAGGGAAAAGGTGAGTACAACGAGCAAAAAGCAACTTAGAGAAGCAAAGATCATAGATACTTACTATGGGTACAGGGAAAATCAAAACAAATTCAGAAGAGGACATATATCCACATCTGAAACCTCAAAGGGGAATATGAACTAATCTTAAGCCCAAAAAGCCTCTTGAAAGAGCTCAAGAAAGATTTTAAAAGTCAGATTAGAGAGATAGAAGAAAATGAACAATTCCTTTAAAAATACAATTGACAAAATAGAAAAAAATTCACCTAAGAAAACAACTCCTTAAAAAGTAAAATTGTCCAAATGGAAAAGGAAGCACAAAAGCTAACTGAAGAAAATAATTTGTTAAAAATTAGAATTGGGCAAATAGAAGCTAATGACTTATAATGTTAATGCAACAGGAAGATATTCCCTGCTCATTAGCAGGCCTAACACAAGGAGCCTATGATGAGTCACATGTAGATGAGTGTGTGGGAGGAGCTTGTGCAAGGAGGAAAGGGGGAGGGAGCACGAGCAGAGGGAGAAGCAGCTTGAGTGGGCAGAGGGAGGAACTTAGTTTGTGGAGAGACCTAACAGAAAGAAGGATTAAAATGTTGGGCCGTGCTCCCTTGATAAGAGATAAGTACTTTGCTAAATCTTACCTCCTGGTATTCTAATGATGTCCCAAATAAATATTTGGGTTTTACCTTTGAGGAAGAAAGTTTATTATATTTTGTGAATCTATCCTGGAAATATGCACATCATATTCATAGTAGCTGCTACGGGTATTGCACTGGAGTTATATGATTCTAAGTGGCATCAAGAATCAGTCAAACAAAATCAAAAGAATGAAAAATTAGAAGAAAATGTAAAATACCTCATTGGAAAAACAATTGACCTGGAAAATAGATCCAAGAGAGATAATTTGAAAATGATTGGTCTACTGGAAAGCCACTATGAAAAAAAGAGCCTAGACAGTGTCTTCCAAGAAATCATCAAGGAAAACTGAGTTGAGATCCTAGAACCAGAGGGTAAAATAGTCATCAGAAAAATCCACCAATCACATCCTGAAAGAGATCCCAAACTGAAAAGGCCAAGGAATATTGTAGTCAAATTCCAAGATTATCAGATCAAGGAGAAAATACTACAAGCAGCCAGAAAGAAACAATTCAAATAATGTGAAATTATAGTTAGGATCCCACAGAACCTTGCAGCTTCTACATTAAAAGATCAGAGGGCTTGGAATATGATATTCCATAAGGTAAAGGAGCTGGGATTACAATCAAGGATTACAATTAAGCATAATCTTTCAGGCAAGGAGATGGACATTCAACGAAATAGTAGACTTCCATACCTTCCTGACTAACAGATAAGAGCTCAATGGGAAATCTGGTCATCAAATACAATACTTGAAAGAGGCATAAAAATGGAAACAGGAAAGAAAAACAACATGCTATTCAATAAGGGTAAACTTGTTTGCATCCGTATATGGGAAGATGATACCTGTAAATCCTGAGAATTATTATCTTTAATATGACATTTAAAGGAATATACATAGACAGAGGGTGTGGGTATAAATTAACTGATGTGATGATAAAAAATCTAATGGGTGAAAAGGGATTGTAATGATAGAAGAGGATAGGAGGAGACAGTAAATGGCAAATTACATCACATGAAGAGGCATAAAAACATAGTAGAGGGGAAAGAAGGGAGGGAGAGGAGCACTGTTTGAACTTTACTCTAAGCTGATCTGGTTCAAGGATGGAATAACAGACTCAGGTAAAAAAATTCTAACTTGTCCTACAGGCAGTAGGAAGGGAGAAGAGAAAGGGGAAAGATCAGGGAGGAGGGCTGATAGAAGGGAGGGAAGACTGAGGGAGGTGCTGGTCAAAAGCAAAACTTTTTTGAGGAAGGAAAGAGAAAAATAAAAGCATAAATGGGGGAGGTGACTAGGATAGAGAGAAAGACAAAGATAGTAATCATAACTGTGAATGTGAATGGGAGGAACTGTCCCATAAAATGGAAACAAATAGCAGAATGGATTAAAAACCTTAATCCTACAATATGTTGTTTACAAGAAACACATTTGAAACAGGAATAAACACACAGTAAAGGTAAAAGGCTGGAGTAGAATATATCATGCTTCAGTTAAAGTAAAAAAGCTGAGGCAGCAATCCTAATTTCAGACAAAGCAAAACAAAAATAGATATAATTAAAAGAGAAAAGGAAGGAAACTTATGGAAGTGAATGCTGAAAACTAAAAATAAATAATTTAATTAAAAAATTAAATATATAGAGAACTGAGTAAAATTTGTAAGAATACAGGTCATTTAATGGTCAATGGATCTGAACATACAGTTTTCAGAGGAAGAAATTAAAGCTATCTATAATCATGTGAAAAAATGTTCTAAATCACCATTGATAAAAAGAAATGCAAATCAAAACAACTCTGAGGTACCACATCACACCTATCAGACTGGCTAGCACAGTAGCTCCTAACCTGTGGGTTACGACCCCTTGGGGGGTCAAATGACCCTTTCACAAGGGTTGCCTAAGACCATGGGAAAACACGTATTTCCTATGGTCTTAGGAACTGAGACACCACTCCTCTATCCGTCTCCAGGTGGGTCCACCCACATACAAGTATTAAAAGGTTGCAGCATTAGGAAGGTTGAGAACCACTGGGCTAACATGACAAAACAGGAAAATGATAAATCTTGGAACAGATGTGGGAAATTTGGAACACCAATTCATTGTTGGTGGAGTCATGAACCAATTCAACCATTCTGGAGAACAATTTGGAACTATATCCAAAGAGCTATAAAAATGTGCATATACCCTTTGACCCAACAATGCTACTTCTAAAAAGAGATCATAAAAATGTGAAAAGGACCCACATGTGCAAGAATATTTATAGCAGCTTTTTTTGTGGTACCAAGAACTGGAAATTAAGGGGATGCCCATCAACTGGGGAATGGCTGAACACGTTGTGGTATATGAATGTAATGGAATACTACTGTGCTATAAGAAATGAGGAGTAGATGGACTTCATATTTACCTGGACAGGCTTTTATGAACTGATGTTTAGTAAAGTGAGCAGAACCAGGAGATAAGTATACACAGTAACAGCCACAGTGTGTGCTGACTGACTTTGAAAGACTTAGCCTTTCTCAGTAATCCAAGAACCAAAAATAATTCCAAAGAACTCATGATGGAAAATGCCATCCACATCCAGAGAAAGAACTATGGTGTATGAATGCAGAGGGAAGCAGACTATTTTCTTTTTTGCTTTGTTTTTTCCTTTCTCATGGTTCCTCCCATTTGTTCCAATTCTTCTATACAACATGACTAATGTGAAAATATGTTTAATAGGAATATATATGTAGAGCCTATATCAAATTGCATGCTGTCTTGGGGAAGGAAGAGGAGAAAATTAAAAACTCTGAATGCTGAAAACTAAAAATAAATACATTAACTAAAAAATTATTACTTGCTGATATGGATATATTAAAAAGAATGATATAAACATCAAAGGATTTAAAAATGTTCCTTGGGAAAACTAATTAAGTCCTCATTTTTTTACTGTTTGTTTTATACAACAACTCTATGATTAGGCTATCAAAGGGAATGGTGAAGAATGTTATCTTGTGTTATCATACAACTTGTAGGAAAATCATGCCAAAAATTCATGACTCATTCTTTGTTTATTCAAATAATCACCAGATTTGCAATTAAGAATACAAGATGAACTTATTTTTTATAATTTTTAGTTTCAGTGTTCAAGATAAAAGTCTCAATGAAACCTTTTCCCTATACTATCTGCTATGAAATATTGTTCCCTTTAACTGGCCTTTTTACTGGTACCAGTTATTTTCAGGCAAAGAAGACATCTTACAATTGAAATTTTACACTCAGAAACTACCTTCTTCAAACTTCAGCTTTTATCCATATATTATACACAGCTTTTATAAAGCTTGCCATTTCATCACTGGAAATATGTGTACAATTCTGTTCTTGTTTTTAAAAAAAGTCTGTTTAATTTTTTTACATTGATTAAAAAAAAAGTTTCCACATAAAAAAATATATGTAAACACTGGCAGAGTGCTTAAAATATTCCTACATTAAGATAGAAAGTTCAGATGTTGTTAATTATGTCTTTTTTTCTGTTTCAACTGAAAAAGTACCTAACCTCTAAAGGATTCAAGGCCAGTTATGGCCTCTGTCTTTATAGCTTTTACTGAACTACATAAGATAATACTTGTGAAAACAATAAAATAATGAACTAAAGATAATTTCTATCATGTACTTTCACATCTATGGATGGAAATGATTAATTCCACGGTACTAAAATATTCATTATATAAACATAGCTGAAATACAATGGCATATCAAATCAAAAAACTAAATTTGTCAAATATCATTTCACAACACATTAGAACACATAGATGATAACTTACAAAATCAGCTTCTTTTTTCCTTCTCTTCTTTCTTTCTGTTTTTGGCACCTAAAAAAGAAATAAACTAATGACACAACAAAAAGATAACAAGCTTTGCAAATAGTTGGATTTACATGTGGTATACACATTAAGACTCTAATCAGACTTTATAAACCATTATTATTCTTGAGTCTGGTTAAAAAATGCTTACAAAAGTCACAGATTAGACTTGGTAGTTTATGGCTTACTTTTTTTTTTCTTCTCCACTCCTAATTTATTTATTTATTTTCTTCTTTACACCACTCATTTCCATGAGACTTTGAGTTACAATTTTTCTGCCCATCTTTCCCCTACGCCCAACCCTATGGCTTACTTTTCTTCACAAAAGCTTAATTCTGTCTAGAAACATGGATAATCAATAGGATTATAGGTCTAGAGCAGGAAGGGATCTTAAGAGTCCTTCAAGTCCAATGCCCTCATTTTACGGATGATGAAACCGAGGCCTAGGGAAGTAAAGTGCTCACACAGACTATTGTCACAGAGGGAATAAATGTCAGAAGTAAAATTAGAAGCCAGATCCTTTGATTCTGGAGCCAGTCCTCTTTCCACTCTACAATATGGCATATGACAAGAAGTTTACAATTTTACAATACTTACATAGTTTTCACCTATAATGCATAATATCTCTCCTTTATAAACAAGTTATTACTCTCTAATAAGAGCACAACTGAGAAGACCAACCTCCCCAGTATCTATAACAAAACCTGAAATCTCTAAATAACATGTTTATCCAGTGAAGAATTTTCTGTACCAGTCAACAGTTATGCTCTCAAACTACGTTCAGACTGTAATCCGAATTTTAAAAAGATCTTTCAGAGAGTCATTTACTTATGACTTGTATTCCAACTACTTCCAAAAAGGACTTGACACGACTCAGTAAGTTAGTTTGATTAAAAATAAAAATGAACAAAGAACAACTAAAAGGAAAATAAAAATAACTATTATCAAATGCCAGAGCTGATTTAATTTGGACACACTGGCAGTGAATTCAGCACGACAAAAGATGCTGGGCTACACGGGCCTTACCATCTATGTATACTACAAGCTTCTTTCCCTCTGCCCATAGTCTGCAAACTCATATACAAAGAATTTTTTTTACTAGTGCTGAAATCTTAAAGATAATTTTTCTCCTAGGTCTTTATATATGAGACAATGGGTAATGGAATGGGCATTATATTCAAAGGCAGTTTTGCAAAAGGCACAGAAATATTGTTCAAATGAAATCTTACACTGATTCGCCATAACTTTTTTACTCAATGAAGGCATGACTTGAGGAAGTTGAAATAATATATTCTAGATACATTGCTTTTTAATGATACATCTGAATACAGGTCAAGAATTTAGACAAAGGCACAGAAACAAATATCAGGTGCTTTTGAATAACTCTGACAAGTAGTCAACAAGTTAATTCATGGGTAAATTCTCTGCTTTTCAAATATGTCATGTATACCTTCGTTGGAATGCAATCCAGAAGCTTGAATTCGGTCACATACTCATCCAGGAAGACTTTAAAAGTGTTAACCCAAACTTTGACTGGGGATTCACTCCAGTCTCGCTGCTCAAGTCTCATGGTCTTCTCTAGTATCTGTTCAAACAGGGCATACAGGTCTTTGTACCGAATGCTTTTCCCTTCATCCATCTAATATAGAAAGAGGAGTCAAAAAGAGGATTTTATGAAATACAATAAAAAAAATTTATTTAGAATTTTTCTGTAATTACATTAACATTTGTTTTAAAAATTTTAAGTTCCAAATCTTCCTTCCGTCCCCACCCCCCTCATTAAGAATTTGATATAAGTTACTATGTAGATATAATTTGATATAAGTTATACATGTTTAGTCATGCAAATCACATTTCCATATTATTCATGTTGTAAAAGATATGTTTCCACCTGTATTCAGACACCATCAGTTTTTTTTCTCTGGGGAGGGAGAGCATTTTTCATCAACAGAGTTGTCTTGGATCACTGTATTGCTGAGAATATCTAAGTCATTCAGAGTTCTTCATCTTAGAATATTATAGTTACTGTATGCAATGTTCTCCTAGTTTTATTCATTTCACTTTATATAAATTCATGTAAGTCCTGTTTTTTCTGAGAGCATCTTGCTCATCGGTTCTTATAATACAATAGTATTACAACACAATCATATACCAAAACGTGTTCAGACACATTCTCCAATTACTGGGCATCCTCTCAATTTGCAATTTTTGCCACCAGAAAAGAGTTGCTATAAATATTTTTGTGCATATAGGTCCTTTTCCCTTTTTGTTCTTTTATCTCTTTTGGGATACAGACCTTGGTATTGCTGGATCGAAGGGCATGCATAGTTTTATAACCCTTTCAGCGTAGTTCCAAATTGCTCTACATAATGTCTGAACTAGTTTACAACTCTACCAACACTGCATCAATGTCTCGATTTTCCCAAGTCCTTTCCAACCTTTGTCATTTTCTTTTTCGGTTCTGTTAGCTGATCTAATAGGTATGAGGTAGTACCTCAGAATTGTTTTAATTTGCATTTCTCCAATCAATAGTGATTTAGAGCATTTTTTCAAATGGCTATAGATAGTTGATTACTTCTCCTGAAAACTGATTGTTCATATCTTTTGATCATTTATCAGTTGGAGAGTAGCTCTAATTTTTATAAATTTGACTCAGAGTTCTCTATAAAGTTGAGAAATGAGGCCTTTATCAGAAAAACTTGCTTCAAGTTTTTTTTCACAGTTATGATTGCTAACTATTTCCCTTCATCCTATTTTTCCCTTTTATTCTCTTCTCTCTCTCCTTTCACCCTGTCCCTCCTCAAAAGTGTTTTGCTTCTGACTACCCTCTCCCTTAATTTTTCTCTTCTATTACCTTCCCTCCACTTTCCTGTAGGGTAAGACAGATCTCTATATCTAACTGATTGTATATGTTATTCCTTCTTTGATCCAATTCCTCATGAGAGTAAGGCTCAAGTGTTCCCTGACACCTTCCCATCTTCCCCTGTAAAAGCTTTTCCTTGCCTCTTTTATGTGAGATAATTTACCCCTCTCCCTTTCTCTTAGTTCATTCCTCTTTCTCACTCCTTAATTTTTTTTTTAGATATCATCCCTTTATATTCAACACCTACCTGTACCTTCTCTCTATATATACTCCTTCTAACTGCCCTAAGAATGAAAAAGTTTTTATGAGTTACAAATACAGGGGCAGCTAGGTGGTGCAGTGAGTTACAAATACCTTCCCATGTAGGAATATAAACAGTTTAACCTTATTAATAAATGCCTTATGATTTCTCTTTCCTGTTTACCTTTTTATGATTCTCTTGAGTTATGTATTTTAAAGTCAAATTTTCTATTCAGCTCTGGTCTTTTCATCAAGAATTCCTGAAAATCCTCTATTTCACTGAATATCCATCCCCTCCCAGGATCATACTCAGTTTTGCTTGGCAGGTGATTCTTGGTTGTAATTTTAGCTCCTTTGCCCTTCAGAATATCATATTCTAAGCCCTCTGATACTTTAATATAGAAGCTGCTAAAACTTATATTATACTGACTTTGGCTCTACAACACTTGAACTGTTTCTCTCTGGATGCTTACAATATTTTCTTCTTTGTCTGAGAGCTCTAGAATTTGGTTATAATATTTCTGGAAGTTTTCATTTTGGGATCTCTTTCAGGAGGTGATGAATGGATTATTTCCATTTTTCTTTTACCCTCTGGTTTTAGAATATCAGGACAGTTTTCCTCGATAATTTCTTGAAAGATAATGTCTATGCTCTTTATTTGATTATGGCTTTCAGGTAGTCCAATAATTTTAAAATTCCCTCTCCTGGATTTATTTTCCAGGTCAGTTGTTTTTTCAGTGAAAAATTTTACATTGTTTTCTATTTTTCCTTTTTTTTTGGTTTTCATTGTTTCTTGATTTCTCATAGTCATTAGCTTCCACTTGCTCAAATGTAATTTTTAAGGAATTATTTTCTTCAGTGAGCTTTGGTACCTTTTTTACCATTTGGCCTAGTCTGTTTTTAAAGGTGTTATTTTCTTCAGTATTTTTCAGTGTTTCCTTTACCAAGCTGTTAACTTGTTTCTCATGATTTTCTTGTATCAGTTACATTTCTCTTCCCTACTTTTCCTCTATCTCTCTTACTTGATTTTCAAAATCCTTTTTTGTGCTCTTCCATGGCCTGAGACCAATTCATATTTTTCTTGGAGGCTTTTAATATAGGACCTTTGACTCTGTCTTTTTCTGACGGTGTGTTTTGATCTTCCTTGTCACTATAGTAACTTTTTAAGATCAGAATTTTTTCTGTTGTTTGCTTATTTTCCCAGTCTATTTCTTGACTTTCAACTCTTTGTTAAAGTGGCACTCTGCTTCCAGGGCAGAGAGTGCACTGTCCCAAGCTTCAGGGGTTCTGTGCAGCTACTGTCAGAGATACTTCTAGGAACCTGTAAGTTCTCAGTTCTTTCAATGTGATGTGATCTAAGGAGAGGTGTATTTATTTACTCTACTGGCCTATGACCACATGCATTCTTTTCTGCTCTAGAACTGTGATAAGGGTCCTTGCTGTGATATGCTAGTGTTTCTCCTCATCCTGGGACTGCCGCTCAGGACTGTGACCCAGATCCAAGTATGGAGAATAGCAAAACAGTACTGCCTCCAGTGCCAGCAAAGAGACTCCTGTAATCTCCTCCTGACCAATTATTCAACCCCCTTATCATCTGTGGGCTGAGAGGTCCAGAAATAGCCACTGCTGCTGCTGATTCAGTCACTCCCAAGGATTGCTCCTACTTTGCTAGGGCCTGGTCTGTGCTTGTCCAGTCTGCACTGGGCTGCATTCTACTCTCACCCTGGTGTGACAGACCTTTCCTGCTTACCTTCTAGGTTGTCTTTGACTGTAAAATTATTTCACTCTGTCCTTTTGTGGGGTTCTGCCACTCCAGAATTTGTTTTAGGGCATTTTTTTTTTGTTTTCTATTTCTTTTTTGCTTCTGGTATATAGTATCCTCCCACCTCCCCCAATGACATATAATTTCTACACTCATTTTTTAAGTAAAATTTTGAGTTCCAAGTTTTTTCTCCCTCTGGTCCTGCCCTCCTCCACAAGATGGCAAGCAATCAGATATAGGTTATATATGTGCAATCATATAAACATATTTCCACATTAGTCATGTTGTGAAAGAAGAAACAGAACAAAAGGAAAAAGTGACAAACAGCAAAAAACAAAAAAAAGTGAAAATAGTATGCTTCACTCTGCATTCAGACTGCATAGTTCTTTCTCTAGATGTGGGTGGCATTTTCCATTATGTGTCTTTTGGAATTGTCTTGGACTGTTGTATTGCTGAGAAGAACTAAGTCAATCATAGTTGATCATTGTACAATGTTAGTGTTACTGTGTACAATGTTTTCCTGGTTCTACTCACTTCGCTCAGCATCAGTTCATGTAAAGCTTTATAGGTTTTTCTGACATCCATATTGCATTATTTAAAGGTGTTCTGACTATGCCCAAAGGGTTATAAATAATTGCATACATACCCTTTGACTCAGTAATACCACTTTTGGGGTTATATCCCAAAGAGATCATAGAAGTGGGAAAAGGTCCCATACGTACAAAAATATTTATTGCAGCTCTCTTTGTGGTGGCAAAAAACTGGAAATTTAAGGGATGCCCATCAATTGGGGAATGGCTGAACAAGTTATGGTATATGAATGTGATGGAATATTATCGTGGGAGAAGAAATGGGAAGGAGATGTACTTCATATTTACCTGGAGAGGCCTATATGAATTGATGCTAAATGAGAAGAGCAGAACCAGGAAAAATTTGTACACAGTCACAGATACATCGTATGTGTGACAACCAACTTTGAAAAATTGGACTCCTCTCAGCAATGCACAGTTAAAAGACAACCCTACAAGTCTCAGGATGGAAGTAGATTCCTACATTCACAGAAAGATCCAGAAAGACCAGAGTTAAAATGGAGACTGAAGCAATGCATGCTATCATTATTTTCTATGTTTGGTTTTTGTTTCTCTTTTCTCATTGTTCACTCCATTGACTATAACACCAATATAACCAGACTATTGTACAGTGTGAAAGAGTTTACAGATCTCATATATGATTGTATGCCACCATGGCGGGGGTGAGGGGTGGGGAGGAAGGGGAGAAAAATCTGAAACTCAAGTGATTCTGGAACTCAATCTTGTAAACTAAAAGTAAACAAACAAGTCAATTTTTAAAAAAAGGTGTTCTGAAAGGTTTTGGGGAGAGCTCATGCAACTCTGCCTTTTCTCTACCATCCTGGTTCCATTTCCCACGAAATACAAGTTATAAGAACTCTTATGTAACCTGTACTAGGTTTTTGTAATAAAAAGTTAGGGTTAATAAATTCTTTTCAAAGGACATCTTCATAGGAACTGCTCATATAATAAATTTCTATAAGCTCATACTATGCAGAGGAATGTAGAATAAATCTGGAGAGTTTACAATTAAACCATCAAACCAAGCAACCTGGAAATCTACGACAGATTAAGGATGTGAAATGTCTCCCTCAACTATACTTTGAGATTTTCCCTTTAATGAAATAGGGATTTCATATTGTGAAATACCACAGAACTTTAAAATTTTTTATATTCTTACCTCCACCTTTCTACTAAAATGAAGAAGAGATCTGGAATTACATAACATTCAAGACTCAGCAGCAAAAGAATCTACTTTTCCAGCACTTTCTCTTTGCTAACTCCAGTGAATCTGCTAGTGTGTGCGAGATGCACAAGACATACTTTGCAAGTGCCTGGAAGGTGCTTTTAAATTAAGGATTGACTTTGTTTCCAAGTTTGGGTTGGTGGCTAAAAATAAATTTGGTTGAGGAATAAGAATGAGGGAACTGATACAGCTACAGCTCCTTCCTCATGTACTTTTCTATAGAGTTTGAAGTGTGTTAGAGACCTGAGAGTCTGACACCCTTAGTCCAGGAATGGCAAGGGTTATGAAGCAGTTAGGCAGGCTTAGAAGAGTGAAAATTAGAGTTTCTCTCTCTTTATACTCAATGGCCAGCAAAGAGTTTCTTTATGAACTGCTTAACTTGATAAGATTCAAATACAAATAAGAGGGGGTGGGGGAAATAGCTAACATTTGACCTTCACTCTCATGTCAACTGGTGAAAGAAGAGAAGAATGTGCACAAACACCACACACACAGAGTTGGGCAGGAAGACAGAGAGGAAGAGGCAAAGAGAATTAGAGGGAAGGCAGATTAAGGGATAAGTTAGTTTTAAGCAAAACAAACTCTTAACTAGGGATATACAAAAATATTTATAGCTCTTTTTGAGGTGGTGAAGAATAGGAATCTGTAGGGGTGCCCATAATTTGGGGAATGGCTGAACAAGTTATGGTACAGAAATGTGACAGAATTTTATTGTACCATAATCAATCAACCAATAAACATTTATTAAGTGCGTACCGTGTGTCAGGCATTGTGCTAAATGTTGAGAATACAAAAAGAGGCAAAGAGGCAAAAGACATGATGAAGGGAATGGTTCTGGAGAAACTTGGGAAGATTTGTAGGAACGAATATATAGTGAAGTGAACAGAAATAGAAGAACAATGAACACAATGACAACAATATGGTAAGGACAAACATAAATCTATATTTACAAAGATATATTGCTATATGTTAATAACATGAATCCATATATCTAGATTTATAAATGTATTTGCTGACCCTGACTATGTGAAATAAATTTTACTGACCTTTATTGCCCTTCCTTCTCAATGAATTCTTATTTCCCTCTCCATTTTTTGATGTGTATTAGTATATAGTCTCTAATATATATATACAGTATGCACATATGTAACAACAGGTTCTGTTTTTCTTTGTATAGTATCACAACTGGAAGGGGTGAAATGGAGTGGGTGGGTCAGAGAATAGGGTGGATTTTTGCTAACTGAAAAAATAAAATATAATTAAATAAATGGGCAACACATAAGAGTGTGAGAACACAGGAAATCTACAGGACCATACTGACATTGACCAGTACATTAGTAAAAGGACTAGATTTAGAGTAAGATCAGAGTCTGAATCCTATCTCTGCCTCTTATTAGCCACTGTTGTTGTTCAGTTGTTTTTCAATTGTGTCTAACTTTCTGTGATCACAATTTGGGGTCTTCTTGGCAAAGATACTGCAGTGGTTTGTCACTTCCTTCTCTAGCTCACTTGACAGATGAGGAAACTGAGACAAACAGGATTAAGGGATTTGCCCAGGGTCACTCAGCCTGCAAAGTGTCTGAGGCCAGATTTGAATTCAGGACTTCCTCATTACAGGCCGGGCACTCTAGTCACTATGCCACCTACCTGCCCTTGTTAGCCATATGACCCTGGCAAATCGATTAACCTTCATGAGTTTTAGTTTCTTTATCCTTAAAATAAGGGAGATGGTATTTTCATTTACATACCTTAAAGTGATATATACATGAGTAATTGTTTCCTATGACCTTTTTCCTCAGAGAAAACCTAAAGTATGAATTCTAACCTCTGAACTACTACTTTATCACAGAACTAAAAGGGAAATGATACATTTATCTGGTGTTCAGGTGCATACATTTTCATATTTTGGGCAAAGCAGAACTGTTACTTAGAAGATTGTAATCTCTTGCTGGATATGGTGGTGAACTCCTTGCCTGTGGGGAGCCTGAGGCTGGCAGATGTCTGAAGCTCAGGTGTTTTGAGCTGCAGTGGTCTGTATTAATCAAGCATCTGCACTTAAGTCTGGCATCAATATGGTCTAGGAGTGAGGCGGGGGGCCACATGGGCTGCCTAAGAAGTTCCATTACAAATGGAAATGCCAATCATTTGTGGGATTAGGTCTGTGAGATGCCCTTGTACTTCCAAAATAAGTGAAATAGGGAGAGGCAATCATTACAAAAGAAAAAAGGAAAAAAGCAAACCTGAAAAAGAACATTTTTGTGAGGAACTAAAAAGTTCAAGCTAGTACTCAGAAAGTAAATATGATTTTCCCATCTTCTCCAATAAAGGAAAAGAGATTTCTAGACACTGGAGACTTCTAGGTACAATTGGACCTCTAAATCTTCAGCCCAATGTTTCAATTTGCTGAATTATTATTAAATTGCTCACTGAAAAGTCACTTACTGCCAACGCAGATGAGTAAGAGCTAAAGATGTTTTGCCGAAATTCTTTCAGTGCTTTTTTAAACATAACATCCACTAACGTATCCTTCTTGCTGTCTTCATTATCCAAGTCATTCATCTAGGAACAAAAGAAAGAATTAATACATATTTATATAATAATTGTATTGTTACTAAAACCTCCCTACATTTCAATGATAGAAATTGCATAAGTTATCTGTAACTCTTTAGAATCTCAAAGCTATCATTAGCTCCAACCCTCTAATTTATCAAAGTGACATATTTCTGTGAAGCTTACTCACTTGATGTGCCAATGCAAGAAAATTCCAGGGACTGAGAAGCTCTGGCCAACCAGGAAGATGCTTGCTTATGGATATTATGTTCCCTTCACATTTCTAACAATTTGTTCAATGTTTTTAATTAAAGTCCAACTCTAATGCCTCTGCTGCACAGAGCTGAACAGGTAAATGTGGTTTTTCAGGTTCTACATCAAAGTACAAATCCTGGTAGGGTCCCCACCAAGACAGAAATGAATGAGTTTATATATCCAGGGATTGGCTGAGGTCTGGCATAAAGGTCATGAAATCTTAGGCAACTCTTGAAGATTATGTCCTAGGTGAGAGAGGTATTCAAATCTACTTGGGTGGGGGAAATTCCACCCAGGTGAGATCTCTAACAAAGCTAACTTACCATATCATGTAGACTGGGCCCTAGGGAGTGTCTAATTTGATACAGACTTCATGTTGTTGTCAGTGAACTTTTTAGGAAACCCAAGTACCTTTTTTAGAAGAAACTCATCCATGCTTCTCAAGTCACTGGCCCTTGTTATGATTGGGACAGCATCATTTTGCCACTGGACAGACTCCAGTGCAACATTAGTTATCTTTACACTGCGTTTGCGCTTTGCCTTTGGAGAAGGGTCTTTGTTCTCTTTGAATTCCTTTTTACAGTTTCCAGACAGGTCTGGGCTCCTAGGAGGGGTTGGGTTATGGGGTCCTATTTCTGTAATCCAAAAAAAGATAGCAAATGAAATGCAAAATGTTAGTTATTTTGTACTCATTCCCTGAAATTTTCATTGTATTCATGCATTTTTAGAAATATGCTGATAATTACCATAGTATGCCAGAAATATAGGTAGGTTCCCACTTATAAAACAACTAAATTATTTCCAGCTTACTGAAAAAACTGGCAGACATTTGTTATGACAGAGGGTAGAACAGAAGGACTACCTCAGGAAGACCTGAGTTCAAATCTGGCCTCAGGCACATACTAGCTATGTGACCTTGAGGAAGTCACTTAACCTCTGCTTGCTTCAATTTCCTCATCTGTAAAAGAGGGATAAATAATAACACCTACCTTGTAGGGTTGCTATAAGGATTAAATGAGATAATAAGTATAAAACATTTGGCACAGCTCCTAGCACATGCTCACTAAGCACAATATAAAGGTTAGCTTTTGCTATCTTTGAAATACTGAGAAGAAAGGGAGAAGTGCCAGAGGATATGAAAGGGGAAAACGCTTTGATTTTTCAAAAAAAGGAAGAGGAAGCAGAATCTGCAAACTATAGGCCAATGAGTTTTGAAATAAAATTTTAGACCATATCACTAAACAGATGGATAATAAAGTTCTAGAAAACGAAGAGAAGCTCACAAAAAGTTAGTATGGAAGAATAGACAATGCCAGAATAACCTCGTTTCCTTTTTTGACAGGCTTACCAAACTGACGGATACAGTTACAGGTACAGTTTACCTAGATTATCAGAAAAATACTTAAGAAATTATCTCAGATAATTCTTATGACAGATAAGAGGTAAGAGCTACACATCAGTTCTTGGAATTGGTTGAATGGCTGGACCCAATATGCAGTCATTAAGTGTTCAAAGTTCACTTGGAAGGAGGTCATTCTAGGGTACCCAATGAAAGGATAGCTAATAAGCTGGGTGAGAGAGTCAAGATTCTAAAAGATCTTAACAAATTAAAATTTCAAGTCTAAATTGATGAAATTTAATAGGGAAATAGGGTCCTCAAACTCTAAATCCATATAGATCATTCCATTGTAACTCAATTCCAAGAAGGATGAAGATTGAAGCCATTGAAATCTGACAATTAAGAGATCACTGGTAACCTTGGAGAGAACAGTTTTAATTAAGAGAAGGATCTGGAAAATAAAATAGGAAAGATTAAAGTGGGAGATAAGAAAACTGAGGTTTGGGTGGATAGGTGGTGCAGTGAATAGGGCACCGATGCTGGAGTCAGGAGGACCTGAGTTAAAATCTGGCCTCAGACACTTACTAGCCATGTGACCTTGGGCAAGTCACTTAACTCTAACTGCCCTGCCTTCCCCTCTCCAAAACAACAACAACAAAACTCCAACAACAAAAAACTGAGGCTAAAAAGCATAAACATTTTTTAGATATTTGTCTATGAAAGGAAGAGATTTTAGGGCAACCATGTACAGTCAAACAAAGATGATTTTTTTTTAATGATGGGAGGCATATAGACATTTTTGTAGTTAATAAGAGTCAGTGGATACACAGAGACGTAATATTAGGAGAATTTAATCGTAGGGGCAAAGTTCCTGAAGGATGTTCCCGCTAAGACATGAACTCAAGAGCACAAATAGATGGTTGGGTTTTGGTAAGGAGAAGGCTTACTTCTTCAGAATATGGAGCAATGGAATAGAGAATGCAGATGACGGTAAAAAGTTGTGATTTTGGGGGAGAAGAGAGAGCTGGCAATATTTAGGAGGCAATATTCTTTGTTAAGAGTGGAGAAGAATCTGTTTTGGGGGTCTGAGGAGAGCCGAGAAGGTCTGGAGTAGCCATTACACGCAGTGTGATAGGGAGTCAATAAGGGAAGAACTGCTGATCAGGTGTTAGCAATACATTGTCTCCAAAAAAGAACCACTGAAAACATTTAAAAAATACACAGAAGTTTATAAGAAAGCACAGACAAGCAGGACAGTTTGGAAAGTAATTAATGGAATTTACTGGTACTTAAAAAAAATGCTATGAAACCCTTTGACCCAGTAATACCACTTCTAGGGTTATATCCCAAAGAGATCAGAGAAGTGGGAGGAAGACCCGTATGTACAAAAATATTTATATCGGCTCTTTTTGTGGTGGCAAAGAACTGGAAATCAAGGGGATGCCCATCAACTGGGGAATGGCTAAACAAGTTGTGGTATATGAATATAATGGAATACTATTGTTCTTGCTATAAGAAATAAGGAGCAGACGGACTTCATAATAACCCGGAGAGACTTATATAAATGGATGCTGAGTGAGGGAAGCAGAACCAGGAGAACTTTGTATACAATTACAGACACACTGTATGTGTGATAACTAATCTTGATAGACTGGGCTCCTCTCAGCAACGCAAGATCGTAAGACAACTCCAAAAGACTCCCGATGGAAAGGGATATCCACATCCAGAGAAAGAACTACAGAGTCTGAATGCAGATTGAAGCAAACTACTTCTCTCTGTCTTTTGTGTTTTGTTTTGTTTTGCTCCTTCTTTCCTGTTCACTCCTTTACAACTTGACTAAAGTTTAATATGAAGGTATTTGTAGAACCTATATATGATTGCATGCCTCCATGGGGTGTGGGGGGGGGAGAGAAGGAAGGGGAGAAAATTTGGAACTCAAGGGATTGTGGAACTGAATGCTGTAAACTAAAAGTAAATAAACATTTTTTTTTTTAAAAGGGGGAAAATGCTATGAAATAAGAGATCTGCTGTACCAATTACAATCCTTCTTGTGTTTTCCTACGTGTAAGAAAATTATCTCTTGCTTACAAGTTTAAGATTAAAAATACTTTTGAAACAGAATGAGTCATTTTACTAATGTTTCGGTAACATCTAGGTAAACAATATTTATGGTACTTTCTCGATCTACTAGCCAATTAAACTTGCCAAAAAAGGGAATGGAGCTGGTCTCTCCACGTACATGATGGAGCCGTGCTGGTTCTTTCCAATTACAACTTCTTTTTCTAGAATCATGTTCACTAATCATTCCTTTCTAGAATTTTGTCAGGAACCACAGTTAAATTCATTAGCTAAGTTTAGTTTGTGGACTGTATATTCTCTTCATGTACATTTTTTTAAGAAGTAAAGAAACTTGTGTCCTGCTCCAACGTCAGGGCTTCTCTTGGTCTCTACTGAGAGCGGCTCAGCGATCGCCTCCACTGCTTCTTTTATATCCCAGGGACACAGCTTAGCTGACTTCTCAAAAGGCAGAAAATCGAAACTATGTAAGGATGAAGTGAAGACAGAAGAGAAAAGAACAGGAGCAATGGACAAAGATGGAATGGTTTAAGGTTTTATGAGGGCAAGAAGAGTCAGTGGATCAGAAAATTACGGTAAGAGAAAGTAATTTCAGGATGCAGGATACTTTGGAGGTAGAGCAATTTTGTATGGCTAATAGGGTTGGAAACTTTACAGGTGACGGGTTTTGTTGTTGTTGTTGTTTGTGTTTGCTTTTTGGAAAGGGGAGGGCAGGGCAATTGGGGTTAAGTGACGTTCCCAAGGTCACAAGGCTAGTAAGTGTCAAGTGTCTGAGGCCAGATTTGAACTTAGGTGCTCATGACTCCAGGGCTGGTGCTCTATTCACTGTACCACCTAGCCACCCCAGGTGATGGTTTTTAATTACATAGGCTTAGTACTATGGGTTTGGTCATGAAGAGACAGAAGAATCTCATTAAATGAGGCATTTAATTCTTTAGGAGGGTATCGGGTGAAGGTCCAATCTAAATAATTCCCATTAATACCTTTTAAAGAATGGGAGGTCAGAAGGGAACTGGGGAGTGCCCTAATTCTGTTCCTTCTAGGTTAGGAAGTTTCTAATGGGGGACAGGGGGAGGAGAAAGAAGTCTTTAATGGGGAAGTCTCCATAGAGAATGAGATACTTTTGAAGAGTTTCTGGCTCAGAGGCTAGCCATGAGGAGAAAGGGCTCATCAAAATTTTAGGAAAATACATTATCCTGACCCGACTATGTGGGGGCTTTCCAAGTTCTTAGTGTCCCCATGGAGTTAACTGCTTGAAATAATGAATGGCTAGAATCTTTGGCAATCAGCTTCTTCCTCTCCAAAATCATATGGTGTTTAAGCACCACCTTGAGGTGATGGTAGGCTCTCTGTTTTTGTGCTCCTTTCTAGCACAGACCTTGGCTGTGACTAATTTTCTCGTGGAGGATTTTGCTTTTCTCTAAAGTATAACAGATAGAAATCAGTTTAGTGATGGCATAAAACATCTTTGGCCTTATGACTCCAGAAGACTGATAAAAGAAAGTGCACAGAATGACCTGAATTTTTATAAGTGACCAATGTATAAAATTTTCTACTTAATTATACTTACTGGTTACCAGGAAGGATTAAAAAATATATATTTTTTGAGGGTGATGCAAAAAGGAAAGAAAAGAATAAGAGTATCAGTGAAGATTTTTTTTTTTTAATGTACAAGAAAGAACCAAAAGAGGTTTTTGGGAAAAACGGAGATAAGCTGGACAGCTCTGGCATTAATGTGATAAATTCATTATATATCCTAAGACAAACAAAAACCAAGCTGTACCTAAAGAACATATATCATTTCAGGTATAATATGCTTTTCCTTTTCTTCTTTGTACAAGGAAAATGAAAATGATTACATGTTCTGGTGTTTGTTAAGTTCAGAATAATAAAATAAGCAAGCCAATAAAACAAAAAAACTTTCCCTTGGTCAAATTAAGAATCTAAAAGAAAAAAACATTGCCTCCAACCTGCCTCCTTATGGAAATAATACCAAGACTGAAACAAAGAAATAGATAATGTCATCACAGTGGCAAAAATGTGGGGAAAGAGTTTCCAGCTTCATTCTATCACCTCCAGTAATGTTTGGGGCCTTTTTGAGGGGTTAGTGAAACTTCAAAACAATTTACAAAGCTTCAACACTATCTGCCTCGGGCATAATAGGATACTTGTCTAGGATGATCTTTTTGAGTGCCAGTCAGACAAAGATTTTCCTATCAAAATAGCCGAACATGTGTTGTTGTTCAGCCAGTCTCACAAAAGGGCAACAACACTGATATGTGGCTCCAGGGGGAAGCAGTGAAGAGGAGTTTCTAAAGCAGAAAATTATA
>CM053598.1:55589429-55624879 GCA_028646575.1 Pseudocheirus occidentalis | reverse complement strand
CTCTCTCTCTCTCTCTCTCTCTCTCTCTCTCTCTCTCTCTCTCTCTCTCTCTCTCGTGTGTGTGTGTGTGTGTGTGTGTGTGTGTGTGTGGTGTTGTGATTTTTCTAAGTCATTTGCTTAGTTATTGTATACCAAAGAAATGCTTTGTTGTTTTACTGATAGATCTTGTTTATTCTTTTGTTAAAGAATGCAACTGATGGGGACTCCAAATATATTTGTATAACAATAACTATCCCAAACACCAAACAGAGAACCTGGGTTAGAGAAAGATCACAGAATCATGCTGTGCTTTCCTATAAGTATGATATAGCGGAAAGTAAAAAGTGAAGCCAGTTTACAGCTAGAAATCTTCATAAAGAAGGTATGTAGATTATAGAGTGGAAGATTATAATATGAAAGAGTTCCAGCTAAGAAGGATCATTCAGATTTCTTGATAGAAGCTTAATAGAAGCCCTATCAAGGATTCAGGCTTTGACTAGATGTAAGTCTCTTTCTGTCATAAACCATTTTTAGACAAGAGAGCTTCTTTCTCAAAAAAAGCAGTCCACTTTCTAAGAGGTGAATGAAGCAACTGGGCTACGGATTAGCACTCAAAGTGCTTAAGAGGGGAGCTGTTGGTAGACAGAGAACTTGGGGAAATAGAGGGAAGAAAGGGCAAACAGAATGAAAGTTAGAAGTTAGAAGGTTCAAGCAAGGCTTTGGGGCACCTAGCACTATCAGGAAAAAGGAGAAGACTAGGAGAAGAATGAGGAACTGCCTTAGGCTAGGAAATTGCTCTAAAATAATAGCTAGAATGAATAAGCTAGGATAAAGGAGACAGCAGACTGACGTGTAGAAAAACAATTAGGCAGGAATAGAAGCACAGACTTCCACTACTGAATGGGGGCAAGACTAGAACAAATGTAAATCTGGGTTAGTGGAAAGGGTTGGGACAGCAATGGTACTGATTGTTTTCTGCTCCATTTCATTAACAGGTATCACGGTGAATCAGACACTGGGTCTGGAGTCAGGATGACTCACATCTTCAAATGCTGCTTCAGACACAAGTGCGATCCTGGACAAGGAACTTATGTCTATGTTTGCATCAGTTTCCTCAACTATAAAGTGGGAATAATAATAGCACCTACCTCTCCCAGGGTTATTGTGAGAATGAAATGATAGGATAATTGTGACAGGCTTAGCACAGTGCCTGGCACACAGTAAGCACTTTATGTTACTCATTGTTATTATTATTGTGACTACTACTTCTATTACTTGTAGAAATGAAAAAAGTATCTGCTTTTCTTTCTTTTCACCTCCTTTCTTCATGAAGATAAGAATCATACCTAGTCTCCTTGAAATTGTCAGTTACACAGAATGTGTCATGCTTACCTGGAATGATTTTTATAAGTACATGCAATCTATAGTCTTTTTATTTAATAATCTTTGTCCTCTCCAATCAGAGGATTTGGTGAACTGCACTCCCTTTATGTAGGCTACAGTGATAGCAACATTCTCAGGAATCAACATATAATGAAGCCACTCTCCTCTTTCTTGTCTTACCTTCAGAATGGTGGTGGGCTGCAAACATATCAATGCTACCTGGCTCTGAATCAGCAGAAAACTCTAACAACTCTGACTGAGTAGCAAGTTTTTCTCTAGAAGCCTTCTTATCCCCATGTTTCCCTTTCGCCCAGAATTTCATTTTTGCTTTTTGAGGTCTGTAGAAAAAAAAAAGAAAAGAAAAAATGATGAAATCTACAGTGAGTCTGTCCAAAATATTTTTTTGTAATCTAATTCTTTTGTTTTAGCCCACAATCCAAAAGAACAAATATTTAATTTTCCTTTTCAATTTCAGGTCTGTATGAACTTCATCTTTTAGCAGACTGCAAAGACAGCAAAGCAAGCAAGTACCCAGAGATTTTTGGGGCCCTGTCCAGTTATGATCTACTCCAGAACTGAGTTATATATTAACTTAGTGCTCTAAAATAGCCACTGAAATTGGAATTTAGTAAGGTTAAATGTCAGGACTTGGTCTCATTTCCATAAACTTGGTCTTCAAGTGTTCAATGAGGGTCGCTTTAACATAACTCATATCTATGGGTAAATATTTTCATTTGAAACAAAAGGGTCTCTGAATGATTAAAGATTTTTATTCTTCTCCCTGCCCCTTTCAATGATACCTACAACTTTTCTGTATATTTTAGTTGTTAGCTTTCATGCAGTCGTGCTGGCTTTAGAGGCAAAGCTACTAAAGCATACGCTGCAGTCATAAGCAAAAGACATGAAAAAGCAAAGTAAGGCTCTCTTTTCTACACACCCACATCCACCCACACCCACCCACACCCACAAAATTAATTCAAACATTTAAATAATGTAATCAAGATATGTACTATCTCCTCTCCAGCTCCATTTGTAAAACCCGAAGTTTGAAAGACATAATTTTAATCCTGGAAGAGACTTAAGAGAGGATTTAATTCATCCTCTCTCATTTTACAGTTGAAGAAATTGAGACCCAGAGAAGTGACTTGTATAGTGGAAGACACAAGGGAATCGAGAATCTGAGATTTAATCCCAAATCTGAGACCTTGAGAAATCACAATGTCTTTGGCCTCCATTTCCTCATCAAATAAGGAAAATGAACAAGGTTGATCTATAAAGTCTACTCCAGCTCTAACATGAAAGTACCACATAAATATAAATGAGATTTACTAAGTGGCTTATCCAAAGTCATATAGTTGGTATTAATCAGAATTTAAGTTTTCTCATTTCTAGTTCTATATACCTTTCACCAAACCATACTTCTACCTCAACTTTCCACTAAAGGCAATTTTTTACAGTAAGTCTTAATATCAACTGAAAAAAATGTCATTCAGTGGATTGCATTTATTCTTGTCCAAGCTTTTAGTGCATCAACTACAAATATACCCAGCATACCTTCCATCAGCAACTGAAGTCTTCTGTATAGCTGTTAACTCTGTAATCTCTCCTTGAGACATGGTTTTATGGAGCTTTGTTTGGCTTTCTGCTGAAGCAAAACGCTGCAAAGTCTGTAATAATTACAGGTGTGAAAGACTTTAGTGAAATACAAGTCTTGGAACAACACAGGAATTCCAGAATTTACAGTAATGAAATGAAAATAAATATGATTAATAAAAGATAATGAAACATCAGATTTGATCAGAGGCTCAAATTATGTATCAATGATCTAATCTGTGGATGGAGTTTGCCCTCTGAAGAGCAATGCATTAGGCCTACTGGCTCATGTCTTCAGTTCAGGTAAATACAGGATCTTCATTTGCATGCTAATTCCAAAATTAGACCTGTTCTACTGAACAGGTAAAAAAAAATTTCTACAGCCTTTTAAAAAGCTAAATACAATTGACAACTGCCTCTTAATAGATCATACTTTATTTGTAGAAGCTTGGTGAAAGGTTATTTCAAGAACTTGAAGTGTGTTGTGTTATATACAATCCTATTAAATATCAAATAAAAAATTTATCCGTGACTATTAAATTAAAATGATTGCTCTGTTTAGTGGCTTATTTTAAAAAAGAAATATAAACAGATAATCTCATTGAATTAGCAATTTGAGTACAGGAATATCACTTGGGAATGTCTTTTCCCATCCATTCAAACTGTGCCTTAATACTTTCTCTACTTTTATTTATAAAAATAAATTTATAATAGCATCACAGAATTTTAGAAGTGGAAGGGACTATATGTAGTGATTGTCTAATTCCAACCCCTTTATTTTACAAATCAGGAAACTGAGACTCAGAGAAGTGCCTAACAGAGCAGGGGATGCAGGAGTTCTGGTCTCAACTCTGTTACTAATTAGCTACATTACCATCAATAAACAATCAAGTCTCTTGGCTTCGTTTCCTTACCTGTAAAATGAGAAACTTGAACTAGATGGCTTTTAACCGTCAAGTACCATGTAAAGGTGCTTTATAGGTGTGCTATGGAAATACAGGTCATTCTTACATGGCCACTTGCTATACAAGTCACTTAGGTTACCCATTTATTTTCCCATAGTTTAAAACAGATTTTATTTTTGCCTTTCATTCTGCTAAAAAGCAAATATTTATTTATCAACAGAAACAGAAAGAAAACATCACCTTATTTAGAGTATTAAAAAAAAAAGGGCTTTCACCATATAGGTTACTTGTTCTTGAGAGTAAGACAAAATAAACTGCAGAAAGTTGGTAAAATGTTGAGTGTGGACTGGAAGAGTAGGGACTGCTGGGGCTACGTCATGAAGATACAGCAATGGGAGATGGATGGAGGAAAATAGAAGTGGTAGAGTAAGGATATGCTAAAAGAAAATCGAATGTTTATATACAAAGCAGTACATAAACCTACTTACCACTATGACAACTTTCCCATTACCCAAAACAATATTTTCTCCTCACTACATCCTTCTTTTCCCTTAAGCCATTCAAGTTGCTCAATATTCAGAATAGTCTAACTTGCTTGAATACAAATTTGAGGGTGACCAAAGGCATGCAACTTTATCGTTGCCCACCCAGTAGGAAGGAGCTTTGCAAGTTAGTTTTGTTTAATTTTTCAAGAACCTTTCAACGGATGTATTTTATAAAATCTCGTCTAAAAGCTCAATGCTCATTTGTTAAATCAAACTCGGCACTGGGCATTACAGAAGAAAAAAGTCATTGTTGATTCATTAAAGTCTTACAAATTGATTCTAAGATGATGATCATTTCTAGGTTGATAAAACATAACAAGGAATTGAAGGGACTCATAATCAATGTGAATTCCAGTACCGTCATTTAATTCTGATAATGGTTATAGCGCTACATAATGTCTTATCCTCGTAATTTCACAATTGTTTTTTCCTATAAACTGTTTTCTAACATGGATTATGTGCAAAAAAGGTGTTGTGTTTTACCTTTAATTACAATGAAAATGTCCCTAAATTCAAAAAGTTCCTCTTTTAGAGCCATCTAGAAAACAAAACTCAAAACTACAAGTCCTCTTACAATGATATCTCACATCTCTCATCTGGAGTGTGGGAATATTTACTTGTGAACTGCTTAACTTAAAAAGAATAATAAATAAAATTATATAAATAATTTTATATATTGTTATATATTTTTATATAAAATTTTATATATTATTATATATAAATATGAATAAATTAAATTAAATGTACAAAAACGTCTGGTGTTCCCGTTTGTAGCATCTCTCACTTTGCAATATGGCACATGGCTACTCGATTTGTTCTAGTGATGAGTGGCTGAGTGCCAGGGCCTGCTAACACCAACTAGTGAGAAGAAAGCCTCTTGATCAACAGTTTGGTGTCATTCTGAATCTCATGCCACACTAGGTAACTCAGTAGGTGCTTATGAAAGCCTTACCTGATTGATTTCCCCTCAAACACATACCTCCTATAGACTAACCATGCTGGTTTGCTCCTACTGCATAATGATTAGACACCTCAATGTGATCAATAAATCAACTACTAAACATAAATTAACTGCTTACAATGTGCCGGATACTATTAAAAAAGAGAAAGTACCTGCCCTCAAGGAAATGACAACCTAATGGGCTAGACTACATGAAGACAAACAGATACAAAGCAAGCTGTATACACGTGACAAACAGGAAATAATTAACAGAGAGAAAGATTAAGAGGGATTGGGAGAAGCTTCCTGTAAAAGATGGGATTTCAGCTGAAACTTAAAAGGAAGCCAGAGAAGTCAGTAGGCAGAACTGATGATGAAGAACATTCCAGGAATGAAGGACAGTGAGAGAAAATGCCTGGAGCTGAGGGATGGAATCTCTTGTTCTTGGAGAAAGCAGGAGCTCAGAGTCACTGAATGAAAGGTATGTGTCAGGGAATAAGGTGGAAGAAACCTGGTGGCCTAGGAGGGGGCTAGTTTATGAAGGGCTTTGCATACTAACAAAGCATTTTGTATTTAATCTTGGAGGCAACAGAAAGTCAATGGAGTTTTTTTGTTGTTGTTGTTTTTGGTAGGGGAGTGAACTTGATTGGACTTCAGATTTATGAAAATCACTTTAAGTGGCTGAGTGGAGGATGGGTTGGAGTGGGGAGACTTGAGGCAGGCAGACCCATCAGCAGGCTGTTGTAGTGAGGATGTAGTGAGCAAGATGTGTAGTGAGGATGGCCTGGAATAGAGTGGTTGTAATGTCAGAAAGGAGAAGGGAGCATTTTTGGGAGATGTTGCAGAGGTAAAATCAACACGCCTTGGTAACAGATCAGATATAGGGTGGGTATGGAGAAGAACAGTGAGAGAGTGAGGAATCCAGAATGATGTACGCGTCGGGAGCCTGAGGCAGTAATAGGAAAGGTAGAAGGGGGAGAGTAAGGTTAGGGGGGAAAATAATACATTCTGTTTTGGACATACTGAATTTAAGACGTCTACAGGACATCCGTTTGAGAGGCCTGATTGGCTGAAGAATTTAACAAGAACATTCCTCTATTACTATTTTACCTTACATTATCATTATAGAACTATAACATCAGAGAAGGGACTTCAGCAGTCACCTAGTTCAACCCATTCCTGAAAAATTTCCTCTAAAACATGCGTGACAAAATGGTCATCTAGTCTTTGTTAGAAAACGTTCAATTAGGGGGAACCTATTACCTGCCAGGGCAGTCCTTTCCACTTTTGGACAGTTTTAATTGGTGGGAAGTTTTTCCTTACATAAAGCCCAAATCTGCCTTTTGTTTCCATGCCTTAGTACTAGCCATTCCCCATTCCCAGAATGAACTCCATCCTTACTACTCCCTCAAACAATCTTTTTCTCACTTTGAGACACAACTCAAGTATCACCTTTTAAATGAAACCTTTTCTGACCTGCCTCCCCAGCCCCAATTGCTGGTGCCTTCTTAACTACTTGGTATTTATTCTGTATATATTGGTACGTGTACAAATCTCCAACACAATGTAAGCTTCTTGAGAACAGGGATAGTTTCAGTTTTTGAGATCTGTATGCCTAGCACCTGGCATACAGTACTTGCTTGGTTCTTTTTCCAGTTATATCATTTTACAGATCATCTGGCGGTTTCAAATCTAGATACATTTGATAGCATTGCTTATCTGTGGAAAGCTCTTAAAATCATCAAGTGCAGGAAAGGATTTATAAGAAAAGTTCTCTAGGGGACCTGCCTAGAGAGCCAATTCACTTGTATTAATTAAGTATGGTCCCATCTGGCAGTGGAAGAAGAATGGAATAAGTGACCTTATGGGGGTACCTTACAGTCTCATGGTTTAGCTCCTTAACTGCTTCCAGTGAAGTCTTGTAAATATGGCATTGGAAATATGGGAACCATCTGCATGTCCTTTGTCAGAACTTGAGAATCCATAGAGAACATTAAGGAGACTAGTGCTTAGAATAATAAGAAAAGCAAGTTTTTACTCTGTATAACAAGTTTAAAGTTTTAGCTACCAGTCTAGACAAAACATCTTAATGGAGTCTCACTGCAATGCCTGTAGGCTATGTTACAGTTAATTATCCGGATGTTCACCTGAAAACAACGTTTAGATAAGATAAATAAGCAATACTATTAAATGTATTCCAGATCTGAAATTGCCAAGTGATCTGCAAAAGGCTACAGCAAGAAAAAGAGCTAAGCAAGTCCGGTACATCAAGCGGCAAACATTTGTTAAGCACCTACCCGTGTGCCAAGTACGAGGGACATAAATATCAAAAATGGAAACAATCCTTGCTCAGAAGCAGCTTGCATTCCGTTGATGTGTACGTATGTTAGTACATACAGACTAATTACATACAGACTAAATAAAAATAAATAAATATCTATCGCTATGTTCACTGTACAAAGCAGACAAAGAGAGGTCTAAAAGGTCAGATAAAATTACCTTGGATAAAAGATGGCTTTCTGCTTCTTTGAGCTCCACACTTTAGTGGTAGGGAGGTAAGAAGATAAAGAAAAAAGAAGAGATAAAATTCTTTGGGTAATGGTCTGCTTTATTTCCTAAGGCCCACATGAAATCTTGGAGAATTTAATAGAGCCAACCTCTTTTATAGGAGAGGGAGGGGGTAGGTCTAGACCTGTTTCTAAGGTCCATAATATTTGAGGGTTTTGTCTCTGATTTTCAGGATCACACTTATATTCTATTTCAATCGTGAACTGGAAAGGTCAAATAAATATTAATTGCAAATCTCTGTGATCTAAGGTAAAAAAAAATCTTGAGATGAGTTTTGTCTTTGTCAATGCTTAAGAATACTGACTGATGATTAAAGAAATGTAACATAAAACAAATCTGAGGTACCATCTCATACACCCATCAGACTGGCTAAAACAATGGAAAAGGAAAATGATAAATGTTGGAGGGGAGGTGAGAAAACTTGGATGCTAAGGCACTGTTGGTGGAGTTGTGGACTGATCCAGCCTTTCTGGAGAGCAATCTGGAACTATGCCCAAAGGGTAACCAAACTGTGCATACCCTCTGATGCAGCAATACCATTACTAGGTCTGTATTCCAAAGAGATTTCTTTTTAAAAAGGCAAAAGAACCTATTTGTACAAAAGTATTTATAGCCCCTCTTTTTTTGGTGCCAAAGAACTGGAAATTAAGGGGACGTCCATCGATTGGAGAATGGCTAAACAAACTGTGGTATATGATTGTAATGGAATGTTATTGTACTGTAAGAAATAATAGGAAGCATGATTTGAGAAAAACCTGTAAAGACATACATGAACTAATGCAAAGTGAAATAAGCAGAACCAGAACACTGTAAATAGTAACAGCAATACTGTAAGATGAAGAACTGTGAATGACTTAGCTATTCTCAGCAATATAATGATTCAAGACAATCCCAAAGGAAGTATGATGAAAAAGTCTGCCTCCCTACAGAGAAAAAACTAATGCTGTCTGAATACAGACCGAAGCACACTGTTTCTCACTTGCTCCCTTCCTTTCTTTCCTTCTTGAATTTTCTTGTAGAAAATGACTAATATGGAAATGTTTTACATGACTGCATATGTGTAACCTATATCAGATTGCTTACTGTCTCAGGGAGGGGTAAGGGAAAAAAGGGAGGGATAGAAATTAGAAAACTTAAATGACAAAACTTAAAAAACAAAACAAAATCCCAAACCAATCAATTTCAAAAGTTGTTTTTGCATGTAATTGAGGAAAAACGAAATAGTATTTAAAAAAAGAATACTGACTGATGCGGAGAAATAATACAAAAATAATTTGTGGAAATATTAAAAGCTTGACACTAGCTTTAATTTCAGCTAAATGTTTAAATAATAATAGTGTCTGAAAAGAATGCTTTAATTTAGTAATTATAATTAGTAATTTCAAAATGTATAATGTGCAAACACTAATATGAGGTAGTGATATTAACTTGCTCAATTAATTATAATCACTTGTTAGCTCTTCTCTGGAGAGTATGATTTGAGATTTTTTTTCAGCCTTCAGTCTCTCTGGATCTGTGAAAGCCATAAAGGGTCCTTATGGACAACCATGGAATAGAAAACAAAAATTCATTGAGCACCAACTGTGTACAAAGCACTTGTAAAGAATATGAAAGGATACAAAAGCTTTTCTATCATAGGCACCATAAGAATAACACAAATGGGACTGTAGGTACTCAGAAGGGGAGCAGGTTGGACTCTTAGTGGGAATAATAGAAGCTTGAGGACAGAGGGCATGTGCAGGATGAGCATGGAAGGTTCCAGAAGAGGGCAGCAAAAGATAAGAATGGGGAGGAACACTCCATCTTTCTAGGCTGATTATACATAACTCTTCTTTGTGCACACTCTGCTCCAGCCAAACTAGCTTAGTTGTTCTCCCCTCATATTACTTTGTACGGTTTGTCCCAGAAATGTGGCACAGACTATTTCTAATGCCTCTGATGTTTGCCCTTCTTCAACCTGGTTTCTTGACATCTTTAACTCTTTGCAAGGCTCAGCTAAAGTGCCACCTCCATTTGAGAGGCCTTTCCAGATAGCCTTACTTGTTCATCTGTCCTCTTTTATCACTACACATAATCTCTCTGTCACTATCCCACCTCTACCCTGTGAATACTTGTAAGCCCTCAGTGGAATGTAAGCTTTTGGAGAGAAGGAACTCTCTCCCTTTGTAATTGTACACATAGTGCCTAGCACAGTTATCTGGTACACAGCAGGTGTTTAATAAATGCATGTTGGACTGATTGATGTTGAAGAATAACAATGTTAGCAATTACTCCTGCACATTCTTCCCTCAGAAAATGTATCCCCCTAAGCTCCTGACTTGTATAAACGTAGGTTTTTGACTCTGCTGAATACAGAGGACTAGTGTGAGCTGCAGTTAGCAGAATGAATTTATAAAGATGATTTTTGTTGTTATTGTTGAGTCATTTCGGTCATGTCCAACTCTTTGTGACCTATTTAAGGTTTTTTTTAAGACACTGAGTAGTTCGCTATTTCCCTTTTTAGTTAATTTTACAGATGAGCAAACTGAGGTAAACCGGGTGAAGTGACTTGCCCAGGGTCAAACAACAAGTAATTGTCTAAGGTCTGACGTGAACTCATGAAAATGAGTCTTCTTGATAGTAAGTCTAGTCTTTATCCACTGTGCCACCAGATGGCCCATAAAGGTTATATGGCTGGCTAAAGGAAAAGAACATATTCCCCAAAGAATTATGATCGACTCTTTGGGAATATTATATCAGGTAGTGAAATGTCTAATGGAAAAAGCCTATGGAGGCATTTAGTTCTATCTAGTTTATCGAATATGGATCACACATCTAAGGTAAGAGAAGACCATGCGTCTTCTGTGTGACTAATAACCTTGGCCAAAATCTTCTGAAATAATGTGAAACTGGGACCAGGTGTGTACAGACCCTGCATACTTAAGCTGCTTAAATTGAAAGTAGGGAACAAATCTTTGTACAAAGAATTCATAGGTTTCTCATCTATGGAAGCAGACGTAGGGAACACAAATGATGTTCTAGTAGTAACTACCCATTTGACCCACCCAACACAAGTTTGGAAATCAAAAGAAGTGAATTTTATCTTGCACTCATCAACTGTGAACCTGGGCAAATTATAGAATCTCTTTGGTCTCTTCATCTGTAAATGAGGTAATTGGACCAACTGATCTTTAAGGTCCCTTTTGGCCCCCAAAGTTTTTGATTCTACCCAGGGAATAAAAGGTTTTCAATGCTGTCAAATATTTCCAGGTAGTGAACAGTATTTTTTTTATGGATTCTTGTAAGTGCATATCTTGGCAGGAATTGAGACTCTACTCTAGACAATGGCTTATCATCCCCCAAAAGGGTCTCAGCCTAAGTTCTTTAACCATATATCTCATATGTACAAGATGACACAAGCATAGCCAGGTAGCAATTTATTGGAAAAAAAGATATGGTGGCTTTATTATATTGCAAGCTCAATCTGACTTAAAAGAAATAGTCATTACATGACTGATTTGAGAGAGAACTTGTAAAAAGCACATTTTCTGGTTTAAAACGTTAACTGGAATGTTGCTGAAATAAACACACATCTCAGACATCAAGAACTCCACAAGCAAGATGGTATTCCTGTTCAGACAATGCTATGTTGCTAGGAACTTCAAGACAGCTAAAAAACTGAAGTTTCTTCTTCAGTTTTCCATTCTCCTCAATTGACCTAATGGCTGAGAAATATTATGGCATATAAGATTGGGCTGGAAGGTGACTCAGGTTCTACTAAGACTATATGCCACAGGCTACCTGGGTATTTCTTATAAATACTGACATTTACCTAGAGTGCTCTAAAGTTTGCAAAGCCTTTTACACATATTTTATTAACAGGCAGCTTGGTACACTGCAAGGAGCATTGGCTCTGAAGTCAGAGGGCAGGGGTTTGAATTCTACTCCTAACAATTACAACCTGTGTGACCTAAGTCAAATCCTCCAAGTGCCCTGGGCCTTAGTTTCAACTATAAAACTAAGGGGGTTCAACCTGATGGTCTTTGAGGTCTCTTCTAGGTCTAGATAAAAATTTTATAAATCTAGAAGTTTCATCTAGGAAAACTCTGAAACCTGGTTTAGTTTAAATCTGCATCTTAAATTACAAATCTCTCACATAAACAGATATCTAGTAAAGGTAACTGAGCTGCAATTTGATTTTCATGAAGCTTATCCTGAGTACTGGAGAATAAATGTCATTTAGTATTAGTCCTTTTGGATACAAATTCAAAATCAATCTTAGAAACAAACACTCAAATTATGTGACTTGTGAAGAAACATCTGAGGAGTGGAGTGTGTTAAACCCACATCCTATATCTAGATGGAACTATAAAGAAGGAAGTTGGAAATTCAGATCTCAAGCCTCTAAAAGACTTCTGGACTGGAGCTATTAGATGTGGAAGTCATAAGAGTAAAGGTGATTACTGCAATCCTGGAGTGGAGAGAGACAGTACAAAGACAGAAAAACAGGAAACCAAGCAAGAAAGAAAAAATTGTTTTAACAATACTAGAAAGAGAAACAGAGTGCCCAGAAAGCAAAAGGCAATAAAACAAGTAAAATTCATTTTCATAAAATACTGTTTGGTAGCCTCTGCGACCCTTTTACTCCACATGTAAAATGAAGGAAGAAGACTTTCAGGTCCCTTAAAGCAATAAATCTATGATTCTATGAAGTTGTCATTCTTCCTGAGTTAGGTAAAAGCTGCCTTATTGTCATATGAAAAATGGGTGACAGCGGCACTTATATATATAGTGAGTAGATCCTTAAAAGAAAAAAAATTTTTTAAAGGTCAGCAAGATCATAGATAGTACTGAATAGATTGCTTTCAAAGGGAGCAACTGACAAATGACTAACCAATTCTTGATATTTATTAATGACACTTTAAGGTAATTAACAATTGATATATTCATGATAAACTATTTTATTCTTCCTAGTAGGACAACCACTACAAAAGAAGATTTGCTTCATATTCAGTATCTCTATCAATTAGTTTCATTGAAACTTAAGGCAAAAGACAAATTCTAGGCTTCCCAATGGCTAAGCCTTTCTTGTTGTAGGTTGTTTTGTAATTAAGTCAGATAGGTCATTAAAACAGAAATACTCTTCATAAAGTTGATCCCTGTTAATCTGGCTATTTTAAATGACAGAAGGGTTCTACATTCAGTAAACGCAATAGACATTTAGAAAGGACTAGTCTTCAATCTTGTACCTATAAATCAAGACACAAATAGAGTATTTCCACATTATATTAAGAAGTCCCACCCCTTCATATTGCCTATCCCTCCCACCACAAGATCCATTGCCACTAGCATTTGCTTAATAAGTTTTTTTCAAAAACATGACCACCAAAGATGTAACCTGCCACCTGTACCCAATAGCGGGGAAAAAAAAGAGCTAGTAAGAGAGTGGAAAGAGATGAATGTGCACTGATGAATTCTAGATCTACATGCATGCAATGATGGTCAAACTAGGTGGATAGAAGAATCATAAGAAGAGCTCCCAAGTGATGCAGAAGAATTTTTTTAAAGACAGAATCCTCTAAGCAGTGAGTCCCATTCCCTTTCAGTTTCTCAGAAAGGGTTTATAGTAGATAAAATTTGGAGTGCTGAGAGAACTAATGCTTTGTAAAATGGTAAACACTCAGGAATGCAACAGCAGTAACATATGTTGATTTCATGTTCTTTAAGGAACAAATCTACTTTTTTCAATATGACCAGATCTTATCTATCCTACTATATAGATTAATTTGAAGTTTTTTTTTGGCACAGTCAAATACTAGAGAATAAAAATCAAAATAATTAATTTATTTATAATTTTTCAAAGTGATAGAAAAGGCTTTTTCACAATAATTAGTCTTTCCTCTTGTCCATTCTCAACTTCAATTATAGGCTATATGATTAGACTGGTTATTTGTTACTTGGATATGAGTTGCTTCTAATAAGACGTGTCACCTATCATTACTGAAAAGAAGCTGACTCTAATGATAGAATGACTACCTGAAGGTTATAGGAGGTAAATAAATGTCAGAGACAGAGATTAAACCCAGGCTCTTTTAATCCAGAACTAATGTTCCTCTGACAATCCCAGACTACTTGATCTTTATCCTTAGACCCCTTGATTTCCTCATCAGTAAAATGAGGAGACTGTAGTAGATAGCTGAAATCCCAACATAAATTGCCTTCTCAGCAAAAGATTCTATAAGAATGGCCTCTTTTGGGGCAGCTAGGTGGCGCAGTGAATAGAGCACCGGACCTGGAGTCAGGAGGACCTGAGTTCAAATCTGGCCTCAGACACTTAACACACACACACACACACACACACACACACACACACACACACACACACACACACAAACCTAGCCGTGTGACCTTGGGCAAGTTACTTAACCCCAATTGCCCTCCAAAACAAAAAACAACCCAAAAAACAAAAGAATGGCCTCTTTTCATCCTTTTTATTGTTTCTAAAAAAACTTCAGTTCAAGATGGCCAACTTGAATGGTTCCTGTCTTTGTCCATTTGTTTCTTGGACCATCAGTTTGGATATTTTTTTTTTTTTTGGCTTTTTGGAGGGCAGGTTGGGGTTAAGCGACTTGCCCAAGGTCACACGGCTAGTTTTTCGTGTTAAGTGTCTGAGGCCAGATTTGAACCCAGGTACTCCTGACTCCAGGGCCGATGCTCTATTCACTGCGCCACCTAGCCGCCCCCTCATCAGTTTGGATATTTTAAAAATTGAATGTACTGCCACACGACAAAGTTAAAGTTGCTACTCTGGACAAAAGAAAAAATTCAAAACCATATCTTTGACTAGGAAGGAATACAAATTTCTAGAGCTATGTAGATAGAAACTGTAGCATTAGCTAAAAAGTCTTAAAAGTGAAATTATTCACTGAGTAAACAAATAAGAATATTCTAAAACTTTCCTCCCACAGTAAGTTAAATACTGAAGGTAGGATATAAAGAGACCAATTGCTAAAAAGGAAATTAAGTGAAATTTAAGTGTTCCATTCTTTTAATAATATATATGCGATTTACATGTCTATATCCGAGTGATACTTCACAGAATAATAAAACTTATTAAAATACTATTTGAAAGCCATATCCATGACCATATCTACAATATTGGGGGAGGGATTATAAGGAGCATAATTTTTTCGTCTTTCTTGTTAGCTAAAAATACATAGGTTCTTTTACTGAAAAATGATCCAAAAAATGAAGTCTTATGTTTAAAGCATGTTGGATTGGACACAGTAGGATGATTAATGTTATAAAGGGAATTAAATGAGCAGAAGATAAACATTAGCTATAGGCTGGGCCATAGTTCTTTATATACCCCTCCTCTCACCCCGACCTTTTAAACTGCTAACAGAAAACTTCAGTATGTTAAAGTTATGTGATTTCAAGCAACACTACAAAGAATCTTAACACTTTTCATGAGTTAATACACATTGTGAAAGTGCTCCTGTATCATTGAAAACATAAAATACTGCCTTATTTGCTATGTTCACTGAGGCTTTCCATTTACAAAATCATTAAAGAGAGGGGAAAAAAAAGCAGTGGAGGGTGTCAGTACAGCTAAAGGTTAGCAATGAACATTCCCATCACAACTGATTACTCCCTGTTTCCCTTATATTTTTTGTAAAATTACCATTTCCGAGTCACTGTGATAGGCCTGCCCCATGCTTGCTGAAGGCCCTGGCTCAGGGTGAGAAGCTTGGTGAGGGGGTAGAAGGGGCTCAATAATGTCATCGTAATCATCTTCCTCTGTATCCCCCTCCCCATCAGCAAAAGTACCTCTAGTCAAGAAATCGGAGCGCGTCCGCGCCATGCGAGCTTTCTTTTTATGGGCCGGTCTGGCAACCTGCTTGACCAAATGATAAAACAGATAACATAACAATGTTTTGTTTTGTTTTTTTAAAGGAGATTCTGCTGATGTAAGGCATCAAAGTGTAGGTCTCACATGGGCTAATGTATTCCTTAAAACATCCCTCCACCCCACCATATCCATTAGGAGCAGAAAAGGGAGTGGGATAAACAAAAAGGAATACACGCATTGCTTATTTGGAAAAAGGACAGAAACAGATATTAGGAAATCTACGCTGCTAGACTTCACAATGGAGCAATCAAGTCCTCCTTTCACATGGTTCAGGGTCAGTGCTTCACTATAGTCATTTATAAACTGTACAATTCTGCCCTACGGACATTTCTGAATGTGATCCCAACTTTCCTGGAGAACCTTGTGCTTCCCCTGCCAGTAGGATGCCTTTACTCACTAGTAAATCAATTTACCTCACAGTTCTTTTATCACAAATGTTTGTAATCAAGATGGGTAGAATAAGAGGCAGTCAGGAAGTGGAATAATTCCCAAATCAACATAAATTTGTTTCAGTTAAAAGAATAAAAAAAACCTTTTAGGCTTACCTCTCCTCTGCCTGGCCCAGTCAATTTCACAGGCTTCCTAGGTAGTTCACCTCTTGTGTGGAGTTGATTATTTCCATGGCTTAAATATTCCTTACTAAAATTTAAGACAATATAATTAGAAAAATTACAAGAAAACTCTCGCCTATAAAGACTAATATAATAGCAAAACTATCTAGATAAGTACTAGAATTTTGTTAATTTCACCCACTAAAACTTCTTGAATTTCCGTAATTCCAAAATTATTTTTCTACTTTTTTACTTGACTTCTATTGTTACCAACAATTATCTTGAAAATACTGAGCTACCAGAGCTTCAGAAAGTAATCATAATATACTTTACCATGAACTTAAATACACAGCCAGGTCCCTAAGCTCATGGCATGAGGGAAGTATTATGCTAAATGAAAAAGGAGAATACAGACACTACACAGAAAAATTAAGAAGGTAATATCTAGGCAGAGAAAATTAGGCAGCACAAGGTTATTTAATGTTGATATAGACCTTTAAAAAACTACTGAACAGAAAAAATTCTCAAATTTTCTTTGAATAGCTACACAATGTCAATTTCCCATTCCTATTTATTTTATATACACCTCTTCAAGATTATTTGATTAAAATTTGATTAAAATTAAGTACCACTTGTCTTATAGTAGATGACACCAGACCTTCTCTTAAAACCCTATTCCTGGGGCAACTAGGTGGTGCAGTAAATAGAGCACTGGTCCTGGAGCTAGGAGGATCTCAGTTCAAGTCTGACCTTAGACACTTGACACACTTACTAGCTGTGTGACCTTGAGCAAATCACTGAACCCCAACCGCTTCTCCCAAAATAAATAAATAAATAAATATAGGGGCAGCTAGGTGGAGCGCTGGAGTTGGGAGGACCTGAGTTCAAATCCGGCCTCATATACTTGAGAAACTTACTAGCTGTGTGACTTTGGGCAAGTCACTTAATTCCAACTGCCCTTCCTCCCTCCCCAAAACAACAATAATAACAAACCCTATTGCTCTTATTATCCACTGCTACATTAATTTAAGTCTTAATCATATACTGTTATTTTAATATTATTTTCTAACCATTACATATATGTTTTCTCCACCAAGTCTTCAGGCTCCTTGAGGTCAATAATCATGCCTTAACTGTTTTAAATTCCCCTCTTCCTCCCTCTTCTCCCCGGAAAGTGTTGGGCACATAGTAGGTGCCTAAAATACATTTTGAGTGGTTTTCATCACCCAGTCCAAGCAGGAAACTATAAGACGATCCTGGTGAATAACTGCACTAAAGATCTCTTACCTGTCCTTAAAGATTTGATTATTTCTCCAAACATGACTACTGAGTCTCTCCATTGTGTCTAATAATTCAGCCAATTTCATCTTGGTTGCCTTCTAAGGTCTGCATCTTTAAAAATACCCTATGACTGTTTACCAACTTAGAGAAAGTCAACTAACCATATGGTATCTTGAAAGAAACCCTTGAAGACACTTTGTTTCTAGTGGCCGGGAAGGCTGTCTACCTAGCTGGGGTCTGGTCTGCTTGGCAGGTCTTTGGTCAGAAAGGCCAACTGCTTCCTAAGCATATATCATATAATGGTAAGGTTTTTAAAACAATTTTAAAGTTTTGACTTTGATAATTCTAGACACAGCTCTGTCACTAAATAGCTATGTAGCAGCTCACTTGATGCTGGGATTCAGTTTCCTCATCTATAAAATGACTGCTAAAGTCTCTTTTAGCTGTGAGATTTTTATGATTCTGTGAAAAAATAAAATCTCCTGTGCTATTATTTCAGGAACTAGAGACTTGTAGTATAAATTATTTTCAAAATACTTTCACACAATATATTCTTTCTAAGTTAAGCAACTCTCTGAGGAAATACAATAAAAGAGACTTAGTAGATTCACATGATTTTAGCTTGGAAAAGTGATGAAAAGACCACTTAAGAATTGACTAAGGTGCTTTGAAATATTCCATACACAAACCTATTCCATCCCAAATTAATGGAATATATGGTATTGAACCAAAGAAGTTGTGGTACGGTCAAAACAGGAGTATTTGTGGTGTTTGGAGACAATAAACTAATAGGTAATGACACAAAAATCTGGTTCTCTGGACTATCAGCATCTTTATGAAGGAAACTATAATGGAAAATCCCTGAATCACAAGGATGCAACCCCCCCAAAAAAACAAACTTCAGGTTGTCATTAAGTTTTTACTATGTTTCAGTTTCAAACATCAGATCCTCACCTGTCAATTCAATTTGCAATAGTGCTGTTTTGCTTTAACCAAAAAAACTGGGTAGTTTTGGGGGTGGGGAGAGGCTAGAGAAAAAGAAGTACTGAGAATCAGTCTGAGAGAGATAATTGTGTCATCTTAGTGGTCCACAGTAGTCCCATAAAAGGATCACAGATTTTGGAGAAGAGACCAAAGAAGTTAACTGGTCCAGGCCCACTCATTGTGCAGATGAAGAACTGAGGCCCAGAGACTTAAGTGACAGTAATAACAGGAAGCAGAACTGAGATGTGAACCCAGGTTCTCTGACTCCAGACCTGGTGCTCTTTCCACTGTACTGCAGTGAAGTTTTTCTAAATTCTGCTTCCTAACAGATTATAACTGTTCCTCCAAGTATGGCTAAACTATAGCTGGGCTGCATAAGGAACTCTATCATAACTTTTTGGCATTTCACAGAAGAAAAGCTAGGAGACACAAGAATATTCTATTAACATACAGGGACCTTGTGTAGATTTAACATTTGTTAACTTCAAAAATTTCAATAAGTCTAGTTGTACCAGAGAATGAAACTGTTAATGATATTTAAAGGCAAATTGGTATTCTTTTTGTAGATGACATAGACTATTTCAATATCATTATCCACAGGGTATGATTTACCTTCTCATTTACTATACCCTTTTTTCATTTTAATGCAACCTGAATAAATTCACTGCATATATCTGGGTGCTGTATTTGTCCAAAGTTTTTATACTGATTTTAAATACCACTTGCAGATTTTAAATTTCATACTTATAACCTAAGTTATTACGACTGCAGAGAGCTTAGGGAATTTATAAAGACCACATATATGCCACAAGCCCTGGCAAACCCTATTGCCTTTTTCAAATTCCAAGATGATAGAGGTTTATGTGCTGCTAAGAGTGCTGAATACATGAACATTTATAATTTATAACTGGTCTTAGCCTAAAGTTTCTCACTAGGTAGTGATGGATAGCTACCTCAAGGCAATTTTTAAACAGAATTTGCTCTACTGGGTAAACTGCCTCATTTATGTGTGAGATACCGAGCTAGATGCTGAGAATACAAAAGCAAAAATTAAACAGTCTGTAGATACAAGGAGCTTATATTCTATAGAGGAGATACACATTTACACATAAATGTATATACCAAATAAATTTTGTGATGGGAGGAGGGAACTAGTCTCTGGGGAGCAAGGTTGATCATAAAAGGATTCCAGTAGAAGGCAGCAGAGCAACCAAGGACACCAAGGATTCTAAAAAGCACCTGTCAGGAAGGAGAGTATTCTAGATGTAGAGATAGATAGGGAGGGTCATGTGGCTAGTGTGAAGAGTTCCTAGGGAATCCTAAAGGAACCAGTGAACTCCACTGAGCAAGGGAGAGATATCATCAGATCTGTGTTTGAGCACTGGACAATCAATATTCAAGGAAAATTCTGGTATAAAATCAAATAAATATTTCACTTACTGTGAAGGACCCAAATGGTCTTTTGGTGTGAAGAAAATAGCTTTGGTCCTTCCCTCCTGGGAATGCAGCCCCTTGGAAGCTACATTCAGTTTAGTATTCCACCCATCGGTCCTGACCTGTGAAATACCGGACTGGCTTTGGCTTTCTTTACCCTCAAAAAACATAGTGACAGGTCGGTCCTTTTGAACTAGCTGATCAGAGGTAACAGTAAGGCCTTTAATAGTTACTAACAAAGGTCCAGGCACATTCTGTTCTTCCTTGTTTGCAGGGTTTATGAGGAGAGACCGCGGCCTTTCAACTGTTTGCTTTGATGGTTGGACAGGCTTTGTTAGCAAAGATTCTCCCGTTTTCCATGGTTTCTCAAAATTTTGGAAGGCTTTTCGCTCCCTTTCCAGAATGTCTTTCTGCTGACGAATTTGTTCCATCATTTCTTTTTCATTTTGCTGCTGCAATTGCTTTTGTCTTTCTTCCTTTTCCATGTTTAGCCTTTCTAGCTTCTTAAGCACAGTATTAGAAAAGTCAGTATTTTTCATGGAAGCAGCAGTCACTGGTCTACTTTCCTCACTGAAGTGGTATTTTCTGCTTTCTCTGTTTGTGTCCAAGGTAAAAGTTGTCCCTGGCTTTTCTTTACTTCCCAAAGCTATGTTTTTCAAAGTACTTGCCCCAAGCTCAGGACTTACTTTTGTAGGATCATGTGGTGGTACATAGAAAGTTGGAAGACGATTTGGGATGAAGGGTTCTCTGAACTGTGGCTTATAGGTCTGAAAATCACAACCTGTCTTGTCTTTCATGGCAACATGCTCTGAGAACTCTGAACTGGAAGGTGACATCTTTCTAACAAATATATTACTGTTCTCATCTGATACTATGGGGGTATTTTCTTGTAAATCAAAATTTGAATCATGGGGTAAAGGCTTCTGTGCCTTAGGTGAGGGAATCTCTAAGTCTCCTTCATTTGAAACCACTGACTCTGGTTTGCTTTTTGGAGTTTCCTCAAAATTCAAGAGTTCTAAGCTTCCCTGAGAACTCTCACTCTCAGGCGTTCCTTGTGATGACTGTAAGCCCTCAGAAATCAGTTCTGTGGACCACCTATGCTCCTCTGAAGGAGAAATCCCACCACGAACCTTTAGCAATTCTAAACTAAATATCGCTTGCTCCAACTCACGCATTCTACGGCTCTCTCTTTTTGCTCGTCCTGCTTTTTTTTGACTGAGATCCTCTAATGACTTGCGTCTCTGTCTTCTGATTACATCTTGCTCCATGTCTATGCTACTCTGGCTAATGGCTCTCTCTTGTTTGCATGGTAAGTCCTCAGAAATGTCCACTGAACTGGCATGGCTGATCCGATTATTTTCTATTACAAATTTGTATTCTTCCACAGCTTTCATTCTTTCTTCAAATGATCCATCCTCCCATTTGGAAGGGTCTGAACCCCAAATCTCTAGAGCATTCTCTTTAATTGCTAATCCATTTTTCAATTTAGTTTCTTTTAATCGTTGTTCTTTCAAAGCTCTGAATCTATATAAAAACAGAAACATAACATGAATTTTCAAAGCCATATTTTGGTCACAACTGGATACAGGATAAATAGTATAGGTTAAAATAGGGGATGTATCTCTTAAATTTTATCCCAGACTGATAAAATGTTAGTTGAAAGGAAGGTTAGAGATTATCTGGTCCAACAATCTTATAAAAAATAAGATTTTTTTATAACCAAAGTTTTTTAGTATTGAATTTGTTAAATGTTAACATGATCATTTTCATATAAAACAAATAACAGCAAAAGACTGTATATGAAACTCTGAATGTATTACTCATGATTTTTTTAAAATTAAAAGCACATAATAGATGTAATATGGTTTCAAAACTTTATTACTTGCTTGTATCTCTTTTAAACTTATTTATGCTTTCTTCTGTGTATTTTTTTTTAAAATTTCAATTTTTTTTTACTTCTTTTTTTTGACTTTTTCACTCCTTCATTTTGGGGAGTACATCATTATCCCAAAGCCTTTATTTTACAAAGGTTCAAACCAGGTCTGAGGGTGTGAAAATAACTAGCCTGAGGTAATGCAATTAAGTAAGAGAAAGTTTACTAAAAACCAAGTCTTCTGACACCTGGTGTACCATTTTTTTTCAATTAAACCATAATTTAAATGGGAATACACACACACACATATATACACATATATGTAAATACTTAAACATGCAAAATTACCATGTTAAAAAACAAAATAGACATGTTTGAAAGAAATCTCTAATTTTTAGTAAAAATAAACACTTCTTTTTCACACACACACACACACACACACACACTCTCTCTCTCTCTTTCTCTCTCTCTCTCTCTCTCTCTCCCCCTCTCTCTCTCAAAAAGACCTCAAGAAAGCTGAGAAATTTAGAATGGAAAAAAGCCTAGGAATTTGGTCCCTCCCTTATTACTTCAAATCAGCTCTTCCCTCAGCTGGAAAGCCTAAAATCCTCCCACTATTCCATGGACTTCCTCACCAATCCCTTCTTTCCTTGTTTTGATAAGAAACTTCCTGGAGTCATCTGTGCAGCTGTAAGGCTCATCTACCTTCACAAGTGGGAAGTAGAACCTGAGCCACAGAGTAAAGAACAAACTGTGAGGAGAAACCCTCTATCCCTCATTCCTAGACAGCTCTTCCATACTTGGGGATGCAAAGGAGAATTCATAGCCTTTTCAGTACTACATGCCTTTCTTGAAAAAAACTCAGGATAGTGACATAGGTAGCTGCAGAAAGCATGTCCCTGGGAGCCCTGGATAGCCCTTGGTTTGTTTCATCAGTGGCAGGGTAGTCTGGCATTGTTTCCTTCAGTTTTTGGGTTGTCTAGTGGGGAAAGGGTTATGTCTGGGCACACCAATGAGATGTCCTGAGGTTTTGTACAAGCCAGATTTCAGGAAAATGTACAGGTTATATTAAGACCTGCAAGGCAGAATGGACAGATGGCTAGCCTTTAAGTCAGAAGACCTGGATTCAAATACTGGCTCTGAAACATACTAGCTTTTTGACTGTGTTAAAGTTTCCTAACTTTACAGTACTCCAAGAAACTAAGACTTTAAGTTACAGAAAAATGGTTGACCTGAGTCAGTGGAGTGTGTATCTCCATACCAGTATCTTACTATATAGATTAAATCATGGGTCCATATCAAAATTACCTAAACCAATATGGCTTCTGAAAATTTTAACTAAAACCCAAGCACTCAGCTGCAATTTAGAAAACTATACAGTTTATGGTACATGTAAAGGTATTTAAAAACCCCATTTTTCTTAGTGACACTTCCATAACTAGGAAAGTACTGAAGCTATTTTATGAGATTGAGATATTCTATTGTGATTTTCTAGTTAAGCAGCTTAAACCAACCGTAGGCTTGGGAAACACTGATCTCATCCGAATGGTGCTTTCCACAACAGCATGTGTGCCCAGGCTTTTAGAAACAACAGGTCACCCATCTTTTTTCTTTCCTGGTTTACAGCTGTAAATATTACCTTTGCCTGGCTCTGAATCCTCGGCATGCTGCCTGTAACAGGATAATTTTGTTTCTCTGTTCCTTGTACAGTTTGCTTTCCCAGTAGCCTCTCCATCCTGCTTGTATGCAGGTAGCAGCAGCGTGCCTCCGTCTGCAGTACTCCCGCCAAGTTTCCTGAATGATGGAGGCTGCTGCTCGCATCTGCAGGTAGTGCCTCCTCTCCCAGTAAGCCCTCCAAGCAGTCTGGACAACAGTTGCTGCGTTATTCAGAACCAGAGCATCAGCCTGGACATCTCTGCCTTCATCATGCTTCCTACTCAAGTAATTTCGCCAGGATCGCTACAAAAGATCCAACAGTGTATGCTGTAGGATTATCTCACACCACAATTTTTTACACAAAAGAAATCAAAATGAAGTCCTGTGTCATAATGAAGTGACAAAGCACCAAGAAGTTATTTTAGCAAAAGAAGATAAAGGAATTTTGTTTTTCAGATATGCTGTACGCTATTCCCTTGTTTTACCAGTATCTTAATTCCTGACTAAGAAAATTTCAAAGAATAAAAGCTTTGAAAATCAGGATTACTAACACTGGCTTTGGATGAGCTGTCTATTTCATTCCTTCTTTGTGGAGACTTTCAGAAATATAATGTTAAAAGGTAAAAATAATGTAGCCTATCATATTATATGGGGTGTCACATGGGTTTTAATGCAGGTATTTACCAAAGCCTATTTTCCCTTTACAAAACTGAACCCTCTTTTCACATTTTGCTAGGGCACCTCCATCAGGCCTGACGTGAGCACTGATATTCTATGCCACAAGGCTGACATTACTCACCTCATATATCCCCTTTCTCCACATTTTATTTGCTGCCACAGAAAAGACTGTTAATAACTTGCTCCATTCTGTTTGCCTCAAATTTGGAGCTGAACCCTTCATCCAAGAAATTGCTGGCTAGTTCAGATGCATGTCACACTAAATGATGAAGTACTGGTAATACAGTTCTTGGAAAGAGCTGCATTTTCTTTTCTTTCTATCTAGTTTGGGATCTCTCCTTTGTATTTTCTTATCTGTGGACACGTGGTATCACCCCCAAAGAATGTGAACTCCTTGAGAAAAAAATTTTAGTTTTTTGTCTCTGCATTTCCAGCTTCTGACACAGTGCTTTAAACAGGAATTCAAAGGAACTTCATGGAGAAGAAATGAGTATATTTTAAAGTTAAGTACTACAGCAGTTAAAACACATCCCTCGTTCCATCTACCTCCTGGTAAAGGAACTGAAAGATGCTATGAACATTAGTTTGTACCTTGTCAGAAAGGGGGTAGCCAGGTCAGGGAACATATTCAAAAGAAATTAAGTGGTGTGGTGGATGAAGCCCTGGACCTAGAGTCCAGAAGATCTGAGTTCAAATCTTGCCAAAAACACTTATTAGACATGTGACCCTGGGCAAGTGCAAGTCATCTGCCCTCTAATCAGTCTCAGTTTTCCTATCTGTAAGATGAGGATAAAAACAGGACCTACTTCACAGGGTTGTCAGGAGACTCAAAAGAGAAAACTATAGAAAAAACTTTGCAAAACTTAAAGGGCTCTATAAATGCTACCTATTATTAATTATTATTATACAAAGGATCTTTGATTTAAACAAACTTAGAAGGAACCCCAGGGGTCATCTAGTCCATCCACATTGTTTCATAGATGAGGAAATAAGACCCAGACAGGTAACTTGTCCCAGACAATTTAGGTATTGATCAGGAAAGTGAGGGTTAGAACCCAAGACTTATTCTAAATTCAGTGTTTTCCATTGTAAGGAAGAATAAATTATTCCTCATTCTTAAAAATTACTGTTTAAAATTATTTCCTTAATAGGAAATCCCATAGGATTAAAAAAATTCAGCACTTTGTAGACCTATAATATATAATACATTTTCATCCAGGGGTAAGTATATACTCCTTTTATTGACACACTGTAATGCTTCTACAATTGAATGGATGGTTAAGAGAGGCCAAAAATCTGCTACTTTGAAATCTACCTAATAATGAGTGACTCTGAGCTTTGCTAGGCTGGTTCTCAGACAAAAGACATATAATTTGTCACTATGTTCAGAAAAACAGAATCTAAAATAACTTTTCAAAAATCTCTACGTTACCATGAACAAGTGATGATAAGATTTGCAAATAAGGATGCTCCAGGACCCATTTAACTTAACAGAATACCTGGTACTAGTACTAAGGTATTAATCAAGTGACTGATTGACATTTCTCTAAGTTTTCCAGAATAATAATCCCAGGGTGTAACAGGCAAGAAATAGTGCATTTTTGGGGAATAAGTAATCTGATGATGCTCCAGAACAAAGAAAAAAGAAGATCCTGTGAAGAATGGCCCAGGATAATGAGTAGGGCAACCTGTAGATTGCACTCCAACAATATCACTAACATCTAAAACAGCATATAGTAATAATTCTATGCTTTCTAATTCCAAAATATCATTTAGAAAAATTTTATATAAAAATATGCAAGTCATCACATACTAATGTCTCATGTCCCTTTGTTGCTAATGATAATTATGTAAAGCACATTGCTAGTAAAAATGGTCTTATTAGTGTCAAAGTTTTCTGTTCTTAGAAGCAAAAGATGGCAGAGTAAAAGGCAGACGCTCTCCTGAGCTCTCTACCAAACCCCTCCAAACCCCTTTAAAAAATGACTCTACACAAATTCTAGAACAGACCCTCCACAAAAAATGGAGTGAAACAAATGATCAGCCCAAGATAATTTGGAAAGTCAGCAGAAAAAGTCTGTTGCACGAGAGTAAGAGAGAAGCTCAGTTCAGCACAGGTTGTACCAGAGGAGCCTGGGACACAACAAACCCACAGCAGGCCTCGGACTAGATCACCTGCGGCAGTGGTGGTTTCCAGACCTCTCAGCTCACAGAAACCAAATACAACTTAGAAGGTCAGCAGGAAGGGTCTACTGCCCCTGGGTGAGAGTGGAGCACAGTCCAGTGCAGACTGCACCAGCACAGACCAGGAGCAAGCTTTGGGAGTGATTGAACCATCATCAGCTATAGCAGCAGCTGCTGTTTCAAGATCTCTCAGTCCACTGACAGTAAGTAGAGCTTGAGGCCAGAGTGGAGGGGGGACCCTCCTCACACTTCCAACGCAGAAAAGTGTTTGTGGCCAGTCAGAGACCAGAACACAGGCCAGGAGAGTAGTAAAGACCTGTTCTTATATCATACTCCTTGGGAAAAACTGAAAACTTAGAGGTCCCTAGAAGTATCTCTAAAAACAGCAGCATAAAACCCCTAAAGCTTGGGACAGTGAGGCCTCCACCCTGGAAGAAGAGCAAAGACTTAAAAATCAATTAATAGGCTTGGAAAATGAGCAAACAACAGAAAAAAAAACTCTGACTATTGAAAGTTACTACTGGTGACAAGGAAGATCAAAACACACACTCAGAAGAAGATAACAAAGTCAAAGTTCCTATATTCAAAGCCTGTAAGAAAAAAAATGAATTGGTATCAGGCCATGGAAGAGCTCAAAAAGGATTCTGAAAATCAAGTAAGAGAGGACGAAGAAAAATTGGGAAGAGAAATGTAACTGATACAAGAAAACCATGAGAAACAAGTCAATACTTAAACCAAAAGGAGACACAAAAAAATACTGAAGAAAAATAACTCCTTAAAAAACAGACTAGGCCAAATACTAAAAGAGGTTCAAAAAACCAATGAGGAAAACAATGTTTTAAAAAGCAGAACTGGCCAAATGGAAAAGGATCTCCAAAAGTTCACTGAAGAAAATAATTCCTTAAAAATTACAACAGAGCAAATGGAAGCTAATGACTTTATGAGAAATCAAAAAAACAATGAAACAAAACCAAAAGAATAATAAAGAAAAAAAGAGGACAATGAGAAATGGAAAAACAACTGATTTGCAAAACAGATCCAGGAGAGAACTTAAAAATTATTGGACTACCTGAAAGCTATGATCTAAAAAAGAGCCTAGACATTAACTTTCAAGAAATTATTAAAGGAAAACTGCTCTGATATTCTGGAACCGGAGGGTAAAATAGAAATGGAAATAATCCACCCCCTGATAGAGATCCCAAAATGGAAACTCTCAGAAATATTATTGTCAAATTCCAGAGCTCCTAGGTCAAGGAAAAAATACTGCAAGCAGTCAGAAAGAAATAATTTAAGTATTGTGGAGTCAGTCAGAATAATACAAGGTTTAGCAGCTTCTACATTAAAGGATCAGAGGATTTGGAATTCAATATTTTGAAGGACAAAGGAGTGAGAATTAAAAACAACAATCACCTACCCAGGGAAAATGAGTATAATCCTACAGGGGTAAAAATAAACATTCAATGAGATAGAAGATTTTCAAGCATTCTTGATGAAAAGACCAAAGGTGAATAGAAAATTTGACTTCAAAATACAAGACTCAAGAGAAGCATAAAAAGGTAAACAGGAAAGGGAAATCATAAGGGACTTATTAAGTTAAAACTGTTTACATTCATACATGGGAATATGATATTTTAACTCATAAGACCTTTCCTATTATTAGGGAAGTTAGAAGGATCATATATAGACAGAGGGCATAGGTATGAATAGAATATGAAGGGATGACAGGGGTGAGAGAGGAATGCACCGGGAGAAAGAGAAAGGGAGAAGCAGAATGTGGTAAATTATCTCACATAAAAGAGGCAAGATAAAGTTTCTGCAGTGGAGGGGAAGGAGGGAAAGTGAGGAGGAGTAAGCGAACCTTACTCTCATCAGAACTGGCTCAAAGAGGGCCTAACATACATATGCTACTGGGTATAGAAATCTATCTTACCCTATAGGAAAGCAGGAGGAGAAGAGGATAAGAGAAGGGGGAGGTGATAGAAGGGAGTACACACTGTGGGAAGGAGGAGTCAGAAGCAGCACACTTTTGAGGAGGGACAGGGTGAAAGGAGAGAGAGAACAGAATAAATGGAAGGGGGAGAACAGGACGGAGGGAAATACTGTTAGCAATAGTAACTGTGAAAAAAATTTTGAAGTTTCTCTGATAAAGGCCTCATTTCTCAAAAAGAACAGAGCCACATTTATAAAAATAAAGAGTCATTCCCCAATCGATAAATGATCAAAAGATATGATCAGTTTTCTGAAGAAGTAATCAAAGCTATCTATAGTCATGTGAAAAAATACTCTAATGCACTACATCAAAGTGGAGAAATGTAAATTAAAACTATTATGAGGTACTAGATTGGCTAATAGGACAGAAAAGGTAAATGACAAATGTTGGAAGGAATGTGGGAAAAATAAGACTTCAATGCACTGCTGGTGGAGCTGTGAACTGGTTCACCCATCCTACAGAACAATTTGGATGGCTATAAAACCATGTATATACCCTTTGACCTAGCAATACCACTCCTAGGTCTGTATCCCAAAAGAGACAAAAAACAAAATGGAAAAGGACCTATATTTATAGCAGCTCTTTACTGGGGGTAAAGAATTAGAAGTGGAGAATACCTGAACAAGTTGTGGTATGTGATTATGATGGAATACTATTGCTGTATAACAAATGATGAGTAGGATGCTCTTGGAAAAACCTGGAAAGACTTGCATGTGCTGAGGCAAAGTGAAATGTACTACTAGGCAGCAATATTGTAAGAGGATTAGCCATGAATGATTTAGCTATACTGAGCAACAAAACAATCCAAGACAACTCACAAGGAGTTATGATAAAAAATGCTATCTATCCTCAGAGAAAGAACTGATGGTATCAGTATACAGACTGAAGCATACTTTAAAAAAGTTTTCTTTATTTTTCTTAAGTTTTTTTTTCTTGTCTATGTTTTCTTTCACAACATGACTATTATGGATATAATTTGCATGACTACACATGCATAAACTATGCCTTCTCAATGGGGGTGAAGGAGGGAGGGAAGAAGGGAGAGAATGTGAAACTCAAAGTTTTAAAAATGAATGTAAAGAACTGTTTTTCCATGTAATGGGAAAAAAATACTAAATAAAAGCTTAAAAAATTATGAAACTAGCCAAATGCCCTGGAAAGATCTGTCTTTCTCACCTGCAGGATGATGACTGCCTGCCTCAGATCAAGGAAACGCTGTCTAGAAAGCACGGCTCGGAACCATCGCTGTAATAGTATAATCCGCTGGAGCACTTCCTGGTGCAGCAAGTCCTGTAAGTGCTGGCGCTCTTGTTCTTTAAGGAACACCTAATGGAAGGAAGAAAAGGATTGAGGAAAGTCACCTTTGTAGACACAGAAAAAGTGACTTTGTAAAACTTCATCTAGAGAGAGATGCAATCAGGAAGTTGATGTGAGTCAGTCTGATGGGTATAGTAAGGAGCCAACTGTTTGTAGATAATGATTTATAATGCTTATCACTGCACAAAGTTTCACGATCAACAGTAAGTTAGTGATAATACTATGTCCTTTAGGGCTCAGCTGTGTTCATGGCCTAGTGCAATAAAAAGAACATTAGTTCTGGAGTCTGAGAATATGGATTCAAATTCTGCCTCTGTTGTTCATTACCTGCATGACTTTGGGCAAATTCCTTAACCTTCCTGGGTCTTACCTTATCTATAAAATTAAAAGGCTGCAGCAAGCAGATAGCTTCTGAGATCCCTTCCAAATCTAGAATCCCAAGTTACTATTCATGCTTCTTACTATTTTATAACCTCAATTAACACAGGGACTACACCTCAGTCATCATTCATTGCTTATGAATGCCTTACTGTTTCATATGTGCATAGAAACGCAAAACCTAAACATTTAAATATATCTCAGAGGACATGAGTCTAACCTGCACATAAAGCATAAATCCTCTCTATAACATCTACTCCATCACTAGAGTCTTGAATCTATCCTTGTATCACACAATTTTGATTTCTCTTCAGTATACAAATTACCTATCCTGGATCTACTTTAACCTGTCAAAATTCATCCTGAAAATTTTCACTCTGCACTAGACACAGAACTCCTCAATATTCATCCTGTAACATTAGATGCTGTTCACCACTTTATTCTCTCTAGGTTTTCATGGCATTGCTTTCTCTTGGTTCTCCTACTTGTCTAATTTATACTTTCTAAGTATATTTTGGGCTTTACTGTCATCCTTGACTCCTCACAGATTCCACATATCCAATCTGTTGCCAAATTCTGTCATTTATAGCTTTAAAATGTTTCTTGGACACACCTTTCTCTTTCTATTCACACAGGTATCACCTTAGTTCAAGAACTTAACTTTCACCTGGGTTATTGTGATAGCCTCCCAACTGGTCTCCTTGCCTCAAGCTGTCCTCTACACAGCAACTAAAAAGTGATTTTCCTAAAGCACGTGTCTGTGTCACCCGCCCACCTGCCCCCCTAACTCACTAAATTTTAGTGGCTTTCTTGTATCTCTAGGATAAAATGGGAACTCTTCTGTTTGGCAACTGAACCTCTTTATAACCTCGACCTTCCTGCCTCCTCAGTCTTTTTATACCTTACTGCCCTCCGTGGTCCTGCCATACTAGACTGTATGCTGCTGCTTGCACATGATGGTCCCTTTCTTGTGCCTGTGTCAGCACTGACTTTCCTCTATGCCTGGAAACGTCTCCCTCCTCAATCCCTACCTGATGGAGGAGGTCTTCCCCAGGACTCTCAGCAAGAAAGGCCTTCTCCTCTTAAGTTACCTACTTTACTCTGTATGTATGTCTTTATGGACAAAGTACCCTAATTAAGACTGTAAGCTCCTGGAGGGCAGGGTCTAGGACTTCATTACAGCAAGGAAATCATTCAATGTTTCTCCCTAATCAATTTAGTATCCCTCTTTCTGGGGGTTATTTATAACCATTTTTCCCTCAAGCCTCCCACAGCACTCTTCCTTTCCAAAGGTTGTCCTCCTCCTCTTTCTCCCCAAAGTCAACCCTTCAGCATGCACTCTTGATCCTACTTAGGCATCTAGGTAGGTGGAGAAACCTGGACTCAGAATCAGGAAGGTCTAAATTCAAATCTGGCCTAAGGAACTTATTAACTGTATGATTCCGTGAAAATCATTTACCTCTGTCTGCCTCAGTTTCTTCAACTGTAAAAATGGGTGGTTGTGATAATGCACTGAGATAATATTTGTAAAGCATTTAGTGAAGTGCCTGGCCCGTAGTAGCCCTATAGTAAGTGCTTGTTTCCTTCCTTCTTTTCATCTACTCTTTTCTAGCAAGTGCTTCAACCATCACTCCAATTCGCTCTTATCTTTAATTGCTCATTATCTATTAGATCATTCCTGCTGTCTCCTATAGGATCAGGCTAGATGAAAGGATTACACTAGATTATGGAAGCCTCTGAAAACCAGGCCAAGGAATTTACTTGTAATGAGTGTACATACAATAGGAAGCCATTGTGGGTTCTTGAATAGGGGAGCTCTAAGAACATGTTTTTTTTTTTTAGCTTTTTGGAGGGCAATTGGGGTTAAGTGACTTGCCCGAAGTCACATGGCTACTTTTTGTGTCAAGTGCCTGAGAACGGATTTGAACTCAGGTCCTCCTGATTCCAGGGCCAGTGCTCTATTCACTGCACCACCTAGCTGCCCTAAGAACATGGTTTGAAGAATATTATCCTAGTAGTATTTAGAATTGGAGAGAAAGGATATTAGAGACACACAAGTCACTGAAAAAGCTGGCATAGTAGTCTGGATAGGATAAAGAGGTTCCAGATTACATTGGTGACAAAAGGAATGAAAAAAGAAGAAAATCTGAGAATTTCCAAGAAATAAATGATAATGTAGCAAGAAATTTGATGTGAAATGGAAAGAAAGGGAAAAACAAAGTATAATCCTAAGCTTCTATTTAGGGATAATGAAAGAATAGTGGTATCACAGACAGGAACATGAAGTTTGGGAACAGTGAATGGGAAGGGAATGGAGATACTATGTTGGACATGATAAGTTTGAGGTGATAACAGTAGAATATTTGGTGCATTATGAACCAGACCATTGGAAATAAAGACATGTGGGCAGCTAGGTGGTGCAGTGAATAAAGCACTGGCCCTGGAGTCAGGAGGACCTGAGTTCAAATCTGACCTCAGACACTTGACACACTTACTAGCCGTGTGACTTTGGGCAAGTCACTTAACCCCAATTGCCCTCCAAAAAGCAAAAAATTAAAAGGAAATAAAGACATGGAGCTAAGTGTTTTTTATTATTATAATTATCAACTAACAGCATTTGCCCTATCAATTTTCATATGGTATATTGCATTTGATCACAGATTGAGGAACCTCAGAGGACATTTAGTCCATCTGCCTCATTTTATCAATGGGGAAACAGGAGTAGGGAAATTAGGTCATTTGCCCATGGTCATATAGGTACTGAGCATCAGAAGGAGAATTTGAATATATATCTCCTCTGACTTTTAGAGCTCATTATGCCACATGACTTAGGTAAAGTTTTTCACACATGTAAATAAACTCAATTTTAATGTAGAGACCAAATATAAACACACTGCATTTACCATGGTTTTTCCAACTTGATAATTACTGGGACTAAGCTTTATTTTCCTGAAGAAATCTTGAATGTTATATTTTGAAGGAACAGTTTCACGCTGGAGAAGAACATGGAAATGGTCCACAAAATCCTTTAAAAATGAAAAAGAAACAATGGTAAAACTATAATAAAAGTAATAATAAATAATGATAAACTCAACAACTAACATTTCTATAGTGCTTACTAGGTGCTAGTCACTATGCTCAATATTCTACAACAATTATCACACACAATGACCCCATGTGAACTGCTGCAGTGACAAATTTCTGAGGGTGACGGTGGGAATGGAAAGAAAACTGTTCATAAAAGACTTGGTGTAATCAATGAAGTTCTTTATAATTACAATTTATCCTTTAAACAGTATAAAAAACCAATCTAGGGGCATGTACCTGGGGATAAAATAACTTAAGGGTTATTAGGAAGATGATGGAGGTAGAAACTACAGTATCTGATAATTACAGAATCATAGAAACTCAGAGTAAGAAGAGACTTTGAAAATCACCCAGCACATCCCTTCCTCTTCAAGATAAGGAAAGCAACATAGAGAGGTCAAGTGAATCATAAAAGTTACAAAGAGCTGAGATTAGCCCACAGATCTTCCAAGTCCTAGATTATTCTACTACATCATGCTGCTTTTCTAAAAACTATTTTAAAGAATACTATAACACACTGAAAAAGTAATTCTACTATAACCTATTTTCATAGAAACATAAGTGAATGTGGCAGGTGTTAGTGTGTGACCAAGAATGAGGCTTTGAGGCCTAGAGTGATTAAGAGGGTCTCAGTTACACTGAAGCCTCTATATAACTGACTGGAGAAAGCTATATGATCCCACCCAATAATGGCACCAGCAGAAGCCAGCTGTACTAAATGAGAAGCTTTGGATTTCAGTTGTGTGGCAGTCAAGGAAAAATCATATCATATGCAGAAAACCCAGAAGAATACAAAGAAAGAAATACTTTACATTTGGGTAGGTAAATATGAGTTTTAACCCTTAGAGTACCAAGAATATAGAAACTTAAAGTTCTCTGACTAAGGAGATGGAGTATTTACAAATTTTAGGAGCAATTTATAACAACTGGGAATTGGAAGGCATTACTAATAATGTAAACATAGTAAAGATACTTATATGAGCATAAATAGAGCATTCCTACCATGTAGAAGTTAATATTTTTTTATCCTGTTCCATTTTCAAATAACAGGCAGTTAAAGAAAAAAAAGAAGAAGGGAGGAATAAATATATACAAAGCCCATGCATGTAATAAACAGTGAGATACATCAGAAATATGAGGCTATATGAACATGCACAAACATGTGAAGGAAAAGGGATATACAGGCATGTGTATGAGCATGTGTGTATATATGCAAACATAATAGCATATTTTTTAAACTCAAAAGGAGTCTCTGACTTGCCTAACCTGGAAAGAATATTTGCAGCTGTATCCTGATTGCCGAATTCGGACTGTTTCCAGCATCCCCGTGTAACGCAGCTGTCTAAGTACCAATGGGTCACTGAATCTTAAAGGAAGCTAAAACACAAAGTGGGGGGGGGGGGAAAGCAAAGGCTTATATGAAATGCAAACTTTTTAACCTAGACTTTAAAAGAATTTTTTTTTTTTTTTGCTTTTTGGAGGGGGCAGGGCAGGGCAATTGGGGTTAAGTGACTTCCCCAAGGTCATACAGCTAGTAAGAGTTAAGTATCTGAGGATGGATTTGAACTCAGGTCCTCCTGACTTCAAGGCCGATGCTCCATTCACTGCACCACCTAGCTGCCCCCTTAATCCAGACTTTTTAAATGTACTCAAAAAGGTAATCTAAAAAAATTTTGGCATAATGGCTTATACAGAGTCAAGTTCAAACAGCTGTTTAATAATAAATACATTTTGTCTATGATATTATTACAAAATTAGTAAGAATTGGATCTGGGAATTTCATAGGATCTATGATTTCATTGGTATCAGGAAGTAGTAGATGAGGAAACTCCCTCAAGCAATACAGGCTGGAATTTTCTTTCAAATTTATAATTTTAAAGAGTTCCTGGGGCAGTGAGGACTTAAGTGACTGGCCCAGAATCACAACTTGAACCCAGCTCTTCTTGATTTGGAGGTCATTAGTCACTATGTCACATTACCTCAATGGAAATAGTGACTATAAAAATTCTTACAGTCTCAGAAAATACATAAATGACACAGCAGGACTTAGTAGTAGCACACACGGCATTTCAGTGAGGCAGACGTCTAGAACCCATATTGGGCAGGTTCAGAGATAATAACAACTAACAATTCTTCAACACGGAGATTTTGCTGCTGCTTTATTGTCTTAGCAACTACATTGTTTGACATGAAGAAGAGAGACTTGTGAGACTTCGACCCCTCACTGTTCTTT